>CM053577.1:60865692-60975480 GCA_028646485.1 Cryptoprocta ferox | reverse complement strand
CTTTTCGCGGAGCCGCCGCTGCCGCCGCCGCCGCTGCCACTTTTCAAGGCTCCCGGTGCAGCTGCACCCAAGGAAGAACTCGCTGGCCAGATAGGACGGATTTCTCTCCCGGCGGCGCTCGGCAGTTATATATGGGGAGACGGGCGAGTTTTTCCTCCCTTAGAGATGGTTCTAGGTGCGTTTTCCGTCTCTCTTTCTCTTCCCCTGCTCTCCCCGGGGCACAGCGCGCTCTCCCTGTGTTGGGCTCGGGGGCTCCTTTCCCCTTTACCACCGGGACCCGCCCGTCCCCTAATTTCCCAGATCACAGTAACTCACTCAGGCATCTTTGAGGTTGTCTTCTTTCTGGCGTCTGTTTCTTCTTTCCCCCCTTTGCAAATCCAAGTTTTATCCCTTCAGTCCTTCTCAGTTCAATCCATACGGGCGTGCGTGGATTACAGAGCTCCCTGCTTCTCCGCCATCTGGTCCCAAACTCCAAATTGTGTTTCAAACTTAGTGGAAACTGGGTTCATACTACATTTTGATTAACAGATTAAGGGTGTTTATTAAGAAATGATACATAATTAATTTAATGGATCCAAATTTTAAAAAGCTGTTAACTGTTCTTTAACCATAAACTTGATATAACTGCTTTTTCTTTCTCTCTTTTTTTCTTTTTTAAGTAGTGGCCTCATTGGTAGAGGGTGCTAGAGTGGAAAGAATACAGGATTTATGGTCATATAGCATGAATCCAAATACTAGAGTAGTCCTCTAGGTACACTGTGACATTTAGCAAGTTATTTTAAATCCCCGGTTTTCTATTTTACAAAGCAAACTTAATAATAACTTCATTCGGGGTTGCTGATAAAATTATAAATTGCCTGTGTAATATATACATGTATAGGACTTATACACACAAATGCACACACACACATACACACACTCATATAATTTCTTCCTCTCTGTGCCACAGTAGAGAGAGAGAGGCATGAATGGGTTTCTCTCTTGTAATAAGCTACTTGGGTGGATAAAAATAGTCACCAAAAGGGTGCTCTAGGGACTCTTCTAGCAGGCATCCAAACAATATGGGTGCTTGATGCCTTGTGGGAAGACTGATCAAGACTGACTGCTGGTCTCTATAGAATCATAGCTTCTGGGAGTTGAGGAAATTAGTTGTTATTTTGAATTCTTGGAAAATTTAGATTTGATCTTTATATTAGGCCTAGCCTTATTTTTATTTTTAAATTTACAATGAGATGGAAGTTTCAGCATCATAAGAAGCAGAGAACAGTCAAAGATAAATTTTATTTTCCTTTCCCCACCCATCCAAGGCAAAGTTGTTGAAAGTTCTAGTGTGACTTGCATAACATTTCATCTTGCTAAAGGATGATTGCAGGCATAGGCACAGGAGAGTTTTACAAACTACAGCCAAGCTTTTTCTGCAAATAATTTTTTTTTCCAGTTTGGACAGATTTTTTTTTCATGCCTAATTACTATGGCTAGAGTATCTAGTGTAATGCTGAATATAAATGGTGAAAGTGAGCATCCTTATCTTGTTGTTAACTTTAAGGGTAAGATTTTAGGTCTTTCATTATTGAGTAAAATTTTGGCCATGAGTTTTTCATGAATGCCCTTTATTATGTTTATCTACCATGAAATTTTCTTCTCAGTTTGTTGAATGTATCTATCATGAAATGGTATTATATTTCACAAAATCATTTTCCTGCATCAATTGAGATGATCATATTTTCTATTATTATCCTCCTTCAAAGTATTTTTATCTGAGTATAGTAGACATACAGTGTTATAGTAATTTAAGGTGTACAATTTAGTGATTTGGCAAGATTATGCGTTGTGTTATGTTCACCACGAGTATAGCTACCATATAACCCATTAAACCAATATAATAATATTGACTATATTCCTTATGCTCTGCTTTTTATTCCTGTGACGTATGTATTCCATAACTGGAGATCTGTATCTCCCATTATCCTTCACTCATTTTGTCCAGTGCCCCTTCACCCTCCCCTCTGACAAACATCAGTTTATTCTATTTATAGTTCTGATTCTGTCTTTTTTTTAAAGATTCCATTTATGAGTGGAATCACATGGTATTGGCCCTTCTGAGTCTGATTTATAGCATAATACCTCCTGGTCCATCCATGTTGTCTCAAATGGCACACTGTTATCCTTTTTTATGGCTGTGTAATATTCCTGCGCGTGTATGTGTATGTGTGTGTCTGTGTGTATTACCAACACATATCATATTTTTCTTATCTATTTATCTGTTGATGGACACTTAGATTGCTTCCATTCCATGTCTTGGCTATTGTAAATAATGCTGCAATAAACATGGGAGTGATATATCTTTTTGAGTTAGTGCTTTTATTTTCCCTGGGTAAATACACAATAGTGGAATTATTGGATCTGATATTCTATTTTTACGTTTGTGTGTGTGTGTGTGTGTGTGTGTGTGTGCTTTAAAGAGAAAGAGAGAGCACAATAGGAAGGGGGCAGAGGGAATCTTAAGCAGGCCCCATGCTCAGCACAAAGCCCAATGCAGGGCTCAATCCCAAGACCCTGGGAACATGACCTGAACCAAAATCAAGAGTGGGACACTAAACTGACTGAACAACCCAGGTGTCCCTCTTTTTTAAGTTTTCAAGGAACCTCCATACTGTTTACCACAGTGGTTATACTAATTTACATTCCCATTAACAATGTATGAGGGTTTCTTTTTCTCTACATCCTTGCCAACATTGGTTATTTCTTGTCTTCTAGATTATAGCCATTCTAACAGATATGAGGTGATAACTCATTGTGGTTTTGATTTGCATTTCACCAATGATTAGTGATGTTGAGTATCTTTTCATGTATCTGTTGGCTATTTGAATATCTTCTTTTAAAATGTCTATTCAGGTCCTCTGTTCATTTTTTAATTGTACTTTTTGGGTATTTTTGGTGTCGAATTGTATAAATACTTTGGATAAATAATTATATGTTAAATTTATTATATGTGTGTGTGTATATATATATATATATATATATATATAATTTATCAGATCTATCACTTGCAAATATATTATTCCATTCAGTAAGTTGGCTATTTGATTTGTTGATGGTTTCCTTTACTGCACAAAAGCTTTTTATTTTGGTGTAGTTCCATGTTTATTTTTGCTTTTGTTTCCCATGCCTTAGGAGACATATCTAGAAAAATGGTGTTAAGGCCGATATCAGAGAAATCACTGCCTGTGCTCTCTTCTTGACTTTTATGGTTTCAGGTCTTATTTTTATGTATTTAATCCATTTTCAGTGTATTTTTGTGTATAGTAATAGAAAGTATTCCAGTTTCATTCTTATATATGTAGCTCTCCAATTTTCCTACCAACATTTATTGAAAAAACTTTCTTTTCTGCACTGTATATTCTTGCCTGCTTTGTCATAGAGGTTTATTTCTAGGGTGTCTATTCTGTACTATTGACCTATATGTCTATTTTTGTGTCAGTACCATACTGTTTTGATTACCACAGATTTGTAGTATATTTTGATATCTGGGATTGTAATACCTGAAGCTTTATTCATTCTCAGGATTGTTTTGGCTATTTGGGGTCTTTTGTGGTGCCATACAATTTTAGTATTATTCTAGTTTTGTGAAAAATTCTATTGGTATTTTGATAGAGATTGCATTGAATCTGTTGATCGCTTTGGGTAATATGGACATTTTGACAATATTAATTCTTCCAATCAATTAGCATGGAATATCCTTCCATTTGTGTCATCCTCAATTTCTTTCATCAACTTTTTTATAGTTTTCAGAGTACAGATCTTTTACTTCCTTGGTTAAGTTTATTCCTAGGTATTTTATTGTTTTTGGTGTAATTGTAAATCTTTCTGCAACTTTGTTGCTAGTGTATAAAAATGCTACCAATATCTGGGTATTTATTTTGTATCCTACCACTTTTCTAAATTCATTTTTTACTTCTAGTAGTTTCTTGGTGGAATCTTTAGGATTTTCTATGTATAGCATTATGTCATTTGCAAAGAGTGAGAGTTTAACTTCTTCTTTACCAATATGGATGCCTCTGATTTCTTTTGCTTATCTGATTGCTGTGGTTAGGACTTTTAGTACTATGTGGAATAAAAGTGGTAAGAATGGACATCCTTGTCTTGTTCCTGAAAACTGTCAGTTTTGTACCATTGAGGATGATTAATTGTGGATTTTTCAAGTTTGAGGTGAATCAGCATATAGATGGGTCTTTGCTCTTTTTTCATCATTCTTTCACTCTTTGTCTTTTGATTGGGGAATTTAGGTTATTTACATTAAACATAATTAGATATGAACTTATTATTACTTTAAACATTTGTTTTTATGGCTGTTTTTGTAGATCCCTTCTGTTCCTTTCTTCTTATCTTGCTCTCTTTGTGATTGATGAGTATCCGTAATGTTTTGTTTGAATTTATTTCTCTTTATTTTTTGTGTATCTATCATAGGTTTTGGGTTTGTGGTTACCATGAGGTTCATATATTACATCCTCAGTAAATAGCAGTTCATATTAATTTAATGGTCATTTGAGGTCAAACACATTCTAAAAACAAAAAACAAAAACAAACAAGAAGCAAAAACAAAACAGAAAAAGAAAAAAGTATTTTTTTCTCTCTCCTTTTAATCTTCCCTTTTCCACATTTTATATATATGTACTCATATATTATATCTTTTTATACATATTTTTCTTATGACCAGCTATGGCCATTTCTTTTCCAATTAAATAAGTCCCTTTAACATTTCTTGTAAGTCTGGTTTGGTGATGATAAACTCTTTTATCTTTTGTTATTCTGGGAAACTAGATCTCTCCTTCAAATCTGAATGATAACCTTCCTGAGCAGAGTATTCATAGTTGTAGGTTTTTTCTTTCAGCACTTTGAATATATCATGCTACTCCCTTCCCTTTCTAGGTTGGGAACTTTTCAGTTATTATTTCTTCAAATAAGTTTTCTACGTTTTTCTCTCTCTCTTCTTCTAGGACTCCTATAATGCAAATATTTGTTCACCTGATGTTGCCCAAGAGATCTCTTAATCTATCCTCATTTAACAAAATTACTTTCTCTTTGCCATTCAACTGTGTACTTACCATTACCCAGTCTTCCTGATTGTTCCTATGTTCTTCCACATCTGCTATTCTACTATTGATTCACTTTAGTGTGTTTTTTACTCTAGTTATTGTGTTTTTCAACTCTGATTGATTCTTTTTAAATATTTTCTATCTCGGGGAGCCTCATGGCTCAGTTGGTTAAGAATATGACTCTAAATTTTGGCTCAGGTCATGATCTCATATTTTGTGAGGTTGAGCCCCGTGTTGAGCTCCATGCTGACAGTGCAGACCTGCTTGGAATTCCCTTTCTCTTGCTCTCTCTCTCTGCCCCTCCCCTGCTTGCACTCTCTCTCTGTCTCTCAAAATAAATAAAATAAACTTTAAAAAGTTTTTAAAAAATTTACTTTAAATTGTTTATCAGATGTATTGCTTAACTTTGTTTCATTTTGTTCTTTTTCTGAGTTTCTTTTTTCCTTGTTCTTTCTTTTGGAGCATATAACTTAGTCCATTTTGCTTGATTTTCTGTGTTTCTTACTATGGATTAGGCAAAATGGCTACTTCTAAATTTGAAGGAGTGGTCTTGTGTACTCCTATTTGGTGACTTTTGCTGGCTGGTTGGAGCTGTGGTTATATATGTTAGCTACTCTTTGAAACCATGGCTTTTTACAGAAAGAATAATTAAAAATAATAATAATAAAAGAAAAATAAAATAACAAATTAAGAGAAAAACATTTTTAAAAAGGAGAAAAAAAGAAGAAACAAATGAAGAAGAAACAAAGAACAAGAAAAGGATAAAACCAAAGAGAGAAAAAAAAAGTCAAGACAAATTTTAAAGGGGTGCCTGGGTGGCTCAGTTGGTTAAGTCCGACTTCGGCTCAGGTCATGATCTCACAGTCTGTGGGTTCGAGCCCTGTGTTGGGCTCTGTGCTGACAGCTCAGATCCTGGAGCCTGCTTCAGATTCTGTCTCCCTCTCTCTCTGCCCCTCCCCCACTCACTCTCTGTCTCTCTTTCAAAAAATAAATTAAAGACACAAAAAAAATTAAAAAAAAGACAAAGTTTAAAAAGTAAAACACCCCCCTCCAATCTCATAAAACTGTAGGTTGCCTTCTGTGACCCAGCACACAGGGCAGGTGGTGTGTGCTTGTGCCCCCTGGGCTCTCTGAAGTGGCAAACTCACTGAGAGGACTGAACTGCCTGCCAGTGTCCAGATCCTGCTCTGGTCAAGGCTTTTAAAGTGAAGTGGGAACATAAACCACATGTTCTCCAGTCCCTCTTCTCTGAACAGCTTTCTTTCATTTCCCTCAGTTCTTCCTCAAGAGGAATTGTTCTATTAATGGTGTAATTTGGTGTGTTCTGTGGAGGAGGTGACTTCAGAGTCTTCCTATGTCACTGTCTTCTTGAACCAGAACTTGTTTTTGTTTTCCCCCCACTACATTCTAATGTAATGTAATGTATTACATTGATTTTTCTTTTAATTTTTTTTATGTTTATTTTTTTTGAGGGGAGAGAGAGAGAGAGAGAGAGAGAGAACTTATAGGAGAATGGGAGGGGTACAGGGAGAGGGAAAGAGAGAATCCTAAGCAGGTTTTACATTGTCAGTGCAGAGCCTGGCACAGGGCTTGAATTCACAAACTGTGAGTTCATGACCTGAGCCCAAATCAATAGTGGGATACTTAACTGACTTAGCCACCCAGGCGCCCCTGATTGATTTTTGTATGCTCAACTCTAGTATATTATTTTAAATTTTCAACACTTATTTCAACTGTGGCTGTTACTATCGGTTGCATTCAGGCTTTAGTTTATTTCATGTAGGTGCAAATTAATAATGCCTCCTCACACATGGCATGAGACCACCTGTAGAAACGTGTTTGTCAATGATATATGAGAAACTTGGAATTGCAGTGTAGATGGCAACATTTAGAGTGCCCTTTGACCTTCGTGGAATGGGAGCCTATGGATTAATGTTTCCCCTTTTTTTCCTTTGGGGACATGGTTGTCAAGTCAGTTCCATAAGGCTTCTTAGGAGGTCTTGCTAGGTTAAGCAACCAGTGGCTTACATTGACTTGATTATATATCCTTCTATTTATTTTTTCTCCTTCTGGTTTCACTTATCTCTTGACCATACTTTCTGGGACTGCATTCAAATAAATTACTCACATATAAGCATTTTCTTTGATTCTGATTTTGGAGAAACTCAGGGCAATAAAGAACTAAGGAGTCTACTGTACCTGTCTAGTGACATTGCATGAAGTAGAGGGAATTGACAGGACATAGTGAAGCTCCTAGCGCTTGGTCTCATTGCTTTTACTAGATGTTACAAAGTGCTGTACAGCTGTTTGGTTTTATTTCTCAGGACTCTACTACTGATTGTTTTTAATCTTCATTTTGAGTTTTCAGGTAGTCCCTAAGCTCATTGAAAGTTCTTTGTTTTCTTTTCTTTTTTTTTTTTCATTAAAGCTTTCTGCTTTCCTCCTTTGACTATGGGAAAATATTCTAAAATAATTGCCTTCACTAATTAAAAAGAAGTAATTACCTGCAAAGAGAGTTAGAAGGTGGTTCTTAAGTATATGTGAATTTTGAGTGATGGGCACTAATAATTAAAATAACAAATCTCATATTTTTAAAATATCATATAATAAATACTATGCTCAAGCTTAATCCTATCATCTCCGTCATGAAGTAGGTGCTATTATTACTCCATTTTTATCTGTAAGAAACTTGACTCCAACTCATACCAGCTTCTCAAAGCTTGTCTTCTTAACTACTCTATTAGACATTTTAAGATGTCCTTTCTGTGAATGATTAAAGTTTTAATTATAAAATTCATGAAGTGTTTGAATAAATCTTCATGAAAAACCAACATCCTATCTGAAATTCTATCCTTCTTGAAATGAAAACTGAGGCTAACATAAATTACAGAGGAGTAAGTTTCTGACATAGAAGATCTGGTTTCAGGGTATGGGGCTATTTTTGATGAAGTCTTGAAACAATAAAGCATAACAAAAAATGGACTTTATTCTCTTGATGGTACACTCAGCATTTAAAAATCTCAGAGTTGCTCCTGTGTTTACACAGACAGAATCTGTAATTTTTAATTTTTTGTCATTTGGCTTTTAGATGTCCTTGGCATGTACACCCTTGTGGAATCCAGTTCATCTCCAATCTGTCAAGAAGCATCAGAGGTGGTTTTGACTCCTTATGTCCTGAGCCTGTGCACAAAATGTGAGTACACTGAGATAATGAGGCCAATTTTACTGTTGTCAAGGGTCTTCTAAAATGATTTTATAATGGTTCTTGTATTGGAATTAATTACCCTGTAGTTTTAGGCTCAGGAGGGAAGGGCAATGTTTGGTTAAGATTAGAAAATATCTGGGGTGCCTGGGTGGCTCAGTCAGTTAAGCATCAGACTTCAGCTCAGGTCATGATTTTGCTGTCCTGAGTTTGAGCCCCTCTGTGCTGACAGCTCAGAGCCTGAAGCCTTTTAATATTCTGTGTCTTCCCCTCTCTCTCTGCTCCTACTCCACTAAACTTCTGTCTCTGTCTCTCAAAAATAAATAAACATTTTAAAAAAGATTAGTAAATATCTTCCTTGGGGAATTGTCTTATGTCTACAGGCTCATTCTTTGCCCCAGAAAGGCTTTGATGGACATAACTCTGACTTAAACCAGAGGTTTACCTTAGTGAGAAGCAAAAAAAAAAAAATAAATAAAAAAAAATAAAAATAAATAAATAAAATAAAACATTCAGTACATTTTTAAATAGTTTAAATATCAGCAAATGATAGACCATATACTTATTCATATAGGAACCTTTCCCATGGCATACTAGCATCCCCTTCACCCAGTTTTTAAGAAGGTAACATATTAAGATTTCCTTCTCTCTGCTCTTGAGGCAGGGTATTATCCTCTCAAAAGAAACCCAGAACTATGAAACATTTTCTAGTTAAGTTAGTGATTCCATCCATAATTTAGAACTTTTAGTGCTTCTGGAAATTAATTTTTGGAATTGTATATATTTTGTACCATGTGAGCATTGTGCAAATGGTTATTTTTGCTTTGGAATGGGTTATTTTGGGTAGATAAAGAAGGAGAAGATTTAGGTTTTGTTTTTTTTATTTCTAGGGATTCAGATGATTTTGAATAAAGGTTTGTGAATTTTGAGCCTGTTACTGAGTTTTCATTGCATTGTGATGAGCATTTGCTTAGTTTGTTTGAAACAGGAAAGGGGCTGAATAATAACCTAGTCAAATTTATTTAATTTGGGAAAATAGCATAATTTGACTATGTAAAGTTAAAGAGATTGTTTTTGGAAATAAGAGGTTGCTCGTTGTTTTTACTCAATAAACCTGTTTTACTTCTTTTTTGGACGCTGAGCCTCTTGTGCATTCCTGACCCACAATGTAACTTTCTATCTTTCTCCTTTTGATTTACCCAAACCAGAAGGCCAATTTCCTGCAGTAGCCAGGCTTCTTGATGAAGTCTGAATTTATGAGCTAGTAGGTTTGAAGTGCTTTGGGAAGATTTGAATTGAGGCTAGACTGAGGTGAAGAAGAAAGTGTTTCTTTTTATACTTGCAGACTCTTCCTGTAGGAATGAAAGTGTAATCAAGTGCTTTTAATTAAAGAACAATCACTAAATAGCTAAGTAGGGAAGTTTCCCATGAAATCTTGTTCTATTTTTATTGCTTACGTTTTATTACACATACCCAATTAGGGATTGTTGCAGGTAGCCACTAAAACTAGCCCACATTAAGGTTTTACTGTAAGACTTTTAGGGAAACTCTGGGGACCTGACAGGTATGGCTAGAATTTTAATTTCTAGCCAGTTTTTATTTCAGGAGAAAGGTTAAACATAGCAGTTCATTTTCTTATTTTGCTCCACAATTTTAAAGAGAGAGGAGCATCTGTGACATTGATTTCAATAATGAGAATCAGGTACGAATGACACCTCCAACAAGCAACAATTCTTTCTACATAATCTAGCTGTCATTGAAGAAGTATGTCAGTATATTTCAAGAATTTTTCAAATAAATCAATTAGTCAAACTTTGTCAATAGAGTTGATTTCAAATATTTCCTTCAGAGTTTCCTGCAACCATGTCTTCAACATTGAAAAGTGATGGAATTTTTTTAGATCAGTTAGTGAACACACTGAATCACTTCTTTGAATTTCCATATTTCCATGTCTTCTCTCTTTAAAAATCTGTGTATTTATTCTTCAACTATCACCCTTTTCCATGTTAATACATCAAGTCCATCAAAACTTTATAAACTTTCCTTTATTATCTTTTAGTTTTCATATTTCTGTCCAGAAACCTGACCCCATTAATATTCCAGAATCTATTTTTTTTTCTCTTTCATGCTAAAAGATTTCTCTACATGTTTGGTGATCCTTGGATGTCTCCCTATATTTAAGAGTAAGGGCTTCATATTTATTTGGAAAGCCTATTTATAATGGAAATGCATTAATTGGTAAGGTTTACTACCATGTGATAAGGTGTTAACATAGCTCTTTAATTTGCAGACCTTTCATCTCATGATTTTTATGTTTTCTTTGGGCCTTATAGTTTGTCTAGAGAGGACTTCTCCAATTTTATGTGTAGAGAGTGAAAGCCTAGTGGTCTATGTTCTGGAAACAGCCAGAAAATGACCTGCAGGTGTCACCATTCAATATAGGGTTTTGCACTTCATCCCCTGTTACTCAATAAAACATCTCACCCTGTCATTCACTATACAAACCTCTGCAGTATAAACCTCTGATTGTCTATTGGAGTAAGGAAAGGGATCCAGCATCTACTTAAGTCTTAGGTAAACTTAGGTAAACTTTCAAGTAGTTCTCTTGTTTTATTCATACACTCTTTCCCCATTACACACACACACACACACACACACACACACACACACACACGTACACATACCTTCAGAGTATATACACCATATATACATATGTATACCTTCAGAGACGCCTGGTGTTTCCATATCTTGAGAGTTTCTGGGCTTTTTGGTAGAATTGCCAGCTTCTTACTGGCTTCAATTTAGGATGAGGTTTCAGCTTTATCTGGTTTGGTAACAGTCACTGTTCATCCGTCTTCCAACATTTCAGAAATATTTTTGATATTGCTTATCTGGTATGTTCTCTCCTATTTTTCATCTTTCGATTTATGTTTTAAAAATCTCTCACATTCAGTTTAGTGTGGTTTTATAAGGATAAGGAAGAAGTAAATGTATGCATCCACCATTATGCTTAATCAGAAGTTTGTAACGTATCTTACATGTAAAAGATAGTGATACCTCCATAGTGTGACATTAATGCTATTTAAAATATTATCAGCTTATCACTATAATATCTGCAAGTTAGGAGAGGGCATAAATACTATGAAAGCATAAAGGCCTGCTTTTTCCAGCTCTCATGCTGTTTTCTCAGTAGAAGAGCTAATTCACCTGAAACCTTTACATAGCCTCCTGCCTGATTTCTCCAGTTTTATTTTGTAGATCCTTCTGTTGTGATACTTACTACCTTTTCCTCTGTTAGCTTATCTTTTTTCTTACAAAGCTCCAGCTACTTAAAGGCAAATATTAAGCCTTATTCATCTTTTTACTCCATGAGCTTAGCACAGTGCTCGCTTTGCATATAGTAGGTACTCCATAAATGTTTTCTTAAAAAATGTTGACTGAATGTGCTAATAATGTGTTCACATTTTCAGGGAACTTATAATATATCATATCTGAAGTAATTACTCTCCAGTCTTTTCCTCGTCTCTTCTTCCTATCTTTCCCTATTCCCAGCAAGCAAGATTTCCTTTTACTCATTACTTGAACCATAAGTAAATATGAATATATTTCACTATATTTCTATTTCCTACTTAGTTTTTACAATTTAATCAGAGTTTTCTTAATAATTTGAAGTGTTTTACTTTTCAAAACAATTTTATCCAGGATGAGGCAACATATTTTTTTATATTTTGGCCATTTATTGGCATTGTTACCTGATAGGATAAAGATAGATAGTATAAGGTAGTGGCCAGGCTTAGACATAATTGTTAATTTAATTCAAGAGTTATTTACTGCTCTTTTGTGGCTGAATAATATTCCATTGTGTGTGTATATATATATACATCACAACTTCTTTACCCATTTATCAGTCAGTGAACATTTGGTCTCTTTCCATAATATTGCTATTGTTAATAATGCTGCTATAAACATTGGGGTTAATGTGCTCCTTTGAATCAGTATTTTTGTATTCTTTGGGTAAATACCTAGTAGTGCAATTGGTTAAATGGGTGATGGGCATTAAGGAGGGCACTTGTTGTGATGAACATTGGGTATTGTATGTAAGCGATGAATCACTAAATTCTTCTCCTCAAACTAATATTACACTATATGTTAACTAACTAAAATTTAAATAAAAAACTTGAAAGAAAACAATGAATATTTGCTACTCATGTGTAATTTTTAGGCCATTGTACTTAGTACTGTTTAAAAGTCAAAATGAGTAAGAAAAAATCCTGCCATTAAGAAGTTTATACTACAATAAGTGGGAAAAAATAGAATTGTACCTTATAAAAAGGTAAAAAAATAGTAAGTTCTATGGAATTCAGAAGAGAGAGAGTTCACAAATATATGGAATCATGAAGGGTGTTTTGGGGGTCAGTAATATTTCAAATTATGCTTTGAAGTATACTGGAAAGGAGAGTGAATCCAATGGAAGGGATGAGAAAGTGGAGTAAGAGGCAAGAAAAATAAATAACTAGATGTGTTTGGTAATAGGAATTAACTAGTTAATTTGGCTGGAGAGTAGAATAGAGGATATATAGGAATATACAAAAGAAAGAGCTGGAAAACATAGTCTAAGTCATTTTGTAAAGCACTTTGAAGGTCAGGCTAAGGTATTTTTGTCAGTGAAGTAGTCAACAGGGAGACACTGAAGGTTTTAAGCTTGTAATATTTGAATTATAAGAATATTAGTGAAGCAGATGTATCAGAAGAGGAGCAATAGGAGGAGAGACCCATTACAAAGCTACTCTTGTAGCCTGGGTAGAAAAATGGATTTCCTGAAAAGATTAAAGACAATAAGAATAGAACTTAATTTTTTCTATATATCTTCGTTAACATCAATTTAAATTATTATTCAATTATTTACTTATCCATTGTCTATATTTTCCAGTAGAATGTAATCTCATTGAGAGAAAGGATTTTGTCTGCCCCCTTCACCTCTGATCTCCAATGCCTGGAATAATGCTTGCAATATTATAGTTGCTCAGGAAATGCTTCTGGAAGGAATTAAGAACACAGAGCAACAGGAAAGAAAATCAAATAGGTCAGTCTCAGGTGCATGAATTAAGTGAAATAAATTCAAATAGGCCAGTAATCCCAATTAATGAAAACAGAGTGAACTCTGCAACTAAAAGACAGAAATGGCCAGACTGGATTTTTAAAAATCCCAGTTGTATGCTATCTAAAGATTCATACTTAAAACATAAAGATACAGCAAAGATAAAAGTAAAAGGATGGAAAAATTATCCCAAATAAGTATTAACCAGAAAAAACCTACTGTAACTGTACCATTATTATACAAAATAGATTTTAAAGTAATATAAAGTTAAATGGAACATATAAATATATATATTTATGTATATAGAAATTATGTATACCTAATAATATTATAAAAAATATGAAGCATAAATGGATAGAACTGGATGGAAGATCAACAAACCCATAATCTAAAGAGATTTTAACATACTTGTCTCAGTAACTGAGACAACCTTTCATCTAATAGGTTTTATAGAACTTACATTAGTTTCTTTTCAAGCATTAAAGGAATATTTAGACTGAGTGGGAAAAAGAATGGCATTGCAGACTAGAATAATGGTATAAGCTAAAGAACAAGGAGCAAGGATGAAGAAGAAAATGGCTGACACACAGAAGGCATGGGGAATGAGAATGGGCATTGATTGAGGGTGAGAGTACAGAGAGATAGGCGTATAGGGCGATGGCCGAGGAGAGTCTGACATGAGATTGAAGGTTTCAAGTTGGGGAGTAGCAAAATCCAACTGTTTAGGAATATCATTTTGTTGAGAACAGGGAAGAACAGAGAGTGGAATGTGGAATGAGGAGTGAGTAGGAAAGCTGCAGTATAGGAGACTAGTTGGGAGTTCAGGCCTGAGCCAGGGATGCCCTGAGTTAAGGCAGTATAATTAAAGACTGGGGGGAAGATTCGCTTTGGTCAATGTTATGGAAATATAATTGTTAGTACGAGTAACTTATTGAAGGGGAAAATATCAGTATGGCTCTCAAATTTCTGACATGGGTGGATGATAGTGCCATTAACCAAGACAGGAGCCTGTAACAAGGGGGCTGCTTTCAGGGAATATACCTGTGATACTTCAGCTTTAGAATAAATTTTTCTTTAAAATTAATTTTGTAATTTAAAAATGCCTGTGATAGTACAACATTAGAAAATGCCATACTCTCTTGTTGAGGGTTTTTTTTCCCCTACATGCAACTGGGTAATATGACAGCTCTGCGTTATGATATTATGAGTATAAGTATCACCCGGGAGACCTTTACCTCGAATTGGCAGACCTGAACTTAAGTCCTGACTCTGCCATTGCTACGTAACCTTGTTTGTATCTTACGTTCTAGTGCATGTGATTATGTCTTTTTGTTAAGCAACAATTTAGATAATATCTGCATGTAGTAGGTTTTACAGTGCATGCCTTAAAGTCGAATCTCTAAAAACCATATGAATTTAGTTTCCCTCAAATATGCATGGTCTGAACTAGTGAGTGTGTGTTACCTCTTTTGGGTTCAATGCAGTTCTAGCAGCATTTGATGACATATTTCAAAATCTCTTACTTCGTATTTCAGGTTCTGTCCCTATTTTAAGAACTAAGCTTTAAAAAGTAAAAACTTGACAATAATCATGGTGATAATGATGATGGTGAAAGGAGAGAGCTTCTTATAGCTCAAGTTAAACATTTCAAATGTATTTCTTACAATGACATTACATTACAGCTATTTAGGTCTAGTGTATATTTGAGGAATTGAGGGTCTGAGAAGCTAAAGTAACTTTCTAGAGGTTACATACAGGAAGAAAAGGGTGAGGCTTGAATATATTTCCAGCTCTCTGATTCCAATATTTGCATTCCCATAATTGTACAAAATACTATAGGAAACTGGACTTGGATTTGATGAATCAAAAAACTGTTATTTATAGAGTACCTTCCTGTATTGAGAGTATATCTGCTGCCTTGGGTTTCTCAGACAACACAGTGTATTTCTTACAAATCAGGCAATAATCTTGCAACTTGTGTAGAGAAAAGCATTGTGTCTGTTCTGGGAGATAAAAATGGTCAGCACAAATGTATTTATGATATTTATCCCCTTTCATAAATATACATTTTCTTTTTGTCTTTTCATCAATATAATAACGTAAAAAGATTTAGTAATTATGGCTTTTCTTGCTTTAAAGTGGTAAACCATGGCACTATGACATGCCTTGGAAGTTTCTCACTAAGAGATAAATTAAATTCTATTAATTCTCAGAACTAAATCAAATTGACATTAGTGATGACTGTTTTAAAGTGTGAAATCATGTATTGTCCTTAGAAAAAGTCAACAATGACTATATATATTAAACATATATATATATTTTTCTAAGGTGCTTGGAGAATTTGATGACTTATAATTACCACTAAGTGATAGGTTTTCTAAAAAGACCTTAGTGTACGTCATAGCTGTGTTGGGGTCTGTGCCAAACAAGGGTCAGCTTCGGAGAGTCCAATAGCACATTGATTTCATTTCATAAAGTTAAAAATCATCTACCAATTGTCCTTAGCCCTTGCCCTGTTCTGGGAAAGATTCCAAAAGTTCTGTCAGATAATACGGTATATTTTTGCTTAATATCAACACTAGTAGTGACAATATAAGAGTTTACACTAGCTGTGTACCATGCACAGGAATTTTGCTAAGTAATTTACATGTTTTACCTTATCTAGCATTTGGTGCTAGATACAGTTATTATCCCTATTTTAGAAATGAGGACCATGAGACTCAGAGAAGTTAAATAACTTGCCCAAGGTCACACAGTATGTACAAGAACTTAGATTTGATCACATATTCTGCTAAAATGTGTTCAAAGACTCTGTAAATAGAATTTGCAGAGTTCTGAAAGCAGTGGAAGCAAACAGAATGCCTGTTTGTTTCTGTGGCCTGACACCTGGGTCATCATTCATGACAACTTGATGCACACTTACTGATTCCGAGTGTCAGTTGAGGATGGCTGATGCAATGGCCCCACAGCGCTCAATGTGTTGGAAAATTCGACGTTGATCTTTACGAAAAAGCAGTTGCTTAAGCCTCCAAGGTTGGCTTTTTCGGTCATGGTGCCTAATCTGAGTGTTGGGGAGTCGGCATGCCTGAGGTGTGAAGATGATGATGTACTTCCTGTAGGCACGAAGGCGCTCAGAAATAAAGCAAGTCCATCGAACTGTCATTTGTTGTTCTTCCTGTTCAGGCTTTTAAAAAAGAAACTAAGGTCAATTAACTGGGAAGCTTAACCTCTCTTAGCTTGTCTTTCTTTGCATAGGCTTTTTGCCTTTTAAATAAATCATTTTTCTCTTCTCTCCCTCCCCACCCCCTATCCATTTTGAACACGTTCTTGGATTTCTCATGCTGGGCCTAAGGAGCAGACTGCTTATATTCAAGAATGATTTGGAGGGGATAAAGTGTGCAAGATTTTGAATTCTTGCCATAAGTCCCTGGCAGACAGCCAGGCAGCCTCAGAGGAATAAGGCTAATGAAGGGAGGGTAAAGAAGATCCGGGAGTGTGGCTGGTAATGCAGTATTCATTTAATTGGGAGTAGGTACCGGTGCAAACTTCTCCATTTTAATTGGAAAAAGGGAAGGGGATTGTTAAGGAAGAAGGAAAAAAGAATGCATAAAGTTTTCAAGCCGGGGAGCCAAAGGCAGCCCTGTCTATGCCAGAGAAAGAACTCAATTTAGGGCAATTTGCTCTGCAAGCTGGGCTGCAGCCTCCCCTGGGACTAGGGATGAGGAAGAAAATGAAACCAAAAGAGAACTTGATAAAATCACCTAGCACAGACAATCTCAGTAGAATAGGTTTTACTGAGTTAAATCTGCCCCAATCAATATGATTCTTTTCATATAAGTTACAAATAAAAAGCCACAAGATTACAATAAAAATCGAGACTCGAGCGATGCTGATGTTGCACCTGGGAGTCTTAAGAACTTGTTATGGAATATATGTTTTTGCAACTATAATGTTTGTTTTTCTTTTCACCCTGGTCACGCGAATCAACTCTTTGCTTTCCCTCCCCATCCATCCAGTTTTATATATTCTTTTAAAAAACATCGGAGGCAACTCTTTCTGCTTAGTTTCTCTTGCACTGGAGGTTGGAGATCGGTGGTTTCTTTTGTCTTGAAATGTGTTGAATTGCACATAGGGCTGATTTCTCATGCTAATGATAAACAAACAGACTTTTTCCTATTGTACATTGTATGACATAAGTATTTATAACATTAATGTATTAGTAAAGCAATAAAAGAGGCAAGGTTTCATACAATAAGAGGAAGCAATGCTTTTGGATGCACATGAAAGACTATTAAACACAAATCCTATAACCATCAGTTCTCAATAATCTTTGACTGTCTTGCATAAATGGGAGTTTTAAGCAGCTGATTGTTTTAACACTATAACTATAATTTTGATTCTTTGTGAATAAGGAGGCAGAAGACCAAAACATTTAGGTCTTTCTGCCAGTGTGGTTGACTAATCAACGATGAATTTGGAGAGAAGAGTCTTTATTTTAGTACATAAAAATACATTTTAAAGATAAATATAAAGAACTTATTTAGATCTTAAGTTTCCTGGCAAATCTAGGTTATTAAATCTCTTTAAACTTATTCATAATGGGTAATAAAAAGATGATGGTGCTTCGTTTAGATAGATTTTACTTTACATATAGGCTGCCATATATTCGGTCTTGATAAACCTGATGAAGAAGAGGTGCCCATGATCATTTTATCTCTTTGATAATTTTGATTGTGGGATGGGGAATTTTAAATGCTATTGGACTGTGACCTGCTAATTTGACTTTACCTTGATTACTAGAAATATAAGATTAAAAAGGAAGAGATTTTCTGGGCAGGAAGAGAGTAACATCTTAAAATGTGGTACAGTTGTCACCCCCAAATATTCCATTTTTCCCCTCCGTACCATGCTGGATAAATGGATTAATCTATACCCCAAAAATATTTATAGAGGACCTCTATACTAAGCACTGTGGAAGATGCAAAGATGAAAATAAAATAACATAGACCATATCATCAGGAAAGTTACTTTCTAAATGAGAAAGCCAAACTAAAATACAAAGGCTAAATATAAAATCAAAACAGAAGAAAAGATTTTCCCAAACAATAGATAATTAATGAAGTCTCAACTATTTTTTTCCAGTTCTCAATGCATAATATCTGAATATGGACAATTGATGCCATATTTTTGGAGATGTAGTGGATCCACTGCTTGGTTTGTTGAAGGCTACGAAGGATTTATGGAGCTGATGGTACTTGACCTGGTTTGTATTTAGGAGAAGAGGAGGGAAATGTGGGAGGCAATATACCACATTCAGGAAATGATATATTTTAATCAAAGGTGAGGGACTTGGAGGAAAGAGAGTAGCAAACATATTTGGGGAGCACTGATTATAGCAGAGTGTTCTAGAAAATTAAGGGAAATTAGTTGAGGCCTGATTTTTGGAAGGTTGTGATTAAATGTCTTCTTTATCTTATAGTATAGAAATATCTAAAAAAACATTTTTTAAAGGATGAAAGGGTTCTTAGAGGAAGACTGACCTATGGCAGCATATGGTATTATGGTACATAAATTAATGGTACAAAGGTCTCACGTGTGCTCACAATCTCATGTTTTCTCACGTGACCAAATATTCTTTCACTCTCATGCTATTGTCCATTCTGGAGTCTCCACCCACAGAACTGCATTACAGAGGTGCACCTCCTGCCTAGGCTGACAGCTGCCGGCCTGTCTTCTTCAGCTGTGGCTGCCCAGAGAGCTGCCAGCCCTCAGAATGCCATGGGAATGCAGAGTGGAGGGAAATGATTTCACTTGTGTCAAGAGTTACACACAGACTCTCATAAAGACATTGCAGCAGCCTCTGTCTTATAAGCCCTCTAAGAATCACAGTAAATAACTCATATGACAGTTCGGTAACCTTCTCGCTTTTACCTCAGAACCTTTGAAATCAAGGGGTAACACTTGGATGGGTCAGGCAGGAAATGGATGCCATTTCTTCCATTATTCTTAGCTCACCAGAGTTGGTAGCTTCTAGACCCATATAAACGTTTCTCTTCTTCTTCAATTATAAAACCACATGTCCGCACATATCAGTGGTTACAAATAGGGACTGGTGTGCATTTAATATGAATAGGTGGGAGAAGGGGTCTCCTCTACAGCTCAGCCACTCAAGGTGTTTTTTTGGGGGGTGGGCTCTGTAATCTACTATTTAGGTGATGTGGTTTAGCCTCTGGGTAAATGTGAATTAGAGGATTTTCCTTCTTCTCATACTCCCTGTTCTTTTTATTTACCTATTCCTACAGGAGCATATTTTAAAGAGATGCCAACAATTATAATACTTTTGCGACTGGGAGGGGCTTTTGAACTCCTCATCTTTTTTGTAGAGTTATCCACTGTAGCACCTTTTTGTTATCTTTAGGTGAAGGGGTCTGGGGATCTTTATGCGATGACATTTCTCAAAATATGTTACATAGATTACCACCTGCTTCATTCATGTGTTAGATAACTCTATTCTGATAGTTTGGGCAAATTTCTGAAAGAAAAAGGGTAACTATAAGAGGTAAACTTATAAAAGGTAAAATTATTTCTAGGTATATTTATATAATGGGGATAACAATATTTTATAATGTTTTAATTTCACTAGTACTGATGTCACAGCTGAATAGCTATTAGAAAAATGCATTAATTAAAATCCTGTCTGTGGATCAATTATGGATGAGAATTTCTTATTAGTTTACATATGGCCTTGTGTCTTTTTGAGAACCGTCAGTTTATACAAATTTTAATTGAAGATGTATCTCTGCTGGGGAGTACATACTCATGAAATTCAATGTATTCTCTCTTGGAGATAGCACCGATGACTATATTAATATAGAAAGAACCAAGTTCAAGTGTCAAAAACAAGTTACACCATTGATTTTGTTAGACAATACCAGATTCAGATTCAAATAACATTTATAGAGCCCCTAATTTGGCCAGACATGTGCTATTATATATCCATTATTTAACCCATAATTTTTCAGAGCCAGGAATGAACTTGGTGTTCATATTCACATTTACAGATAAGAAATATGCAATCTGAGTAAGTTAGATGGTGACTCCATTCCTGGTGAGTAATAGATATGGACTTGAAGCCAGGGCTCCCTGATATCAAGGTGGAAGTTAATTAATGATTTTGCTATTATTAAATTTAAGACCTCAGCCCAGATTCTCTTTACTCCAAAATCTACAGTACATTCCTACAGTTAACTGAAGAGTGAACATTCTTTTGAATTACTACATGTATTGATGGATGAGGACAATATATGAGAAAATTGTATTTCTATTTTTGATAGGAATATCTTTTTTATTATTTAAATTCAAGTTAGATAACATACAGCATAGTCTTGGCTTCAGGAATAGAACCCAGTGATTCACCTCTTACATATGATACTCATTCCGATAACTGTCCTCCTTAATGCCCATCACCCATTTAACTCTTACCGCACCTACCTCCCCTCCAGCAACCCTCCGAGTTTCTTATGATTTGCTTCCTCTGTTTTTATCTTATTTTTCCTTACCTTCCCCTATGTTCAGCTGTTGAGTTTCTCAAATTCCACATGAGTGAAATCATATGATAGTAATGATGTGCTAATCAAATGGCACATGCTTCCCTTTTCATAGTTCTTGTTTAGGTACTAAGAGACTGTTAAATTATCTGACTGTGATTATATTATGATGCCTTAGATAGTTTTGTCCAGCTTAAAATCATTTCTAAACCTTTCCAAGTTAATGGCTTTTTTAGTTTATTAATGCCAAATGTTTTAATTTTTTTCCAACTTTTTATTTTGAAAAAATTTAACCTTATGGATAAACTAAATAAAATAATGTAATGAACACTTATATGCTTTTATCTAGGTTCACTAGTAGTTAACCAATTTACTGCTTTCGTAATCTCTCTTTCATGTATATAGATATATATTTGCTGAGACATTTGAAGATCAGTTGCAGATATCATAATTCACCCCTAATAGCTTCAACATATATCTCTTCACAAGGACATTCTTTTTATTACCTTAATGCTATTGTCACAACCAAAATATAGAATATCAATGTAAAAATATTACCTGACATCAGCCCATATTAAAAATTTCACAATTATCCATTTAGCATCCCTTATATTTATTTTTTCATAAGCTCATGAGTCAGTTTTTAAATTTTATATTTATATTTTGATAAAACTCATAAATATAAATTTTATATTTATATTTATATTTTGATAAAACTCATAATAATAATAAAATAATATTTTGATAAAACTCATAATTCAATACATTCAATTTTCTTAGTTTCTTTTAATTTAGAACAATCCTTCTCTTATTTTTCATTACTCTGAGACTTTATTTTTAAAGTCCAGGCCTGTTGTTTTATATAATTTCCTACTGATTATTTCTATATTATTGGAATCAAGTTAAACATTATTGTCAAGAGCACTATACAGATGAACTTGTGTCTTTCTCACTGTATTAAATCAGGAGACATATAATACTGACTTTTTCCTTTAATGGTGATGCTGACTTTAATTATTTGATTAAGGTGGTATCTCTGAGATTTTTCCATTGTAAATGTATCCTGTTCTCTTGTAATTGATAGATAACTGTGGGTGATATTTTAAGATTATATGAATATCTTGTACTCAAAATTTCATTCAATATTTCTAGCATTCATGCTGATCTTGCTTGTATTAGTTATTACATTAGTGCTTGAAAAAGGATGATTTTCTATTTATGTCATTCATTTTACATTTATTAATAGACCCCTTTAAGAAAGAACTTTCTCTTCTTCCCTACCTCTTTTGTTTTACTTCCTTGCTTTCCGGCTCAGCAAGATATTACAAGTTCACCTTTTATTTTCCATGCCCAAGACCTGGAAGCAACCATTTCTCCAAAGGTCCTTAGTTCCTTTTGGTGGGGAATTGAATTTAGAAACCAGCATGGGGCTCCTGGGTGGCTCAATCAGTTAAGCATCCAACTTCGACTCAGGTCATGATCTCACCATTCATGAGTTCCAGTGCCGTGTTTGGCTCTGTGCTGACAGCTGAGAGCCTGGAGCCCACTTCAGATTCTGTGTCTCCCTCTCTCTCTCTCTGCCCCTTCTCTGCTTGCATTCTGTCCCTCTCTTTCAAAAATAAATAAACATTAAAAAGAAGCCAGTATCTGGGGCACGGGGTGCATATCATTTCTACAGACTTCCAGGATATAGGCTAGGAAAAAAATGTGTGCACATATGCGTAAATATACATGTAAATACATATATATTTTTTACTCTGATAGCTACATTGCAGAGTTCTTCAGTCTCCTCAGTCCATGTTTGAATGTTACATTTCCCACTCCTAAGAACATCAATATATTTACTCCATGTGTTCTACAGTTTTCACAAGATATTTTTAGAATTACTACACTAATACCACAATATCAACAGCAAACTTGCTAAGTAACATTCAAGTTAAAAAAAATCCTTTTGTCTTTAAAATATATCCCACTAGGGGCTTGTAGTCATAACACTATATCCAGAAGTTACTTAGGTTTGTGTGCGTGTGCATGCACGTGCATTTGTGTTATAAATCTGACATATGGTTAAATTCATTTGTTTCTGTTTGTATTCAATTGTAATGTTTTTATATTCTTGGCTTTTACTTTTTGACTATATAAAGAATTTATATGGCTCACACATTAATATATATAGTATATTAAATACTTTATATGTAATACTTAAGTACTATACATAGTAGATTGACGTATATATGTTTATTAAAATATACACATTAAAACATATTATTAATATAATATTAATATATTTAAATAAATATATCAATGTTTATATTAATTCATTATTTAATACAAACTATACTGTATAATATATGCTATATATTTTATACAGTATATATATATTATATATAATGTATGCAAGTGTATGAATCAAAAAAGTTTTATTCTTTTCTGCTTCTCTTTTACTTGTTCCTACTTACTATCTTTAGATAACCATTTTTATTCATCTCTGTTTTATTTTTTCTGTGTCACCTTGGCAAAAATAAACAAAAAAATATATAACACAGAGAAACCCACTTAAAACATATCTTCTCTTTTCTTACCATTCCTGCACAACAGATAGCAATAATTATTTTTCATTAAACAATATATCCTGGAAGTTACTCCTCATCAGTTTATAAACACCTCAGTCTCTTTGTGTAGCTACATGGTTCTCCGTTACTTGATTATACAGTAGTTTATAAAAATCTATTGCCTACTATTGCAGGGCATCTAACTTGTGTTCAATATTTTGCTGCCATTATTATTATTATTATTATTAACGCTCCAATAAATGGTATATGTATTTTTTTGTAGTATGGGGAATAGGTCCTCAGAGTAAATCCCCAGAAGTAGAACTGCTGAGTCAAAGGAAATATGTAGTTTTGATAGTTTTTGCCAAATTCTCCTTCATCAGGGTGACATAATGTTATGTTCTCACCAACTATGTATGAGAATGTGTTTCTTCACAACCTTCCCAGCAAACTGTATTGTCAAGCTTTGGATTTATGTCAATCTGATAAATGAGAAATAGTTAATAAGTAAAGAATCTTAATTTTTTATAAATTAAGGATCATAAGAGCATTTATGTATTTTGTTTTTCCTATGAAGCATATATTCTTGTTTGGTAGCTCATATTTTAGAGTTCATTATATTTTTGGAATACCCTATATCTGCAATATATGCTGCAAATAATTTCTCGTATTTTTTATTTTTTAAAAATTTTGCTAATGGTGTTTTTTTCTTCCCAGATAAAGTTCATTTTCTAATATTTTATGTAGTTCTGTTCATCTGTTATTGTATCTGGATTTTAGTGAAAGTTAGAAAGGCTTTCCCCATACTGAGGTTATAAAAGAATTTCATCCATGTTCTGTTCTAGTATATGTATGGTTTCACTTTTTATATTTAGATAATCAATCCATTTTTAGTTTATTCTGATATATTTGGAATATAGATGTGATGTTTTTCCAAAAGGATATCCATTGTATTAATACCTTTTATTTAAAAGTACATATTCTCCTCACTGATTTGAAATGCCAGCCTATTATATATTAAATTTACATATGTACTTAGGTCTCTCTCTGTACTTTCTATTCGGTTACATTCATATGGAATGGAGCACTCGTAATACCCTGTCTTAATTATGTCTTAGTATTTGGTTGTGCTAAATGCCCTCTTGCTCCTTTTTAAACATTTTTTTCTAGCTTTTTCATTGTAATTATTTTTCTATAAGATTTTGCAATCTACTTATCTGGCTCCTAGTATTTTTGTGGAGTCATGTTAAGTTTCTAATTAACATGTTGAAAATTGACATCTTCATAATGTTAACTCATGTTATCTAAGAAAAGGGATAGTATTCCATTTGTTCATGTCTACTATTCTGTCTTTAAGATTATTTTAAAGATTTTTTTCAAATATGTTATTCACATATCTTATTAAATTTATTCCTTAGTACTTAATTTATTGTGGTAGCCATCGTAAATAGCATTTTCTTCTATCCTACCGTTTTATAATTTGTGTGTATGGGTGACATCAATTTGTGTATGTTATTTGTCTTTCTACTATACATGATTCTTTACTTTTGGCCTTAATCATTGAATTCTCTGGAGGTTTACATATATACTATTATGTCATCTTCAAATAAAAATAAAAATAAATTTATATATCTATATATCCATATATTATATAGATATATAAATTTACCACAAATAAATTTACCAAAAATGTGGTAAATTGTGTTTTCCTATAGAATTATCCATTTCACCTAGATTTTCAAGTGTTTTGCGTAGAGTTGTACAAAGTAGTAACTTAGTAAAGTATTAATTTTTTAAGTTTTTCAATGGTTATTTTCTCTTCTGTAGTTTATTATTTTGTGTATTTGTGCTTACTTCAATGATTTGATTAGCAAGTGATTTCTCTATTTTGTTAATTTTTATTTAAAATACAAACATTTCCACTATTTTTCTGTTTTTTAACTTTACTATCCGCTTTTCTCTTATTATTTTTTCCCTTTATTTGGTTGCTTTTTTGATAATATCCATTCTAACAGGTGCAAGGTCATATCTCATATCTCATGGTTTTGGTTTGCATTTCCCTGATGATGAGTGGTATTGAACATCTTTTCATGTGCCTGTTGGCCATCTGTATGTCTCCTTTGGGAAAATGTTTATTCAGATCCTCTGTCTTTTTTGTTTTAATTGGATTGTTTGCTTTCTTACTATTGAGTTGTAGGAGATCTTTATGTGTTTTGGATATTAACCCCTTATAAAATATAAATCATATATTTGCAATTGTTTTCTCCCATTCAATGGGTCGTCCTTTCATTCTGTTGATGGATTAATTTACTGTGCAGAAGACTTTTAGTTTCATGCGGTCCTGCTTGTTTATTATTGCTTTTGTTGCCTTTTCTTTTGGTCATATCCAAAACACTATTGCCAAGACCGATGTCAAGCAGCTTACAACCTATGTATTCCTCCAGGAGTTTGATTTCAGGTCTTATACTTAAGTTTTTAATCCAGTTGAATTAATTTTTGTCTGTCTGGTGAAGAGAGTAGTTCAGTTCCATTCTTTTGGATGTGGCTATTCAGTTTTCCCAGCACCATTTATTAAAGACACTATCTTTTCCCCTTTGTATACTCTTGGATTCTTTGTTGTAAATTAATTGACCATATAGGCTTGGGATTGTTTCTGGTCTCTCTAATCTATTCCAAAGATCTATTTGTCTGTATTTGCCAATATCATACTGTTTTGATTACTCTAGTTCTATAGTGTAGTTTGTAATCAAGGAGTATGATGCCTCTAGCTTTATTTTTCTTTCTTAAGATAGCTATGGTTATTTGAAGTCGTTTGTGCTTTCATACAAATTTTAGGATTGTTTGTTTCTATTTCTGTGAGGAAGGCCATTGGCATTTTGGTAGGGGTTGCATTGAATCTATAGATTGCTTTGGGTAATATGGACATTATAACAATATTAATTCTTCCATTTCATGAACACAGAATGCCTTTCCATTTATTTGTGTCTTTTTCAGTTTCTTGCATCAATATCTTGCAATTTTCAGAGTATAGGCCTTTCACCTTCTTGGATAAATATATCCCTGGGCATTTTATACTTTTGGATGCAAATTTAAATGTTGTTAAATTGGTCTTGTATCCTGCAACTTTACTGAATATGTGTATTAGTTCTAACAGTGTTTTGGTGGAGTCTTTAGGGTTTTCTATATATAGTATAGTGTCGCAAATAATGACAATTTTACATCTTTCTTTTCAATATGGATGCCTGTTTCTTTTCTCTTATTTAATTACTCTGGCTAGAACTTTTAATATTATGTGGGATAGAAGTGGCAAGAGTGACCATGCTTGTCTTGTTTCTGATCTTAGGAGAAAAATTTTTGGCTTTTCACTATTGAGGATGATATTAGTTTTGGGCTTGTCATACATGGTCTTTATTATATTGAGGTGCATTTCCTCTATACCCACTTTGTTGACAGTTTTTATCATAAATGGATGTTGACTTTTATCCAATTTATTTTGCATCTTTTACTTTATAATATGGTTTGTCACATTTATTGGTTTGCAGATGCTGAACCATCCTTGCATCCTTGGAATAAATCCCATTTAATCATGGTGTATGATCCTTTCTATGTATTATTGAATTCAGTTTGCTAATATTTTGTCAAGGATTTTTGCATCTATATTCATCAGGGATATTGGCCTGTAGTTTTCCTTTTTCATGGTATCTTTATCTGGTTTTGATATCAGGGTACTGGCCTCATAAATCGGTTTGGGGAAGTGTTCTCCCCTCTTCAATAATATACAAACATTTAAGGATAGTCATTAAATATTTGAATGTTTGGTAAGGTTCACCAGTGAAGTTGTTTGGTCCTGGAATTTTGTTTTCTGGGAGGATTTTGAGTACTGATTCAATCTCCTTACTAATTAGTTTATTCAGATTTTCTACTTCCTCATGATTAATTCTTGGAATATTGTATGTTTCTAGGAATTTATCCATTTCTTCTAGGTTTTCCAATTTGTTGGCATATAATTGTACATGGTAGTCTCATTATTCTTTGTATTTCATTGGTATCAGTTGTAACTTCTCCTTTATCTGATTTTATTTGAAATCTCTCTTAAATTCTTAGAACTAATTAGTTTCTATCTCATTTTTTTCCATTCTAATCATTATTATTTCTCTCCTTCTAACTTGGGGTTTTGTTTGTTCTTTTTACCTTTAGGTTAGATTGTTAGGTTGTTTATTTGATATTTTTCTTGACTCCTTGAGGTAAACCTGTATAGTTATGAACTTTCCTCTTAGAACTTCTGCTATATCTCATAGATTTTGGTGTGTTATATTTCCGTTTTCATTAGTCAAGGGATTTTCTTTACTGACTCATTGGTTGTTCACTAAATATGCTAAATTTCTATCATCAAAGGCACCTGGGTGACTCAGTTAGTTAAGCATTAGACTCTTGATTTTGGTTCTGGTAATGATCTTATGGTTTGTGAAAGTGAGTCCCATGTTAGGCTCTGCACTGACAGCATGAAGCCTGCTTGGGATTATCTCTCCCTCTCTCTCTACTCCTCCCTCACCTGCTCTTTCTCTCTCTCTCTCTCAAAATAAATAAATAAAAAAAGAAACTTAAAAAAAATTGCTATCATCAGTTATTCTGTGACATTTCTGTAGATATCTTCATGTTCACTGAAGAACCTCCTCCAGTACATTTTTGGAGATGTGTTTCTGAACAAAGTATTCCTTAAGATTTTGCATTCTTAAAACTGTTTTTAAACAGATTTTAAATTTTTGAGGGATAACTTCATTTGAGTAGAAATCTACAGCTCATACTTTAGTCCCCTGAAATTCTTGAAAAATATAGTAATTCAACAATTCTATACATTACTGAGTACTCATCATGATAAGTGTACTCTTAATCCCCTTCACCTATTTTACCCATTCCCCAACTCACCTCCCCTCTAGTAATCATTGGGTGTTCTCTATAATTATGAGTCTGTTTTTTGGTTTCTCTCTTGCTCTCTTTTTATTTCTATTAATTTGTTTTGTTTCTTAAATTTGAGTTATGAGTGAGATCATGTTTTTTTTTTTCTGACTTATTTCACTTAGCATTATACTCTCTAGATCCATCCATGTTGTTGCAAATGACAAGATTCCATTCATTTTTATGGCTGAATAATATTCCATTGTGTGTATATGATATATATATAACATATGTACCACATATGTATATCATTATCATCTTATTTTCTCACATCTTCTTTATCCACTTATCCATATATGGACACTTGGACTGCTTCCATAATTTGGCTATTGTAAATAATGCTGCAGTAATCATAGGGGTGCATATATATTTACAAATTCATTTTTTCTTATTCATTGAGTAAGTACCCAGTAGTAGAATTACTGGATCATATGGTATTTCTGTTTTTAATTTTTAGAGGAACCTTCATAATGTTTTCCATAGTGGCTGCACTAGTTTGCATTCCCACTAACACTGCACAAGCTTTTTCTCTACATCCTTGCATTTCTTGTGTTTTTTTTTTTTTTTTTTTTTTAGCCGTTCTGACAGGTGTGAGGTGATATCTCATTGTGGTTTTGATATGCATTTCCTTGATGTTGGGCATCTTTTCATGTGTGTGTTGGCCATCCATATGTCTTCTTTAGAGAAACATCTGTTCATGTCTTCTGCCTATTTTTTTAAATTGCATAATTTGATTTTTTGGTGTTGTATGAGTTCTTTATATATTTTTGTTATTAACACTTTGTTGGATATGTCATTTACAAATATCTCTCCTATTTTTATGTTGTCTTTTAGTTTTTTGATTGTTTCCTTGGTTGTGCAAAAGTTTTTTCTTTGGTGTAGTCCCAGTAGTTTATAGTTGCTTTTGTTTCCCTTGCCTCAGAGACATACATAGAAAAATGTTGATATGGCTGATATCAGAGGAATTGCTGCCTATGCTCTCTTCTAGGATTTTTATGGTTTCAGGTCTTATATTAAGGTTCATAATACATTTTGAATTTATAGTTGTGTATAGTGTAAGAAAGTGGTCCAGTTTCGTTCTTTTTCATGTACTGTCCAGTTTTCCAACACCATCTGTTGAAGAGACTGTCCTTTTCCCATTGCATATTATTTCCTGCTTTGTCAAAGATTAATTGATGATATAATCTTGAGATTATTTCTGGGATCTCTGTGCTAATGAGCTATGTGTCTATTATCATGCCAGTACCATACTGTTTTGATTACTAAGCTTCTTGTGTTTCTTGAAATCCAGTTTTTTTTTTTCAAGATTGCTTGACTATTCAGGGTCTTTTTTCTTTCCATACAAATTTTAGGATTGTTTGATCTATTTCTGTGAAAAATTTTGATTGGGATTGCATTAAATCTGTAGATTACTTTGGGTAGTATGAACATTTTAACAGTATTTATTTTTGGATACTTGAGCATGTATTATTGTTCCATTTCTTTGTGTCATCTTCAATTTGTTTCATCAGTGTTTTCTAGTTTTCAGAGTACACGTTTTTCATCTCTGTGGTTAAGTTTATTTGTATGTATTTTTTTCTGTGTTTGGTGTAATTGGATTTGTGATTTTTTTAAATGTTTATTTATTTTTTAGAAGGGGGAAGGGGCAGAGACAAAGGGAGAGAGAGGATCTGAAGCAGCTTGGTACCGACAGCAGAGAGCTTGATGTAGGGCTTGAGCTCACAAACCACGAGATCTGACTTGAGTCAAAGTCAGATATTTAATCAACGGAACCACCCAGGTGCCCCAGTGCGCTTGTTTTCTTAATTTCTCTTTCTGCTACTTCACTATTAGTGTATAGAAATGCAATTTATTTCTGTGTTTGATTTTATATTCTGTGACCTTACTGAATTCATTTATCAGTTCTAGTAGTTTTTTGGTGGAGTTTTCAGGGTTTCCTGTATATAATATGATGTCATCTGGAAATGGTGAAAGTTTTACTTCATCCTCACCAATTTGGATGCCTGCTTTCTTTCTTTTCTTTCTTTCTTTCTTTCTTTCTTTCTTTCTTTCTTTCTTTCTTTCTTTCTTTCTTTCTTTCCTTTCTTTCTTTTCTTTTCTTTCTTTCTTTCTTTCTTTCTTTCTTTCTTTCTTTCTTGTCTGATTGCTGAGGCTAGGACTTTCAGTGCTATGTTGAATAAAAGTGGTACGCGTGGAAATTCTTGTCTCATTCCTGAACTTAGGGGGAAAGCTCTCAAGTTGTCACCATTGAGAATGATGTTAGTTGTGAGTTTTTCATAGATGGTCTTCATTATGTTGAGATATATTCTCTTTAAACCTAATTTGTTGAGGGTTTTTATCATATATGGATATTGTACTTTGTCAAATGTTTTTTTCTGCATCTATTGAAATAATTGTATGTTTTTATCCATTCTCTAGTTAATATGATGTAGCATGTCGATTGATTTGTGACTTTGAAGCATACTTGCATCCTAGAATTAAATCCCACTTGATCATGGTGAATGATTTTTTAAATGTATTGTTGGATTCAGTTTACTAATATTTTGTTGTGGGTTTTTACATCTATGTTTATCAGAGATATTGGCCTGTTGTTATTTTTGTAGTGTCTCTGTCTGGTTTTGTTATCATAGTCATGCTGGCCTCATAGAACAGATTTGGAAGCTTTCCTTCTTCTTCTATTTTTTTGGAATAGTTTGAGTGGAATGGGTATTAACTCTTCTTTAAATATTTGGTAGAATTTATGTGTGAATATATCTGGTCCTGGACTTTTGTTTGTTGAAAGTTTTTTTTTTTTATTAGTATTACTGATTCAATTTCATTACTGGTAATCTGTTCTAATTTTCTATTTCTTCCTGATTTAGTTTTGGGAAGTTATATGTTTCTAGGGATATATCCATTTCTTCCAGTTTCTTCAATGTTTTGACATATCATTTTTCATATGTTCTCTTATAATCATTTGTGTCTCTGTGGTATTGGTTGTTTCTCTCTCTCTCTCTCTCTCTCTCTCTCTTTAGGAGTCTGAATAAAGGTTTATCAATTTTGTTGATCTTTACAAAGAACTAGCTCCTGATTTCATTGGTCTATTTTATTGTGATTTTAGTTTTTATATTGTTTATTTCTGCTCTAATATTTATTATATCCTTCCTTCTACTAGTTTTGGGTTTTGTTTACTTTTCTTTTCCTAGCTTCATTAAGTGTAGGTTAGGATGTTTATTTCAAATTTTTCTTGCTTCTTGAGGTAAGCCTTTATTACTATAAACTTCCCTCTTAGAACAGCTTTTGCTGCATTCCAAACATTTTGGACCATTGTGTTTCATTTTCATTTGTCACCTTATGTAGACACATATACATATGCATATAAATATACATATGTATATGAATATACATATGTATATGTAAATATATTATTTTCTCTTTGATTTCTTTATTTACCTATTGATTGTTTAGTGCATGTCATTTAACATTCATATATTTGTGTTCTTTCCAGATTTTTTCTTATGTTTGATTTCTAGTTTCATAGCATTGTGGTCGGAAATGCATTGTATGACTTTAATCTTTTTAAAATTGTTGAGACTTGTTTCGTGGCCTCACATGTGTTCTATTCTGGAGCATGTTCCATGTGTACATGGAAAGAATGTGTATTCTGCTGTTTTAAGATGGAATGTTCTGAATATATTTGTTAGATCCATCTGGTCCTGTGTATCATTCAAAGCCATTCTTTCCTTGCTGATTTTCTGTTAGGATGATCTAACCATTGATGTCAATGAGGTGATTAAGTCTCCTAGTATTATTGTATTACTATCAGTTACTTCTTTATGTTTGTTATTAGCTGCTCTGTGTATTTGGGTGCTCTCATGTTGTGTGCATAAATATTTATAATTGTTGCATCCTCTTGTTGATCCATTCTTCTTATGTATCTAGTGTCCTTCTCTGTGTTTTCTTACAGTCTTTATTTTAAAGTCTACTTTCTCTGATATAAATATTGCTAACCTGGCTTTCTTTTGGTATCCAATTTGCATAGTAAATGACTCCTTCATTTTCAATATGCATGTGTCACTAGGTCTAAAATGAGTCTCTTTTCGGTAGCATATAGATGGGTCTTGTTTATCCATTCTGTCTTTTGAGTGGAGCATTTAGTTCATTTATATTAAAAGTAGTTATTGATAGATGTGTACTTAATTGCCATATTGTTACTTGTTTTCTGGTTATTTTTATAATTCTTCTCTGTTCGTATATAATTGTGGGTGGTGAACATAGTTAGCTTACCAGATTTATTATCTCATGAGTGCTCTTTTCTGTTAATAAAATTAAGTACAATTTATTTAACAAATTGCAATTTGGAGGGAGGTTTTATATCTTCGGTTTTGTGATTTTCTTTTATAGAACCTAGCTCTTAATTTCTACCCTTTGTTTCTCTTTGTTTTCACCATCAAGCCTCTAAGTAACACCTTTATTTCTCATCTCTGTTCATATACATTTTCAAGCTTCTTCCTTTTGACTCCTCACCAGCCAGTCTTCTGATCTATTTGGTAGCAGACATGTTCTCAATATTCACTTATCCATCTTATGTTTGTTTTTTGTTTTTGTTTTTTTTCTGGAGATGAGTTGACTTCAGATATACCAAGATAAGCCCTTTGCTTTCCTCCCCAAGTTTCCATGAAATGTCCACGAAACACTTTACACAGATTGGGCTTTACACTTATTTCTGCTGGTCTCATGTATTTTCTTTTAACATGTAATTTGAACTCTTAAATCTCTGAGTTTCATCTATGTTGTAGGTATGGTTTATTGGTGGATATTATTTACTTTACTTGCTGATCTCTCTTATTCTCTTTCTTTGGGATGAATGATTTCAGGTTTATGTGTCTATCTTTTCCTGTAGACCCACAGAAGCCTCTTTTATGATTTTTTTCAAAATAACTTAAGTTTTAGAAACAAAATTTAAATTTTACATGTGGAAAAGGGGTTTGATTGGCATCATATTAATTTACCACTATGGAAGCTAACATTCTGCATTACAATACCTATAAGTTAATTGATTTGAAAATATTGTCAACTCATAAACTAAAAATTTCTTTCAGGTCATGCAGTGTTTAAATTATTCTAACTCTACTGCTAAAAACACTTTATCCCTAGTTATTTATTACTTACAGTCTTGCAAAGCTGTATTTTATTACAGCTAAGGATGTGTGTTCTGAAGAAAATCTATTTGAGTTTGTAGGCTTGTTCTACCACTTGCAAGCTATATGATTGAAAAACTTAATTTTTTTATGCTTTAGTTTCCTTCTGGGTAAATTGGAGATATCAGTAGTATCCATGCATAAGATTATTGTAACATATGTAAATCTTAGAATTCTTGGTGTATAATGCATATTTAATAGATGTTTCATTTTTTTGAAACTAAATTTTTGGTTAATAAATCAAAGGACATGAGAGTTCATTTCCAAACAAATGTATTTAGAATTATCCTTTACTAACAAAATATTTCATTGAAAATCTTGGGAAAACAAAAAATTATTTATTTTCTTAAATAGCTTTTAAGAGTAGATTATCTGCGATGTATAGAAATGATTTAGTTATAAGAGTTACTATTCTGAAATTATTGGTACAAAACATGTGAATTGTTTTATCATTCTGAATCTTTCAATCACAAATCTTATTAAACATGTAGCTTTGGTAGCTGAGTGTAAAATACATATATTATTTTATTATTAATTTTCTTATCAGTTATACTAAAATTCTTCCACATATCAGTACTTTCACTTTTATTTTTAAAAAATTTTTAATGTTTTTATTTATTTTTGAGAGAGAGATTGCAAGTGGGAGAAGGGCAGAGAGAGAGAGAGAGAGAGAGAGAGAGAGACAGAATTGGAAGGAGGCTCCAGGCTCTGAGCTGCCAGCACAGAGCCTGATGAGGGGCTCAAACTCATAGAGCTGTGAGATCATGACCTGAGCCGAAGTCGGAAGCTTAACCTACTGAGCCATCCAGGCGCCCCAGTACTTTCACTTTTAAATTAGGTATGTATTTCTTTTTATATCATCAGCAATGTAAATAACTAGACAAGCTTTCACAACTTGAGGATATTTTGTGTGTTGGGAGAGCTTGGTTAGGTGTTTCCCTGTGATATTCTGTAACAGCCTCAAAAAGTAGATTATTCTAAATTCAGCAGTTTATTGGTGGTATGATCATGTAAACACAACTTTTATTTGAAAATTGAAAACTTAAAATTGGAATCTGAACAAAGGGAATCTCAGTCTTTTAAATCATGGCTAATAACTGTGGATACTATTGATGTCCCTCCTAGGTCTACTCTAATGCCTTTTACCAGGTCTGTTTGCATTTGTTTCTATTTGAGTCAAGGGTCTAACTATGCAGAGTTTAATTGATTCTTTCATCCTGACCATTTTCTAACTATGGGATAGTATGAATTTGAATTGTTGACTTTTATGTGAGCATTAGGGTAAAAAATACTCATTCTCAGGGAAGACTGTTTTCCACTCTAAATTCTGGTTCCTTATATTTGTTTTACCCAAAGCTGTACTATTTGAACTTAAGTTCACGCTTTTATGATTTCAATTTACTCATCATTTTTAACTGGACCTAAGTATTTTCTCTCATTATTTGTGACCTTATTAATGCATAACAGAGTATATTTGTTGTAATATATATAGCATATGGGTGTTTTGTAGTAATAGAGATTTATAAAATATTATTGAAGTATCACTCTGACTTACAGAGTTTTAATTCTAATTGTTCATTTTCTGGTCTTTTGGAGTATATCTTCGAATTTTTTTATTTTTATTTTTTTTAGTAGTGGTAGTCCATGAATTCTTTTCCTATGTTTTTTTTAAATTTTCTTTAAGTGTTTATTCTTTTTTTTTTTTTTTTTTTTTTTCGAGAGAGAGACACAGAGTGCAAGCAGGGGAGGGGCAGAGAGTGAGGGAGACACAGAATCTGAATCAGGCTCTGGTTTCAGAGCTTGTCAGCACAGAGTCTGATGAGGGGCTCGAAATCACAAACTGTGAGATCCTGACCTGAGCTGAAGTCAGACACTTAACTGAATGAGCCACCCAGGCACCCCATTCTTTTCCTATTTTGAAAATAGTTATCAGATGCTTTGACACATAAAATGTAATTTGTTGCAAGACTGACTTGTTGCCTCATCACAGTTTCAACTTAAAAATCAGCTGTTGTGGGGCACCTGGGTGGGTTAGTTGGTTAAGCATACAACTCGATTTCAGCTCAGGTCATGATCTCATAGTTTGTGAGTTCAAGCCCCTTGTCAGGTTCTACACTGATAGCATGGAGCCTGATTGAGAATCTCTGTCTCCTTCTCTCTGCCCCTCCCCTGCTTTCTCTCACTCTCTCTCTTTCTCTCAAAATAAATATATAAACATTAAAAATTTTTTAAAAAATTAAAGAGGCTCTTGGGTGGCTCAGTCAGTTGAGCATCTGTCTCTTGATTTTGGCTTAGGTCATGATCTCAGGTTTGTGAGATCGAGCCCCCCACGGTGGTCTCTGCACTGACAGTGCAGAGCTTGTTTGGGATTCTCTCTCTCTTTCTGCCCCTCTCCTGCTCATTCTTTCCCTCTCTCGCTCTCAAAATAAATGAACAGTAGTAATAATAATAATAATAATAATAATAATTGACTGTTGCTCCCAGTTCATTCTGGCATTAATGGTATAAAGGAGGAATCTGAGGTCAGCCTTATTATTTGTTTCATTGTAGTTAGTTTTTTGTTGTTGTTGTTGTTTTTTGCATAATGGTTTGCAAGGTTTTTTAACATTGTTATTCTTGTAAATTGAAGTTATTATGAAAATCTGCCTTGGTCATTGTGTTTCTAAACTCAATAAGAGGTCTTATTAGGGCATCATAAGAAATAATACAAAAGGTTCATCCTCTTATTTAGTGCATTTAAAAATTCTTTAATCTCAAAAGGTCTGTACCTTGGGAGTGTAACGAATTTCTGTTTTCTCATTGTATAGTGCCTTGGTCACTGAGTCAGGAGAGGCACTAGAGGAAAAAAGAAAAAGAATTTCACATTTCTTTCTCCACTTAGTACTGGTTCATGAGGTGTAGCTTTGGCATTCTTAGATGTGGGTTTTAATCAGCTTTAATCTCAGTTTGGTTTTAGTTTTTATATTTTCTATATCCACATGTGTGTATTAATTATACTTTATGAGAGGCTGCTTTAGGAGCTGCTAGCCAGAAAAATGTTAAGTTCTAGTCCATTTTCATTTTAATTATAATCAATTTTCTATTAAGATGAAATTTAAATGTTCACTTGTTTATGACTGCTATATGTATAAACACTACATAATAGTTTTAAATATTTTAAACTTATATGTCCTTGTCCCTATTTGCCCATATCTTTGCCACTGACATTTTCTAAATTATTCATTTTGCCATTTTAATTGAAAAATATAATGTTTCATCAGAATCCTGATTGAACAAAAATACTTTTATATTACAAAAATTATCTGGAATGTAGTAAGAATAAGGATTAAAATGATAATTGTAAGGTTTCACCTTTCTTTCTTGGTGTTATATTCCTATTTTTGATGGCATAATTGGTAGATACATGTTTTTTTGTAATGGGTGGTTGAACTGTGCCACATAGAAATTAAATATGATAGCTAGGAAAGACTTTTACATTTTTTTCCTCTTAAAAGTAGATAATAATAAATTATCAGCTTAATTATGTATTAGGACATTAATCAAATGCTCACTTCCCCTTACATAATAAGATTTCATTTCAAGAACTACCAACAAAATATTTTAATGAAGTAATATGAATTTGAGCTGGATTATATAAACATTTAAGTAAAAATTAGCAATTGAAAACTCTATCATCATCTAGCTTTAGTGCGGTGCTCTGAAATATGACACTTTAGAGTTGTCAAATACCAGGTTTATCTTTAATGTGTTGTTCTATATAATACAATGCCCTCCCTAGTAACCATCTAATTGTGGATATCAGGCTGTGATGGCCTAATATGATGTATTAAAAAAAAAAGCAACCAGGAAATGAAATGGGTTATTTCTCTTCACTCCTTTGCAAGTCCATTTGGTTTCCTGTAATTGGGACCAAATTTTCCATCTGCCTTGGTCTTCTGTAAATGATTTCAGAGCACTTAGAGCTAAAGCCATCATATTTGCCTGCTTTGAGTTTCTGCTACTATAACCCTTGATTAAATGTCAGGTTTTTGTTTTCATTGTTTTACCTTTTTTTTCTATTTACATTTTTGACAGCCTTTCCTCTCAATTGAATACTGTTATCACTTTATTTTAATCCTTTCCAAGGCTGCCTATATTATCACCCCTGTGTTTTAGAACTCGGATTCCTACCCTTTATCCACTAATTGGCTTTTTACCCCAGCTTGCCTTGCCTCCTCTTTGTGCATGTTACCCTTCTTTCTCCACACAGCCTGTTCTCCACCCTCATGGTCCTGTCACATCTTTTTACCCTGTGTCCAGGGGACTTTACTGCTATTTTTCTCTATGCTCACCCAAAAGTTTCTATGAATATGACCTTCATAATATACTTTTTCTAAAATAAATAGCACATTTTCTTATTTTCAAGTAAGTTTTTTTTTGAAGATATTTGTTTTGTGGAGTATCTTTTAAGTATACACATTGGTTTCAACAGCTGTGAAAATATATGTAATTAACAAACATTTATTTCATTTTATTCATTTCCATTTATATTTTCCCATTTGGTGAGGAAAGAATATGTGCTTATTATTTTTTCAATGAGTGCTTTTCTTTTTAAATATGAATGTAGTCAAAATATTGTTGTAGGGCATTAAAATTCATACTTTACTTTTTAGTGAATTGGAGCATGTGGCAAAATCAAAATGCATGAATATGAGCCAAGACAATATTCCTTATAAAGCTTATATATATATAATGAGTAGTGAATTAGTTATTTTATTTGTAATATCTTCTTAATATATTCTATGTAATGGGAGTATATCTATGAATATAGGTCAAGTTATAGAAGAATGTGTTAATATATACATGACTTAAATTCAATTACCATCAAAAATCGCAAGTCAAAAAGTTTGAAATATATATTATTATCTATGGAAAATTAGAAGTATATTCTCTTTTTCTTCACCATGATCTTGGTTTTCCTCATGTGTACAGACTGAAATAGGCCTGTATTTCTATTATAACTTATAATTCAGATAGGCTAATTTCATTAATTGTCAAAAATTTTCAAATATTTGACTTGGTAGAAAAAATGTCACCAAACAATTCACCAAAAAGAATTATCATAGGGATTCAAAACTAATAAGAATTTTGAAGGATTATGAACTATATCTACATAATAGTAAAATGGTGGCTAAAGGGAATAATAGCATGGGTATACTAATTTAAGGTAAAGGAGAAAGTGTCAGGATGAAGACCAATTATCATACAATAAGTCAGGGAGTCTGTGGATAAATTAACATACTGCTAAAAACAAGACCCCATCACGTGCATTTTATGTGTTTCTATTCCATAAATTAGGATTTTAGGGTGTTTGCATCAAGCCAACCTGGAGAAGTCAAATTAGCACTGTTTTGTAGAAAGGAACAAATAAGGAATTTTCTATAAAACATCAAGCTTTACATTAGAATCACCTAGCTGAAAATATAATTTATTAAGATATTTAAGGAAAAATAAATATAAAGAAATAGATCAGACTGCTGAATGTCACTGTTACAAATAATGCTTCTCTGCTATGATAGTTAAAAGTTCAAATCTGACTAAAACCTATAGATCAGTAAGAACTGCATTAATAAATTAGATGTGATTTTTCTATAATTTTATCAAAAATTCCCTAAAGTAAAGTATTTTTAAATTACACTGTAAACATCACCTTGTGAACTTGTTCTTAAATGCATTTAGGAAGAACTTTTGCTTCATATTTGGAACATTTTTCTCTCCTGTTTTAGCTAACCATTTGAATTGGAAACCGCAAGGTCAGGGAAAACATTTTTTTTTGTCACAAACAGATCTATTTAAGAGTTCAGAAACCTATATTTTCTGTGAGAAGACTTATCATGCATAGAAATAGAATTTTAGATGCTGCCTGGGTGGCTCAGTCAGTTGAGCATCCGATTCTTGATTATGGTTCAGGTCACGATCTCACCATTTGTGAGAATGAGCCCCATGTTGGGCTTTGTGCTGACAGTACAGAGGCTTCTTGGGATTCTCTCTCCCCCTCTCTGCCCCTTCCCTGCTCGTGCTCTCTCTCACTCACTCTCTCAAAATAAATAAACTTAAAAAATAGAATCTTAAATCGTTTATTAATATATTAAGAAGGGGGGCCTGGAAATTCCTGTTGGGTCTCTGAATCTCTCTGAGTGTTCCCCATTGTATCCAATCACTACTAGCCAATATAATAGTCACATGTCACTACTGAGAACTGAAATGTGGTTTGTCCAATGTGAGATGTGCTATAAATTAAAATATACATTGAATTTTGAAGACATAGTACAAAAAAAAGAAAAGTATCTCACGAATCAATTTTTATGAATTTTTATATTAATTATATCTTGAAATAATATTTGAGATATAGTGGACTAAATTAAATATATAATTAAAATTAATATCACCTATTTCTTTTTTACTTATTTTTACGTGGCTACTAGAGAATTTAAAATTATATGTCTCACTTGCATTATATATTTATTAGAAAGTATGCTTCCAAATAGTGCCAGATGTTTAAAAAATCATTTAGGCTCAATATATTCTGGTTATCTCCCATTAATCAAACATTAATTTAAGCATTATTGTATTATTCTCATGTATATTTTGGCACAGGTTCTGATTCATGTGTCTATAAATTTTCTTTCTAAGGGACTATTTCCTTAGATTTTAAAAGAGAACACAGAAAAAGATGTAAATGAAAGCTATTTAACATTATTGGTACCAAAGTATTGGTACTCCAAAGTTCATTTTAGTCATTCTTTTTTAAAATTTTTTTTAACATTTATTTATTTTTGAGAGACAGAGAGAGAGAGAGAGACAGAGCATGAGTGGGGGGAGGGGCAGAGAGAGAGGGAGACACAGAATCTGAAGCAGGCTCCAGGCTCTGAGCTGTAAGCACAGAGCCCGATGCAGGGTTTGAACTCATGGACCAGGAAGGAAATCATGACCTGAGCCGAAGTCGGACACTTGACCGACTGAGCCACCTAGGCACCCTAGTCATTCTTTTTAAGTCATTCACACAATTATTTTATTATGGAGCTGTGAACAGTTATAGAAATGAATATTCTTCTAGTTTGCTTCTCTTCACCTTCTGAAGGTGAATGATAAATGCAGTGGTCAGAAGGATTTGATGAAAGGGGAGACAGGAGGAGATCATGCAGAGGGTCATTTAGTAGATTGGCAAGTGTGGATCTTGAGGCCAGGGTGCTGGGTGATGTAAGGAAACTTCTTAAAATGGTTGTTGGAAATAGAGGTAACTTCTCAATGTCACAGAAAAGGAATCAAAGTTCTGTGGCCACTCTTTCTCTTGCCCACCTTTCTTACTGAAAAGATACCTTTGGTGTTCATGTTTTTGTTATGAACCATCCTCCTTTGCATTGCTTTTGAGATAATTTATACTTTCTCTTTGATTTCTTTTTTCATCCCAGGATTAGTGAGAACTGGACTTTCAAATTCTAAGCCTCTAAGATTATTTCAGTCTTCAGCATACAACTGGATTTTGCTTTTAAACTTGATCAGATGTTTTTGTTGTTTAATGAGAAAAATGTATTCTGCCATTTGGTGAAATGACTGATATATTTTATATTTATTATTCATTTTGGATTTTCCTTATACTTTTCCCTATTTGTGATACCTTTTTAAGTTAGATATTTATTCTGTTTTAATGACTGTTGATTACTGAGAATTAGCATAATTTACTGTTTCTGCTATCACAATAAATTCTGTATTTCTCTTCACTACTGTTTGAAAAATAAGATACCAAATAATTCCCCCTACCAAAATGCATTATTTCCTTTTTTGGTGTACATTTTAAACAGTGATTTTATTATGAATATTAATTAAAAAGTAGGGTATCATCCTCTCCTAAATTAAATTATTTTTTCTAGTACGAAGGGAAGTTTTACAAATTTGTTTGGTCAAAAGAGGGTTAAGAAACAGTAGCTGCTCTAATATATCCACAACTCTTTTGGTCTTTTTAATCTTCCAGTTTCTTTTACAAACAGGTACTTTTCTTCTATGTGATATGCAAATCTCCCAGCTCCTAAGAGCAACTGGATAGGGATATGTGTTTCATCTTAAAACAAAGACTAAGAAAAAAATAATAATATGATGAAGTTATTCAAAGGATTTCAGAAACAGGTGTTCTAAGTCTACACTAATTGGATTTCAGTTAATTATTCCTTTTACTTTAGGGAATATAAGTAAAAAATAAAAAAAAGTACCTGAAAAACTTCTCTGACATGCTAATTGCTCTAATATTATCTATCTAACCTAGGCCAAAAAAAAAAAAAAAAAAAAAAAAAAAGCCACCTTAATGTGACCAGAGTCTTAATTACCTTTGCATTTCTAGATTTTTAAGATAATATTTATCGGTCTTTCCATACATTACACATTTTAATGTGCTATGGCGTATTCTTTTTTTCATCTTTATGTAATTTTAATTTTCCTTTGCCAATGCAAAGAAAATATTTTTATAATTTAAAGACTGAATTTCCTACTAATCTCCAGAAGACCAAAGTAAATCTCTCTTAGGCTTTAGGTCAAGGAGTGTGTTGCTATTTGATTTTAAACAAATTGTTCATTCTCCCCTAATCTCATTTTCTTTCTTTGCAAACAAAAGAGTAATTGTTATACATTACTGTGGTCATTAGCATTCCTCAATGTGTGGGTTAAACAGGCTACTAAAGGGATGGGAGTCTTGTTTTTGGAATAGGAGATGAATTCAGAATGTAAACTTGTTGAGGACTTAGATTTTCCTGTTTTTGTTTACCATTGTTTCACACAGCATAGGACTATGCCTTGTGCATAGTTAATATGCAATATTATCTGGATGAGTGAATGAATGAAAGACATACAGAAGGAAGTCAGCATTGGATGACTAGATCAAGATACTACGTTATCTGAAAGTAGATATTTGATACAGTAAACAAACCTACTCTGTATAATTGAGTTCTAGCTTGACTTTTAGCTACAAAGCCAAATTAGAATTTTAGTCTCATGGTGAAGAAATCCTCTATCAACCTGATTGGTTAAGGTGGAAAATTCAGTGGTTAATTTCAATAACAACTCTCAGTTGATATTTAAGAGTAATCTATTAGTTTTGCTTTTCTACAAATCAGTATGTTCATGGAATGGACTGAGTGCTTCATAAACGTTTACTGAATGAATAAATGCATATTTATCATATTATGTGATTTGTCATATTTCTCAACCTAAGTGGGACCCATATTTCAGGTAACTTTTTCAGCTGGTCCAGTGCAGTGTGGTGCCTGTAACAGGGTGAGTTCCCACACATTCAGGGAAGGTACATTTTTATCGGCTCCCTCACTATTGTAACTGTGTCTGCCTTGACTTAAATTGTCAATTTAATTCTGGGCTTAGATTCTGATCAACACATCCTTTGTCCAAAGGTCTGAACTCTTGAGAGCTGCCATACAGTAGTTTTTGTAAGGTATCAGGGGCAAGATAAGCATAGCAACTCAAACATATTATATTGTTAGGAAATGTATGAAAAATGTTTTATAGTGCTTTGATTTCCTCTTTTGTGTCTTCAATAAAAGACATATAAAATATATATTTTATAAATTAATGTCTACATATGATGAAAATAATTCAAATATTTAGAAGAATCTAAAGTAAATGGCAAAAGTCAACTCTCCTAGGTCTCCCACTCTCAGAGGCAATCATTCTTAGTTTTCAATTTTTATTTTTTAATTTTTTTATTTAATCTTTTAATGTTTATTTATTTTTGAGAGAGAAAGAGAGAGACAGAGCATGAGCAGGGGAGGGGCAGAGAGAGGGAGACACAGAATCTGAAACAGGCTCCAGGCTCAGAGCTGTTAGCACAGAGACTGACATGGGACTTGAAACCATGAACCATGAGATCATGACCTGAGGTGAAGTTGGATGCTCAACTGCTTGAGCTACCCAGGTGCCCCAATTTTTTAATTTTTTAAAAAAGTTCATTTATTTATTTTGGAGAGAGGGAGAGAGAGAAAAAAACAGAGAGAGAGAGAGACAGAGAGAGAGAGAGAAGGAATGAGAGGGGGCGGGGCAGAGAGAAGGAGAGAGAATCCTAAGCAGGCTCTGTGCTCTCAGTACATAGCCCAACACAGGGCTCGATCTCACAAACTGTAAGACCATGTCCTGAGCCAAATCAAGAGCCTGTCACTTAACTGACTGAGCTGCCTAGGTGCCCCAGTTTTCATTTTAAAATTGTTTTGGTGGTTAAATCATTTCATTTTAAATATTATCAATTTCTTGATTTATCATTTATATGTTAGTATTTTTTTAATCCTTGCAGGAAATGAAGAATTTAGCACATTTATTTCCTCCTCTTCTTATACTTTAATAATTACATTTTTATAGTTACCATTTTATAATATAGTTATATTAAAATTTTCACATTGCCTAAGTTTGATCTCTAACTATAATTAAATCTTCCAACTTAACTATAAGTTGAATCTAAATATGATCCTCAATGTAAATGACATTTCTAGATTTATGCTCATATACCTGTTATTCAGTGTTAGATCAAATGTTGAGCCTGGACCCATAAAGAAGAAAATGTGTGATGAGGGTCAAGGGCATTAGACCTTTAAGTTACTTTAAATTTTCTGCAGTACTTCTTGGTTATAGTTAACTGCAACTTTTTCTTATTTTTGTCACCAGCTTTTCTAGCCTTCTCCTTTCTGTTTTGCTGGAAAACACCCTAGAGTAACATTTCATTAGAGATTGCCTAGGAGATATGTTTTCTTGTTTATGCTAATCCAGAAATATTCTATTTTGCTCTGACAGCTGATTGATAGATTGGTACAGGCATAGAATTATAGTATCAAAACAATTTTGTCTTATGACTTTGAAGACATTAATCTATTGTCTTCTCATGCAAATTGTGGTTGTAAAAATATTGGTAGCATTTTAAATCTCACTCTTTAATAAGTAACCATTTTTGTTCCTTGAAAAATTTTAGTTTTTTTTTAACCTTCAGAATGTTGAAATTTAACCTTAATCTATCTAAGTGTGTACTCTCCCCTGCCTGGATACTCTACTTGACACATATTAAATACTTTATGTCTGAAAACTTGTTTCTCTCTTTGCTTAGTAAACTTTTCTTTATTTTTTATTTCTTTGATTTTTCCTGCCCACCATTGTCTCTTTCCTCTATTCAGGAATTCCTTTCATTTGTGTGTGTGTGTGTGTGTGTGTGTCCCTGTTCTAATAGATACTACTTCCTGTTTTTGCCCCTTATTATGGAAGGTTTCTTTCTTTTGTCTTTCATACTTCTGGCATATTTCCTGGTATAATTGATAATATTATTTGATCTATTCAGTAAATTCTTTTTTGGTAATTTTTATTTTTAATTTTCTGAAACTTTTTCTTTTTTTATGATTGGTACTTTGCCTTCACAGTCTGTTTTTTATGTAAAGAATGGAAAATCCTTTTAACTCACTTTAATAATATGTATTATATTAGAAATAAATTGCTTCTATTTCTTGAATTATTTTCTTCAATGTGAATGATACTGCATATTTATCTTGGTCTTTCACATTCATGCTATTAGATTTTCTATGGAATCAGATTCCAGGTCACATTCTGTCTGTGCTATAACGGAACCAAGGACAAGTTATACAACCAATCTAAACCTCAATTTCTTTATTTAAAAAAGGGGGGGACATACAAGGGTGATGTGAGTAATGTGATCATTTAGCATAGATTCATCACACAACCAATTATACATTTTTTAAAGATATTTTTTATTTTGTCAGTGACATAATTATATAATATCTTATTCTCCAAATTATAATTTATTGATGGGGCTAGTATAATTCCACTATGGACTTGAACCTTTAGTTTCATATTCCTATTGAATATTCAGAAGTCAGCAAATTATTTCTGCAAATGAAAAGATAGTAAATACTTTCAGTTTTATGAGCCACATGTCTCTGGTAACTATTCATCTTTGCTGTTATAGTGCAAAAACACATACAATGCACAAACAGATGGATGTGGCTCTGTTCCAATAAAACTTTACTTAACCAAGAGCAGGCAATGGGCCAGATTTGACCAGCAGACCATTGTTTATCAATCCTTAGAGTGTGTCATGGAATACTCAGCATGTTCTGTGGAATTACCACTGGGCTAGGAGTTAGGGCCATGGTTTTTTAAAATTTTATTTATTTGTTTGTTTATTTATTTATTTACTTAATTATTTATTTATTTATTGAGAGAGAAAGAAATCCCGAGCAGGGGAGGAGCAGGAGGGAGGAAGAGAGAGTGTCTCAAGCAGGATCCATGCCCAGTGTGGAGCCCAACAAGGGCCTCGGCTTGCTCCTACCACTCTGGGATCCTGAACTGAGCTGAAATCAAGAGTCCAAGGCTCAATGGACTGAGCCACCCCTGGCATCCAGCCCAGGGGCATAAGTGTTAATGCTGTTTACACATCTAATCTGGAGTAAGTAATTTAATATCTCTAGGCTTCTTTTTTCTTAATATATAACATAAATGAAATATAATAAATTATTATTTAAGCTTTCATAGCTCTGACATTCTATTCTGAAAATTAATAGAATCATTTCAGTGTAAAAATCTTAATGTTCTATGTAAAATGATGATATATAATATAATGCATTGTAATTGACATTTTTGAGGGACAGGACTAGGTCTAATGTTTGGTTTCAGCAAATCTATTTAAATTAAGCTTTAATATTACATTTGTTGTTGTTATTTCAGAAATAATTACATACTGCTACTTATGAAACTATACAATAAATAATGAAACATATTTTAATGGGTCTTCTATTGTTTGAAAAATGAATTAGGAACATTTTCCTTCAGGTTTCTTTAATTAACTGAAATAAGGTTTAAAACAAGATGACACTGGAACCTGTAAAATATTTATCACTAAATATAAAAAATATATAAATTCCAAAGGAAGTTTCAGTCCCAGTTTCAATGGTAATTGCAAATGTCTTATTTGGTTCCAAATGCAGCTTGTTTTTGAACAATTATTTAACTCTGAATTTTAGCTCTTCTTCTTCACATATTAATAATCAAAGGTAATATACCTGCCTATCTACCATTTTTCCTGGAGTATTTTAGAATAGAAGAAAATAAACATCTTTATTTTGAAATTTGAAGAAAAATCTTGATTTTTTTTCTTGACGTAGTATAATTATTTTGTTCCAATTTTTTTACGTGCTTACTTAAATCTGTAATAGTGTTTGTAATAGTCATCTGTATAACCCATTTGTTTTATTTATTTATTTATTCATTCATTCATTCATTCAGTCATTTCTTCAAGACATAGTTGTTAGTCATAATGAAGAGACATATTAAGATGCTGCCACCAATCTCTGGGAGGAGAGGTTAGGTAAGAGTAAGGATAAATAAACAGACAATATCAATATATTATACAGAATTCTATGATGCAGAGCCTGGTTAAGGATGCATTATAAGAATTAGAAAATAATCCTGGTAAGGTGACATGAGGCCGAGATCTAAAGAATGAATAGGAAGGAGCTAGTTGAGCATGAGTGAGATAAAGTGATGGACACATGAAAACCAAATGAAATGGGCAAATATGATACAAATTTGAGAATCTGTCTAATTGGACAGATGGATATTTTTAGACTCAAGTAAGTCCAGAGATTTGGACATGAATTCTAACCACGAGGTGGTTAGGTAGAAAGAAATGTGCTTTGGAGGAGGGCAGGTCTAAATTGAAACCTGTTTTTACTCTGGCTCTGTGATTTGAACATATTGTTTAACCTCCTTGATTTTCAATTTCTTCATTTGCAAAATGGAGCGAACAATATGTACTTTACAGGAATACTGTAAGGATTAAATGAGGTAACCGTATATAGAAAATGTCTACCATGGAGTTCAAGTTCAATAAATGTGAGTTACTTTTCTTCCTTTCCTGGGAACGAAGAACATTGAAACAGTGTATAGGGAGGGGGAAAAAACAACAAAACAAACAAACAAAAAAAAAACTTGGACCACAGAGTACCCTGGGACGACTGATACAAGGAATTTTATAATTAGCTTCCCTTTTTTTCTCTCTCCCTCTTTCTCTTCCTTCTCTGTTTCTCCTTTCTTTTTCATTCCTTACTACCTTAGTTATTGTATCTTCTGTATGAAAAGCAGTTAGTTTCTTATTCCCAAGCTTTCCCTAGAATACACTGGGAGACACTTCCAGGCTGTGATTCTGCAGCTCCCAAAGAAGAGTAGACATGCCACAATTCTTAGTTTAGATTTAAAAAGGATCTCTAAGCAGGACACGGGGCTACTACACTTGATTATCCAAGTGTAATACATTTCAAATAGGTTTTGAGCCCTTGTTGGTGAGGTGCTACTAGCAGCGTCCACATGACCTTGGGCAAAGAGCTCCAAAGAGCTTCTCTGCATGGCTGCTATGTCTTTGCCATGGGACAGGCCCTGGCAAAGGTGCAGAGAACGGCAGTTTAGATTCCTCTGGGAGACGGGGAAGTGTCACTTAAATAGCATTTAAAAGTAGCAAAGAGTATTTACTACCATTGTATGCTCTGCTGATTATTAAGCTATTGTTTCACAGCATCTGACCCATTCTTCCATCTCCAGCTCCATATGCATTCTTTTAAATTAAATACTTTTGTAAATAGTTAGATTAAGGGATATTATAATGAGTTGAAGAGTACAGTTGTAACATTACTTACCTCTAAAAAACTTCTGAAGATTTATATCAGAATCATTCTAAATATCCAAACTCAGTGTAAACTAAATGTTCATATTGGGTTCTGTTAGCTTTTGCCCAATATGCAGCTTTGCATGTATATATATATTATATATATATAATTTTTAAACTAGAAATTCAAAGCCCAATTATATTTCCAAATCAAACATCTTCAATATGAAATTCTAAATTGTGTTGCATTCATTGGTTAACCTTTCAGTTTTGTATTTATGATAGTGTTATAATTAGTCTGTAATTGATGATAGAGAAATTTCTCATTTATTTTTACAAAGTGAGAATTATAAACTTCAACTTTATTAATCACATACTTTTGCCATTTTTATTTGCATGTTTTTAAGCTTGTTTATAATTTCCACTTTTAAAAATTCTTCAATATATTGTTTGCCCTGAGTCCCCTAAGTATTTTAACTACTAGTTTTTTCTTATGCTCTGATGCTTTACAGACACACTTTTGCTTAAGACAAAAGCTACAAAATATGAATTGGAGAGTTCATTATTTCTGGTCTTCTCAATCAGTACAATTTGGAAAACATTTACAAGTGAAAGAAAACTCTTGTATTCTGTGAAATTAAAAAGCACTTTATTTTGTTGACAAAGCAAGTTAAAATAGCTTTAATGGTACATGACAATATACTTAATTTCTTGGGAGTATTTCCAGGATACTTTGTAGCCCATTCCTCAAAATAGTCATATTTATTTCAATAAAAGAAAGTGATCACATAGGGACAAGAGCTCTTGCTCAAAAAATTTGTATATTACATACATTCTACTTGTGAAATATAGTAGGGAAAATATTTACGAGCACCATAAGATAGGAAGCTGAAACTGCAATCATTTCTAAATGAAAATTATGTGACAGTTCATCAGTATTTAATGCTAACATTGGATGATGTAGGCATGAAGAATTTAACAGCTATGTATCATAACTTTATGTGTGGTTAGTTCTCTGATATACTTTTTTTTTTTTAGTAGAACAGTGTTTTAATGGCAACATGAACCACAGCTTCAGTTTGAGATATTAAATAAATGGGGATGACAAAAGAGAATTTGTTTTTGTTATTTGGTGTGTATGTGCTGTTGTTTATCACATTCCTGTTAAAAGTAGACTGCCACACCTCTCACGGGTTTAGTTTTTAATCCACACTCCCATAAGCCATGGCTGGGCTCCTGCACCAGATGCAGGTGTCCCCTTGTGCTGTCAGCCAGGAATGATTAATGAGGATTTGCCCCTACTGAAAGCAGTCTTTGGAGCATTGTTCAGGGCATCTGTGGAACTGTCGGGGGAGACAAGGACACAAGTGAACAACCAATTATTTGGCCATCACTGAGGCAGCATGAAAAAGACATCAAATTGGACAGAAAAGCAATGCTTTGTTTGGGGATCAAATATTATTTTTTAGTGTTAATATAATATAGGAATTTTACCTCATTTTAAAAAGTATTGGTGAAATCTAGACTTTTAACCCAAAATAGTTTTCCTTTTTCCTTTAAAGCTAAATGAATTCTTTGTAAGTACTATAAAAGAAATAAAACATCACCAAATTGATTCCTAAGTGGTTGCCTATTGTATAAAGATATATCGTTTTGCTCCGCTAACACTGAAAACAAGGACTGAGTATGCAGTGGGTAGGAGGGTCCACTACACACAATTCCTAATTGCTGGTCAGAGGTGACAAGGACTGGGGTTTTACAAGCAATCAGAGGGACAGAGACATTGCACTGGAATGCTGAAGCAGAAAATGAATAAAAACATCCAAACCTGTGAAACATTTCCAAGTCGAGGTTCAGCATATGTGTGTTTCCTTCTTTTTTTCAGTGTAAGATATACACTTTCTTAGGTCTTAGTAAGAAAAGATGTTCAGACTGTTACATTCTTCTACTAGGTCTGTGACTTAAATGAAAAGTGTAAAAGGCTAAAAACTCTTATATATTTTGAATACAATTCAAATACGGATTAAGAAGTCCTTTCGGTAAATACTTTCTTTTATGCTCTGTCCTTTCAGGCCTGTTGTCTTTAGGGTATTAAGAATTAAAAGCTAAGCCCTAAAACCACTAAAATCTTCAAGGAGCAGACAATGATGTTTTAATATATAAAATGTAATAGTAACAACTTGAACAAATGTGGCCCGTGTAACAACAAAAAATACCCACCTAACATTTTTTTCGTGGGGCGGGGGTGGGGAGCAAGTTAACACCATTGTCTTTTTTTTTTTTTTTGTGACTTCAGTCACAGAGTAATTAGAAATCACATCAAGATTAAAAGGAGTCAACTGAGTAGACATAAAACAAGTGTCTGAGAAGATATTGCTTTTATAAGTGAATTCTGTGAGAATGCATTGCTTTATAGTTCTTAAACAATTTTTTTCCTATATCTTCAGTGGCCTAACTGCTTACCAATTTATATTTGCTTGGTCAATTCTAAAATTACATAATTTTTCTGCACTTCTCAAGCCACAGTTTCCTTATTTTATTGTTCAAATATATAAGATAAGGAATACATAATATTGCTCAAATTAAAAAATTGACCCATTTAGGTAACTGCATTTCTATATGAAAGTGGGCAAATGGGCTGTGCCCAAATCATGAGAGTCATTTAAGGTTATTATGACTGGCAACTTGGACTTAAAATAGGATGAATAGAAAAATTCAAACCTAAGTGGGCACTAATACTGCCTCCTTTCAATATCATGGAAAGAGCAGTTTCAAACTGTCTCCCATTTATTCCTCAATTAAAATTGGCTTTGTCAGAAAGGTCTCGTAACTCAATTAGTGTTTATTAATAACCCTATTTTTAAGTTTCTTAGTAGATTCCCTGGATTTGTGAATATGGGTCAGGTCTGTTGGCCAGTGATACAATTTCTATAAGTGGAGTATTTTTATGTAATTTTTCCCAGGCAAATTTTGCTCTAAGCTTTGAAACTATTGAAATCATTTTGTTAGAAGAATTGACTCTTTGTTAGTATATAGACAGTCTTAGAGATTTAGTCTCATCTCTTTCTTCTTATTTTTATTTTACTTTATTTTACTTCATTTTTATTTTATTTTATTTATTTTATTTTATTTTATTTTTAGTAACTCTTGTCAACTATCTTGTCTATCATTTAGTCATAAAATCATTTTGAATGACTCCGAGGCCAGGCACATTCCCAGGAAAGACTCCTTATTCTCTTGTTTGTGAGCTGCTAATGATCTTTCAGTATGGTGCTCCACTTTGGTCACTAAGAATAACATGTTGATCTAGATTGTTTATAATAAATATATCATGGGCAAAGCAAATGCTAACACTGTGTCCTACTTCTTGCTTTTCTTTACCTACAATATTTAATCTTAGATTGGTGTGCTATATTTTTTCTTCACATCGTACTCAGTTTCTTTAGCAGCTCTCAATTTTCTAAGAGTTAGTAAATTGTTTGTTGGCTATTTTCCCCAATTCTTTCTTGGGTCGATGTTAAGTCATCATGAGTCAAGGTTTCCTGAATTATTTTTTCCTGTTTAAAAAATAATAATTATAATTACCAAGATATGTATTTGGTTATTTAAAATCTCACCTTGGAAGACTCAAGAACTTGTTCCATGTAATTCTGAGCAAATTTCTAATTTTAATTCTTAGTAGAGATTTGGAAATCTGAGTTCGGAATATTGTTTAGGCCAGAAGAATCACTCAAAGAAACAATGTTGTCAATATTTATCTTCTTAGCTGAGGAACATTTATGATTGCCAGATAGGATTTATAATGCTTAGTTAAATTTGAATTTCAGATAAGCAATGGATCATTTTTAATATAAGTATATCCCAGATATTGCACAGGGGTATACTTATCTTAAAAATTTATTCATTGTTTATCTGAAATTCAAATTTAACTAAATACCCTTTATTTTTATTAGCAAAAGCAAGTTATTCATGGTAAAGCCAAATGTTATATATAAAGTAGGTGTCTATAACCTGTATAGCAATCTGGAGATCTGGTCTTTTAGGTTCTGCCCTAGCATTTCATATAACAGTGAGCCTTTTTTTCCCCCATTTTCACACTGGTAACAAACCTCCAAAGCCTTACTGAAATGTTGTGAAGATAATTTTAACTTAAATTTACCTTAAACACCCAGAATTTTTTGACAGCAAGTCAGATATAAGTAAAAGGTGGAATAGTGATACCCTAAAGACCAATTAAAGGTCTTTTGAGATAGGAGAATTCAACCAACTTGAATTGAAGAAACACGGACCTGCCGTCTATAGGAGTATGAAATGATTTCCATCACTTATAATGAATTGAATAAGAAAGGAAATAAGTTTGCTCTTGACAGAAAATTTAACTTCCTTACAGACAGCAAAAGTTGAAAGGAAGATTTGAAGTTCAAAAAGGTTGGGCAGAGAAAGGGGACAGGGATTTGAATGAAAACTGCCTAACTCAAATTTTGTATGTAAACTCTAATTAGGTAAGAAATTTGTGACTTCAGCATTTACAACTGATGTCAGAGGAGTTGTCAGAGTCCAGGTGCCTAGCTTGGTCTTAATTGCTTTTTTTTTAAAGCATCATTTTAAAATAATGTTTGATGATATAGTTGTTTAACTGTTGGGCTCTCATCACATGGCACTTTTTAAATGACAAAGAGTAAGTGAAATTTAGTCTTTTTTTAATTAAAAAAATTTTTTTTACATTTATTTATCTGTGAGAGACAGAGAGACAGAGCACAAGTGGGGGAGGGGCAGAGAGAGAGGGAGACACAAAATCTGAAGCAGGCTCTAGGCTCTGAGCTGTTACCAGAGAGCCTGACTTGGGGCTTGAACTCACAAATCATGAGATCATGACCTGAGCCAAAGTCAGACACGCAACCGACTGAGCCACCCAGGCACCCTTGAAACTTAGTTTTAAATTCTTTTCTTAGAAGTTTTCGGTAACAAATATAGGTTTATTGGGACATTTGCCTAACAGTCTGAGGTTTAAGCTATGATATACAATTGTGAGTATGCTAATTGCTGGAATGAGAAATATTTTATTTTAAGGCTTTAAACATAAACAAGGAACTGATTTATTGAGCATAGTTTAATAGATATCATTGAAATTTTTTTCTTGTTTTAAAACGACATGGGACAAACAACAAAATTTGTTTCTTTGTATGTAACAAGGAACCTAGCCCTCCAAGAAATAGAAATGTTGGACTAATATTATTGGTCTACAAGTTTTATTTGCTTTGTTACATGTAGTAGACACAAGAAAAATACATTAGAAGAACTTTGAACTCATTTTCATTCAAGATATTTTAAGGTACCTTTATTCAGTTGTTAGCACAAGTATAAAATGAAATGATTTTTAAAAATAATCAACATATATTTATTGATTTCTTATTGTGTTATATGTGAGGTACCATAATAGATGTTATATAGGTTATTGAGATATGTTAGGCTATGTACTGCTGTGAAAATATTTACTATATGTATAAATAAGTACAAAGAATAAACACAGAGACAGTACCAGTGAGCCCAAGCATGCCACAATTCACTGGCTTCATGGAGAAAATTACACCCATCAGATGAAAAATCTCTTAACTTCCTGACAGTTCCATCTACACATTTACCTGCATTCTCATTTTTATTTCCTTCCTCGTTCCTTTACTGCTGAGCAGATGCGATCTGTCTGTTTTGGGCCAATTCCCTGACCTAGATCTTGGATTCTTTCTCTGACTTCTCAGGGTTCTTTCTGTAGTAATTATCCCTTCCATTTCCTGTACTTTCAGTCTTTCTTCAACAACTATTTGCCATGCATACTCAAATATACTCATATCTCTGCAATCTTAAAAAGAACAGTTTCTTTCTGGACTCAGACTACCCTCCACCTAGCCCCATCTCTTCCTATTAAAGGCTACAAATTGTGAAAAAGGTGTCTATTTTTCACTTTGTACTTACTCCTCAGTTTATTATGTATTTCTCCAAGACGAATGGGAAACTGCTTTCACTCCAGTCACATAGGACTTCCTTGGGGATAATTAATTGCAAACGGATATTTTCAAATTTGTATTAGTTGACCCATGGACAGATTTAACTTTGTTAACCACATTCTTCTTAGCTTTGAGAAGGCACACCTTCTCCCTTTCTCAGATTTCTTTTCCTTTATCCAGCCTTTAAATGTTGACATTCCTTAGGATTCTGACTTGCGGATGCTTCTCATTCTATGTTCATCCTGGGAGTCCTCATTGATTCCTGAGTGTTGAAGACTATCTTTAGACTGAGGACTTGTATCAATTTCTCCAGCTCAAATGTCTCTGCTGAGCTCCATTCCTAGAAATTCAGTGTTTTTCTAAACATCTTCATTTAATTATCTTTCAGACATCTCAAACTCACCATGTGTGATACTTAATTTCTTTCCTGAATTACTTGAACAGCCTCTTAAACTGACACCTAGCCCACAGCGTTGGCACCCTCCATTCTAACTCTCCACACACCAGTCACAGTAATCAAATAGTAATCACACTATCACTTCTTTGATCTGCCCCACATGAAATCCATCACTGACTTCCAAACCCTGAGGATAAAATCCAAACTCAGTGTTTTCTCAGCCATTCTTTTCTTTTCTGTTCTTTGTAAGCTTTATCCTTTGCCTCATCTCCCTCATATTCTATATTCCACTATAACTATACAGAATATTTCCTTTTTCTGTTCCTCAGGTGCACACTACTATTTTTGATGCACTTGGTTGTCCTACTTGTAATTAACTCTGTCTAGAACATCCCTCTTTCCTTTTTGTCTTAGTCATTCTTTACATCTCATTTCAGTTGAGATATTCCCTTATCTTAAAATTCTTTCCTGACTCCTGTGCCCAAGACTAGATGGGACATCCTAGCTTTGTATTCTCGTAGCTCCTTATATTTTCACATCACAGCATTTGGAGGCACTATGCTATAACAGCTTTCTCAATGTCTGTATTTCAAGTTTAACTCAGGGAGGACAACTTCTGAAGCATTAGGTACCTGACTGAAATTTTTCTAGAGACCAAAAATAATGTCCACTTGGTGTACTTAAGATAACATAATATTTCTTGAATTTACTGTATTATGATTTATTCATGCATTTATTCATAAAAATATTTATTTAGAATTGTATAGAGGTAGTTAAGAGGACAGACTCTGGGGCTAGGGTAGATTAATTGGATTTAAATCCCAGCCGTACCTGTGTAACTTACTGTCAGGTTGCTTAAACTCAGTTTTGTCTACCTCTTATCCACAAACCAGGAATACTAATGACAGTACCTACCTTATAAGAATGTTGGGTTAAATCAGGTATTAAATGTAAAGTGCTTAAGACAGTACCTGGCTCACAATGAGCACTCTGCAAGTATGCAGTATATACACTGCTAGCACTGTCTATAGTGGTTAAAATCATGTGGCATCTGTCATAAATTACCGTATAGCTAGTTCCATGATACACACATTTAAGAAAAAATATTAGTTATCTCTCTCTCTCTGGTAGTCTCTAACACATTTCTTATCCTCACCCTATCCCCAGCCTTTTATATCTGGGATCTTTCAAAGCACCACAGTAAAATTTTATAGTTTCACTGGGAATTATTTTGATACACACAATCCGTTTACCTCCAGTGTTGCTGGATGTCCTTAACAGTCACTTCATAACCTCTTTTTAGGAAGAAGACCTCCTTTAGGGAAAAACCTTCTACTTCATCTTTTCCCTGGAAATGATAGTTAATTTACCATGTTTGTCTTCAGCCCAGAGCCACCAGCAATCTATACTGTACTTTTCTTCAAATTATAATAAAATTCTCTCTCTCTAACTGGAAGAATTAGAAAAACAAGTTTCCCTTCTGAGTAAGGAGTAGCCTTCCAAGCAAAGAGATTGAGGAGCATATCGAGAAAAAGGTGTGTCCAGGGAGAACACAGGACAGTTTCAGAAGACAAGACTGTGAGATCGAGCTGGATTTCATTTCTACTATTCCCTCTTAATAGGGTGCTGTTGTTCAGGGCACAGAATTCTCATCAAACATAGGAGCCCTGCTTCACGCTGTGGGCCTCTTTGCTTCCTAGACTTCATGTGACCTAGACTTCTCCTTGGCTGCCCAGGGTCAACTTCATAAGCAGTGTTTCATGCTTTGGCTATTTCCTCAGGTTCCTCCTATACCTTTCTATGTCTCGTGTCTTCAGCGCTCTATCCTATGCTTTCTAAGGTCGATTCTGCCCTGCAGAACAGTAGAGTTAGGTATTTAAAAGAAAAGGAGTCTCGAGGTCATTTTACATTAGCCTGAGGAAGTAAATAACTGTTCGATATTTAAAGCATTTTGAAGGCTTTTTATTGGCTTGTATTGTTGATATCATCCAGGATGAATTGACAGTTCCAAGTCTCAGCTGAAGTATCCAGATTTCTCTGGTGACTCTTCCTTGAAGCTTTCATGCTGAGTGAAGAAAGATAGACTTGGTGTATCAATATTGATGATTAAATGCCTAAAAATAATAGGGAATAGAATTAATAAATATATATTTTATATGTTGAATATGTCAGATTTGGACAATAATAGCAAAGAGTTCTTTAAAAAATCTATTCATTTATCATTTATAAAACACTCTTTATGCTTTCTCTCCCTTAATATTCAAAGTAATCCTGTGGGAGAGGCAAATCAGATGTTATTATTATATAATGCACAGATACTTTTTAAACATCTACATTGGTCCATTAAATAGAAAATATGAGATAGTCTGTCGCCAAATACTGAATCTCCAGGGAGGAGGAAATGAATTCTAATAGAATTTTAGTAATTTGTTTGCTTTTATTCACCAGAAATTGCTTTCCTAAAATCTGAATTAATGTGCAAAAGACAAGAATAATTTCCATTTGGGCATTCCAAAGAAACAGATACATTTAAAACAAAAATAATCAAGATATGATATTATTTCACTTTAAAGCAATAATTTGGCCCTGTGTTGTCTAGTTATGAATCCGAGCTAATGAGGGATATGGACACAGAACAGTCTAAATAAAACTAAATAAAACAAATTAAAGATGCTTTGTCATTTTGTTGGTAGCAACTACTAATGATTTGAAGGCCTCTATTTGCAAAAAATAATAATAATAATAATAATAAGACCTGTCCTTTTGGTTTCGGATGAGCATTAGTACCTTACAAGAGACAAGACATAACTCTACTACAAGAGGTAATTGCAGTTAATGGCTACATAAGAAAATTTATTGTATGCTCTTTGGAGGATGATATCTCAGTGATATAGTTCAATCCATGCTGAACGTTGGTGGGCATTCTCAGCCTGGGAGGTATTTATACAAATATTAAAACAACATTACACCAGAACAGTTCAGCATGTCTTAAGTTCCAGGTATACATAAAAAATAGAAGCTAAGTAGCTTAAGGACATTTTTATAAGGCAACAACCTCTAATTTTATTTAAAAGAATTCATTTTAATTGTTTTTCTTCTGCTTTTCTTCCTTGCTCATTAAAAGGTGAAAAGAGTAGTGAAGCAATTAATGGGTGTTCCTGAATATATTCAGAAAATATATCTTTGAACTGTGTTGTTGTGAAAATTTATTTTTTTTCTAACATGATAATTGCAAGCCATATTATTGAGAACTAAGTAGTTACATACAGAAAGTGAATATAAAACCTTGTTCAAGTTATTCAGTGGCTCCTGGGCGGCTCAGTTGGTTAAGCATCCAACTCTTGATTTTGGCTCAGGTCATGATCTCGTGGTTTGTGAGATCGAGCCCTGCATCGAGCTCTGTACTGACAGTGTGGAGCCTGCTTGGGATTCTCTCTCTCTCCCTTTCTGCCCCTGACCTGCTTGTGTGCACACTGTGTCTCTCTCTCAAAATAAATAAATAAACTTTAAAAAACACTAGAAAAACCTTGCTCACATTATTTAGTATTCTAGCACCCTGAATGTTATGGAAGTATTCAGCATGTTCTCTCAGTTTTGTGTTTCAGTATAAAATGTAAGAAAACATTTTCTCAAATGTTGGTAGTTGAGAATTCCTAGAATACAAGGTTGTTACCTCATACAGTTCCAAAAAATCTTTGGAAATTGTGATCTCTCATGTTCCTCATTGTACTATTGCCATGTCATGAATTCTTTGATATAGAAACAAACATGTTTTAGAAAAAAAGTATAGATCATGGACAAATTCAGTAAGAGTGTCCTATTAGTCTTGTGGATTATATTTATACCTGACTTTTTGCTTAGAACTTTTGCCCTTGTGTAAGACATTTATCTAAAAAGAATCTTCTGAACTCTGTTGAAATTTTGAGGAATATTCTTGGTAACCTTGGAGAATCTGAGCTCTAAGCTTTGAGACAGGTCACACTGTCAGAGTCAGAGACTTAGAAAACTGTGACTGCTGAGAGGGAGACCAGGCATTTTCTTCCTCCTTACTGCTTCTCAGCCTTGTGTCCTCCAGGAGTTCTGATACCATGGACAGTCATCATAGCTCATGGGTCCAAGCCTTCCTACTGAAAGGAATTCTCATTATTTCAAGGGCTTTTTAATCAGTAAACAGTAGAAGACAATTATTGTATAGATCAGTTTAATTAGTTTATTTGATGCCCAGAGCATGTAAATTTGCAACCAGGTTGTTTCTGCTAGCTATAGAATCATAAATTAATGGCAGTGTTCTGGATGGAAAAGATGATGCTTTGTGCATGCTAACCTCTTAGTATAAGTCTAATGGATTAGGAAGAGGATTGACATCCATGGAGCGTTTTACTAAAACAAGCCTCTCACATCTGGATGTTTTTTGGTCATCATCAACTATAATTTATTCCCCCCCCATTTTTAATAGCACATTTCCAGTTTTCCATTAAACGACCTGAGGATATTGAGACATAGAACTATCTAAAATCTATCTATTTGTAAATTGAATACAAATTTATTTCTTCTCTATGCTATCTTTATAATCTATCAAACATTCTATATCAAATTAAAAACAATCTCTTAGGGACAGAGGATGTTGAATTTAAAAATATGTTTTCATATTTTCTAGAAGGCATATTTAATGGCTCTAAGTTGTGTTTCCAACTTGTTGATCTCGTGTGACACCTCACTTTTCTAGCCATCCCTACTTTTTACTTCCTCCTTCAGTCATGAAGCGAAAAAGCCCCACACATTTTCTGTTTCAGAAATGCTATTCTTCCACAAATGTAAATTAGTTTGAGATAAAACAAACAAAAAGAAACAGGAGGAAACAAAGAAAGTGAATCTTTAGAGCCTTTGACTGGTAGCTTGAGCATTGTTCACAGTAGACATAGTCACTTTATTCCCACCATGATTTCTAGAGGTTGTGACAAGAGCCATCCACATTCTTTTGTGTGTGACTAGTGGCACATTTGTGAGATGACCAGCAGGGGTTGGGGCTATGACTAGGAGCAGTTTTCTTTTTGTGAAGTTAATGGGCACATATGGGGATTGAACAAGCTTTAACATTTTGGGGGGGGGGTTCCTTCCTCTTGCCTGGCCATGGATTTGAAAAATTGCCCTTGTGATTGGAGTCAATATTTTTTTCTTTAGCATTTTTTTCTTTTACATAACACATTGCCATTTATAGAAGAAACCAGGCATGAGTTAACTTTGGCAGAAGGTGAGATCAGACCATTAAGTCTTTGCTGATATTTTGAAATTTTAATTTTTTTTCTTACCTCCCACACCAGCCCTGACTTCCTAATCATTATATGTGGTGCTCCTAATGATCTGATTGATATCAGCTAATATGAGAATAGTTTGTATGGGATCATAATTTGTTTACAATAGAAAATAAGGCAATTAACTCAATTCTTCAGCTTCAATACTGAGATGAAAGGCATACTAGAATTCTAAATGGTACATGGTAAACATCTGAAGATCCTGTTTCCATCAGATCTGCTTTTTCTTTCTAACTTTTAGTGTCAATAAAAAATGAAGAGCTTTTACTTAGTGCAATAGTTTTAATCATTTAGAACAATAAACAATAGTGCCAAAACAATGGAAAAACAATTTTTTCACTGTTAAGAGGGGTTTCTAAGTTGGACCCTTTACCTCCAAATTTGAACAAGACTGGTATCTTTATTATTATTATTATTATTATTAATTAATATATTTTTAACTACTTACACACAATCTAATATCTGTCCTGGATCAACTTTTACTGTATTGATACCAGTGTTTGCAAAAGCCACATTTAGACCTTCTTTTAAATTGAAGATGAAGGAAAGCTGCGTTGTGTTAATATTTAAGAAGATTGAATTTAGCTAATAGTATCTCATATTGGAAGCAAACTTGTAAAACTCATTACAAAACAGGACACTCATCTTCTTGTGCTGATTGGTTTGCCAATGGTCTATTTTACCAGTGTCAGAAGACCTGCCTACCTACCGCACCCCTACCACCTTTAAATTTTTTTCATTATTTATCTGTGAATCTTTGGACTAATTGGCTTCTTACCATGTAACAATATACATGGTCCCAAAAACTTTAAATGCATCATTTCATTAGTTCCCATAAAGACACTATGAATGTTTTTCCCATTTTACAGTTGAGTATACCAATTTTAGAATGGTTGATGCTAAGGTTAACTTACCTAGGTCCATGTAGCTAGTAAATAGAAGACTCTGTCTCTCTGACTCTAAAACCCCTTTGCTTATCTGCTCTGCGTTGTTGTTTTCTTTGTTTCTTAAGATTTTAAAAATCATATTATAGGTTTTTTTTCTTTATAATAATATTATGGACTTCTTAGAATTGTGGTAGAACACTGGATAGATAGGGAATTTTGATTATCCATTTATTTATATGTAAAATGAAAGAGCTGAATTTGATTATTTCTCACATATCTACTAGTTTCTAAATTGATAACTGTCAAGAAATAGAGAATTTCAGCCAAGCAAGAGTTTCTCTTTGAGAGGCATGGTAACATTTGTGGAGTCTGGAAGGGGAGTTAGATAACAGGGGTAAGGAAAACAGTTCAGCAGGCCAACCATAAGAGGACTGAAAAAAGGTGGCAATTTTACATAAAATCAAGGAATTAGAAAGCTTTCTACTTGAAGACATTGGTAAACATTTAATGGAATACATTGTCTCATTATTGTCATTATAACCAAAAATAAAATCCAGAGTCCTTTAACAGACATTCAGGATGTGGTGCCTCCTGACACAGAGTTAATAGCTAGTGCTAAGAGACTGGCTGCCATGATCATGTGTGGCTCGTGGATTCAGGAGTATGTTTGGTTTAGTCACTTTCTAAATTCAATCTGTCTGTCCTGGATACTAGAAAGTAGGTTATCATTGATAATCCATTATTATGGCATTCAAATGATATTCCAGGAAGGGACAGTCATTTAAACATTAAAAAAATAAATAACAACAAACAACATAGTAGAAAATATTATCATTAGGTAACAAAGGGGATGGCTTTATACCTTGGATATGTGTAGTAGGACCATTATCATTGTAGGAATGTGCTGAGAGAAGCTATTGGCATACTAAAAATACACTACTTTAATAATAATCCATGCATAAAGGACCATGAGAGAAGATGTGGCAGAGACCTAATGAATGCTGGATCTTCTCCATACTTACCATTTCTACAAAAAAATAAATTAAAATATTAAATTATAATGTTTAAAAAAGCAAAATTTGTAATATCAAGACGAACTTGAATCCTATAAATGTGAATTTTTTATTTGAAATGTGTTTTATTTTATTTATATTCAAAACAGATGCATGATTGTAAATACAGGGTGCTTGTAATATTCTAAGCACATATTTTAGGGACTTCCTCCCTTTTCCAAATCTCGCTCAAGTGGAACATACACTCATTTCTGTAACAAAAATTCTTTCTACTCTATTGGCAAAATGAATAGCATCAACTCAAAATATTTAAAAATTTAGTCACATCCACATCCTGCAGCCTATAAGGAGCTTTCACGCTTTTGGGCTCGCTTTAGATCTTTAATACCCTTTCCTTTTGTGTCAAGGAGCTCACGAGGCGTAAAGAAGCACTGATAAACCCACTTAGATCCCTTCCTGGGCCGTCACCTCTCGCTGCCAAGCGGCTTTAGGTGGTAACTGATCTGTGACAGGCTGCCAGTCAAACAGAGCATTTCTGAAAGCTGACACAAAAGACTGAACGCTGGAGAATGGATAGGAAAAATAAGAAAAGGACCCAAACTGTATCACTGCCCCCCACTCCATCTCGGTCTGTTCCTCTTCGCTACCGCCCCCACCCTCTGGCCCACCCCTATCCTCCCTAACCTTTTTTTGGTTGGTTTTCCTCTTTTCTTTTCTTATTCTCTTCCCTCCCAACTGCCCGCCTCCTCCCTCCCAGTCCCCTTTCCCAGAGCACAGCCTTTCCCCCCTGCTCTCTCTGGCTCCGCTCTCTCGCAGTCAGGTTCGTGGCAGGGCCAGCTAGAGTGGAGAGATAGAGATCAGCAGCCCTTCCAAGCAGGGACTGCCCCAGTGCACTGCTGATAATAGAGGCAGAAGTGAGAGTGACAGTCAGATGGAAACTGACACAGGCCTTCTGTCAATGCCGCAGCTGCCCGTGGGACTGAGGAGGGAAGGGGGGGGGGGTTGAGCTGAAATGTCAGTGCTGATAACTGCACCAGCTCGCTATTTTTCTGTGTAGGTGTCGTGCTATTCCACATGTGAGGCAAGGTTTTTTCAAACTCCATAGCACTTACTGTTTCTTCTTTGCTGGTGTGAGTGTGTGAGCAGGAGCAGCTTACTAGGTGACATCCTCACTTAATTTCTTCTGGTGCTGTGGAGCCCAGGTGCTGTGATTGTGTTTGACAGTTTTTGTTCTCACAGCCTTTTTGAGCATTTTAAAGATTGATAAATCTTGTCATATGAGAACCCTGAATGATGCCGAATATTGCACATTCTTATAGCTGTAGATAATTTCGGTTTTTCCCTACATGAAAATAAGGCTTGAAAATATTAACTGAGGACTATGGGCAGTGACTCTTTTTTTCTGCCCAGAAGTGGTATAAGCTGAAAATGTCCCAAGCAGTTGGCTTTTGATCTTGACTTTGGGTGTTCTCTGGAGAAAGCTTAAGGGGAGCTATTCTTGGATAATTATAATCTTGACTTCAAGGAAGCATGGTGATACCATTGTTTGTCAATAGATCCACATTTCTGTTTTTGAAGGCAAACAATTTTCATATAAATCTGCCAAAATTACATACACACAGAGCATATATAATAACAGTAACTGATGGTGACTATGGTCTTACTTACATAACAGTGGTAAAATCCATTAAACCCCTGAGTCTGCTGAATCTCTACCTGATATTTCTGACACTTTAGCATCTCTAAAAGGCTGTAGAAGCCTAAAGTTTGGAGGCTTTCTATATCCCAGAAATCAGAATCACCTGAGATTTTAGCTAAGTCCATTGTAAATCAACTCTGTTTTTCCTTCTGAGAAAGTTATTGGCTAGGATCCCTTCTCTTGGTTATAAGGACAAATCAAAGATGTATACGAAAGGAAGTGGGTACAGAAGAACTTTAACTTCTCTCTTTTTGTGTATGTAAATGAAAGTGTGTGATAATGAATATGTTAGGTGATATAAAGATTATGACCCTAACAATCACATCTCTCTAAGATGTTGCATTACAAAAACATTCCCCCCACCCCCTGCAACACACACACAGAAAGAAGGAGGGTAGAAGCAAGGGGGAGAGAAAAATATCTCATGGGAGAATATTGATTATTTTTAATGGCTTGATTTAGCTTCTTAATTTAGGTTTTATGTCTTTTTCATTTTAAGTAGCTCTTTTAGGCATGTGTTTTGTTCAAGTTACAAAGCACCAAGAAGAGGAGCTGGAAACACATTGGAATTTTGTGAATTTAGGAAAGAAAGATAAAATTACGGTTAGGAGAAATATATACATTTATAATTTTGGTTTATTAGTATTTTAATTTGAGATCATCTGTCAGAAATCATTAATCAAGTCTCTGTATGTACATGGTGCTGTGCAACTATTGTGCATTTAGGGGCAAGAAAAGCAAGCCCTGTCTGCTAAGGGGTTTTCCTTAAGACATATAAGGTTAATGACATTTTATATACAAGACACAAAGGCATTGGACAGGCATTGGCCAGGTGGATAAATTAAGTAAGCAAACACATGAAAATACCATTTTATGCCAATGAATCAGTGTAAAAAATAGAAGCACAGTTAGAATCATCACGGAAGTGTCATGTTTAAAGAGAGACCAGAAATGGGAAGGCTTTATGGACAGGGTGAGGTTTTAGGAATTGGCTAAAATAAGGGGCAAAAGAGGAATTATGGAACAGTTCTTCCTATTTACACTAAATGTGAGCATTTCTCAAGGATCTTTTTCTAGTCTTTGCCTAGTATATACTTACTTTCTGGAAATACAGAAGGCTCCTCTGGCAGAGACATCAGAGTAGAAATTACAACTATTCAGTCATCAGAAACCAACATTTATTGATTCATAGTATATGTGAATACTGCTATAGATATTAAATCCATAGCCTCTTTCAATCTTCATAATAACTCTGAAATAAGTATTATTTCCCTTATTTCATAGGAGAGAGAGATGTGAAATACTTGGCTCAACAATATGTAGGTAAGAAGGTAGAATAGTCCTTCAACTCAGGCCATCATGTCACAAGCCATGACACATCCATACTCTCCCAACCTCCATTAGACCCTTGTGAGGTTTAACAACAGCGGTTATGATTATCTAAATGGCCTACAAAGCAATTTAAGTTTTAATTGAAGAAGCAGCCCCTACCTCTAAGCTTCTCTCAGTTCTCAGTAAGACTCTCCATATTCTTTCGAACAGTGGTTCTCAAATGGAAGCATACATCTGGAATTAGCTAGAAGTATTGGCTAAAAACTTTGCTGAACAGAGTTTCTGGGCCCCATCCGACATTCTTGATTCCGTGGGTCTGGGTAGGCTTAAGAATTTGCATTTTTAACAAGTTTTAGGTTATACCAATACTGCTAATTTAGGGATATGAGTTGTTAAAAAATGGAGGTGTTAAGTATGTTTCCAAGCTTTGGGGGCTGAGCTATTAAAAGGATGAAATTGACATTGACTGTTATGGGAAAGACACAAGTGGAGCACATTTAGTTTCAGAAATAATGAACTTGAGCTATTTGATATCCAGCAAGAAGAACCAGACAGAGAGCTGGATTTATATAGGCAAGCAGGAAATATAAACTTACAAGTTTTTGTAATATAGATAATTTTATGGCATCAAATTGGATGAGATCACTAATTTAGTATGGAGAGAACAGGAGAAAACCAAAGACTGAGCTCTGGGGCATGCCAGAGTTTGGGAGAAAGAGCAGAATGAGTAAAGAATATTGAGAGAGAAGAAACATAAAGTAGGGGAAAACCAACACAGTTCAATGTCCCAGAAGGCAGGTGAACTGATTTCTATTTTAAAAGGATTACCCTGGACCACTGTATTAAGAATACACTTTAGTGGGCCATGGTGGAAACAAGAAAATAAGTTAAGAGAATATTCTAATAATAGATGGGAGATATTTATGTTTAGGTTCAGAACAGTAGCAGTAGAAATAGTTATAAAGGTTCTGTATGACACGAATTTTGAAGAATGAAATGGCCAAGGTTTGCAGAAGAATTGCTTATGGGATGTGAGAGACGGAAGGGACAAGCTCTTTTGGTTATAACAACTGAAATTATGAGTTATCATTTATTGAGATGAAGGAAATATGAAGTAAGAGCAAGTTTTGTTGAAAACACGATGATTTAGTTTTATTATATCTTATAGTTGTGATTTTTATTAGATAGATATCCAAGTTAAGATGTCCATGTTGTTGCAGGATATACTTCCTTTTTATGGCTGAATAATATTCCTCTGTGTGTGTGTGTGTGTGTGTGTGCGTGCGCGCGCACGTGCGGACACACACATACACACACCACAATTTCTTATCCACTCATCTGTTAATGGACTGTTGGGTTGTTTCCACATCTTGGCTATTGTGAATACTGATAATATGAACATGGGAATGGGGATGCAGGATCTCTCTGATGTCTTGTTTTCCTTTCTTTTGGATATATTCCCAGAAGTGAAATTGCTGGATCAGAGGCAATTCTATTTTTAATTTTCTGAGGAAACTCCATACTGTTTTCCATAGTTGTTGTTTCCATTTGTAGTCCCACCAACAGTGCACAAGGGTTTACCTTTCTCCATATTCTTGTCCACATTTGCTATCTGTTGTCTTTTTGTGTTAGCTCTTCTAACAGGCATGAGGTGCTATGTCATTGTTTTGATTTTCATGTCCCTTATGATTAGTGATGTTGAGCACCTTTTCATATGTCTGTGGGGCATTTTTATATCTTCTTTTGGAAAAAATTTCTATTCAGGTACTGTGCCATTTTTATTTGAATGATGATGATGATGATGATGATGGTTACTTTTGCTACTGAGTTGTATGAATTCTTCATATATTTTGGATATTAATCCCTTATCAGATATATGGTTTCCAATTTTTTTCCTTTCCTCAGGTTTTCTGTTCATTTTGTTGATTATTTCTTTTACTGTGCATAAGACTTTTCGTTCAATGTTGTCCCACTTGTCTATTTTTTTTATTTTGCTGCTTGTGTTTTTTTAAGTGCCAGATCCAAAAAAATCATGGCTAAGACTCATGTTAAAGAGCTTTTCAGCTTTTCAGTCTTACATTTAAGACTATAGTCCATTTTGAGTTAATTTTTGTGAGTAGTATAAAGATAGGGGTCTAGTTTCACTCTTTTACATATGAATATCCAATTCTCCAGTATCATTTATTGAAGAGACTGTGTTTTCTCCATTGAGTATTCTTGGCTTCCCTGTAAAATATGAGTTGACCATATTTTTATGTCCGTTTTTAGAAAAAAGGGAAATAACGTATTTTTGTTCAGAGGGGAATAAACCAAAAGGAAAAAAATGGTGGTTCAAGAGAAAGAGGAGAATTCCTGGAAGAATGTCCTTGAGAAGGTAAGAGAGGTAGGATGTCATGCATAGATGAAGGTGTTAGAACTAAGTAGGATCAAAAACAGTGTAGCCATAAAAGAGGGGAAGGCAGAACGTATGTACTTGGATGCAAATGAATGAGTTGATTTGGCCGTGAGAGCCTATGGAAGGTTTATGACTGTTTTTATTGTCTCAGAGAAATAGGCCATCTTCTGAAGGTAAGGATAGGGTATGTATTGGAAATAGATAATATGACCAAGGTAAAGAAAAAATTCAATGTAAAATAAAACATGTCTTTTTAAGTAAAATAGATCAATTGAGCTAAAAACATTTAGGCTGAACTAAGGAAGAAATAAACCACTCTCCCTCTTTACTGCAATACCCATCACACAGCTCTCTTCTTCTGATGAACCTCTATAAACAGTGAGTGTCAGGAACTGAGGTAGACTGAAGACACCTTGTTCAGATCACAGCTGCTATAGTGGATCTTACAGATATATATATATATATATAATTTTCTTGGATAATGGCCTATGTCCCTACTCTGTTCTAGCTTTCCCTGGATAGGAAAATAAGGGTCTCCTGAAGCTGGATAAAGATCCAAGAGTTGCTATTCATACTGCATTAATTATAAGCTATATCCAACTCAAGGGTATAAATGTGTATTATAGGAGCATTCTGCTATAGGGCCAAGTGTAAGATAAAAATGATCAATTGGGTGCTATTTCCACATTTTGAGTTTTTTCATTTATAACATGCAAATAAACATCTCTTTCCTTTATTGTGCTTGGTAAACAGTGTGGTTATTGGAGTCAAACCACATGAGTGATCTTAGGAGAGTTGATATACACCATGTATGCGTAAATTAATCAAGCTAAGCTAAAAGTTACTCTGCGAGAGATAAAATGTTTGTGAATAACCTGAGAGGAACCAAGAAATTAAGTGTAGTAAGAATCATGGTTAATAGAGAGTTGAGAACCATGATATTTTTTATGTTTATTTGTTCTTGAGAGAAAGAGAGAGAGAGGGAGAGAGACAGAGCACAAGCAAGGGAGGGGCAGAGAGAGAGGGAGACATAGAATCTGAAGCAGGCTCCAGGCTCTGAGCTGTCAGCACAGATCCCATTGCAGGGCTTGAACTCATGAACCACAAGATCATGACCTGAACCGAAGTTGGACACCTAACCAACTGAGCCACCCAGGATCCCCAAGGGAACCATGATATTCTTAAACCTAGAATGACTAAATCAATTGAGGAGAGCCCAGCAACTGCTAGTGTATCTTGTCTGAAAGATCAGGGCACCTGTTCACTTAACTGTGGCATGCAAGGGGATCTCTAAGATTAGATTATGAATGAAACACTGTGGATGCATACCTAGCCAATATTTTATAACATGCAAATCTTATTGTAATTTTAGAATTAATGGATTAATTAAATCTCATATAACACCAGGGGCCAGTTTAATAGCATGAATGTAAATCTAGGGTATAGAAAACTAGAAAGAATTTGTCTACCTCTGGGCTTGTTTTCCATGGTTGAATTATTGATTTGGTCAAGGTTCTCCCAAGTCTCAGCTATGAAACAATGATTTACACATAATAGATATTCAATAAACATGAATGATTGATTGTTGGTAACTTAAATCATACACAATTGCGGTTTATAAACTCGTGCTTCCCAACTACACAGATTTTTTGCTTATTAACTTTGTGCAGGCATGTTTTCTTGTCTTTTTTTTCTAAAGAAGTAATCTAAAGATAATTACAAATATTGCTACAGAGTTGGGAGTGGGATTCTTAGATTTCATGAGAGCAACATCAGTGTACAATATAGTTTTATATTGGATGCCAGAATTAATTGAAGTGTAGATTTAACTGTGGTATTTGTGATTTCACATTTGTATGTGGAGGAAAAGTACCATATGATCTTGAACAATTAAAATAAATTATTTGAATTTTTTGAGTCTGATCCTTTAGAAACCATATCCCATCAAAAAAATCACAGATAATCAGTCCTTCACACAGCTTAGTTCTCAGTGTTTGAGGTATTTCTATTTCTCCATGAAGAAAATACCCAGGGTAGCTTTGCATGACTTCTCCAGTAAAAAACTAAACTATTGGTGGAGATTATGATTTCAAGGAAATGTGAAATAGCAATAAATGATCACCAGACAATCAAAAATTTCATGAAGATTTACAGTGATGAGTTAGAGGAAGGTGGAAGTGGATAAAATATCGTATATGTGTTTCTAACAGGAATGGATTGTTTAATGAATGAAATGTTTGTTATTTTAAGATTTTTTAGCCAGTCCTCAATTAGTAGCTTGCATTCAACTTATATGTATCTAAAACCGTTTTGTGCTGTTTTTAAAGCAGTTTGGAGATACTAGAAATTTTAGAGATTGTGAATCTTGCATAAAATAATTGTGTATAATTTTAGAAATATAGACTCTAAATTTAGCAATTAATAAAAATTTGGAGAAATTCTAGACTTGGCATTTCTCATTCCATCAGAAACTGTGGATTCTAACCTACACTATCTTTAGGAAATTATACTATTTTCTCAAGTCTTTGCCTTCTTGTGATAAATTCTGTAATGTAAATGATCTACATCATTATGAAGTTTTAATTTAAAGATTTAACTGATTTACCCTAATAGTTTTATTTCAAAACCTCAAATTTACTTTTGTGAGTCAAACTCTTTATTAATGTTTATTTTTAAGCCACTTTTTAAACAATAAAATATTCTTAATCATGGTGAAGTTTAGGGGCACCTGGGTGGCTTAGTTGGTTAAGCGTCTGACTTCAGTCTCATGGTTTGTGAGTTTGGGTTCTGTGTTGGGCTCTGTACTGACAGCTCAGAGCCTGAAGCCTGCTTTGGATTCTGTGTGTGTGTGTCTCTCTGCCCCTCTCCTGCTTGTGCTCTGTCTGTCTGTCTCTCTCTCTTAAAAAATAAATAAACATAAAAATTTTTTAAAAAAAGAATGGTAAAGTTTAGGCTGTGTCTAGGATAATAGACTCAACTCTTGTTTAGAACAAGGCACAATAAAGAAAAACAATACAAATGCATAAATAGATACAGACCTATACATGGGAAATGAAGAGATGGGAGACTGATTGTGATCTTCTGGTTGTGACGTGGTTGTGAGGCATGCCAGCAGTTTTTCGTAATTTTGGCTCTGACCAAATAGATAAACTGGGTTTTGCATTCAGATCTATCAAATCAAATCCAGAGAATTATACTGATTCTTTCATGTTTCTGAATAGAACATAAATGAACATAAATGCTCTTAAATTGATCCCTAATATACCAGTGTTTTCCCACAGACATTTCAGATCTCATACAAACTAATATAACTAATATAAGAATGAATGGAAGTCACATGATGTCATCATTATGCCACAGATTGGAATTGCCAATCATATTTTGTCATTTGATGAAATGTAGAACAGCAACTTTAGATCCCTTCATGGTTGTCTTGGATAACTCATCTTTCATCTCAGTGATTTTTCCTGACATTTTGGAATGTTACTCTACCTCAGTGAAATTCCTAGTTTCTGGTAGAGCAGAAAGTCCAAAGTCCAGAGTTTCTCCAACTGTTAGTCTCTGTGCTGCTGATGACAATGAAGTCCAGTAAACTCAGAGAAGCTACATTCTAAGTAATTCTAAATGTTATTAGAAATCATATCTTTTCAGTTCCCCTTTGTAATAAATTCAGAAGTTTCAAGGAATGGTGTTTCTAGGGTGCCTGGGTGGCTCAGTCGGTTAAGCACCCGACTTCGGCTCAGGTCATGATCTCAAGGTCTGTGGGTTTGAGCCCCGCATCAGGTTCTGTGCTGACAGCTCAGAGCCTGGAGCCTACTTCAAATTCTGTGTCTCCCTCTCTCTCTTCTCTCCTGCTTGTGTTCTGTCTACCAAAAATAAATAAACATTTTAAAAAAAGGAATGGTACTTCAAATTTGTCAGAATGTGATTAGATATATATTGGTACAATCATCATTTTTTTAATATCTTGATACTCAAATTTAGTCATTTCTTTTGCCTTTGACTACTATAGTCTCCAAACTGATATCTCTGGTTTTAGTTATTTTTTTTCTCTCCCACCTAACCACTAGTATTCTCTCTCCTTTTGGATTTCTCTAGTAGTTTTTCATTGTTGATAGAGGAAGCTAAGCTTATTTGTTTGACTTTCAAAGCTTTTCATGATTTGACTTGTGTCAACCTCCATAGTTTTATTTCCTGTCCTTCCATGTCTTGTAGATTATTCTTTAGCATTCTAGATTTGCTTCTTGTTTCCCTGTTCACATAATGCTTTGTCTCCCACTTTGTCAAGGTGCCTTTTAGTCAGAAAAGTCTTTACCTTTATCTTTACCTGATTACTTCTACTTACCTTTTAAAACTCTGTCTTGACCCACTCCAGATATTCTTTCCAGTTAGTAATTCCACCCCTAACCTGGATTCCTATCTTTGGTGCTTTTATAATACCTGTTGGAGTTCAAGACCTGCCAGTAACTGTGTCTTTCCTCTGAGCTTCCTTTCAAAGAAGCTAATCTGTTAAAGAAGGGTAGTCTAATGGGGAACAAAGGAACAATGTATTAATTACTTTACATGTGCCTGATAATCCCCACTACAGGGGAAATTGGATTGGAGAACATGACTTAGGTCAAGAGGCTTAAGCCAGATTCCTTGATTCTATTTCCCTGTGTAATCTTTTTCACCTCTATTGAATGTGTGAGCCAGTCAGGACTACCCTCTTCTCTTTCAGTTCCATTTATTTATCCATACAGTTGTTAGGGATAATTGGACTCTAAGATTTAAAGAAAGTGGAATTAGGATCAAAAGACCTGGCTTAAACATCTTGACCCAAGTCTCATTCTCCAGTCCAGTTTTGCTCCTTAGTTGAAATTCACTTACTGACTTGGAATGCCGGCCTACATCCAGGCCAATTCTTTCAACAAAAGTGTTTGAGCACCATCTATGCCTCAGTATCTTTTGTTCTGGACACTGGAGATTTAACTGTGGGGAACGTAGAGACAAGAGGCCTCCCTTCCAACTCACATTGGTCTGTGGGTATAGAAGGGATTTGTGATTCATGAGATGTTTCATAATCTGCATTTATCATCTGTATCTCATGTAACTTCTGAATCTCTCTAGATGCTGACTTCTGTTCAGTTCTTTAGAAATACCATGCAATTATCTGTCTATTACTAATCAATGCAGTTGTAAATACACAGGTGCCAAGCAGGCTACGCAATATAGTACAAGGTATTGGTTCTTGTTTTGTATAAGTGATGTATAATCAATGTAAAAATCTGATAACAAAGTTGAGAAAAAGGAGAAAAAATGAAATAGAAGAAAATCCGCTATCCAGATAAAACCACTGTTAACATTTTATGATGAAGCCTCAAAATGTAGTAAGTCTACTCAAGATGATCAAGTTTGTGTTAGAACTGCAATTAAAACCAAATGGTTCTAGTGAAACTTCATGTTGACAATAATTATTATGAGAATAATGATGATGACATCAAAGTAGCATTTATTATACATCTGCTACATATCAGGCAATATAGTAGGCTACATTATCTAAATCCACAAACTTTTAAAGTAGACATTTTTATCCCCATTTTATAGGTGTATAAATAGACCCATAGGAATTATTTATGTATTTATAGAACACTTAGCTTCATTTCCAAATATAACTTTTGAAAAGTCATAGTTTGTATGTTTATATACAAGTACACACAATTCATTTAAATTCAGAATGGCTTGCAAAGGTCATAGGATGCTTGGAAAGAAATGCAGATATAATTTTAGAGTAATAATCCAAGAGGAGTTTAAAAGAAATAAATAATTTTTTGATGATCAGAACAGGTCCTTATCTCAGAAAATCTCAGGTTGGGAGAAATAACAGTTAGAGTGATTCAACATTTGAATTAGAAGGAATAGATTGTTCTGTTGAGTGTAGGACTTTTATATTTTAAAAGTTGTAATATTTTTTATTTAGAGAATGAATTAGATTTCTGGGCATATGTGGTACATACTACAATTTAAAATTATTGGAGTTTCTTCATATTTTTGAGAGTTCTTCCATTTGGAAGAACAGAGCTGTCCTACAAATACCAGGCAAATTGCTTAGCGAGTCATGCTGATTGATCACCTCTGAGAGGAAATGCTCACAGAAATGCTGAAATATCCTTGTAATTTTGTAGCCTCTCTGAATTGTTATCCTAGAACCCAATCATTTTTAAATTGAGGCATCTCAAAATCTTAGGATTTTATGAGTAATGTAAAATAATTTCAGCATTTTATAACTTTCTATTTTCATATAATTCTTAAAACCCATGCCCAGTCTGTTTTCTAGACTGATCATATGTGACTAAAACCTTATGTAAACCACATCGATTTATTTTTGAAAAACAATTAAAGTCATCTTAATTTGTAGTAGAACTGCCAGAAATAGAAAGCATTTGTTGAAAGACTCTCTTGATTTTTGTGGGTTAAAACAGACCAAACAAGAAATTAACTGATGATTTTACAAATGATCCTTATGAAGTAGTGTAGCTGAGTGCCAGGTATAACAATGTGACAAAAGAGAGACATAGATCTTTCAGTTTTGGTCTGAAGAGATTAATGGGAAAAAAGCTAGTATAGCTACAATTTCTACTGCTTCTCTCTTTGCTACAGAATTATTCAGAAAAACAATGTGGGCTCATTTATATCCAGTGACCTTACTGTATGTCCCAGAGATATCATAGTTATCTTGTGCTATTAAGCTTTCTTTAGAAAATGTAAGATTAATATTAGTTTAATTGAAAGATTGAACAGAAACACTGACATCCATTCAACCAAATCATTAAATTCAACACTCCATATGGACACAAAGAACATCTAATTTATCCAATTAAAATAATTTCTGTGCCCTTCAAAGGTGTATTGCCATAACAAGCGATGAACCACTTTGTAATAATGCTCCACTCTGTCCTCTTATGATGACTATAACAGAAAAGAGGTATTTTATTTGATGGAGTAGGTAACTTGGATCCTCAGCCTAAGCATCAAATGATAAAAATGAAAATAATAGAGTCTCCTTTAATAACACTCCTGCTAGAAAATTTTGGCAAATAAATGTATTTACTTTGTTGTCAGTTCCACATGAATTATTTTATTGGCAGGTTTATTTATTAATTATCCAGAGCAATGGTTTTGAGAAGCTCAAGCAAGCCTACTGAATAATAGATAATGTAGTCTTCTCAATAATTCCATCAGGGATATTCAAGTTATTCCTGACAATAACGAAAACTGTTCTGAAACAGAAGCAACTTAGGAAAAATATCTGAAACTTGAATTCAAGTGCATATTAATGTAAAATAATTTGGTATTTTTCTAAATGGACTGTCAAAAAAATGCCTCAACATCACAATAAAAATGGTATGGACTTCTAGGGACCTCTAATATAAAGTAGTGTAGCAGAGAGAAGATGGAAGAATGATGAGTTTATTACTTTTGGGGGGGGATGAACAAGAGAGAGAATGTAGTTAAAGAAAATGTAAGCCTATGAAAATTAAACATATTTTTGTGCAAATAAATAATTTAAATATGTTTATATATTATGATATGGATGAGTTAAATCCCAAAATACTGGTGGGATTAGCAAGTAATATTATTGTAGAAAACAGAAATGATGGCAGATTGGAGTTCCAATTTTTTTTTACTTTTTTTTTCAAAGTGAGATAAAAGGGAAACTCTACAAATGATAGGCCAGTGACCTACATTTTTGACCTTAAGGCATTCTAAACTGTATATCTAAAATAATTCATGAGTATACAGAAAATAAAGTGATAACCACTATGAACCAGCTTGGGTCAAGTCCTACTAAAATGTTATGGTTGTTACTATTTTTTGCTGTGTTCACTAGACAATGTTCACAGTTAAATCAAAAAAACATGATAGAACTGGTGTAACTAAGTTACTGTCCACCAAGGTATTTGAGACTGTCTAATGCTAAACTATTGAACAGTCTGTAGACATATAGCTTATGTGATAGCATAGGCAGGCAAGTTAGTAACTTATTGATTGAGTGATTCTATTCTAAATATGGTTCTGAAGATTGATGTCTGGAGAAAGAGTGGTCTTTGATGGTGTGGTATGGGCTCCACCCTTGGTTATCCCTTGGTCAATATCTTCATTAATGATTTGGATGAACAATGAATGACATGTGAATCACTTTCAGGAGTTAGAAAGTAAGCTAAACAGGGCGCCTGGATGGCTCTGTTGGTTGAATGTTGTATTATTCTTGATTTTGGCTCAGGTCATGATCTCCCCATTCATGAGATCAAGCCTTCAGTGGACTCTGTGCTTGTGGTGCATAGCCTGCTTGGGATTCTCTCTCTCTCTCTCTCTCTCTCTCTCAAAATAAATAAATAAACATTAAAAAAAAGAAAGTAAGCTAAAAAAATTAATCATCGAATAACAAAGCTGTCCATGAAAGGGAGGTATATGCAAAAACAACCTCCAAAGTTGGAAGAAAGGGTAAGACCAAAGAAAAAAGCTAACAACTCCAGCTTGACAAGAAATGCTTTAAGAGGGCTCAGAGACAGATGTCTTGGGCAACGCAAAAGGAATATATCTCTGCAACCCACCTCCTGTAAGACCTGCCTTTGTAGCTGGTCTTTATAGAGGCTGGGGAGGTGACCAGAGACCACCCAAGAGGAAATGTTTGAGAATCATAGTCACACGTCCAGAGCAGATCAAGGATGTGATGCCTCAAGGATGTGGTATGGTTAAACAGAGAGGATGTGTATGTGGGAGGTGGGGGGGGGCGGTTAGGGGCTGTGCTTAAGAAGGCTTCAGGTCAAAGAGTGGTTAAGTGTGGCCAATCTGCACAATGTAGCATCAGTCTGGTTTATACAATAGTAAAAAGCACTATTCATTTTTAAAGAAATAGGTTATTTATTTAAAGATGTCTTAGGTTGAGCAATGACTTGAATCCATAATAAAAATATTTGATTAGGATTAAAATGACAACTTACAAGTGAAGGGTCATAGAAAAAAACATTAGTTTACAAAAGATTTAGTGAATAACAAGGTAACAAGCTCTAATGAGTTACTAGTGAGATTCAACTCCCCAAGAACAGCTTGTCCTTATCACAGAAGCAAATCAGAATACTGGTCATATCAATGTTTAATAAAGTTCAGTTTATATATTGAATGGCCTCACCATATTCCATGCAGGTCAGATCATAACCAGAATCCTGTTCAATTCCAGGTGCCATTCTTCATATGGGACATGAACAAACCAGAGCACATCTGGGATCGAAGACAATTGTGGAAACAGCCATCTAGTTAGGATATTTGTGCCAAATATCTTCCTCGGATATTAAAAATTCATAATATATGATATTAATTTATAAAATATAGGGAAGAATATCTTCCATCCACTGAATACCATGTTCAATCTATTATTTTATGGAAACTGTTTTCTGCATAATTGTAATGGGTTTTGTTCCAATAAATCCTGTACTATAGAAAATTCTCACTTTTGACTCCTTTGTTGCATTTGACATTGTTAAACAAATTCTACTTTTTGAAACTTGCTTTCTTTGGCTTCTTGAGCATACTACCTCCTTTCAGTTTCTGGCCATGACTTCTCAAATATCTTTAAAGGCTGCTTTCTACTCCCCTTCCCCTAAATATTGGCATTCCTCCTTCTTTCATCCTGTTTCCTCTCCTGTGTCATTGCATATTCTCTACCTAGAATCATTGTCAATTGTCATCCACGTGCTGAGGACTTCCTAGTCCGTGTATCAGTACCAGATCTCTCTCCTGAATTCCAGTCCCACTTACCCAGTGATCTATTGGACATCTCCCCTCAAGTGGAAATTTATTTTGGTGAAAAGTATGGAGGAAGAAACCATTTTATTTCTCAAATGGCAAACAGGTCATTCCTACCTCTTAGATATTTACAAATGAAGGCCTTTTCTAAGGCCACATACACAGCAATAGCTCACTGCCTGACTGAGTAGACTCTTAATCAGTACTGGCAAATGAATTGCTGAATGAATCAGTGGAATCATCAAATTCAGACACTTCTCCACCACAAATAAGTTTTTCACAGCAATTACCCTACTCAAAGCCACAATCATTTCCCACTTGGGATACAGCAGTAGAATTCTAGGTGATCTCTCTTCTCTCTTAAAACCATCTTGATCTTAGAAAACTTTCATAAAGCAATCTATGTGTATAAAGCAGCCAAAGCTAGCTTCCTAAAACAAATCTGATCCAGGTCATTCTCTTGTTTAATATATTTCAATGGATTGCCACTGTTCCTCAGCTTGATCTCCAGGAGCTCTATAGTCTGTTTTCTGCTTTCTTATTTATGAAGTTTCTCCATCACTTTTTATGCTACACATACCCTGGATATTTTACTTCTTTAAATATGCTATACGCTATCAAACTCATAATCACCATTTCCCCCTGGCTAATTGTCTTCAAGTCTTGGGATGAAGTTACTTCTTCAGACACCTTCCCTGATTTTTTTTTTTGGGGGGGGGGGAACCAAGTTATCTTTCCTTTAGCTTCCAAACATGCTTGGTGATGCCTTTTCATAAGTATTTATTCTTACAGATTTTTATAGTATCTTGATTAATTTTACATCTTCTTCATTAGTTTGTATTCCGTATAGGGCAGGGGCAGGATGATCTTGTCTATGGTTAGGTTCCCAGCTGCTAGTACAATGCCTGGCACTTATAGGTGTGCAATTGTTGGATACAAGAAAAGAGCTGCTATAGCGTGTTCACAGATTGCCCTTCCTGTTTCTATTGGATTGTGCTATTCATCAAGAGTTGATACAATTTAATGCATGACAAAGAAAATCAAACACCACTAAAATCATTCTGTTTTGAAGTGCAGTAATATGTTTGCAGACCAGAAGTTTAATTAAAAATGAATGACTTATGTAAAGAAATATAACAATTGGATTCATAGAACTACACTCTATAGTCTATTAACTCTAGTATTTGTAATGTAGTGTGGCAAATAATATGTCTAAAAAGACTTAGGAGCAATATTTAAATAGATTTAGTATTGTTTCAAGATTAGTTGGGGAATCAAATAGGAAGTTGAAAGAAAAAGACAAGTATACCTTACTATATAAAAGCATTCAGAATTTAGAATATGGAACTAAAATTTTAGTTTATATGTTTTAACTTAATTGTCTTATTCACTCCCACATGAGCCCTGTGAGGTTTATGACATATTGGCAAATGAAAAAAATGATACCCAGAAAGGTTAACAGGTACAAATTAAAGGAGTTCCTAAGTGTCAGGGTTGGGCCTCAAACCTAAATCTTCTAACTCCTCACCCCATGTTTTATGCACTAGGCTAAATAGAGTATCTTGTAACTCACTTTACATAATTTTCTGGTCCATTTGCTCACTTGCTTCAGTAAATGTGCTCTTCCATTAGTTCACATACCACTACATTTTGCCTTTTTTGTATCTCCATTTTAGCCCAGAGCAAACAATTCATTTCAAAAAACGTGGTTTCCATAAAATGTTAGGAAAGTGAGGGAAGAATGAACCTGTAGAGACCCAACCATCTTCCTCCAGAAATCATAGGCAAATGAGTTGTATAATTAAGGGAAGATTGAGAAGTCTTTTAAAAGAAATAAGACAACATGCATGTGATATGTACATGTAATAACTTATGTAGTTCTCACAATAGCCCTATGAAACAAGTACTGTTGCTACTCCCCAATATATAGATGAGGAAATGGAGGCACAGAAAGATTCAGCACTTCCTTGAGGTGGTAAGTGGTAAATATGTAGATGGGATTTGAATCCAGACCGTTAGTTCTCAGAGACCACTTTTAACCACTAGGGCAACCTATTTCTCAATAACTGTTTTCTCCTTTCTGCCTTAGATCTCTTAAATTCATTTATTCAACAAACATTTCTCAAACACATAACATTGATCAGGCACTGGAGAAGAAAATCAGATATGGTTCTTGTTTTTATGGAACTTTATTAGCTTATTTCTACTGACACTGAATATTCTGTGTAATGCATTTTTCTCCCTCTTCCTCAGTTGGATATCTGATGGAGGTCCAGCTATGTAACAACATGAAAGCTTGATGTTTGAAAAGTTGTTGTAGTATAACAGGCAAACTCATATAGTTCCTTTTATATGGAAAGACGAGACCACATAGATTTAGATGTGCATCTTCTTTGCAAGTGTGGGCACAAGCAGCTGAGATTGCAGGCAATGAGAGTGTAAAGGGAGCAGATTGGATGAATGGGAAGTGTGCAAGTGTGTGTATGTGTGTGTGTATGTGTGTGTGTGTGCTTGTGTGGTGTTAGTATACCACAGTATATAAACAGTATATAAAGGCTAACAGTATATAAAGAGACATTGAATTGCTTGTTGCAGAAACACCAGTGTTGTAAAGATGAAAAAAGGAGAAGCTGACAATAGGGGAAGAGATAATTGCTGGTCCAAAATGCAGAAAAGGAAAACAAAAACAGTTTTTAATAGCTCTGGACAAAGGGCCACATATTAATATCTAAAAGTTATAACAATCCCATGTAAGTAATTTTTATGCAAAGTAATAGCAGTTAGAAAGGAAAAGAAATCTAGGGAACATTTATTACTAAAATATTCTTTAAATAGCTAAAGCATTAGTTATTAGTGATTTCTGCTTTCTTTATTCCCCCTTTATCCACATCCTACCCACTCTAACTGCTTCTTTCTTCCACAACATCTCCTTAGCCCCCTTAGTGTAGTGTAACTTCTTTAGAGGAAGTTAGAGCTACCAGAGTATGCCCGTACTGCAGGACTTTTTCCCAAACTGTCATCCCCACCTGATGTTTTGTGGATCTGATTACCTTAATATAAACTCTGCCCTGAGCACCTAGCATGAACATCACATAAATTCCTAGGCACTTCTGGGATGCCTGGTTGACTCAGTCAGTTAAGCATCCAACTTTTGATTTCGGCTCAAGTCATGATCTGACAGTTCGTGAGTTCGAGCCTGGTGTTGGTCTCTGTGCTGACAGTGTGCAGCCTGTTTGGGATTCTATCTCTCCCTCTCTCTCTCTGCCCCTCCCCGCTTCTCAAAATAAATAAATAAATAAACATTAAAAAAATTCCTACGTACTTCAATATTGAAAAAATGTCAGAAAATTGGAGTCAGTTCAGAAAAAAGTAACAACTGAAAAGAAACTGGGGGATGGGGATGATTTATAAGGAAATGATAAATTAAATATACACTGTTCATCATCCTAGAGGTATATACTATAAAACTCTACAGTGACAATATGGTAAATAAAAAACCTAATAAGTTCAATGAAATTTTTAAATATTCCAGCAGAGATAATATTTAACTTGTTTAAATATTGATGGTTGATTAGAAATTAACAATTGATGATAGCTGATCAACATTGTAACTAATAATAAATTATAGTCATTATTTAAAATTCCTAGTAGTTTTATAAGAACAAGTATAGTTTCTAGATGTTAACTGTGACCCAGATTGTTTTATTGTCATGAATATTTATATTCAGTATTGATTAGCCCAGCTTAACAGTTAATGAAAAATAGCTAAAATTACAGTGTTTATAAGATTACTTTATTCAATATCTAGCACTTATTAAGCTCTTACTAATGTTTTTCTCAAACAAATAAATGCCAAGAAATCATATTGGCAAAAACAGTAATGTCAATAATCTGAAGTAGTAGCAAGATGAAAGCTAAAAATTTATAATTTTCAACATTCACCCATTACATGAATGACTCAAAGTATGGAAGCAGAGCCCCAAAGGAATTTGGAAACCGCCATTATTCTTTTAATGTAAATAGTTATGGAAGAATTATCAAATGGAGAGATATATGATTCTAACAATATCTGTATTGATATTAGAATAATATGCTATTGAATTCAGTAATTCATTCTGAAATTTGAGAATTTCACCTCATAGTTGGTGATTTTAAATACAGTATATTAACAATTCCTATAGAAGATTATATAAAATGCATTATCTTCAAAATATCATTATAGTATTTATTGCATTGTAGATTTTGATCAGAAATCTACTCCATACTTTTGAATTCAAGTTTGGCTTCAGACCCCAATAAGATATGATTAATGAAGATTTTGTAAATGCAGGTTATAATAATCAATTGATTTATTAGTTATATGTGAGTAATTACATTTATTAGTTCATTGCACACATTTGTTGAGCTCCTGTTATATGCCAGGCTCAGTTAAGAGAGAATCAGGTTCTCGAAATTGTCACAGGCTCAGACTTTCATAGAAGACCAAATTTTTAGCAACCACTATTTCAGTTTTACTTTTAATTATTCAGTCCATCTGGACTTTATTTTGATTTATATTGTGAGAAAATAATGCTCTAAGCCTCATTTTGGTCTAGGTCACAAGAGTCATTAATTAATTCTCAGTTTCTATTGCATATTTTATCATTTGCTAGGTATTTATATATCCTAAGACTTTTTTCTAGTATTGTTTATTTGCCCATTGAATGACTTGTTGATCCTATAATCAGTTTTAATTATTGCAGTTTTATTACATATTTTAATACCTGATAGGGCAATTGATCTCTTTCACTCACCCCCCCCAACTCTAAATTTCAAATCTGTGTATTTGTCACAATTTAAATTCATCTGCCAGATAATAAAATGTTTGGGTTTTTTAAATTATTTTTTTAAAATTTGACATTGTTTCAACCTAACTGTCCTTTGAAAGAATTGCTATATTGGTTTTATTAAATCTTTCACAATTCAACACTTGGTGGGTCTCATTCATTTTGAAATTTCATTTGTAAATAAACTACAGGGTCCTTAGTGTTTTTCTTAGGTAGCCTATGTTTTTTGCTACTGAAAAGGAATTTTCCCCAATCTCATCTTCTAACTGGTTAAGGATGAGGTAACGAAAGGCTATGGGTTTTGTTTTTATTAATATTTTACTCAATGACTGAATTATCTTACTAATTTACATTGTTTCCTACTATTCTCTCTAATAGTTATATTACATATATATATATGTTTATACCTACATATACTTACATCCATATGTATATTCCATATATAATTATAAACCAATGCTAGGTAATGATGAGGGTTGTGATGGCATTTAATACAAATGTTGCTGGTTTTTCACTCTTAGAGGGGATTAAGACCAATCTCTCTTGATCCTTGTATTTTAGGCATTGCTGGCATTAGAGTATCCATGACAACTCCTCAGCTCTGGTGTTGTAAAGTGCAAACAGACAATGACAATGCATAAATGAATGTGCATGGTTGTGTTTCAATAAAATTTTATAAAAGCAGGCTCCAAGTCAGATTTGGCCCCTAGGCCATAATTTGCTGATTCTTGCTTTAACTACTTAATTCTAGTCTTCTGCTTTACTTAAAACCTTGTTATTTTCATGCTGTTTTTCCTTTGTTGACTGTATTTACTTTAATTTTACATGTTTATATAATTACTTTATTTATATTTTTAGTAGTGCAAGTGGGAATAAAAATGTCTATTGACAACCCATCATATGATTTAAAAATTTTGGTTAATTCACAAATAAAGAACTATGTGTTCAATAAACATGAACATATGCTTAGTCTCACTAGAAGTGAAACAGATACACAGTTTAAAAGATGGTATATATTTATATTTATATTCCTATCAAGCTGCCAAAAACGAAAAATCATTACCCAGTGTAAATGTCTGTGTATATGGGATGAGGAGGGGAGTTGGGAAGAACTGACTTTCTGATGAAATACTAAAGGGAAAATAAGCATAGATTCTTTCTGGATGATAAATGGGTGATATATGTCAAGACCTTAAAATACATACCATTAGAACACAAAAGTTTATTTGTAAGAATATAAGGAAATAACCATGCTCCAAATCAGATTTGGCCCCTACTTCAGTTAAGTCCCCTTTTTTAATGTTTATTTTTGAGAGAGAGAGAGAGAGAGAGAGAGCGAGAGAGCAAGCATGAGCTTGAAAGGGGAAGAGAGATAGGGAGACACAGAATCCAAAGCAGGCTCCAGACTCTGAGCTGTCAGTACAGAGCCCAACGTGAGGCTCAGACTCACGGATCATAAGATCATGAGCTAAGCCAAAGTTGGACACTTAGTCGACTGAGCCACCCAGGTGCCCCAGAACACCAATACATTTGAAGAAATGTTCATGTTGGCATCGTTTGATAGCAAAATAACAATCACAACTGGGAATAAATTTAATTTCAAACAATTTGGAATTTAATACGGGGAGACTTCTGTTGTTTCTTATAAAGGTGGGTGGGTAATGCAGAACAATGACCCTAAAAAGATAATTTTTTAAAAATTGGAAGAAATACAAAACATCTTAAATGGATCATGTAGTTAATAAGATAGTAAGGAAATAGCAGACCAAGAACAGAAAGAGCATTAGAGTTGAAAGAGGTATGTCCCAGTCAATGGTATGCAGCTAAATTGTAAAGCTGGTATTTTGGTAGAAGGTGAAGCAGAGATTAAATTTCAGTCCCTTTCAAAAGGAAAACAATTATTCTGGCCTGGATCCCTGAAAGGCTGCTCTCTCAAATAGGGAATATGAAATATACTCTGAGTGGTCATCTACATGGTCCCCCAGACCTCAAGCCTTGGTGTCAGATGACTACCACCCTTACAGGGTTTGCAGAAGGAAATGAAGTTTCCCTCTGAAGAAATGTACCATTTCCTGAATTTGAAATTATTTTGAAAAGAATTTTTCAAATAAACATTCAATGAACAACCAAAGATAATGAGATTTACAACAGATCTAGAGAATATCAGCTGTAAGCAGAAACAACATAAACAGAAAAAGACCTTGGCACTCTGGATGTTAGAAATATAAAACAATTTGTGTTTTCCATGTTAGTGAGGTAAAGGCTAAGCTTAAGAATATCACTAAAATCTGAAAACTATAAAATATGATATGATAATTATGTAAAGGGCCAACTTGAAACCATAACTAAAATCTGAGATAACATTAAGAACACAAAGGAGGGTTTACAAGCAAATTATGTGTGTTTGATATATTCTGAACTGCAATATAGGTCATTAGAAATGATCCAGAATGAAATATAGAAAGACAAATGTGGAAAATTCAGAAAATAGTAAAAGACCTAAAAGATTTTATGAGATTTAGAATGTTTAATTTGAGTCCCAGAAGAAAGAGAAATAAAACTATGCAGAGACAATTTTTAAGCAACAATGGCTGAAAATTTGTAAGAACTACTGAAACACATTGATGCGTTGATTTAAGGACCTCAAGAAGCCACAAACAAGATAAATAAGTTTTAAAAAATCTACACTTAGACATATAATAGTGAAACTGCAGAAATATTACCAACATGGAGTGGGTTAAATTTACTATAGTCTTAACAATAGGATTCTGATCAGCATATGAAGTTGATAATGTAGATTCACACTTATTATTCTAGAAAATGTTTATATAGAGTCAAAAACAACTATTATATACGGACAATATATTTTAATCATATATGTACCTAGTGGAATGTCTTGAATATACAATAAAAAGTTCAAAGTTGTAATTTCTAGATGGTGGAAACTTGGGAGCTGTAATCTCATTAATAATTTTTATACTGATACATATTTTACAATTTTTCAATAGTAATTATATTCTCATATATAATTTAAAAATCAAGGTCAAAACACAATACCAAGTGTTGGTGAAAAAATAGTAACATAGATAACTGGCATACTTTGCTGGTGGAATTGTATCCTGAAAGAAACTCAGCTTTGGGAAATTAGATTATATGCATAAAAAACTGTAAGTGTGGTCATGCTCATTGGTCTGATGATTTAATGTCTAGTTATTCTAAGGAAAGTTATTTGCAGGCAGATTTTATGTAATGGACATAGATGCTTGATACACTACTCCTTTGCCTAGAACACTCTCCTTTTTGAGCTCCCATCAGGTCTCAGTGGAAATAACTCTTCCTCAGCATGATTTTGAATATCCAGTAGTGGTTTATAATCCTGCCCAGTCTCTCCCAAGATACATGGTATCACAGTTATAAATAAGTGGGTTTTTCATCATTGTCTGCATAATCGCCGTCTCTTCCTCTACTTATATATTAAGCTCTTAGAGGCAGGAACTACCTGTTCTTTCTTGCCTCTGTCCTCTGTGCTGGAGCACCATTTCTAGCTCATTATAGGTAATCAGTAAATTTTTATTAAATTAATTTAAAAAATGCTTCTTTCAGATTTTATTTCATTAGAAAAATATAAACCTAATATATGTTCAAAATTTCTTAATTTTTAAATGTATTATGTTATATCCATTTACTGGATAGCACAGTTATTAAAAATTAGTATTTTCAAAAAATGTTAAGTGACTTCTAAAGATTTTTATTATATATTGTTATGGAAAATAACACCTATGAGAGTATATTTGCATGATAAACTGACCTTTACAAATCTCACAGATTAAAATAAAATCTACATACCAAATGTATTATCTTTTTATCTATATGAAAGTGTGTGTGTATGTGTGTGTGTCTTAAATAGGAGGTCAGGGAAAGCCTCACTAAAAAGTGACACTGAATAAAGATCTAAAGTTCTTGAGAGAGTGAATTACACTTAATGTCTGGGGAAAGAATTTTAGGCAAGGGCACATCAAATGCTTTGAATGGAAGTTTGATAGAATCACCAAGTTTTTACATTTAGTGTTGTTTTTCCTGTTGTTTGTACTAATTTTCATTGTAGTTATTTCTAAGTATGAGCTTTTCTGCTTATACAACAGCAGTATGTTCATGGGAGAACAGTGGGGATAAAATTTAGGAAAGAGAAAGAAGAAAATAAATAATAATAATTCCACCCATTACCCAATCATTCAAATACACATATAGTTTTTTCCCCTTAAATTCAGGATTTTTATAACCTGAAAATTTCTGTGTTGAACTTAATAATTTTTAGAACTTATAATTAATTTTTCACAAGAAATACATGTTTGTAGTAGAAATAAAAAGGACATGAAAGGGAAAGAATGTAAAGTCCCCTTTTCCTGCATTTCAAGTGTTCTCCACTTGACCTAGCTGGAGAGCCCTATATTTTTTTGTGGAGATATTCTGTTACAAAAAGTAACATGTTGTTTTCTTTTGTATGTGTGTATGAATTTTAAAAAATTAATGTTTGTTTATTTTTGAGAGAGTCAGAGATTGGGGAGTTGGGGGGTGGGAGGCAGAGAGAGAGAGAGAGACAGAGACAGAGACAGAGACAAAGAATCTGAAGCAGACTCCAGGCTCTGAGCTGTCAGCACAGAGCCTGACATGGGGCTTGAACCCAAGAACTGTGAATCATGACCTGAGCTGAAGTCAGAGGTTCAACCAACTGTGACACCCAGGCGCCCCTGTTTTCTTTTCTTTATGGTGAGAATATTTGCTCTGTTTCTTTGTGTCTCCTGTGGCAATATTTTGTGAACCATTGTCTTTCCATTGTCTTTCTAATTTAGTTTTAAAGTTATTGGAGATTCTAGATTCTGGCAATGGGCTGTTGATTGTTGTTTCTAGTACTTTATTTTCACTTTATATTTTTCTTTTTTTTGGTAGAATTTTAATGACAAATTTTGAGAGCCTGAAGCAAGACTTTCATTCAAAACTTCATTTACTAGGAGAGTTTTATATTTTTCTCTTGCTTTTATTTATTGGTTTCTGTTTTTGTTTCTTATTAAATCACATTTTCATTTTTTACTTATATGTTTACAGTACTGTAAGCCACCATACATTCTTTTTAGAAAGAGATGAGCTATAAAATCAATTGATAGATAAATAATATTTTCTGTATGAAATATGATCACTCTATGTCTATCATGAAGAAATTGAAAAAGTCAAATCTCAGTACAACTGAATGCTGTATGAAATGATAAAAATGTATTTTTATTGACTTGACGTTATGACATTTTTCTGAGTGAGAAAAAGAGCAGGTCACATAGTACTGTGCATAATAACATGACTTTTAATGCAGAGTTGTTTATGCAGAGTTTATCTGTATGTGTCCATATCTTCATATGCCTGACCTAGGTATTCCCATATCTACTACATATGCCCAATTTATCCATACCTGTATCTATATATGCTTACGTCTATCTATGCGCAGAGGGAAGTCACAAAGGAAGCTTGCCAATAGTGATGATTTACAAGTGGTATATCTTGTGTGAAATTTATAATCTCTCATTTATACTTCTATTGGTTGTTTGAATTTTTCATGCATGCACTATTTTATCAAAAAGTTTTATTTTCTTAAAAGAGACTTGACACATTTTTTTCTTAATATAATTGTCATGTCTAGAATGCCAAAGTTTAAAACTCAGGCAACTTGTTAACATGCAATTAAAATATGTTTTTGAACTTCACTTAGATTTACCTTTAACTCCAAAACTAGCATAGAGCAACAAATCCAAGTTTTGAATATCATTCAATAGGCTATAATTTTTGTTTACAGGTAACGCATAAAAGTTTGAAACCAATTTCATAAGTTGCATTTAACTACGAATGGATCATTTTATCCTAGTTTCTTGTCAGTTGGTATTTTAGAAACATTTGAAAACAGAAGGCTTCCTAGGGAATATAGAACTCATGCTTTCCCTTTTAGTGACATCATATCTTTAAATACTAAAGTAAAGTCTCTACACTAAAATAATAAAGTTTTGCTAGTTGTTCATAATACATATATGTTTGCTCTGCTGTGCCAAGGACAGGAAAGTCACAAAGCTTCCACATTGAAGCTGGTTATTAAATATTCAGGTTCAATTTTCCAAGACCTTTATTATACTATGAGAAGTCTTCTGTAATGAAGAGCTACTTGTAACATCAAAGAAGAAGAGACATTATCTCTTCCCCTCATAGCCCATGACCTAAAAGCTTTTCTTTTTCTCTTTATATGAAAGAAAAACATACTTATCAAAAAAGACTCAGCATTTGTGAACATTGTGTGCCTCATGTAAAGTAGACTCTGGATATAGTTTATGATTTTTGCCATTGTCCAAGTGCTTTGTTTTGGCAATGTTATACTTTATGTTATTTTTTTAGAGAACAAGAGAAAGGAATTCTTTTTTTTTTGTAGTGGGATTTTATTTATTTTTATTTATAAATTTTTTCCAGGTGCAAACAATTTTATTTTTATTTTATTTTATTATTATTTTTACATATTTATTTTTTATGTAAATCCAAGTTAGTTAACATACAGTGTAAGAATGGTTTCAGGAGTAAAATTTAGTGATTCATCACTTACATATAACACCCAGTGTTCATCCCAACAAGTGTTCTCCTTAATGCCCATCACCCATTTAGCCCATCCCCCATCCAACATGAAAGGAATTTAGTTTTAAACTAATTGTGACACAGAGAACAATTTTTAAGTAGCAATATATATATATTTCTAAATACCCCAAAGACCTGAAAAAGTAACATTGGCACTTGTTGGGCCTTTCATTTACAGTCTTTTAGAAAATAAGAGAAACAGATTTTATTAGACTTTGGGAAAGTTTTAGGAATCCAAATTTTGAAATCTTTTTCATATTTATAAAAGTGAATATTACAACCAAATTGAATACACATAATAGATCTACAAGTGAAGGAAAATTTCAGTATGCCTGTGTCCCTTTCATTTTCTATCAAATACAGAGTACTGGGGGCAAAATGAATTTAGATAGTACACAACTGCAACACAAGAAAAGCGTTTTCTAGACAATGCCATGTAGGGTCTCTCTTCTTTAGGAATTCCAGCCAAATTGGGGAATAAAGTTTCTTTTTCTCTTATAACTATCCAGTGTTCAATTCATCTTTATCAATTTAAAAATATTATTTGATTAACCACCATGTGTTAGATGCTGTGCTGTATAAACAATGAAATGAAACTAAGATTCCTACTATTACCTACCTTATTCTTTAACTTGGGTTATAGAGTGAAACATAAAGCCTTTAAACTTATTGTACCTGAAAGTACAGAGAACTTTTCTTACTATGAATTTCTCTGATGAGTTTTGCTTAAAAATTGCATTGTCAGCCAGTGATGTGTCATTTCTCAGAGAGAACATTGAACCCAGTGACCACTGAAGGTGGGCTAGGACCTGGCGTGCCCCATTGTACATGTTGGCCAAAATGATTGAGGGGCTCAGACTCTTTTGCCTCTTAGTCTGTTCATCTTCAAAACAGAAGAATTGGACTGAAATATCACTAACCTTAGTCTTAACCCTTAGAGGCTATCAAGTCCATGTTCACCCAGTAAAACAAAATTCTGCATTAAATAAGCAAAAAAATAAATGATCTAATCATTTGATTGTCTTAAAAAGTGTCTGAAAAAAATTGATTAGGACTGATACCTAATAATCCTCTGATGTTCTAAAACACATCACACACCACACACACTACACACACAAACACACACACCCATGTGCACGCACCCGTGTGTCTGAGCACCCGCGCATTTTAATGTTCCAAATCCTTTGATCTCTCCGTTGTATGTTCACAAGCTTCACTCCAGTCTTAAAGCAGCTTGCTATGATCAGGGAGAAGTGATTAGGATAGAATGTGTGAAAAATTAGAAGACAGAGTGTTATCACTGTTGCTATTCTGAGGAGGGCATAGCCAAATGTATGCTTTAAGGGGCTAAGAGACCCCTGCCCAGCAGCAAAGCTTTAGTATGTAAAATGTGTGTGAGAATGCTTGCTGCAATGAGACTGCCTCTACTCCCTAGGTCATTAGCATAGTATCAGAGTAGATCACTTATGTTTATTTGTGACTGAGGGATTTCACTGAGGACAGCTTCCCTAGCCCTGCTGCCACCAAATACATGTTAAAGGCATTAGAAAAGATGTCCTATATGCTATGTGCCTCTGGATTAACTTTACAAAGAAAATTCATGGAATGTAAAAAAGTATCAGCAATTATAAAACAGTTACAAAACTAAGGAACTTAATTTCTTACTATTGCTCAGGCTATCTAAGTGTGTGTGTGTGTGTGTGTATTCATATACAGTACATATATATTATGTATTTATTATATACATATGCTACATATTATATATACACACATATATCATATACAATAGTATATACACATGTATATATTATATAAATATTTCAGAGCTATAGTATTTTATATTTATATATTACATATATACAAAGTATATATATACATGTAGTATATATACATGTACATATTATATATTCTATTAAATATTTTAGAACTATAGTTTTGCCACTATGCTAATACTAATATAGTATCATATATATATATATTTTAGTATATGTATATGTATTAAGAATGTATATATAAATATAATAAGTAAAAACACTTTAGAACATCAGAAGAATTGGTAACTCAGTAGTTTATAATTCCATATATATGTGTGTATGTGTGTGTGTGTAATAATATATATATATGGATGGAATAATATATACATATATATAAATATATAAAATGGAATGGAGTCTGGTTCCATTCATTCACAATGGCAGTACTACAGACAGGCAGGCCATTTAATGGATTTCTAGGGCAAAGAAATCCTTATATTCTGAAAGCCAAGGTGTACTTTCTGTTTGCTTAGATGTGCCATATTTTCAAGTTCATAGTTACTTGAGCATAGTTACTTGAGGTTGGTAGAATTTGATTTTGTTGACAATGCTCATTCTAATTGCCAGAAAGTCTGGCTGTGATATGGTTTTCACTAGACTCTTATATAGAACCAATGCTAAACAACGTGGGTATATATTGTATAGCCCATAGTATTTTCATAAGTACTGAGACTGATTATAATAGAGAACTAGAAATGAATTCATCATTTTTAAGCTGAAAATACTTTTTAAATTAAAAAAACACTTCATTTACTAATTTATTTTGAGAGAGAGAAAGAGGAGGGGGGCAGAGAGAGGGAGAGAATCCAAACAGGCTCCACTCTGCCAGCACAGAGCCTGATGAAGGGCTCAATCCTTTGAACTGTGAGATCATGACCTGAGTTGAAACCAAGGGTCCTACGCTCAACCAACTAAGCCACCCAGGGGCCCCTGAAAGTCCTCTTAAAGACATTGTATGATCTGCTTTTGCCAAACATTTAATGGTTAAAAAGAAGTGATTCTCAATGATAAGTAAAAATAGAAAGAAATTATTTCATTTAAAAATTGGTTCCTTGTTGCATTTTTTTACTATATGAAGTTTTTGCACAAGACTTTTTATTCTTTTGTATCTTACATTTTCTTTATTTGTAGCTACCAAAAATAAGCTCTACTAGTTGTGTAAGATTGTTAGCCTTTTAGTAGTGAAAATTCTTTCTTACTGTTGCATAATAAAACTGATTGGTAAGAAGACATTTGTAGATTTTAACAAAGCTAATAATTTAATTAGGTGATCTTATTTCACCCTAGTTTCCATAAGCATAAACAAATGCAGCAATATCTTATATTATTTAATTAGTAAGTACTTTTTATTTTACTAGTTTGTATATACTGCTAGACCTTCAACCAGACAACTTCTTACCTTAATATCTGACAAAGCAGGCTTAGTTTGTGAAGGACATGTGTATCCTGGAACAGAGTCTAAAGCATTAAATCATTTTGTGTACCTACAATGGACAAATGATGGTGCATTTCTGTCTCTATAGATTTTAATCAATACATTAGTCAGATCTCAATTATGAGAAAATTTTGAGGAAATATTACCCTAGAGTAAATTTTAATTTATGCTGAAAAATTTTAAATGCATCCTATTTTGCATCAAAGTGCAAGTGTGAGTAAATTATGTATTATGACTACTCCTTGCTTAAAGCCTCTTGTAAAAGGAAAATATGTTTGCTTGCATCTCACTAATATGCCAATGTTTAGGTAGCTAGGTTTACTCCTGTTTGCCACAGGTAAACTGAATAGAACATCAGACAGCTCATTATAGAGACAAGTATGCTCCATTCCCAAAGTTGGATGACAGAACAAGTCATGGTGAGTATTGTAATTTTAGTGCAACCATACATCTTCAAGCTGTCTGGAGGTAAAATGCTTACTAAGCATTGCATTTGGGCTGTCAGAATGCTTTATGGGATGGTAATTAAATAAAGGCAGCACTGTGGAGTTAAGCCAATATCTGATGAATTCTAGAAATCTCTTCTAGAAAGGTCTTACTTTGAATCTTAAGTTTTAGAAGAAGTACATTTCACATTTACTGACTAATCTTTCATTAAAAGCACACTTGGATAGGGTATTCAATAAAAACATTCATTTATGTTTTCTTGTGATAAGGGAATGCCCAGTTCACCTAGTGGAGAACTCAATTGTCAGCATGCTGCCCTTTGAAATGTTAGTTTCCCCTCTCTCAACTTGTATGATCACTCACTATTTCTAAAATATGACTTAGGGTGCCCGAGTGGCTCAGTCTGTTGAGGGTCTGATTTAGGCTTAGGTCACGATCTCACAGTTTGTGAGTTCCAGCCTTGCATCAGGCTCTGTGCTTACAGCTCAGAGCCTGGAGCCTGTTTCAGATTCTGTGTGTCCCTCTCTCTCTGCCCCTCCCCCACTCGCAATCTGTTTGTCTCTCTCTTTCTCTCTCAAATAAACATTAAAAATTTTTTTTTAAATACTGCAAAAAGCTAAATACAAACACCTAAAATGGAGGGACAGTTATCCACTGCTTTCTGAAAGTTTGTATTATGTGGCTTGCTTTCATAAAAAACCTACATTAGTACCTGTTTTCACTAACTAAAAGAAATTCAAAAAGGATTTTTGCTTGGACAATAAAAGGCAAAGAGTGAAAATCACGTTCAGTGTTTGTTTGGCAGTGAGCCCGCAGTGCTCATCCCAAGCAGCAAGAGTGGAACCACCAAAGTTCCTTCCCCGGGAACTACACTTCAGCATCTCAGCATCAAGCCACCATAGTTTTGAATTGTCTGTGTGCATCTGTGCTTTATCTTGATTTATTTTGTGCATCTGTTAGCAAGATGTGTCATAAGGTATCAGAAAAGCCTAAGAGAGGATATTTGGGGGGTAGAGGGGGGGTCTGGGAATGCTCAAATTTTTTCCTGTATAAATTAATGGTAATTGCTTCTTCTGATTATGCCATTTCAGCTTAGGAAAGGTTTTATAGGAATACTTTTGGATAAGTGAGGAAAACTGTTCTAGAAAGAAGTGTATTTATTTAATTCTTGTTATTTTTCACTTTTAATCTGGAATTTAGTGTCCTAGTTTAAGATTGAATTGTACATATACCTCAGTAAGGAATGGATACATTTTTCCTTTATACTTATTTATAAATGTTCATTTTAATAGTTATACACTGTATGATTGGTAAAAGCATGCTATAGACCAGCGTTGGGATCCACAACTATGAAGCAAAAGCCAAAGGCCAAATTCTGCCTCCACCTGTTTTTATAAATAAAATTTTGATGGAATTCAGGCCATTTGTTTATGTATTGTCTATAGCTGCTTTCTTGCTACAATGGCAGAGTTGAATAGTTGTGGCAGAGACCATAAAGACCCACAAAGTCTAAATTATTTACAATCTGGTCCTCCACAGAAAAAAATTTATTGACCCCTGGACTAGTATATGAATTTGCAAATTTTTAAAGGAGTACATTTTTTGTTTGTGTTTTTATAATATGCAGTAATGAGAAAATACAAAATGATTTATTATCTCAGATGATTTTTATTTTCTTTCACAGTGAAGAATATTTTTCATTATTGCTTTAAAGTTTTGAAAGCCTTAACAATTTCCTATAGAAGGAGCTCCTGCTTGGATGCAAATCTGTGTACACTGTCAGGTGGATAGTTAGTAAGTTGGTGTCTCTTCAAAGATAAAATATTTTCCAAACCAGGTTGTGAGATTGACATAGAAGGAAAACTGGGAATAGGGTTCAGGTGAGTCAGTGAAATGGCTTCTAACCATGCAGCTATTATATGCCTGAAAACTGCATGAATTGAGGTTAGTCTGCAGGCCTTACCAGCTTGTTCTTGGCGAGGCTTCCAAACTCCTCCAACTATATCATGACTGTGACTTCATTCTCTAAAGCAGACTATTCCCTGGCTGTCTCAAAGATAGTCCCTGGGCCAATTTTTTTTTTTAACCTGTCATTTACTTTCTTAAAAAAAAAGAAAGAAACTTGTTAGGAAATAAAAAGAGTATATATGCTAAGTTATTTTCTTATTATTTAAATCTTCATTTCATTGTTATATAGTTGTATGTGTATACACATGCATAATTAAATAATGTTGGTAGGATCGTGAGGTAATGTACTACTTTCCAAAATGTGCGTTTTGTATAGAACATCTAGCAGAAGGATAATAGATAATGATGCAATGGTTAACATTACTATTTTCAAACATTAAAAAGAAATCATCATTCAGAGCCAGTTTGGCATTTTCTTATACGATATCCTATTTAAGGCTTTGAATTTCAGGTGTGCATTTCTGTGAATTTGAATGCCACAGAGAAGATGTAGCTTTCACATAATTTTCTTCAGTTCAAAGAATCATAATCGTTGCAATGGGATACCTTAAGTCTTGGTCACTTAAATCATTTCTGAAGATAGCATGTGCTCTTCAGGGACATGCAAGATGAGGAAGGGACCTGTTGGTCACTGTGTTTGTGTCATCCATATAGACTTGGTACAGGTCAGTGTGTTTAAGAGTCAGTTATGAAAAGGAATATGAAATGTTGCAACTTAGCAAATGTGCTAAAATGTAAGCATAAAGAAAAATATTTTGAAAGGATAACCAGTTTAGATTCACAAAATATTTAGATATTTTCTCAATTTAGGATTGAGAAAATAGCTGCATGAGATATAAAAATGAAGATATAACTATTTACATGGAAATATAATTGTCTCAAAAAAGTTCTCCCTTTATTTTTAGATAAACAAAACAAGGGGGTTGTCAGATCCAATGGATTATAATGCTAATTTACATCAAATCTTGGAAGGAAGTAACCTATTTTATTCTTATTTGCAGTTGTCTCAAAATATAGGATCCTACACTTTTGAATTACAATGGTATGTAGTAGAATTTTATGAATATAGAGCAAAGGTAAAAATTTGTGACATTGGCACAAATATAGCCTGCTGACATTCTATTGAATGGAACTTTTTTTTTTTACTAGAAATTTTGTTAAAAATTTTAACTCCAAAATCTCATTGAAAATCTGGGACATTTTGATATTTATTTTGTCTTAAAGAGTTTTTTTTTAACATAAATGTTGTGCATGCACTTGGTAAAAAAAATCAAATAGTACAAAGAGTCATAAGGAAATTCTCCTGATCTCTCATTTTTACATTTTCTGAAGTATTCTTCCATAAATATTCATGCTTATATGAACATATGAGTGAAATAAACAATGAGATCACAACAAACACTTTTCTATGCGTAAGTACTTTTAATTCCTCTTTATGTAACTTGTTTTAACAATTTTTATTACTTTATTGCTTTGCGCTGTCTTTTATTCTACTTTTATTGTCATTGCTTTTGTATTTTTAAATTAAATCTTACATTTAATAGAACTTCCACTTCTCCTCCCCTACTTAAATGTTTTATTTTATAAGTTTCAAATACTATCCCTTTGATGGTTGACAAGATTTGTCATTGCGGTGGTAGAGAGAGGAGGGCTTCACAGTGCAAGCAGGACAGACAGGGTCCCAGGCACCTGGGCAAACACCATGCTACATCCTTCTTGAATGATCTATCAGTTCTTCAAGTGGCCATCCAAATGTTTCTGAATGTTATTTTTCTGAAAACTCACAGCTAACAGCCATTCCTGGAGAAATAATGATCCTTGTCTTGACAAAAGTCTGGAAATGTTTAGCAAGCTAAATGCATTTGAACCCTTCTGATCACTGCAAGAGCCAAAGTGGAGTGCAGAATCTAGACTTCAGGTCTTCTGACCTCTATTCTGATATCTTTTCCAATTCTTTTTACCGATGTATTGAATTTGAGGGATTTGGGTGAATGATCAAGGAAATAGATATGACCATGAGGTGGCAGCAGTACACAAGGAGTTTTATTTGGGCAGAGCTTTGGCAGGTTTGCACTTGGGGAAAGTCCCTCACAGCAGGAGCCCTTCCGGAGGTAAAGGATGAAGGCTACTACCCGGAAGGGGAAGAGGGCAAAGGGAAGTCCTGGGAAAGAGGATTAGAGAGAGTGTTATGAATCTAGATAGTTTTGCTCAGCAGCATAATGGAGAGTCCCTGGGTCAAAGAGCTCTGAAGGGCAGCAGAAGCTTGGAGTCTTTTATAGCCACAGATATGGTTAGCAGATGTTGGGTGCAGTTTTGTGCATTGTGCAAGGTAGGAAGGCAGTAAATGGCTAAAATTGTGCTTATATGGGCTTTATTTATAACAACTGGCTGTGTAAAAATTTGGGTTTTTTGGTGCCCATAGGGTTTGGGGCTAGTAGGTCCCAGCTTGCTGTAAAGAAGTAAACAACATAGGGCCAATGTACAGGAGCCATCTTTGGCTCATTGATGTAACAGCTAGGCTGTACTAGTTTTGCTTGTGTATGTGTATCTTGTCATTATAACATACTCCCAATATACATAAAAATATACACACCAGTATAATGTATAATATGTATACACCATCTGCATTTGTTAACCTTATTTTGTCATAATGGCTCCAGGTTTTTTAAAGGAATAAATAACTAGAGTTGAATTCCTCTGTGTGCCCCTCCTAAAACTATTCCCCTCCTCACCTTCTTCAGAAGAGTCTTCTTTCTATGTTCCCTTAGATGCATATAGTTTAGATGTATCATTTTGAAATAATTTATAAACTTATTTTGGGATGACTTAAACTTTATATAAATCATAACATAATGGACATAGTCTTCTGCCCTCTCCTTACAATTTTTGAGAATGATCCAAAAGGATCCAATTGACAGTTATAGGTCATTTTGTTTTGTTTTGTTTTTACTGCTAAATAGTGTTTCATTGTGTGACTTTATTATCATTTAAAACAATTTCATATTCATGGACATTCAAGTTGTTTCATTTTTCCCTGTTTGCAAATGATACCGTAGAGAACATTTCTGGATATAGCCTTCTTATGTAAATACTGCTACTTGGCTATTCCATTTTGATACTCTGTTAGTAAATTGACAGATTACCAAACACCCTATGTGCACAGGTGTGGGACTTTCTCAAAATTAGATATAATTCCTGTTTTTAATAAACTTATAATCATAGTTTAATCTTGTATATATTTATAAATCAGAATAACTCTAATATATGATAGCTTAATTTTATTTATCATTTTACTAAATTTAAATTTATTTCTAAGACAGAGATGTTGTCAATGTCATTGCTTGATTATTTCCCCCCAAATTTGGTTTTGGTAATCCTCCAAAGGGCACAGGCAGGTATGAAGGACTGAGTTACAGCTTTATCTTTAGGAGAACATTGTGTTAAAGAGTCTTCCTGAATTTCTATCATTGTCACTTGCTCAGTTAATGATTTATTAAATACATCAGAGTAATTAGAGAACTGAGATTTTTTAAAAAAGCGTTATTTACTATAGTTTAAGTAATTTATTTTTTAAATTTTTTTATGTTTATCTATTTTTGAGAGAGAGAGAGAGAGAACATGGGTGGGAAAGGGACAGACAGAGAGGGAGACACAGAATCCGAAGCAGGCTCCAGGTTCTGAGCTGTTAGCACAGAGCCCTACGCAGGGCTGAAACTCACGAACCACGAGATCATGGCCTGAACTGAAGTCTGAAGCTCAACCAGCTGAGCCACCCAGGCACCCCTTAAGTAATTTAAATCACTCTCTAAGAGATGCATTTTGGGAAAAGTCAGAGTGGCAGGCACATGACATGATGAGGATAAAAATCAGTGTAAGCTGATAATTTCTAATGGGAAATATATACAGAGCTTTTGAATTGCATTTCAAATTACTCGTTTTTCCAGCATTTATTGTATGCAACAAATGCATAAGTGGTTAGCTGAAACAGGTAGTTTGAAAATATTTTAAAATTTTTATCTAAACAAATGTCAGAATTTTTCGGAAAATGAAAAATGCTAAATATAATAAAAGTGTATATTTATGCTCTCGGCAGCCAAATGTGCTTTTTAATGGAATTTAAATAAATGGATTTTTTATGACAAAAAAAGCAACAGTAAAAGCAGTGATTATGTTTTTCATAGTTCATTTGCCGTCTTTGCCCTGCAGACCTTGTGTGGAAGAAAATGAGATCCCGAGTGAAGTCTACAATGTCATTGACTCTGAAGAAGGACTCAGAGACCCATTGGTGTTTAATGACCCTTACTGGCCTATGCAATGGGAACTGGTATGATCTTCAGAAATAGATGGTTCTTTGGCAATGTTAAGAAATATTATTTTCATCATATTTTAATGCAGTAGACAGACACTTTTATGCACTGCCTGCTTTTATCTATTGGTTTTGCAGAGAGAGACTGAGCAAACTTTTGATGAAATATTACTGCCAGCTTATTAATGAGTACTAATCCTTTTAATTTGATTACATCCTTAGGGTTTGATTTAGTCTATAAAAGATACCAGTTCTAAAAAAAAAAAAACTAAGACATTTAAATTTGGTGTATGTAAACAGACTCATTACACAGAAATGTTGTTGCCATTCAGGCTTAAAGTTCTTGTTCTTGCAACCAGAATATATTCTATATTACATCAATAATGAGAGAACTCCTCTTTGTCTTTATGGATTAAGTAGATGTTAGAACATTGCACAACAAACTTTTTTTTTTATTTCATAATGCTTCTAGTGTTGGACGTTTTAGAACCACATTGTCCCATCATTTATACATAATTGTCATAATACAAGGATTTGAAATGGAAAAAAATCACACATATTTTACGAATGCAAATAAGTAAAAAATTTCGAAGTACATACCACTGAAGATTTTAAAAAGAAATATTTGGAATGATAGATGATTTGATGAAAGTATCAGAGAGAAATTGAAGATCTTCTTATATCCATACTTAGCTCCTCATAGGTGTGTAAATTATATGGTGTTGTAGAGGGTCTCATGCTGTAAAATGAGAAAAGGGCTAAATGCATGTCATCACGTTCATTGATATAATGAGGTGAAAGATGGGAAACTATTGTGGTAGCTCTTTTTTGTGTTAATCATTGGTAATTACCAAGATGCCTATCTGGAAAGAGTAGAAAACCCATATTGGAAAAAGTCCAGTTCACTCCTCTGTAGCGTCAATTCATCTTTAAAAATTAAAATGTAATTTAGAAAACTTTAAGATATGTGCATGACTACAGTTCACTTTTCAAACAAACAAAGAACTCAAGCAGAAACAAAATGGGTTTTGTTCTAATTGCCTGGAGGTAAGATAATCAGTAACAAGTGAGTGAATTAGAGCTGCTTAGGGTCATGAAAGTTAAAGAGAAAAAGAATGAAAAGTTTTAAAAAGAAGTTAGGGAAAGTAGCTATATAAAACAGGAGGGCATGAAACAAGGGGAAATGTTTTTTAATTTTGTTGTTTTTTTTTTTTTTTTGACTGAAGAAGCAGCAAAAATTAAGATGAATACTGAAGATTACATATATAACACTTCAAATTAGTTACCTAGCAAGACACACTTTTATTGTACTGGTGGTTAAATGCCAGGCTCCTCTATATTGAGGTCAAGAATTTCAGGAGAACACAATAGGGAGAGGAAATGAAGGCAAGTGATATAAGAAAGACAAGAAGAATTGAGTAGCAGTCAATAAAGTGATGGAGATTAGAAATGGAGACAAGTCTTAGAAGACTATTAAGCAATAAGCCTTCTTAAAAGCAGAGAACATAGAGTGTGAAAGGCAGAAGGCAGAAGTAAAAGGAAAAACTGTACCATTTTCTAGAGCATGAACTGATAGACTTTTTCTGCAAATAACAGATAGTAAATATTTCAGTATTTGTGGGCTGTATAAATTTCTCTGGCATAATTTTGTTGTTGTTGTTCCAATCCTTTAAAAACGTAAAAAAAAACTTAGCATAGAGCCATACAAACCAGGCTATAGGCTGGATTTCACTTGCAGACCATAATTTACTGATGCTACAGAGAATGAAAGGATAAAGAAGAGTTAAAAATATCATTCAGATTTAGCTGTCTCTCAAGCATCCAACTGTTGTGTTTTACTATGCACATATTACACCAGCACAACTCAGCAATGAAAGGTCAAGCCAGGTCATATTAATGTCAATATCTTTCTGGAGTATTACTATATTCCTTATAGCACCATTCTAGAGGCATATCTGCCTGTATGAAAGAGATTCCTTGTAATACCTTATAATATTAAGTCCAGCCATAATATAAAGTTGCAAAGAAATATTTGCATTTTCTGAACGGTTGTTCTATATAAAACATATTCCTAACAGCAGACCTAAGCTGCGTTACAGAATCCGTCCTCTGTTGAGAATACCAAATTTATTTATTGAAAGATTGAGTGAGTGGCACAGCTGGATTGTGCTGCCCTAAAAGAGAAAGTTGAGAACTTATGCTGATTACCACCCATTAGATGGTCTCCCTTAGTTACTAGTGTCAGCCTCCTTTCTCTACAACCAAGTGTCCTGAAATGGGAGTCTGTTCTTATCTGCATTTTTGTGCCCATCTACTCCTCAACCAACAACATATAGCAATCGACATGGTGAAGTGTTCCATCATGATAACTTGGATAAGTGGCCTAGAGGAAACAGCAAAAGCAAAAACGGAGATCACAATTTTTCTTATATTAAGTAGAAAAAAATAACATAACCCATTTTAACTGGTGCTCAGAGCTCAATAGACATTGAGTATAAAGCTTACAGCAATATAATTTTCAAGAAGGTAGGATTGTCTAATTTTTTCTGCTTTAATTTTTCAGAAGTTCATTTTGTGAAAAGGGGGTATTGCACGCACAAGCTTTATTTCACCTATAAGACAATGGGCAGATGATGTAAAAGTGAGTTGGCAACATAAACTTTCATAGGTGAAAAAGGTATTAGGATACTTGTGTACCCTTGTGTATCAGTGTCAGTGAGCCAGGGGTCCTATCCTGATCTTTATGCCTGTGTGGACTGCCACATCACAGGCCAGAGGGCCAGGGTGAGGATAATGCCAAGAGAGATTCAGCCTATGAGTTTAAAAAGAAAAAGAAATGTTTGATCATTTTAACATGTCTTTTTAGGTTAAAAAAAGAAAACAAATCTAGAAAATGTTGCTCTGATTGGATATATTAGGAAGAATATAGGCTTTAGGGTTAGGCAAATGTGGATTCTAATCCTAGGTCTAGACTGTGACTCATGAATATTTTAATCTTCTGAAAATTTGTTTTCTTATCTGTAAAATGGGCCTAACAGTATGTACTTCACCAGATTGTTTTTAGAATTAAATGAGATTATAGACACAAGGAATGTGTCACAGTATTTAGCATGTGGTGGGCATTCAATGAACAATTTGGCAGTTGACCAGATTCCTTTCCTACCTATAATGGGTTAAACTTCCATCACACAGGAAATAGACTATGCCAAATGCTTATTTTTCAACAATGCTAGATGACTAGAGCAGTACTAGGTCAGGTTATTAATAATTCTTTTGCTATAATAAAATAGGAATAATGTTTCTCTTAATGGCTTCTGAAGAAGGGCTTACCCCACAAAGAGTGCATAAACAGATTCATTGAGATGCCAGAAAAAAATATGAAAACTTCCCTTTATATTTATTTTTTATCTTTAATTTTTTTTAGTTTTTCTGAATATATTATAATCCATATATTAGTATATTATTACATGTTTTCCTTTATACATAATTAAATATACATATAATATTAGATATATGTAGAAAACATTTCTTTAATAAGACTCATGAACACAATGTCTGAAAGCAACTGATACACTTAACAAATACTCATAAAGTGGATGTCACAATATTTTGCTGAGTGCTATATGAACAGAACTAGGCATCGAATCTGAACATTAGTCAGCTATGGATTTTTACTTTAAAAATCTTTAAATCTAAAAGAGATGATAGCATACACTACTAAATATCATTAAACAGAAGGCCATTCTATTAAGAAGACAAAGCTAAAGAAGTTACTTCTAGCTTGTGGAAGGTGATATTGAACTGAGACTAAATGTGGGAACACTATAAACAGAGACATGAGATGGAAATTGTCCAGAAAGATTATCTTGAATATTTGAAGTCCAAACTTTATTCTATGTCAGTAGAACTTTTTAAAAGACTTTTGAGCTGAATATTTGAGTTTGAATACCACTGATTTAGTGTCTTATCCATTCATTTATGAAGCACTTGTTTGTCAAATACTATGGTCAGACTCAATGCTGAATATATAAGATACAAATATGAATTACATACTATTCTTATCCTCAAAAGATTCATAGTTTAGTGAGAGAGCCATGTAAATGTACTCACTGCATATTATGAATGTAAAACAAAGGTGTGGATAAAAGAAAGACCAATAACTATGATACTCTAAAGAGAATGGCCTACTCTATTCAAGTATGGTGGAAAGGCTTCACTGAGTCAGAGATACATAAGCAAACATTTATAACGCAAGCGAGGAATTCTGACTGAGCTATGGCCTTTTTCATTTGGCCAGAGCCTAGAGAAACAGCAATGGAGAAAAGACTGGACAATATATTTGGACCCTATTCCAAAGGACCATATATGCCAAAATAAGGCATTTGTCCTTTGTCCTATAGCTCATGGAGCTAAGAGGCTTATGAGAGGGAAGTGACTCAATAACTTTTGTCTTGTAGAAAGATGACTGAGGTAGCAGGTCAAGTTCAGGATAAAGGAGATTGCAACTAGAGGCAGAAGAGAACAGTTAGGAGATGCATATAGTTGGGGAAAATGAAGAAACTTGGCCCTAGGAGGTAAAGCAGAGGGAATAAAGACAAATATGCAAAATCAAGCCATATTTAAGAGGAAGCTATTGATGAAAATCTTAGGCAAATCTGGATATAAGAGTTAAGGGAGAAGGACCTGTCCAGAATGATTTGAGACTGGCTTGGTGCCATGGTGAGTTATTGTATTAAGTCTACTAGGTCAGCCATACCCAAATACCAGAGACCAGGTGGCTTAAACAGTGGAAATTTATTTCCTCACAGTTCTGGAGGCTGGAAGTCCAAAATCAAGTTTCTAGCAGGATCGGTTTCTCCTGAGGTCTCTCTCTTTGGCTTGTAGACAGTTGGCTTCTCACTGTGTCCTCCCATGGCCTTTCTTCTATGTGCGTGCATCCCTGTACCAGTCCTATTGGATAGGTCCCCACCCTGATGACCTCATTTAACCTTAATTACTTCTTTAAAGGTCCTATCTCCAATATGGTCACAATGTGGGATAGGGCTTTAACATATGAATTTTGTAGGAACACAATTCAGTCAATAACAGGGGATAAATTAGGTGATATGGCTGAGGTAGTCAATTTTGTTTTTGACAGAATGATCTGTGGAATCTGCCTGTGGAATATTTAAATTGAAAAGAAAAAAAAGGACTAAAATATTTTATAATTATAATGGGATCATTACCCATGTTTTAATAATGAAGAAATTGAGACTCATAGGATTGAAATAATAAATAGGCACTTTGAAATATGGAAGATAGTGAGTTATATCATGGGCATTACATTATAATTACAAATTTTTTGGTATAACAAATGTTGCAAACACAACAAATGTACATTTATGTTGCAAATATGTAACTATAACACATTGCCCACAGATACACTCATTATCATCTATATTTTATTGCCTACCTGTTATCTTCAAGCCTTTGAGTCTCAATATAATATGTAATAAATGTGTAACTATAATGTTTTACATTATGTATGTATATATGCAAATGTATATGTATTTAGATGTGCATTAGTAAATGTATAGATTGTTACTGATTGAGATTCCCCAGGAATATGTGTTTGGTGGAAAGGAAGGTGTAATGATAATATTTAAAGGTGAAATAGAGTACATTAATCTGAAAGCATTGTGTAGGTTAAGATGCGGGACAAGAGAGAGAGATGGACGTATGTTTGCAAAATTTCAGTAATGAAAGCTGAACAGGGGTCTGGCATGGTGCATTAAGGGAAGATCATTGAACAGATTTATTTACTCAAGAAATACTTATCAAGTGCCTAGTAGAGGCTAGACAATGTGCTCAACCTTGGTGACTCAATAGTGAACAGAAACATACCACTGTTTTCTTAGAGCTGATAATCATAGCAATAAATAATATAATTAAACAAATAATTAAAAACCAGGTAGTTGATAGCAAATAATGGGAGCTCTAAACCTAATTTTAGGGGTATGGGAAAAAATTTTCCAAAGGAAATAGCATTTAAATTAAGAACCAAGGTGACAAAGAAGTTGCCAGGATAGAAGACGCTGCTTTAGGCAGGGAGCATAGCAGAAAGAGCTAGAATATTGTTTGACACTGAGGAACCAAAAGGCTGTCAATATGGCCAAAGTATAGGCTGCTAAGGGAAGAGGAGTTTTTTTTTTTTTCAATGTGTTTATTTATTTGAGAGAGGGAGAGAGAGAGAGAGAGAGAGAGAGCGAGCAGGGGAGGGTCAGAGAGAGAGGGAGACACAGAATCTGAAGACAGGCTCCAGGTTCTGAGCTGTCAGCACAGAGCCTGATGTGGGGCTTGAACCCACGAATCATGAGATCATGACCTGAGCCTAAGCTGGATGCTCAACCAACTGAGCCACACAGGCACCCAAGAGGAGTTTGAAAAGTTGAAGAAGAAGGAATGCCTTGATAGAGATGAGGAAAACCAAGAGAGTGTGCTTGTAGGATAATCTAGTATAAAGGAAAATATAATTGGCTGTGGATGGTGCTCCTCAGAAAACAATAAAATAGTATTACTGCCTGACCTATGAATCAACAACAAAGATATCGGTATTCTTAATGAGAACAATTCCAGGAGACTGTTGGAAATTGAAGCCACACAACAATGGACTGATGAGTGAATGGATTGTTGGGTAAGTGGAGACACTGAATGGAGTTTGTAAAAGTCTATCCAATCCATTTATTATTGACCTACTGAGAATATTAGTATGGCTTTTGGAGTTCAAGGCCCTTGGAAATTTGAGATTTGGTAATGACGCAGTGTAAAGAATGTGAAGCAGAAGACAATAGAACTATATCTTAAAGGTGCTAAAATAAAATTGCTAACAGCCCAGCATTTTATTCCAAAGGGGGAGAATCCTTCAGGAATGAAGGTGAAATGAATTTATTTTCAATCAAGCAAAAACTGAAAGACTTCATCAGCAGCAGATTCTACTATAGGAAATACTGAAGGATGCCCTTTGGGCAAGAAGAAAATAATCCTGGATGAAAATTTATAAAAGTTATCTGAAGCACAGGATGAGACTGTTTTTCTCCCAAGTGGATATAAATTTGCCTTTGTCAGGCAGTCACAGAAACTAGCAGTCTGGAATCACTTTAACCCAAGTCCAAGTATCAAGATGATTTTAAGTTGGACATCAAAATAATAATAATAATAATAATAATAAAGTAAGAGAGAGAGAGAGAGAGAGACACAGACAGACAGGGAGACAGAGAGACAGAGAGACAGAGAGAAAGAAAACAAAAAAGAAAGTTGGGAATCAATCACTGAGAGAGCCCCTTGTAGTTTACCCTGACTCTTAACACGAACTGCTCATCTCCTTAGACTTTGAGCCAAATTTTGGGGAGTTGCAGCTGTCCCTAGGAGAAAGGTGGCTTTAATTACAAAACTTACCTGTCTAGATTTCAGCTTCTCTTACATTTTGGCCTCTAATCCCTTGTTAGATTTCTGATACACTTAAATATTTGAATATCTAGTTTTTCTTATATTTATTCAGTTCTTCCAGTGTCTTCAGCAGGAGTGTTTAGAAGGAATTATTATTTTTAATATAATTTATTGCCAAGTTAGCTAACATACAGTGTATACAGTATGCTCTTGGTTTTGGGGCTAGATTTAGAAGTAATTATTTAATCCATCATTACCAGAAATAGATGTTTGAAGTTTATTCTATATAAATAACCACATCCCAAATTTCTTTAGTACAGTCACATAAAAAAGTAGTACTATCACACTAAAATTGGATGTTGTACTTGTGCCAGAATCACACCAAATATAGCCTGAGCAAGCAGCCACTTATTTCAAAGGTGAAGCAAAATTCTGTCTTGTCTAATGGTCAGAATTTCTTTCTATTGGATTTTCAATTTCTAAATAAGTTATTGTTAAGATAATAGGAAAAGAACATGTACTGAAGAGAGGATACACACACACAGTCATGAAATGTTAACATTTTTATAAGTGTCATATGGTAAGCTACCTCTATAAATGGAAACATTTGTATTGATTTTTTTCTGATTAAAAAAGTAAATATTTAGACATAAACAAAGACAAAGACTAAAATATTTCCTGTAATCTTAACACTCATATATAATCACAAGATACATTTTGTTACATATTATTTTACATATTATCTTATGCCTGTATTATATACTATGTCCATATTATATATTATATATACTTAAACATGCTTAAAGTTTTCAAATATAAATGTAAGCATGCCACAAGGACTCTGCCATACTTATGTTTTTTTCCTTAATATATCTTGGCAATTCTTTTGTCTTAGTCAATTTAGTTTTAACATGGCTCTTTTAACAATTGTTCATATTTCTTATTTGAACAATTATTTATTGATTGTCTTTAAGTAGTTTTTACTTCAGTATTTTATCAGCACTGCTCGGATGTGGGGGTTGGATTGCCTGGTGTATTGAGTGGACTTTGTGAGGGGTGGTTTCAAATAGAGGACAGCCCACTGGTGAGATCCATCAATAGATCATTCAAGGATCCAGTGACACAGCCTTGATTCTGAAATCTTGGAAGACTTTGTGACTCATGTGAAGCCAGGAGTAGATAGAAAACTGGGGCTCACTGTTCTGTGGACTCTAGCTGGGTTCCCAAAGTCCTTTGATTTGTTTCTCACTAGCACATTCTCTTCTCCAGTTCTTGCTGGTAGTAACTTACGGTTGTCCAAAAAGTTCAAAGTGCGGTAGCCAGTAGCGGGGGAAAGAAGGAAATAATGTGTTAGAGAAATTCATAGTTTCACCCAGTCTTTTTTTTTTTTTCTTTCCTTTTGGCTGTATTGAGGTTGTCTGAAGTCAGCTGAGATGTTGCAAACCACTCTCTCTCTTCTATTCACCCAACTGCCTTTGTTGAAGAACACCATGGTAAAATGCAAATTTCACTTAGTACACACTGTCCACCAGATGTAGTAAAAAAAAAAAAAAGGCAGTGGCCAACATTTCTGGGAAATGGACTTAATCTAAGAGCTGTCTTTGCTTTATGTACTTCTGTGAAGAACTTGGGGATTTCCTGAGTCCTGTTGAAGAAACTTAATCACTTTGTTTATAGGCTAAACTCTTCTTCTTTGCTAATGTTGAATAACAGGCTAATTAATACCAATCAGTCTTTCCTTTAATCTATGTCATTCTCTTTCACAATTTTAAGAAAAAAAATTAATGTTTCTTGACTGTTGATGGCTTCTGTTTTAGCAATGCTACTTTTTAAAAATTTTGCTTTTCTATTTTTTTCTTCATATCACTGAGATTTTATAAGGAATGTGTAGGTTCAACTCATTATTGAAATGGAACATTGTTCCTTTAAGGTTTAATGGTGAGAAAGAAAATAAAAATATCTAATGTCCTTGTAAGGAATAGACTGGCCTGATGAGGTTTTATTAGTGGAGGCCTCTGACTTCTGTTGATGCCAAAGGAATGCCAGACTACTGGGTTGGTGTAATCAGTGAGATACTAGGCAGAGAGGCAAATTACACAAAGAAAAGGTAGTATATATATTTCAGAGTTTTTCCTCAGTTTTGTGTAGAAAAGATTTAATGTTGAATTACCTTATGGATAGAATTGTGATGTATAATCTTTGTTATTTTGTTTTTTATTGTTGTAAAATTTTATTTATATATTTGTTTGTTTTGTTTGTTTGAGAGAGAGAGAGCATGAGCAGAGTACAGGCAAAGGGAGAGAGAAAGAGAATTTTAAACAGGCTTAATGCCCAACTCAGAGTCCAACATGGGGCTCAATCTCATGACTGTGAGATCGTGACCTGAGTCAAAATCAAGAGTCAGACGCTTAATCAACTGAGCCACCCAGGTACCCCTGCTCTTTTACATACTAAAGATTTACTGATGGATTCAAATGATGCTGGTCTTTATCTGTCATCCAAGATGAAGTTATAATTAACTTAAGAGTTGACTTTATGAACTAGTTACCTTATAGCCCCTCACCTATGTGTGGATAGTTTGAGTTGCCACTGGCTGGCAGCCTCTCATGACGGAGACAAGAGGGGAGTTGTGCTGGCAGTCAAATAACTTTGTCCTGTGTGTCCTCTCCAGCTGAGTGCTATGTGGTGCTAACTTCTAGTTCTCCATTTGATGTCACCTTATGAGTTTCTCCACACATGTATTCTAGTGTCTTCATGTGATCATATGTAACTTTTTCATAGATCTTTGATTTTGTGGACATGTTTATATATAATAATAATTTTCTATGCCCAAACAGATCTCGGAATAACTTATTAAAATAAAAAAAAACCTATCTGGGGTCATTAAGTTATTCCCAAGGTCAGCAACTTTAGTAGCTCAGTAGAAGCTGTGGTATCCTGCCTAGATCACCTTTCCGGCCACTGGCAGTATTGACCACAAATATATCACAGTTACCACCCCATTTCCCCGGCCTCCTGTGTCTGTACCTCTTGCACCTTCAGAATTGCCCTTGGCTGATAGGACCCATCTATACAGGGAGGCTGTGATACTGTCCCTTGAACTGTTGCCCTTTCAGGGATGGCAGGTAGACTACATCTGAATGATACAGGGGTACAGAAGTCTAGTTTCTTGCCTCAAGAGGGAACAAAACTGGGTGAGATTTATATTCCAGATTTCTTGCAATCTCCATGGATTAGGCCAAGACTAGACTCTCCTAAGACTACATTATGATCAGCTCCTTCTCCTTTATGCTGCATCACTTCCACTCTTTTTTTTTTAAATTTATAGTTTATTGTCAAGTTGGTTTCCATATAACACCCAGTGCTCTTTCCCACAAGTGTCCTCCACCAAGACCATCACCCCCCTTCCCCTTCCCGCTCCCCCTTCTGCCCTCAGTTTGTTTTCAGTATTCGAGAGTCTCTCGTGCTATGTCTCCCTCCCTCTCCCTAACTCTTTTTCCTCCTTCCCCTCCCCATGGTCCTCTGTTAGGTTTCTCCTGTTAGACCTATGAGTGAAAACATATGGTATCTGTCCTTCTCCACCTGACTTATTTCGCTTACCATGACACCCTCGAGGTCCGTCCACTTTGCTACAAATGGCCAGATTTCATTCTTTCTCATTGCCATGTAGTATTCCATTGTATAGATAAACCACATCTTCTTGATCCATTCATCAGTTGATGGACATTTGGGCTCTTTCCATGATTTGGCTATTGTTGAAAGTGCTG
>CM053577.1:60815082-60865192 GCA_028646485.1 Cryptoprocta ferox | reverse complement strand
TGTCCGTTTCTCCACATCCTCACCAGCATCTATAGTCTCTTGATTTGTTCATTTTAGCCACTCTGACTGGCGTGAGGTGATATCTCAGTGTGGTTTTGATTTGTATTTCTCTGATGATGAGTGATGCTGAGCATCGTTTCATGTGTTTGTTGGCCATCTGGATGTCCTCTTTGGAGAAGTGTCTCTTCATGTCTTCTGCCCATTTCTTCACTGGATTATTCGTTTTTCAGGTGTGGAGTTTGGTGAGTTCTTTGTAGATTTTGGATACTAGCCCTTTGTCCGATATGTCATTTGCAACTATATTTTCCCATTCCATCGGTTGCCTATTAGTTTTTTTTGATTTTTTCCTTTGCAGTGCAGAAGCTTTTTATCTTGATGAGGTCCCAATAGTTTATTTTGGTTCTTGATTCCCTTGCCTTTGGGCATAGGTATTCTTGAAGAGCTCTTCCTCAACAAAGCACCTGAAACCCTGGATTGGGTTTCTAAAGAAACTGAATTAAGACAGTACCAAAGTTCTTTTTGGGAATAGACTGCAGGAATGGGATCCTTGAGTTAGAAACTCGAGGGCTGGTTTGTAACAAATACCTAATCGCTGGTGGTCAGTGGAGTTTGCATGGTTCTGGCACGCAGCCTGCAGCCATAGTGCGATTGCTAAGGCTGTCATTGAGATCAGCAGGAATAAGATACAGGCAGAAGGAGGTGCACCAGCTTGTATGATATTTCTGGCATTTGAGAGGTATAAGAGAAATATAAATTATAAAGACTTTGGAATTGAGAAGCTATTTCTGAATGTCATGGTGCTTTAAAGAGATAAAATAACAAGCCCAGGGCAATCAATCATCAATTTAAAGCCAAGTATGATAGTCAGACGGCCTCTTGGGCAGCTTTTAAAGAGACCTTCAGATCCTGCAGCTGGAGAACAGACAGAACTTAAGACCAGGCATAAGACTTAAGTATAAAAGTCACAGGCCTCAAGAGAAAGCTTAATTCTCAGCCTAGGAAAGTCTTGTATGCTAAAGCCAAAACCTGAAAGGTAAAGAATGACACAGAAATTTGGTGTAGGGTTATCTGGGTATACATACATGTAGACCTTGACTACTGAAGTATCCTGAAACTTAGGCTTGAACAAGTAGTCCAATCCCATTCATTGAAAGAAACTTTCTTTCCCCTTGGTTGAAGACTGTGCAGAATCCTCAAATGAGGCAAATGACTTACAAAATAATCCTCCCCTTCTGAACCTGCCCCCTACTCCCCTCTTGGTCATATAAACAACTAAGATTATATCTCAGCATAACCCAACTGGTAAAGTACTGAGTCTGCTAAGGGAGAGGATGGATTATATGTCCACAGAGTTGCAGGAATAACTAACAAGTTCAACAGTAACTAAGGAAGTATTTCTGTGAATGGGTTCTGAAGGTGTTGGATCAGGATAGTGGGGTGGAATATAAAGCTGAATAATGGAGATTATGTGAACAGAGGGGCACCTTCCCGTGATATAGAAGTTAACACTCTTGAAATGGTTCTAATATACTCCTTAGTAGATTTTTGGAAGCTTGAATATTCATGGATTACTTTTAAAGTAGTAGAGATGTCAGTCCTCTGTGGCCAATTGGTGGAAGTGATCAAAGATTCAGGAAAGTGGGCGTTATAGGAAGGATTTACTACATACATCATGAAAACCCATCTGCTGATTTTGTTTCTTGACAGAGCCTTGCTTACAGATCATTTATGAAGGAGGTACCAGCATCATTCTAAAAGCTCATAGTAACTATACTTTGTAGGCTGAAACTTGTTGTAGGAGAAACACTGTGACAGAATTTGGCTCTATAGATGACTGAGAGAGAGAGAGGGAGAAAGAGAGAGACAGAGAGACAGAGAGATAATAGCATTATTCTGTAATTTGAGCATATATTCAATCTATTAAAATATACTCTATATATTCAATATATAGAATAGTGTTGTATATCTATTATCTATCACCTATCTAAAATAGGATGAGATCAAGGATGAATATGCAGAACACTGAGATCAGCCATCCCAGTGGAAAGTTATGATCCTTTGTCAAATTTCTAGACCTGTACAGTTATTAGACTCAGAGTTTATCAATTTAAGGAGAAGTCAAGTTTCCTACCATAAGGAAGGCACTTTTAACATCATGAGGATTATATATAATAATATTTCTCCAGTCCTTTCCCAAGGGGATATACAGCCATTTACTTGGATAACTATCTATAGAGGAAAGGGGAATATCCAGATATTTTGAGGTATTTTGGATACAGTATCCAAACTGATGCTGATATCCAAAGAATCAAAGCACTATGACAGCCTCCCTGCCAGTAAAAGGGCATATGGGAGCAGTTAATAATTAATTCCTGGCTTAGGGGTCACAGTAGACCCATGGGCTCCACAGATTGACTTACTAGTCATAGTCAGTCTTTTGGTTTGAGAATGTATAATCATAATAGACAAAGTTAGCAGCTGACAGAACTCTCTTATGTCTCCTTGACTCATTCGATAACAGTAGCTGCAGTGAAAGTGGAAGCCCCTGAAACTATCCCAGTAACCCCTTCTCAGCCAAGATAATAAATCAGAAACAATTTTCTATCTGCAGGGGAATGGGAGAGGTTAGTGCTATCCTCAAAGACTTCAAGGTTGTAAGGATTGTGGTACCATTATCTTTTCATTTAATTCAGCAGTCTAACCTATGCAAAAACTGAATGTATTCATGAAATATGACAGTGGATTAACCACAGACTTAACCAAATGGCAATCCTAATTGAGGCAGATGTGTCAAATATGATATCTTTAGTTGAGCAGATTAACAAAGTTTTGGTTATGTGGTATGTGGCTTTTGAGATTTGGAATACATTCTCGTCCATATGTACAAAAAAGAGTATCAGAGGCAGTTAACTTTCAGTGAGGCAGATAACACTATACATTTGCAGTCTTTCCTTGGAGCTATGTTAAATCTCTTATTGTCTCATAATATATTTCAGTGGGTCATGGACTATCTGGACATCCTGAAGAATATTGTATTGGTCCACTATATAGTTGAATGAAAAGTGTAAACAATTAAAAACCTCACAAATGCTTAGGGGCCTTTATTAATGGTATGATTTGGGGGTATCAGAGTTTCAGCCTAGGGCATACAACCACATCCCCTTCAAAGTAACACAGGGTGGGAGAGATAAACTCCACAAAAGCTCACTCAGTGGTGCAGTTTTTCTGTAGGGGACTGTCCAGTAGTCTAGGTCATTATAGGACATTCCCTCCAAAGTAAAGGACAAGCTATTGCAATTTGTACTTCCTTTTACTAAGAATGGTATTTTTGGCAGACCTCTTCAGGTTTTGGAGGCACAATATTCTGCAGTTGTGAATACTGCTCTGACACATCTATCATATGAATCTAAAATATGCTAGATTTGAAGGAGGCCGAGAGCAAGAAATGATTTTTCAGATGGTCCAGCTATAGTTCACGTAGCCTGCTACTAGACCATGTGGCCACGCAGACCACATACCTAATACCTTATGTATGTAGATTAAATACCTCATACATATTTCATAAATACCTAGAGGTATTTATGGTAGAAAACCATGCTATATGGTGACTCTTTCAAGCCCCAGTGGAAGAGTTGCAACATAGACTACTGAAGTTCTAGAGCAAGGGCGTGCAATATGTAGCAGAGAACCATTCTACAAACAGATCTTGGCATGCTAGTGGGCCCGGGGAAGAGATGAAGCATATGACAATGGGATATCACGTGACCATCCAGCCAGAATTTCTCATCATGGGCTGGATAGTTTCAAGTCATAAGATTGGATAGGGTGGGCCCAGCATCAATCCATTATAAGGTATAAGTGATACATCCAGCATATAGAAGCTGAAGCAGATACAGAGGGCTCATGAAACAAGGTAGCTAGAGCTTTCTGTTGCCTATCACTGTTGTACCAGCAACCTCTTTTCAGGTCATACCAATGATTTTATGATGGACACTATGATGAACTTCTCAGCTTCATCTTCAGGGGAAGGCTCAATGCCTCATCTGCCAGGGGTGAAGATACTCTCCAGTTTCAAATCTTTCAGGGATTGCCTCAGATGCAGAGAGCTCCCTCACCCATAGTAACATCCCTTACTGATCAATGCAGGTATGAAGTCCTGGCTACTTCGGCCCAATTTAAGCTAACTCTGAAGGGCCATTTTAGCTATCTACCAGAGATATTTATCTAGACATGTCCATGGGGTTGACAAGGCTGCATTAGAGCTTGACTTCACAATTCTGCTTCCTTCTTTTCCCTTCCACAGGTGTTGATTCCAAAGGGACTTAATAAATATCCTGTATTCTAAACTCCATAAATAAGCCTGCTCCTAAGGGAATACAACCACAATAGGCCTCATAGGATTTTTCTGTGATCAGGTGGCAAAGGGGAATAGAAAACTGAGCTTGGTTCACAGATGAGTTGGCATGTTAGTACAACCATAAAATGAATAGTAGCTGCATTATACTTCCATTCAAGTGTGGCTTTGAAAGACAATGATGAAAGAAGTGATGCCTACCAGCTGGCAGGACATTGGGCAGAGCTCCTGGTTATTGTATAAAGAGACATACTGTCTGAGGTAAAATATTAATGGATTCATAGACAGTGATAAATAATTTATATAGTTAGTCAAGGGATCTGAAAGGAGCAATATTGTGAGCTCAAGGTTAAAGATTTCTGGGAAGAGATATGTATAGATGCATTCATGGGAGTGGGAAGGAAGCATGAACTGCTTTGCATTGCACCCTGGAGTAGACCCTTTATAGAAGAAGCACTAAAAAACCAAATGGGCAGAATGGCTTGTGCCAGTTGTTTTCAATAAGCCTCTCTCCTTGACCATGACAATGATGGTCAGCATGTGAATGGAAGGGCCATTGTGCAGAAATGGAATCTTTGTGCCCAAGAATATGTGCTCTATCCTACCAAGACCTATCTACCCAATCACTTTTCCTGAATGCCAGGATCTATCAGCAACAGAGATTAATGGTGAGCATCCTATATGATTCCTGAAGGGGACCAATCAGCCACTTAGTGCCAATTTGATTTAATGGGACTCTTTTTCTATTGAAAAAAGCAGAATTTATACTGATCACGATTGACACATAGGGGTTAAACTTTCTTGTCTATAGGACTTTGACCAACATCATATTCTAAGAACTCATGGAGTATTTGATTCACTGGCATGAAATCCTGTGTAACAACATCTCAGACGAAGATATACATTTTTTTTGTAAAGAAGGTAGGGAAATGGACATATGACCATGGAACCATTAGTCTCACCACCTACTGTATTCTCCAGAGACTGTTGTCCTGTTACAACAGTTGGATGACCTTAAAGATGCACATGAAGTACCAATTTGGAAATGACACCTTGCAAGGATGGGACACTGTTTTTCAGAATGTGGTGTACTCTTAAACCAACATCCATCATTTACTGCTATGTCAGAAACATCTAGAATTCATGTTGTTATCGATTGAATTGTGCCCCCACCCCCTGCCTCACACACACACACACACACACACACACACACACACACACACACACAATTCAAATATTGAAGTCCTAACTGCTAATGTGACTTTTTGGAAGTAGGACCTTTAAAGAAATAATTAAGGTTAAATGAGGTCATAAGGGTAAGGACCTAATCCAATAGGACTGCTGTCCTTCTAAGAAGAGGAAGGGGTTCCAGGAATGCATGCAAATAGAGAAAAAGCCATGTAAGGAAACAGAAGATGGGCATCTGCAAGCCTAAGAGAGAGGACTCAGAAGAGACCAACCTTGCTGGCACCTTGATCTTGGACTTTTAGCCTCCAGAAGTGGGAGGAAATAAATTTCTGTTGTATAAGCTACCCGGGGTGTTGTATTTTGTTGTCAGTCCCAGCAAACAACATATGACCTTGGGAACTAAGGAGTGAAAGGAATGGACCTACTTATCATTTCCATGGACCCGCTTAGAGAATTTGTGCTGCTTGACCCTGAAACCTTAAGCTCTGAGTCTAGAGGTCCTAGTCTTCTAGATGAGTCCTTTCTACCTGTGCACACAGTAAATGTAAAGGTACAACTGCTGTCTGGTTGTTTGGGCAGCTAGTACCTGCAGACCAGCAAACACAAAGCAAAAGTAATGGCCATTATCTTCTTTGGGAGTCAGGACTGCTAAGAGAAGAAAATAACATATTTGGCACTCAGATGATCCACTGGGGTGGGCGAGGGAAGGTGTCTCTGTGTCTTCCTCATTTGTAACTGTGAACGGAGAAGTACAGCAACCATGGCCTTCCTACTAAGGACATCGTGAAAAGGCTTACTCCTCAGGGATTAGGCTCTGTGTTACTCCATTAGGTAAGCTACTGAGATCAGCATAAGTGCTGAGAGAGAGAGAGCAATATAGAATGGGTGGTAAAAGATGGAGATGAGTATCAGTTTTTGCTGTAAGACCAACTGCTCCAGGTAGTAAATCTCAAGAATTGTGACCAGAGAATCCTGGAGAATCTGACTCGGTGGATTAATCTGTTGTAGGAAAACAAATGCATTCAAGTGGATACCACAGATGCTCAGCTCAAATCCCCTTTACTGGCCTCCTTTATTTTTCCTCATCTGCTGGGACTATTGGCTACTCACAGCTCACAGCTCACAGCTGCCCCCTTCTCTGGAAATTTGCCTTCAGCTGAGGTTGTCACTTCACCCAGGAGGTTACGCACCTCCTGTTATTGAGTGGTGAGCACAGATAATAACCAAAAAATAGGGGGTACAAAATACTGGCCTCTTGCCTAAAGGATAGGTATCTTTGTGGTACAATTTAGCCTTCAGATTCTCATCCCACCCATGGTGGACATCAGGCCTAGACATTACCTGAGACCACATCTTTGCTAAGTTTTTCCATCTCCTGTTTTTCTGGCTCCTATATAGTATCTGCCTTCAAAGATTATATCCATAGTAATCTTGCGTATTCGATTTTCTTTCTTAGCCTCTGTTTCTAGGGAATGGGACCTAAGCAATTAGTAATAAAATAAATTCAAGAGGCCGTGTCAATAATCTCAGCTTGGAAAAGCAGCTTCTCTGAACCCAGCACTCTGCTATCGCTGTGTGGATGTACAATGACATGAGGCAGAGCCTTTGCTTTCATTGAACTCACCATGTAGTTTGGCAGTAAAAGCATAGATATGTGCACAACTTAAACTTGCGATTTGGTGCTAGATGGTACCAAATTGAAAAATGGTAAAACTGAAGCTCAGAGAAAAGGAGTGCCTTTCTCAGAGAGCTACGTACTCAAAAGTGACTATCAAAAATGCTCATTATGTAAAAGAATTTTCACTAGCATAATTTGAGAATTTGTGAAAGATTGCCAATATACATTACAATGGATAAAGTCAGTGAGATGTTAGCTTACTGCATTAATAACAGTTGACTTAAAGCATATACGTGTCCAAAATATTAGCATCTGAATCATTGCTCTCATGCTGGAAGGTGTTCATTCACAAATGAGCTAAAGCTCAAAGCATAGTGCCCAGATGCTGCTGTACACTGAGAGAACAGAGCCCAGTGCTTGTTTTCCTCGGGAACTGTCAGATAGCAACCATAGGGGGCAATGCAAGCTTGGCAGTAGCATTCTCAGCTCCCTGTCTGCACCAGCTAAGGCTGTCCTTTCAAGGTACTGCTGTTTTATTATTCTTGTTTAAAATGGACTGAAACTTTACAGTTTCAAAATGTCTTAAAGCACATAATTACTTTAGTTTGGGGGCAAGCCATACCTCTGAAATGGAAGTAATGAGTGTTAAAAAATTTTTTTTATAAAGATACAAAGACTAGACAGGGGTAGAGTTTGAATTTAAAGGTGACACAGAAGTAGGACAGAAGTTTGTAGTTAGTACAGTGAGAATCTAATCTGTTTCACTAATTTTTGTCTGTCAGACTCATATTTTCTGAAAAGATAAGTCTATGGAAAAGCACATTGATTCTTATTTAACTTTTGTTATATTCCTTAGTGAATTAGGTGTCTGAATATTGCAAATGAAGAGACAATTGTTGAACAAATATAATAGTTGTCACAAATCATTTTAAAGGCCTATACATTTAATATATTTCTGTGACCTTATTTTACATTTCTAGTGAACCAACATATGAATATGGATACATATTGATAAGTATGATTTTCCTGCCCATCATTATAAAAATACCTTTCCTAGTTGAACTGTTAATGAAATGATGAGAAAATCTGAGGTGAACATTAGCGGTCTATTTTCATTTTGTTTCATCAAAAATAATCTATTTTACAATTACTATTTACTTGCAATAACCTACAGCAAAAAATGATTTAATGTTCAATATGTGCATTAAAATGCACTTGCTTTTTTTAATATGTAAAAGCTGATGGAAATTTCATTTAAGCACAATTCCTGTATCACAGATTTTAAGCAAAATGAAAAGAAGTTAGGGTACCATTTAAACATGGCTATAAAAATAATTTCTTTCAGTGGCTGGAGGGAAGGAAGGATTGGTCAAAGTAATTTTTATCTTCGATGGGATTCCCCACTAGCCTGCTTTCTTACTTGGCTTAATGCATGCCACAATAATCATGCTATTTCTTCCTAGCATTTTTCTAGCTCACAGTAATAAGAATAATTGCATGGTGTTTATATTCTAAAGTGCCTTTTCTCACTAAGCTCTGAAGTCCTTTCTGAGTATTAATTCTCACAAGATTTCTGTGTGGCACAGGAATGTGTATTATTATCTTGTTTATCCCCTTTTAACAACAAGGATAGTAAGACACATGTGCAGTAAATGATACATAAGACAGAGTCAGGAAACAACTGTCCAGTTCAAAAGCCAGGCCATACTTTCTAGGAATTATTAACACACTTGATGATTGAATCCTGGCAATTAGTAGCTATCTTTTAAGTCCTAGTTTTCACTCCTAGAACATTAACATTGATAGGAAGGAAAAATTTGATAACCTGGAATAAGTTAATTCTATTGCATCCTAGGTAATATAGGGATTGTAATAAGCAAGTTATAAATAACTGCTGTTATAAGGTTATTGACAATAATTTAAAGTGTAAATCTTTAATGACATAGATGTAAAATTCACAATTAAAAACAAAAACATTTTAAATAATAGCTAACCTAGGGGCTACTAAGAAAAAAAAAGAACTAGGAAAAAAAAGAACTAGGTATATAATCTGAGTATAGTATCAAAGCTGTGTAAAGTGTAAGTGTATTCTTCACTTTTGTTTATGTTTAAAAGTTTTTAAAATAAAAATGTTTCAAATGTAAAAAAATCATATTCATATATATTAGATAAGAGATTATTACTAATCTGTTGTAAGAAAATGCATCTCACCTCACCTTTCTGGAACTGAACTATATGGGAAACTCACCTATCAAGAACATAGTCAAGAAATAAAACATACTGCACAAAAGGAGGGGTCTTCAGACATCAGTATGAGTATTATTTGAAGCATTCAAATAAAAGATCCTATTTAACTAGGTTAAGAAAATTAATAGTTGAGCATTGACAGACTTAGGGTCAATTACTTGTGCTAGAATTCACTAGTTTGGTAATTTATTTCAATTCTATTAGTCTCCGTCTCCTCATATATAAAATGGATATGATAATATCTACCTTAAAGGATTTTAATGAAGTTTGCATGTAATTAAAATTTTGCTTGGTACTCCGTAAGTGTTATATAAATGATTACTAATAATTTTAAGCTTGATTATCTCATTTTTAAGACCTCATAAAATGAATGTCAAAAATGGTTACATGATAGGGTGTCTAAGTGGCTCAGTCAGTTAACTGTCAGAATCTTGGTCTCGGCTCAGGTCATGATCTCATGGTTCCTGACATTGAGCCCCTGTGTTGGGCTCTGAGCTGACAGGGCAGAGCCTGCTTGGGATTCTCGCTTTCTCCCTTTCTCTGACCCTCCCCTGCTTATGTGCTTTCTTGCTTGCTTGCTTGCTTTCTCTTTCTTTCTCTTGCTCTTTCTTTCTTTCAGAAAATATAAACTCATAATTTTATAATTTAGGTAACAATTTAGTCTACTCACTTAAGAATTCAACTCCATTAAGACTGTAAATAGATATTTAAAATTTTTATTTGTATTTATTTATAATACAGACATAGGTTCTCAAGGATTCATAGAGCTTCATGTCATAAACCAGATTTTGTTACTGATCTCTTTGTTAGGTAAGCAGACCCAAAGACAATAAAGTCTTAAAAAATGGCTGAAACCTCAATAGAAACTCTATGTGACCCACAGAGCCTGTCTGCACCAGCTAAAGCTGTCCTTTCAAGGCATTGCTGTTTTATTATTCTTGTTTAAAACTTAGGGTCAATAATAAAACAGTAATAAAACACTGTCCATGGAAATCCTACATCCAATGATATTCATTTTGATCTACTGATGTTTAAACATATGGATACTTCTGCTACCTGTGATTTCTCTTTATGTAACATCCTAGTTCTCCCCTTCTATTCACATAATTTAGAACACGGTTCCATCACATGTTGCTGTTAGTTCACTGGCAAGTCGAACATTTTAATGACTTCAAGAAGGCTCTCTGTCTCTTCCAAAATAAATTTATAAACAAACAAACAAACATTAAAAAAAAATGGCTACATGATTTTCAATGAAAAATGGCACCGTTTCAGAACACCTAGTAGGGAAACATGGTCAGAAATAAATCCATAAGAGGAAATAAGCTACTTTATAAAGGCAAAATTCAGAGTCTCTTTTAGTACAGGGACCAAAGCCCTACATGCCTTGATAAAGGTTGTGTATAACTTTGTACTACAACACAGGACAATATGGGATATAGTGATGATAGAGAATTGCTAAGAAAAATTAACACAGAAACCTAAAATCTTAGAGTCTTAACAGAACAAAAGTTTGTTCCTCACTCATATCATAGTCCACTGTAAGTCAGGAGTTCCTCCTGGGAAGCTCTTTACCCAAACTCCTTTCTCTTGGCTCTCTCACACTATGGGATTTCTTTGGAATTCTGAGCTGGATTTACTTCATTTGTTCAATCAATAGGTAAAGGAAAAGATGTCTCCTGGAGGATTCCATGAGATAACTTAGGGGTCTTGCCTGAAGGTGCGATGAATCTTTTCTACCCACATTCCATTGGCCATGTCGCCAGATAGCTACAAGCTGTATCTTCCTGTGTATCCACAGTGTGGAGACCATAAACCATTGTCTCTGCTACAATAGACAATGAAGGAAGTGTGTCATCAGTTCTAGGAAATTTTATACAAAAAATAGGGTGGGGGCCTCTGGGTTGCTGAGTCAGTTAAGCATTTGACTCTGGCTCAGGTCATGATCTTGCAATTCCTGAGTTCAAGCCCTGTGTCAAGCTCTGTGCTGACAGCTCAGAGCCTGGAGCCTGCTTCAGATTCTGTGTCTCCCTCTCTCTCTGCCCCTTCCCCAGTCACACTCGCGTGCTCTCTCCCTGTCTCTCTCTCTCTCAAAAATAAATAAACATTAAACATTTTTTTTTAAAAAATAGGGTGAATTGTGTATCTGTATGTAATCTCTGGTGGACTCTAAGCTCTCTGAGACTCGATACATGACTTAATCAGTTATCTGACTTACAGCTAATAGTAAATAGTGTCTAGTTAATAGTAGTTTTGTTACATAAATTAGTTCAGAAGGCTAGTTTTGTAAATATTCTGTATAATTTTATATTTATGGCATTGAAGTTTGTAAATAAGACTGTTAAGTATTGAAGAGAAAGTAAGTTGTAACAAACAATTCAGTGTAGTCCTGTATACCTTTACACATTAATTGAATAATAGAATCACTACAGTTTACTATATTTGAAATATTAGAAACTATTTGAACACTTTACTGAGCCACAAAAATTATGGACTTATGCCTTGGGCTTAAGTTTTATTAAAGCTAATAGAAATAAATACAGATTATATACAAGTTCTCAAAAAGGAATCTAAGAATATTTGTATGAAAAATTAGTCTATTGCTTGCCTCTAAAAATTATTGGAAAGAGATTTCATTTTTGTAAGTATTCCTTTCTCTTCTAAATCTGAAACTTTGGAATTAAAAGAGAAGGAGCTCCACCCTCCTGATCTTCTTCCAGGGATCAAGAGAGAAATGAGGGAATTTGATTCATTTACCAAAAAAGTAAATATTTTAAAATTTGCTGTCATATGGAATGCAGCAAAACAGGAGTATTAAAGAAAATAGGTGTACTAACTTGGTGACCAGGTAGCAAAATCTCCCAAGACACAGTGCCAGACACTCAGCATAAGTTCATTGTTTGACAATGAGACTTTGGATGACCCCATAAGGATGGAGTACTGTTCATGCCAAAGCCATTTATAGGTCTCAGGCCTGGGAATGGATCAGACCACTGATAAGAGTTATAGACACTGACATAATCATGAAAAAAGATAGTAGAGTGAAAGAAATGAGTAAATATTTTTGTAACTAACAGTGACAACAACAAAACAATAATAAAACCATTAAAATGTAAGAGTTACACTGGAATGTATTGTAGATGTTGCTCTAGATATTTTCTCCATCTTTATCATTGATTCTGGTGAATCTTACTTCATATCAATACCCTTATCATCTGTCTACAACACAGAATTTCTTTAAAAAAAAGGAAGAAAGAAAACTGATGTATAAAAATTATTGTTGAAAATAGTTATATCCACTTATTTCAAATATAATGGTCCCTGAACCTTAATGAAATTTGGAAACTGCTAGCTGCGTATTGAGAAAATAGAGATTTTTAAAGACATAGCTAGAAATAGGTGATTTTTGAAAAGACTTTAGATTCAGTACCATTTCCTTAAAAATCCAAAACCATACCTGTCAGAGTCCAGACATAAAGCATCTGAGAAAGTTGCTGCCAAAGGATTTTTTCCCATCTCAAAACAAACAAAAAAAGAAAACAATAGTCATTGTGATAGAGATTGTGTTGGTTATGTGAGATTGGTTATATATTGTTGGTAGCGATGGAGATCAGTGAAAATTCTAAAATTTATGAAATAAAATACATTGTTGACTTTGTTTTATTTCAGATTGAAATTATTGATGTTGCTTAATGGCAGTTGGCTTTTTTAAAGTAACTAAATTGACTACCAAAAGTGAAAGTCTGTTTTTAAGTTCTTTTCACATCTTTCACCACCTAAAACATGTGTCTATGCCTAATGAACTTTAAAATGCATGCTTTTAATATCCTCTTCCACAGTTATCATTTACAGATTTTTAACTCCAGAAATGAAATCTCAGAAATAATTTCTAAATAGTGCTCACCCTGCACACAAGTATGCACACACACACACACATACACACACACTTTAAATGTGCATCAGGAAACTGTGTAAGGGTTATATCTTAACAATTGTTAAGACTAAGTTCTTTAATATTAAAGATAAATCATTTTTTAAAAAAATTATTGAAATGAACTAATATCTTAAAGTTGTCCTTTAGCCAGCTGACACAATTTAAAATGCCTTCATTTTCAGCCTATGTGGAGTTAAGTGTAAACCTTTGTATTGCTTTCTGCTTTCTTTTATGAATAGAATTTAGTTGTACTAAGGTAATGGTGCAAATTTACAGTATCCATAAAAGCACCGCTATTGTATTGCTTTGCCTAATGCATTAGAAAGAGAAGATCACTTGGCAGACACCACATATCTATAGACGAACAAAATGCACTAAAATCAAAATTGCATTACTTTTGTCAATAATTTGTGTTATAATTTTTATGGCAAATATTAATGGAAAGGATTCCTTAAATAAAAATGAGTCTGACGTTTTCTTTTTGTTGTTGCTACCCTGATTGTATTTACATCCAGTCATTTATTGCCCATTAAAGAAGTAATGCTATGTTAATGTAAGGGGGAAAAAATCAATGCTACTGAGATCAGTAGCTGTGGGGAAACAGTGCAGCAGCTGGTTTGCAAACAGCGAGCCCCTATAGATCAATGAAATTACAAGCTAAATCTGCTGATGCTCACAAACTGCTCCAGTGGTGTGCTGTCTAACCTTTTTCAAGTTCAAGAGCTCTAGAAAGCCAGTGATAACTAAATGGAAAGCAGGGCAAAGGCAGCCAGGGGACAGTGACAATGCACCTAGAGTATTTTCCTCTGATATGTGATGTTCTGCTTTTGCAGCTACCAGGATAACTTCCTATGTTTAACCTATAGAAAAGCCCGTTGATTTGTTAGCCACATAGAGATTCTTCACACTCCAGGAAAATATCTTAAAAAGAATTCCTTGACTCTGGAACATCAGAAACCTGCATGATACTTCATAAATCTCCTGTTAAGCTAAATTCCAGAAAATATTAATCAGTAAGCTAATGTTGGGATTCTAGAACATATGGTATGTTGGGTTTGGTGACTTACTATAGTCTCTAAAATTTTCTTTATTAGAAAGATTTTATTATACACATTGACACTCAGCTTCTTGATTATAAATCACTGATCAGACACGTACACATTTAATATTTGAAAAAGACAACAAGTTTCCATCTCCATAAAGTAATTTTTAATGTCAATTTAAATGGCATTAGTAAGTGTGTTTTTTTCCTCTAAGTAATTTTCAATTTTTCTTTTAGCTAAGTCTTCCATAGGTACTTAACTGTGTTTTAACTGCATTTCCTAAGACACACAAAAACTTTAGCATAAGGAGTGTTAATCACATAAGAAGGAAGGAAGTTAGTATACAAAAGAGAATCATCACGCTTGCTGATAGATTTAAAAAGTAGGCTAATTCTGTTTAAAACTGTAAGAAATCTTTGTCACTGGCACATGTAACATCATTTTACTATCACCTGGAAGGAATAAGTGACTTTTCCCAAAGCATACACCTGTTAAATAGTAATGTTGGAACTGAGATACAGGCATTTCTAGGCCAATGGCAGTGCTGTCCTCACCACATAAATGCTACAATTAACACTGATTTGGTTGGAAAAAAGGAAAATAATGTAGAAGGCAAAAGAAAATAGAATGAAGATTTACATGGGATGCTTTTATAAAGAGAAAAAAATAGAAATTAGTACTAAAGTCATATGGAATATCACAAAATATTGTTCCTACTAAATTCTTCTCAATTAAGTTGTTGACAAGAAGAAGAAAAATGTGTGTTTCTTCTTCCTCTCTCCCTCCCTCCCTCCTTAAATCAATCAAAGAAAATGCAAAACAAAAACAGTGGTTACAGGACAAACCAAACTCTACCCTGTCAGCAAAACTGACCATACTTCATCTGTCCCTCAAATAGGCACTGAATAAAATGTCCTGAGAAACATAAGATGTGTTCTCTTTAAACCCTAGTTCAGAAATTATATTGATTTAAATTATCCTGTCTGTCTCAATCCTTTAAAATAGTGACACAAGTGTGACATGATTTTTATAGGACTGGTTCACTGTAAATAGCAGAAATCTCAGCCAAATACCATCAACTGGCAACTCTCATAGTTCAGGCCCTTATTTAAATTTACCTTGATATTTACATTCAAAATCAGTTGTTGTTACTTTTTATATAGTTTGTTAAAAATTAACAAAAATATTAGGGTATGACATAAACATGGATTATATTCTTCTCCATGTAAAGAATACTCATACTTGAGATAAATTGTTGCATCTTGGGAGATATACATTTAAAAAATGTCAACATTAATCAAAGGATTGGTATTATCTTCTAGATAATTCTAAAATAAGCTAAACATTAACAATACCTAGATACTATCTTATAGATAATTCTAGAATAAGCTAAACATGAACAATACCTATATTTTGCTTACTAATGTTTTAGGTAGTTTAAAACCTGTTGAAAACACCAAGTGGTCCCATTTTAAATTTTATTTGAAAATATCTTATTCTCATATTTTTAATTTTTCAAACTATGATCATTTCTTCATTCTGCCATCCTCACGAATGCTGTGAGGTAGGGAGATTGTATATTATCATTACTATTACCTCCAGTTCAGGGGGGCTCACTGAACCAATCCAAGACGAGAACTCAGCTCCTGATGATTTGAGTTAGGGTATAGGAGGTAAGGAGGAAAAAATGAGAAGAAAAACTTGCTCAACATACTTCATGATCATACTAATGATTATGAATTGGGAGGGCAGTCAGCTGTTTTTGGGTAAGGGAGAAAATTCAGATTTCAAAAATAATTTTCTAGGACTTTTTAAGAACAATGTGTTAATGCGGGCAGAACATCACAGAATTGTTGTAAAGCCTGCACAAAGAAGACAAGAAATAATTAAATATATAACCACATTTTACTGTAGATGTGGAGGACGGTTGATGGAGCAGTATGGAAGTATCATGGAATTCATTATGGCTGCAGCACAGGGGAGGTATTTCCAGGTAGTTCTCCACCTGGAGATTTTCCTGTTTCCATCTAAAAGCCAGAGTAATCTATATGCCTCTTATCTCCTATCACCATCAGCAAAAAGCAGAGATGTGCAGGGCAAGTAGACAGAGGCCAAACAGAAAACAGTGGCTATAGCTGGCATTAAGCAAAAATACACTGAAGAAAATGATGCCTCTGTAATTTTCAGCACTGCATTCACCTTGATCTTTCCCGCCTGCCCTTTCATTGCCACTGAAACACCTTGTTTTATCATGTGGGAGGTGATAGGTTCAATTTTAGGTACCAAATGAAAGAAATCACAACCTAATCTCATATTAAGTAGTGATCCCATGACCTTGGATTGCAGCTCCTGTTTATGGGCCTTGTTCTTACTGTGAGGACCCAGATGGGTCTTTGGTTTAGGGATAGCCTTCTCTACCCCACTCTTGATTTCTTGTGTACATCCGTGATTATGGAAACATCCACAGCTCCTGGAGCCCATCCCTCCACTTCTTCAGTTGATTCAGACTTGCAGAACTGATACAGCTGATCTGACTCTTGGTCTCTCTACTAAAAGGTGAATCAGACATATTTAGCAGCTACATAAAAATGACAAGAGTGAGAACAAAAAATTTTAATTCACCAAAAGTTAGATTGAGCTTTGAGCAGTTGCAAAGAAAAAAAAATCTCTGAAATTTATGTAATATTTGACTATGCAGAAGAACCTATTCATTGGGACCACACACAACAAGGAATACAGCAAAGGATATGCAAAAACAAAGCAGAACTAGGCTCTCTAGTCTGGTATGGCATTTCCCTTGATCTATGAGGTCCATGGCCTGAGCAGCTGGATCTCTGTATAAAAACAGTGACCCTCTGATTATTCTTTGAAGTTTAGGTACCAATCTGATTGTGTTCACCCATATCTCATTTGGCAAACAAACCTGACCATTCTTGTCCTTTTTCATTCTCCCATCACTGATGGACTCTTCTCATCCCAGTGATCCCTTTGACATTCTAAGAAATTCTGATTTCCTACTCTGCCTGTGCTACTGTGGATAAAGTATTGCCTGTACTCTGAGGATTCCTTCTATGAGTGGTTCACCTGCTGGGAAAGATCTAAGCAAAACAACAGAATAATAAACTAAACAAAACAGAGGCAGAGACTTTATTTTAATACATTAATGCTTGATGGTTATATAAATTCTTTCTTCATGAGGATTGGTTAATATTAGACATATAATTCATAATAATAATTGGTGTGCTTGCTTAAGTTGACTCTGTAAAATGTATGTAATTTATTTCATAGTGTGACATTTTTCTTATTCTCAACAATTCCATTTGTTGATATTATGCAGTTCTGAATTAATAAAATATATTAAAAGTGGCTTAAAAATAGGAATATCTGAACTGGGAAGATATAATTATATAATTGTAATTGCACTTCTGATGTTGATCAGAAAAGGACAAGATATGATCCCCTTTCTCAGAAAGTTGCCTTAGTAAGGCCTCACCTTGTCTGGTTGTGCCATTCTTCCCAGTTTTAAAATACAACATAGTCAAGATATATTTGTTTCTTTTAATACTTTCCACATTGCAAGACTCATTTGTTGAATGAGTAAATTGGGTGATGGAATGCATATGTAGCTCTAACCAGTGCATATGAGGCGGTATGCACACAAATAAATGTTGGTTAAAAATTGATTTAGATGTCACATTTATAGACTCAGTTTTTTTTAATTATATCAACTTTATATATAGTAACCTGCATTCAGTTCGTTCAGTTTTGACAGTTGTTTATACTCATGAAATCATTTCCACAATTAGATACAGAACATTTCTGCTATCTTCAATAGGTTCCCTGTGTCCCACTGTCCCATTGCAGACCATTTCTCCTACCCACAACTCCAGTCAAGCATTGATCTGGTTTCTTTTTCTCTCTCTTATCACTATAGATTAGTTAGCACTTTTGAAAATTTCACATAAATAAACTCATAGAATATATAGACTCATAGAATATATATACCCTTTCCCTCCTTTCACCGACAATAATGATTTGGAGTTGATTCGTGCTGGATGTGTATCAATAGTCTCTTTCTTTTTATTGTTCAGGAGCCATAGAATGAAAATTTCACATTTTGTATAACCATTCAGCTATTGATTAATATTTGGATTGTTTCCAGTTTTTTTCATATTGTGAATAAAGGTGTTATGAATATTTGTGCAGAAGACTTTGTCTGGATATATGTTTTATACTTTGTGAAAAATACCTATTAGTGGAATGGCTGGGTCATACAGTATGTAGATGTTTAACTTTTCATGAAACTGACAGTTTTCCAAAGTGGTTGTACCATGTTAAATTTTCACAAGCATTATATGAGGGTATCAGTTGCCCCATATTTTTACTAAAATTTGATATTATCAGTCTTTTTTAATTTAGCCATTCAAATAGGTGTAAAGTGACATCTCATTTTGCCTTTAATTTGCCTCTCTCTAATGGCTAATGATGATGAGCATGTTTTCTTCTTAATCATATATTTTTATTTGTGAAGTACTATTAAATATTTTGCCCATTTTTATTGGGTTGTAATCTTATTATTGAGTTGAAAAGTGTCTTTTTATAATATGAATACAAGTTCTTTGCCAAATATATATGCATTTAAAATTGTTCTCTTATTTAATGCTTTTAAAAATCTTTGTTAAAAGTAGTTTTCAAGATCAAAGCTTTTGAATTTTGATAAAGCATATTTAAATTTTGCTTCTATGATTTATGTTTTCTGTATCCTAGCTAAGAAATCCTTGCCTAACCTTATATCACCTATATATCTTTTAATTTACTGAGGTATAATTAGCGTACAACATTATACTAGTTTCAGATGTATAACATACTGATTTGACAATTCTTTATATCACATTATTTTTAATGTTTTCTCCTAGAAGTTTTATAATTTTTAAAAAATATTCTGGTCTATGATCTATTCAGAATTAGTATGACTTTTTTATGGTGAGGGGTAAAGTCAGTGTTCATATTTTTTCTGTATACATATCCAGTGATATCTGAACCATTTATTGAAAGGAAGTTCCACTGCATTTTCTTGTCAGCTTTATTGAAATTCTTTTTAATATTTCCAACAACATATGAATCTACTTTTTGACTCTCTATTCCAGTGGTTTTCTTTTCCTTTCCTTTCCTTTCTTTTCTTTTCAGTTTTTTTTTTTTTTGTCTTGGAGCCCCATACACTATTAAAAATTACAGAAGATCACAAACAGCCTTTTTGTTTGTTTATGTGGATTATATCTAGCAATATTAACTGTATTAAGAACTGAAACTGAGAAATTTAAAAATATATATTTATTAATTTACATAAAACCAACAATAAACAACATATTTCATAAAAATATTCAAATATTCCAAAATACAAAATGAGAAAAAAAGCATTGTTTTACATTTTAAACTATCTTTAATTTCTGTTTTAAGAAATTTGCATTTTTTATGTTTATTTATATATTTTGAGAGATAGAGAGAGCATGCATGAGTGAATAGTGAATGAGTACACGTGCATGGGTGAGCAGTGGCAGAGATAGAGGGAGAGAGAGAATCCCAAGAGGGCTCCACACTGTCAGCACAGAGCCCAAGGTGGGGCGTGATTTCATAAACCATGAGATCATGACCTAAGCTGAGATCTTGCAAAGCAAGATTTCATTCTTTTTCTAGCTAAATAATACACACACACACACATCACATCTTCATCCATTCATCTATTGATGGACACTTAGGTTGCTCCCATATCTTGCCTCTTGTAAATAATGCTGCAATAAATGTAACTGTGCATATATCTCTTGGAATTAGTGGTTTTGGTTTTGTCAGATAAATACTTGGAAGCAGACTTCATGGATTACATCATAGTTCTATTTTAAAATTTTTGAGGAAACTACCATATTGTTTCCCATAGTTATTGCAACAATTTACATTCCCACCAATAGTGTATAAGGGTTACCTTTCTCCACATTTCTCTCTAGCACTTATCTTTTGTCTTTTTGATAGTTGCCAATGTGACCGGTGTAAGGTGATATCAAATTGTAGCTTTAATTTACATTTTCCTGATGATTAGTAATGTTGAGCATTTATTCATGTACCTGTTGGCCTTCAGTATATCTTCTTGGAAATATTTCTATTCAAGACTTTTGCTCATTTTTTGTTTGGGTTGTTTGTTTTTTTGATGTTAAGTTGTATAAGTTCTTTATATATTTTAGGTATGAACTCCTTATGAGAGGTATGATTTTTTTATTATCTTTTTTTAAGTTTTATTTATTTTTGAGAGACAGAAAGAAATGGAGCACAAGCAAGGGAGAGGCAGAGAGAGAGACATAGAATCCAAAGCAAGCTCTAGGCTCTGAGCTGTCAGCACAGAGCTCGATGTGGGGCTCAAACTCACCAACCATGAGATCATGGCCTGAACTGAAGTAGGACACTTAACCAACTGAGCCACCCAGGTGCCCCTAGGAGTATCCTCTATTCATTGCCTTTTCATTTTGTTGATGGTTTCCTTCACTGTGCAAAAACCTTTTAGTTTGATGTAATCCCATTTGCTTATTTTAGCTTTTGTTGTATAAGCCTTAGGAAACTGGCTTTAAAAAAATATTGCTAAGCCCAATGTCAAATAACTTACTGCCTATGTTTTCTTCCAGGAGGTTTATGATTAGGGGTCTTACAGTCAATCTTTAATCCGCTTTAAATTTATTTTTGCATATAGTGTAAGAAAGTTGTTCAGTTACCTTCTTTTGTGTGTAGCTGTATAGTTTTCCAAACACAACTTATTGATGAGAGTGTCTTCTCTGCATTGTGTATCCTTGCCTTCTTTCTCATAGATTAATTGACCATATGTGTCTAGGTTTATTTCTGGGATCTATATTCTATTTCATTAATATGTTTGTTTTTGTGTGTGTCGGTACTACACTGTTTTGATTACTATATATGTGTAGTAAAGCTTGAATTCAGGGGCATGATGCCTCCAGGTTTGTTCTTTTTTCTCAAAATGACTTTGGCTATTTAGGGTCTTTGTGGTTTCATAAAAATTTCAAAAAACTTTTTTCTAATTCTGTGAAAAATGCCATTGATATTTGGTGGGGCTTGCATTGAATTTTTGGTTAGTATGTATATTTTAACCATATTAGTTCTTCCAATCCATAAGCACAATATAAATAAATAAACCTTTCCATTTGGTCATGTCATCTTAATTTTTTTAATCAATGTCTTATAGTTTTCAAGAGAACAGGTCTTCCTCCTCTTTGGTTAAATTTATTCCTATTTTGTTCTTCTTTTAAGTTTATTTATTTGTTTTGAGAAAGAGAAAGCATGCATGTGAGTGGGGGAGGGACAGAGAGGAGAGAGAGAATCCCAAGCAGGCTCTGTGCTGTCAGTGTGGAGCTGGACTTGGGACTAGATCTCATGAATCATGAGATTATGGCCTAAGCCAAAATCAAGAGTTAGACATTTAACCAACTGAGAGACTCAGACACCCCTGTTCTTTTTGATGCAATTATAAATGGGATCTTCATTTTTATTTCTCTTTCTGATAGCTTTTTATTAATGTACAGAAGCATAATCAATTTCTGTATATTAATTTTGTATCCTGAATTCATTTATCACTTCCAATAGTTTTTTGGTATATTCTTTAGGGTTTTCTATATATAGTATAATGTCATCTGCAAATACTGACAATTTTAGTTTTCCTCTACCAATTAATTGCTGTGGATAAGGCTTTGATATTATTTTGAATAAAATTGACGAGTGGGAATCCTTGTCTTGTTCCTGATCTTAGGAGAAAGCTTTTCACTCATGAGCATGTTAGCTGTGAGGTTGTCATATATGGCCTTTATTATGTTGAATTATATTCCTTCTGTACCCCTCTTTGTTGAGAGTTTTTATCATAAATGGATGTTGAATTTTCTCAAATATTTTTTCTGCATCTATTAAGTTGATCATATTTTTTTCCATTTTTTTTTGTTCATGTGGTACATCATATTGATTTATTTGTGGATATTGAACCATCTTCACATTCCTATAATAAATTCCACTTGACCGTGGTGTATGATCTTTTAATGTATTGTTCAATATGGTGTGCCAATATTTTGTTAAGGATTTTTACATCTATGTTCATTGGGGACATTGGCCTATAATTTTATGTTTCTGTGGTGTCTTGGTCTGATTTGGTGTCAGCTATCAGGGTGATGCTGGTCTTGTGAAATGAGGTTGGAAGCGTTCCTTCCTATTCAGGTTTTTAGAATAATTTCAGAAGACTAGGTACTAACTCATTTTTAAATGTTTGGTAAAATGTACCTGTGAAGACATCTGGTCCTGGACTTTTGTTTTCTGGGAATTTTTAAATTGATGCTATATATATAGATTGCTATGTATGAAAGTCATGATAAACACAACCCAAAACCCTACACTAGATGTACAAAAAATAAAGACAAAGGAACCCAAACATAATACTAAAGAAAACCATCAAACTACAAATGGAAAGACTAAGAGAAGAAAAGAACAGGGAAAAACTACAAAACAACCAGGAAATGGTTAACAAAATGTCAATAAGTACATACCTATCAAGAATTACTTGAAAGGTAAATGGAATAAATGCTTCAAGAAAAAGACACAAGGTGGTTCAATGGATAAAAAACAAGACCTGTCTATAGCCTACAAGACTCAAGTCAGATCTAAAGACACACACAGATTGAAAGTGAAGAGATGGTAAAAGATGTCCTATGCAAATGGAAACAAAAAGAAAGCTAAAGTAGTAATACTCATATCAGACAAAGTAGACTTTAAACAAAGACTTAACAAAAGGCAAAGAAAGACATTACATAATGTCAACCTAAGAAGAAGATACAATTATAAATTTATGCACCCAAAATAGGAACACCTTAATATTTAAAGCAAATATTAAGAGACATAAAGGGAGTTGGTTCTTCTGAGAATTTAACTGTCCTGTACAATCCATCTGCTTTCACTTTCCAGATCCTAGACTCTTTTGTTTGTTTGTTTTTCTCTGATTTGTTTGTTTTTTCTCTCTGAATCTATAGTTGTTATCTGCAGGAATGGAGAAAGTTTGATATTATAAGCTTACTTCTCCATAAAAGTTGTAGAGCCTTACACCATTTAATTCTTAATTACATACATGTATCTTACTCAAAGAAATAAAGGAATGCTTTGAAGAGCTAAAATGCTCTACTGCCTGACATATGAATGTGCTTATATTTCTATAAATGGACATTGAATATGTCTAACATGTAAGTGCAGCTAATAGTCATTTTAATCTAGTAGATTATTTTACAAAACAAAGCTCCAATAAGAGAAAAAATGTTGTTGAGTAACATAATCAGGGTCTGGAACATAGGGGCACTCAATAACAGTGAATTAGTTTTTCTTTTCTTATGTCCTTCTGCTAAGGAGTTTTCCTGAACATTGCCAGGAAGATGACATCTGTCCCTCCTCTAGTCGGTCATTCAAACTCTTCATCATTCACTCAATTAATGTATTTTTCTTTACCACTGTATTTACTCCTCCTTGAGGGCAGAGACCTACATGTCTTATATTTATCTGCACACTTACCATAGCACCCCGGCCACTGGAGATTGTCTAAATGTTTGTTTAGAGAACAAATAAAAAAAAACACTACTAATTTGGATTTTATTTGGATATATAACTTTCACTTACTAATTAAAACACTCAGAGTAGATCAAAGGGCATTTAAATCAAATGCAATATTGTAAGGGAAAACAAATACAAAGACTTTTCTTTTGTCTTATTCAGACATTTTTTAAGGTAATGAAAATATCCCCATGACCAGAAATCCTCAGGAATAATTCCTCTTGACTGCAGTAAGTACCTACTTTTGAGGAACAGAAAGCTGATGAGCTGCAGGCTTCCCTGCTGCTAAATTCATCTAACAAGGCACTCCTGATGTGTTCTGATTTTAAGGCCAATGGGAACTCTATAGATTGGTTTGCTGCTCTTTTTCCCTGAAAAAGAGAGGACTTTGAGCTGTGCATGTTTATGTTGGTAAATAAATTCTGGTCTGAAATGGGAATCTAAGAATCAAGCCTAAGGCATCATAAACTGTTATAAAGTGAATTTTTAGGCATATTGCCTTTGGTACTTCTAGGATAAGGTCTGCATAGCTAAGGTAAGGCTGAAAAATCAGCAGTTATCTGCACCTCTGGACTTTGTAGCTGGACCTCAAATGATCTTTCCTTTGTTTTGAATAAGATAATTGAGACACATTGGGTCCTCTGAATGGAATCTCTTTGAAAATGTTATATGGTTGGGAATTGAAACAATGGAATCAAAAATGCCAATGGTTACCAGAGGGGAGGCAGGTGAGGGGAGGGGTTAAATAGGTGATGGGGATTAAGGAGTGCACTTGTGATGAGCACCAGGTGTTTTATGGGAGTGTTGAATTACTATATTATACTCCTGCAATTAATATTACACTCATGTTAACTCACTGGAATTTAAATAAAAACTCTAAAAAATTGCCAAAAGCAGACCAGGACAAACCTTGACAAATACCAATCACAACCAAAATAGCCTTTTTATTTGTATGTAGAAGTAGCTGAGCAAAAAAAAAAAAAAAAAGTTAGGCTTGCTCCTAAGGAAACTGGACAAATGCTCCCAGCTGAAAAAAAGAAAAAAACAGCAGGATGACTCAACTCCAGTTGCTATATTCTGTCTACATCAAGGAAAGGAGCATGCAAATGTAAAGGATAGAAGTGACACAAAGGAAGGAAATAAAACTTAAGACTAGGACAAATATGCAAGACCACATCCAGCTGTAACATGTGAATTAATACCTCTAAATCAGATAGACACATTTCATCCTAGGATACTGAAAGTACATAAAGATAGGATCACAGAAACATATCATTACTCTATTAGGAGTTGTGAAGAGTCAGAAAGGTAAACGACCCAGTTAAGTGTTAGGAAGAGGATAAGGTGAATTGTAGAAACCACAGCTTATAAACTTTGATGATGGTATTTGACAGAATTCTATTCTTTACTATGAATCAGATGGTTACTAATCTCTTAAGAAAAAGAAAGTGGCATTAATTAAAAGCCATTATGGGTACATTAAAGGCTTTTTATTTGTGGATCAAAATAATTCTATTGTCACCGAGTAACATTCCTTCAGCAAGGTACATGGAAAATTTTCTCCATTATGTGCTAATAGATGAATTATGTTGAAGATAAGGGCAGTGAATTTGTAGCCAGCATCACAATACATTATGACCTTGAGGAAAGCACTAAAAGTTACTAAGTCTGAAAAATGAAGATGGCAATAGAAGCAACTCCTAGTGTTGTTCAGAAAATTAAATGTGGCTTGCACATTGTAAGAGAACAATACATACTAGCTTAGAGGGGTCATGTAGTGGAGATACACAAAGGCTACTATGATGGCATGAAGGAGGCATTTGATCCTGGGTGGAGTGTAAGTCAGAGCTGGCCAGGGAAGAAGTATATAGGGATGGCACTGGAGGCACATATAAACAGGCACTAGGGTAAGAGAGCTGTAAATAGCAGTTACAGATTTCTCTTGGAGAAAGGAAATAGCTGAGGAGGCAAGGGGTTGGTTAAGGAGGAGGTTGGGCAGGATGGAGGGTTCGCTCACAATGGGCCTTACATGTCATATTCGGGAATTCAGAAGTTCTGCTAATCATATACTATGGGAGGGAGTATGGGGGGCAACTTGAAATAGTAGAGGTAATTAAAATGTAAATTTGTTCAAAACTCCTTCCCTGATGTTCTAGATACTTGGAGACATTTTGGTAAATATAGCATCAAATGTTAAGTGGCTAGTAGATTAAGATGTAATGGTTATACTGATTCTTCACCGAAAGCAGCGTATTCCCAAAGAAGCACCTAGTCAATATGCTCAGTAGATTGAGAGGTAATTATTTCACAATAACTTTAAGAGAATTCTACTTTTGGTTTTTTCTTCAGTTTTTTTTTGTTTATGAATTTTCCTTTTTCCAAATGTAAATGATAGCATTTGGTAACATCCCTGCAAGAAGGTTTGCACATGACACAGTTCTGAACCTTATGCAGCACACACTTATATGCTAGACTGAAAAGAGAATTAGACATTAGTGACTTTTAGGAAAGATCACTAATGCAAGACAAAAACCAATCTTCTTGAGGGACTTTTTACTTCAAAGGGAGGCTTTGAATCCTAGCACCTTCTTTGAATCCCTTTAAGATGGCATCAAAATTTAAAGCAGTTGGTTTCCATCTTGCAAGTGACTCAGAGTTCTTTAAACTTTGAGAATGAAAGGAAAGAAAGGAAGTGATATTAATCTTATTTTGGGGGGATTTTTGTGCATTATGATATCTTTTTTAAAAATATCTGAAAAAATACAGTATTAGAAGAAATTGTTCATGACCTTGACAATAGCATGAGTGGAGTACAGCTGAAATAGTAAAGCAAGAAAATGGGGGTCAGTTAAATGATTCCTATGCTTTTAGTCAGTATTTGTTCTTTCTCCTTTGACTTATATAGCCTGTCTTCATGAAACTGGAAAGTAATGTACTGAGAGGAGTGTATTTGAATTTATTTTAATTCCAATGTTTTATACTGAATCAGCTTTTCAGTAATGAAGTTCAAGTACAAAGGATATAGTGGAGTGTTATCTCTTCCTTCAACTGGGATAAAAAAGATTATAACTCCTTTCCTTGTGTTTGTCACAGAAGTGCTTTTTATTTTCTTTACTGCTCTTTAAATTTTGTGCTTTAGTTCTAAATTGGAGAGTTTAAAAATCTAACTTTTATAAATTAAATATTAAGTTCTGGAACTAAAGGCCTTTGGTTTGATTCTTTACTCCTTCAAGTTGTGACATTCAATAAGATAATAACCTGTTCTAAGGTCTAAGTCTTCTCCCTATAAAATAGGCTGTGGATAGAGTCATAGGCTTGGAGTCTAAGAGCCGTAGTGCACATCTGTTTAGAATAAATGTATCATCTGTAAGGGTTTAAGGATCATTTTGAGAGTGAAATAGCCTAATGTAATATGTTTAATAACATGTAGTAAGTGCTCAATGAAAAGGTATAATAGTAATAGTAACAGCTGTTCTTCTCAGAACTTCCCAGGTTAATTGGGCAGATTTAAGATTTATATAAAATACATGATGGTGAGATGGTATCTACCACGAAAATACTCAAGTATATAAGGTACTAACCAAATAAATATTTGATGACTGAATGGATATAAGTTGAACATACTAAAAATTGGACAGTATTTGCCTTCTTTGCTCAGAATATGTTATGGGATAGTAATAACTGGCAAAGCATCAAAAATCTTAGTTCAATGTCTGATGTTGTATGAGTTGAGGAAAAAAATTGTACTTTCTGAGACTCAACTACCTGTTTTGTAGAATGATTAAAATAGTACACTTCATGAAATTATTGCTTCAGATACTGTCACATTAAGTTATTATTCACCAGCCTTGTTGGGAAAGATGCTATCAGCAGTTAGATGTGTTTGAACTGTTATTTTTAAATAGTAAACATACTATTAGAGATATTTTTAAAGTTTTTAAGGTTTCCAAAGGCTTAGAATTGGATGAATCAGCATTTTCATTTGTAATTAGAACATTTTGAGAACAGAGCTATTGTTGTCCATTATGAAGTATTAGGAAATGTATGTAAATTCTGAGAATTCTAAATTATAACTGTACACACATCTCAACTTCATGTAGCAACTAAAGGTGGTTCTGAATATAATATTGATTATAACACTGAGGATTTTATTCCACAACAAATAAGACTAAGTACAATATAACTCATGTGACATTCTCAAATATATATTCACAATACAACCATAGAACCTGGGGAAGGGGAAGGGTGCCTGGGTGGCTCAGTCAATTAAGCATCTGACTTTGGCTCATGTCATGATCTCATGGTTCATGGTTTTAAGCCCTGCATCAGGCTCTTTGCTGACAGCTTAGAGCCTGGAGCCTGCTTCAGATTCTGTGTCTCACTCTCTCTGCCCCTCCCTTCCCCACTCACACTCTGTCTCTCTCTGTCTCAAAAATAAATAAACATTAAAATTTTTTTTAAATATTGAAAAAAAAGAACTGGGGAAGGGGTGGACTCCTGGATGACTTGTCTGAAGGCTGATGAGTCCTGGCTCACTGCTGCTCTCCAGCGGTTTATGCTCCCTGAACTGATCATATATGAAGATATTCTCTCTGAGGTTTGAATCTCTGTCAATAGACTCATATTACAATGGCTGCATGGAATCCCCCCAGATGATCAATACTGAACATGAAAACATTTATTGTAGTTCATCAAGGATTTAGTTCATCTCTGGCTGTGCACACACTCAAAATAAAAGACAACAAATGCTTTATATCCCTCCATGTTGTTCTTTGTTCTCCCTGAAATTGGTGGAAATCAATGAACGAACCACCTAGTGAATATTTACTGAGTACCTATTTTGTGCCAGACCTGTGGTAGGTACTTTTCATGGATTTAAAAATATATATATTATATTATTTCTTTTAAGTTTGGCTTATTCTTTTAAGGGCTCAGGTTGGTTGGCTATTTGAGCAGTTTTTATCAACTGGAGTTGTGTGGGTCAATATTGGCAGACAGCCTTATTGTTTCACACTCTGGATGTGTATCCTGACTAAGTCAGCAATCCAGCTGTTGGCTGTCTGCGCTGGGGTTCTCTGGAAAACAGACCCTGTGGCAGGAATGCTTGCTTTTTAACCCTTTAAGGGGATGAGAAGAGGGTGGTATGAAGTGTCTGAGCAGCATGAAGGAGAAAAGGGGAGCAGGGCAAGAAAGGAAGAAAGAAAATATAATGTTCTATATTGCCAAGATAAGACAGCTTTCCCAGATATCCATAGCTGGTTACTTGGTCCTGGGACCCTCTCAGGGCAGGCTATAGGGAACCATTGTATTTTTGGGAAGAGTCAGTGGGTGCTATGTGAAGGGAGAGGAATTTCTTTGCCAGATCCTTCTATTCTCCTTGCAATTGCAAATTCAGTCAAGTAACCCAGCTGGTTAACAGCCTGAGCTATTTATTGTAGCTCAAATCCCACTGTGAAAACACTCTGAGGAGCTGTGAATATTGAACACTTCCTTGCTTTGGGTGATGTTATTCAGCCCCTCGTAGCAATCACTGTGGAAGCCTGGAACCATACCTTGGGGGTACTGTACTTCACCTGAGACTGGGTGTTAGGCCACTAAAGGGTTTGCATCTTCCATTGGCTATTGACAGCACCATGGCAAGCATGCCTGAGCTTCATCCTTACCCTGGAGAAGTTGTCACAGCTGGGTGGGACTCTCAATAAAGAAAGCTACCAAGTGCCAGGAGGCAGGTGGGGCCAAGAAAATCTGGGGAGGTACATAAATTGGGTTGGATGTAATTGGGATTTTAGTGGACGTGGTATAGAAGTAGGATTCAAATCCAAATTTGTCATTTATTGAGGATCTACTGTATATTAGGCACTATGCATAGTTTTCTTTCCCTACGTACACTGTTTAATAAGTGTGTTGATTTTTATATATTATGATTTAAATAAATGTGTACCTGTAAAGACTTTTTAAGACCAAATTGATACTGATGATGCTTCTCCATCTCATATTTTCACAATTCTATTTAATTTAGTGAAGTCTTTCAAATCCATCTAAAGCTAATTATCTCTCTCCTGTTAATTGAGAATTAGATGTTGTGACCCCATCCAGCCCTGGCAACCTGCAGTTAATGCCATTTATACACGCTTAGATGTTTTGACTTACTCAACCCTGCAACAAACCCATCTCAACTCCTAAAAGTTACCTGCATCCGACCTTTTTTTCCCCTCACTCCTCCCCTCTGCCCAACCTTCTCCCATCTTAGTGGACCAGAAGTCCCTTATGTCCAAGAATGATCTCTCTACCTATGTTTGGGTTCCCACTCTCTTTGCTCCACCTTCCTTCAACCATAGATCTGTAGGCATCCCATCTCCCTCCTGTAGCTCCAGCTCTTCCTCTCAGCTGGATGTTTCCTCTCAGAGTAGGCTGTGGAAGACACATCCTTCATTGTCGGTCTCAACTTCTCCCTCCCTCACAGTCGTTTGCTATTTCTTCCCATTATGGCAGAACCCACATTTTATCAGGTCTTCGCCTTTTGCGGTCTTGCGTTCAGAGAAGGTGCCGTTCTGATTTGTAGCCTCAGGGAGTAAACGCCTTGTTGTTTATTGGAGTTCCACCCACCTCGCTAATGATTGGTCTAAAGCTGAGCACAGTGAGACTACTTTGGCCAATGAGAATGAGAAGAGGTTTCCTGAGTGATACTGGGAAAAGTTTTCTCACCTGCAAAAGATAGGAAATATTTCCATCCTTTAAAACTTTTTAAAATTTATTATTTATTATTTTCATCTTTTTTTATTCTTATATCAAATGAAATTTGTCATCTGCCCCACATATCTGCTGAAACTGTTTTCAGTAAGGTCACAGTAACCATTCAATTGACAAAATAACTGACAGTTTTCAATACTTTCATCATTGGCCTCTCCCTACATGAAATGCTTCCCTTCCTTGGATTCAATTAAGCAGCTTCCTCCCATTTAACTTCCTATTTTTCTGGTTACTCCTCAGGCTGTTTTAAAAATTGTTTTGACATATTTCAAACGAGTTTCAAGTGTAAAAAATAACATATACTTGTGTTCTCATCAGCTGGATTTAACAAATATTAGCATCTAGTTCTCTTTGTGTTTGGATCTTTTTAGGTTTAGTCTTCTTTTCCTTTACCTATCCTTAAAATTTGTCTTCTCTAGAGTTGTTCTCTTATCTTTTTTTTTTTTTAAACTACATGCCTTCCTGGATGATTTTATTTACATAGTTGTTGTTTTTTTTTTTTTTTTTAACATAGATCTGTCCATCTGAGACTGCCTTCCTGAGCTTAAAAGTCATGAATCTTAGGCATCTCATCAATCTCGCATAGGTATTTTAAAATCAGTGTACACCTCAATCTAGTGTTGTGTGTCCACAGAAGTTGAACAATACAGCAGAAGCTGCATCTCAGGACAGTGACCCTGAAGCAACTATATTCTTTAGTCAAAACTCCAGAATCCTCACAGTGGCTCCTCCTTCTAAGGATACATACCTGAGCTCTTTTTAGCATAGCTATCTGCCTCAGACACTAGACACAAAGAACTCATGAGTATCTCACCCTGGAGTCTGCATCAATTAGAGCTCTTTGTCTTGCTTTGAGTAAGCCTTTCCTCCAAGTGAGTAGTTTTATGGTCACAACATAATCCCATCCCGTCTGTGAAAGATTGAGCATTTGGAGGTTTTAATCTACCAGAATCTTTTTTTTTTTTTTTATCAACCAGACTTTGTTGTTGTTGTTGTTTTCAGTCACCTTTTAATGAAGTGAGTCCTCAAGCTTCTGAAAGCGAAAGCAATAGCAACATTGTGTTGCTTGATGGACATTACAGACTGACTGTAATGTTTATTTATTTCGTGTTTATTGAATGTTTACCGTGTGCTATTAGTCACTGTTCTGGGTGATAGGAATATTGTGGTGATCTCTATGAAGTCTGTTGGGCAAGACTCATTAATAAAACCAACACACAGGTAAATTTAAAAATACACCCATGATAAACATATAATAGATTCTATGAATATGTAAAACAGGTGACTTGATGAAATTTGGGAATGGATGTGGAAGAATGAGTGTGAGTTAAGAACTTGAAGTTAACCAGGAAAAGGTATATGTGTATGTTGGGAGAGGGGATTGTTTCAAGGGGAAATGCTTTATACAAAGGTGCTGTGACAAGAGAGTATCTAACAGTTCTGTATTCTTTCCTTCACTTTGAATTCTCAAACTCAGTATTTAAGAAATTTGAGTCTTCTGAGTATTCTGAAAAAGAAAAGCATTGTGTTCAAATAAGTTTGAAAATGCTTACATATTAACCTTCTTCCTCCTGTTCAGGATTCACACGGCATTCCTACTAAACACTGAAAAATTATGAAGTAAAGAAACTTGTTTACCTTTGCTTAATCAAACATGTCCACATGTCCCATGAAACCCCTTTTTTCCTGTATTAACTCTTATGTACCTGGAGTAAGGCTAGTTCTCCCAAAAAACAAATAGCCCTCTGCGCTACATTATTCAAGGGATCAGTGATTGTTTGGCTCTTCAATATGAAACGTCACAGGCCAATGCCATGGCTGAATAGTTTCAGAAAACAGGAAAAGCAGTTAGAACTGCAGCTGTCTGTCCTGGTTGATGCACAAAACTGGTTGATTCTCTGATGAGAATCTTATTAAACAGTCATTTCAGCACAAACTACTCCAGATCTCTTATCCTGGAGTGCACTGGCAAAGTCTATTCTCTCCCGCTTCAGTCAGAAATCTCTATAATCTATGCCAAGGATCAGCAACTTTTTTCTGAAAGGATCAGAGAGTAAATATTTTAGGCTTCTGGACCACAGGGACACTTTAACAACTACTCAACTGTGCTATTTGTGCTATTGTAGTTTGAAAGCAGTCTTGGACAAAGGTAAATGAATGGGCATATCTATGTTCCAATAAAAATGTGTTTACAAAATCAGGCAGCCCACCAGCAGGCCATAGTTTGCCAGCTCCAAGTCCAGACACTTCCTGAAAGGCATTCAGGGTGAAATTTCTTTACTTCTGTGCTGTTTAGCATCTCAATCACATCTCACACATCATAATGTGAAGTCACTTTCATCCTAAAGGATGGTGAATACTACATGAGGGATTTCAGAGGGGCTTGGAAGGGCAGCCAATTCTCACCTGCGTTTTCTCAGACAGCTCCCAGATTTCTGTTTTGCATGTGGCTATGAGAGATCTGATTTTGTGGAGATAAGATTTGGTTGGATATACAGTTAGTTCTAACATTAGCTTTCATTTATGGTTTCAAGAACAGGTCTCGGCATGCTGATTATAGGCATCAGTCACATAGTAACCTACGTTTTTTTAAATTTTCTAGCTGTGGAATCTAGAGCCAAAGTTGGCCCCTGTCTCCATAGAAGTCACTCAACACCAAAATTCCCACCAAAATCGATAAACACATACATACACACACATATATATGCATACAATAACCTCCCTATCTGTACACCCTCAACTCCTCAAAACAATTCTTATGGAACAACTACAAAGAATATTTATTACCTGTAGAACACATGGGAATAATAGGAAAAAATAATAACCTGGTTTTTCACAGCTAATCATGGCTGATTTGATTCCAGGATTGTATAATTTTCACTGAACCCAACTGTAACCTAAATGTCATAGCAGACCCTTACCCAGATTCTGACCTGGGGGCAGTGATGCTGCTGGGTAAGGTCAGCCATGGGGTATCAGCTCATTAAACAGATGTGACCCTCTTTCTAACTTCACTATATGTCTTGGTCTTCTTTTGTGTGGCATCCACCGACTACTGTACCACAGTCTTAGCTGTCATGTCAACCACTTTTAGAGAGGTACTCAGAGGGAATGATTGGTCTCCCTGCTTCTCAGCTTAGTCTTGCCTTTGTGCCACCAGCAGTTTCACATTCTATCTGAGAGTCCTTTGTGGCAGCCCTGTTTCTGGAACCAGTTTCTGTGTGTGTTTGTCTTTTACATCATTAGAAAAATAAGATCTGACCAATCTCATATAATTAGAGCTTGTTCTAAGAATGAGGCAATAGCTCTGTCCTTATGCTCAGCCATTCCAGTACCTCTCTGTTGGATTCTCTCCCTTGCTCTCTTGATGTCTTTATCTGTATTACACCTTCAAACTCCCTATGAGCAAGGAGGACATGATCATCCAGGACAATCACTTTCTGATAAGGGGCACTAATTTTCATTAGCATTGGGGTCAGATATGTCTGGTAGAAGTGGTATTCTCGAAAACACAAGAATTTGCTGATCATAAGACTACCCTGAAGCTGCTTTTCTAAGAAAGAGGTGCCAATACACAGTGTAACCAGCTGATTTTCTTAAAGACTTTGAGACCTGACTGATTAAGGCATAAACATAGAAGAAAAGAAGTCAGGGAAGGAACGCTTAAGGAAGTGAGGAAAAAAGAATAAAGTTTCAAGGAAAAAATTATAAATGTCCCCAGCAGTTGTCACCAGTGACATACAAACAGCTAAATCCAACTTATTTTTTTGGACTCGTTGCAAAATTTGGCTCGGTTGAAGATGTCTCCTATCCTTGATTTCCTTTCTCTTCTATATCCTTATCCTTACTTTAAAATTCCTCTTATTCTCAACTCATAAATGTTTGTGCCCCAGGATTGTTCTTGGCCCTCAGTTGGTCTCCATCGTTCTTGGAAATAATATCTAATTATTAGGAATGTGATGATTATTTGCTACATCTATATCTCCAGGTAGAATATCTTTTGAATTCCAGTTCCATTAATTTAGCTGTTGGCTGACATTGCTATCTAGATGCAGAGAACTTAAATTCAATATAAGAAACTAACAAGAACATAAGTTTTATCTTTTCCATAAACTAGTGGTTCTCAATAAAAGGTTATTTGGCCCCCAGGGGATATTAGACAATGTCTAGAGACATTACCACCACTGGGGTGGGAGTAGGGGGTGTCTACTGACATCTAGTGCATAGAGGTCACAGATGGTGCTAAACATCTTACAAGGCACAAGATAATCTCCAGAACAAAGAATTCATAGCCCAAAGTGTCAGTAGTGCCAAGGTTAAGAAACCCTATTTCCTGTGTCACATATTTCACATAAAACCTATTTCACAGACTCCCATTATGTGGAGGAATGGCATGATTATCTGCTATGTCACATAAGCTAGAAATCTACAAATCATAAAGCAATAGTTAGGAAGGAGGCCTAGAAGGCAGGTGTCCAGTGTTGGAATCCCATCACTGCCATTTACCGTGTGACTTTGGCAAGTTACCCAAATATAGAGTTTTCCTCATCTTTAAAAAGTGATGATAATAATAATCCCTCTCTCCCAGAATTGTAGTGAGGATTAAATGAGTTAATTCAAGCCATGTGTTTAGTGCTTGGCACGAAGTAGAGCTCAGTAAATACCATTTATTTATATTATACCAACTTTTCCCGACCAACCCCTTCTTCTTCACTTTCTATTCACCTTTACTGTTAATACCTTTTTCAGATCATCTTTTTCCTTAAATGATCCAATAATTTCATAAATGATCAGTCTTGCCATGCTGAAATTCATCCTCCATATACTCACCACAGAGTGCTACTTCTGAAACCTAGTGTTGATCATGTCACCCTCCAGTTTTTCATTGTTTTCAGAAGTTTTTCCTTGTTTGTAGAATAAAGTCTGAATTCCTCAACATGGCATAAAAAGCCAGAGAGAATAATTTATCTGCAGATATTATTATTTTTATTACTTATCCACATTCCTCCTATATTCGGCACTCCAAATTTGCTGAACTACTGTTATCACCTGAATTCACATGTTTAAATTTTATTCAAAGAAAACCAGAATAAATAACAAGGATGAAATGAGTGTCATTTAATTAAAAACTATTTATTGAGAGTTAAATATAAAGATAACTGTTGTGATAGTCTTGTGATAGTAAAAATAAACAAAAATGATCACCGCCTTCAAAGAATTTAAAGTCTCAATTTATCCCTATTTATTATTATTTAACTACTCCTACTTTTAAACTTAGCTTTATAATTTCTCTTCCCAGACTTATTTTGTGGAAATATTTATCTGTTTCTTGGAGGTCTACTGCTAAAATATTATTAACATGGGAGATATGAGTTAATCTTTTAAGATTGAAACACTCCAGGCAAATGGCTGTAGCTCTGCAGGAAAGTTCCCTGGGGGCTGTGACTAATTATTAACATCCCATAATATGTCCGCTGGTAGAGAAAGGGTTGGGTACAAATTTTGAACCATATTTTGCCACCTGACATAGGAATTACTGAGACTGTTCAGAACTACACATTTTAATACAGTTTTTCTAGGACATCATTTTATTTACCAGTTTCTTTTCGTCCTTCTGCATTTTTTCAATGGCGCTAAAGCAAATCATGTTGTTTTTTTGTCTCACGAATCACCGCTGGACAGGTACACTGTTAATATTTGATCTAGGCACCTGGCCAAGGTCCACCAGACTATCGGTGAACTTGAAAGGTGACTAGGGACCTGATGTTGATGCTATTTCATTGCCTGAGAGCAAATGATCAATTTTACATTTCTGAGATTAATGACTATTTTCCTGGTGTTAAAAGGCCATCAGTGAAAGTTTGCATTTTAATTCTGCAGCACTTAATATATTTAGCAATAAAGCTGTAGATTTAAATAAAATATGTTTTGGAAAAACATTAGCCTCTAAATTTAACCTACTTTAAAATTGTGATAAACTCTTTGATATATCTCTCTCATGATGTCATGTAAATTGTCAAAAGCAAAAAAAAAAAAAAAAAGAAGTGATATGGAAAATGACAATCCGTTCTTTAACTAACTCCATGTAGCATGAACACTATATAAAATCAGAGAGTCTTGGTAATTATCCATCATGCCTCAGAATCTGAATGATTTAGGAACGGATTAACTGAAATCTTATCCCCCTCATACTGTACTTTAACCCCATAAACATGATTCACTTGTATATAAGCTAGTACTTAATATTAACAGAACAACCAAAATAATAGAGTGTCTTATACGCTGTCTTTATTTTCCTTATGTAGCCTGCAGTATAAGTGAAGTTGACATCATTATTAAATGAGATCTGATACATAATTAAATGTGTGCCAATAATAGTAGTCTTATTAATATCTTTGACATCATTAATTTAGTTTTTCTCTCCTTCTTTCATTAATTTGAAACAAGCTCTTTTAGTGTTTGAGAACACTTAAAGAACTGTCAAACTTTTCTTCTGCCAGCCTTCAAAGGTCAAAACTAGCTGTGACACCTAAAATTCAAATGTAATTAGTTTGAGATTTACAGGGATTGTATGCCAATCTTCTAGTAGCTTAGAAGTGACGTGGTATCTAACCTTTGGTGGCCCCAAGAGACATTCAGATAGATGTGAAGATAAATAGAAAAATATAACCCACCACATTCACCGCTGGTCTACCTTTTAGATTTTTTCCCCCTGACTTGATTTTCAGAGTTTGTGTTTTTGCACTTTCTCTTGATTTTACGAAAAGCATCGCTCTCATAGCCTCCTAGCACTAAGTTGGTATTCTTATTTAAAGCTTAGCTCACGTGGTATATGCTTGGATCATTAAACCAAAGGACTTGTACAGTCATGATTTTTAATGAAGCATGTTTGAATAATTATGCTAATTTACAAAGCACTAGAATCAAATCAAGTGATCAAAGGTTTCATGATTGCTATCATGTGTTCCTAACCCCCCTTTGCCATCCTCACAACTTGCTGCATGTGGAAGCCTTTCTTAGGAATGTGTTTGGAAATGGGTATTAATCAATGCTGAGCATTAGAAAAAAATTTTATGAGAAGTGTAACGCACTTTATGTTAGGCCTCTATAGTGGACTATAAGTGACCGTGAATGTAATATTGTTTTGCCACTCTCTTGCCTAAATACCGCCTACAATCAATACTGCATTCTGCCTTGACAGAAAGCTGAATTTTTATCTGTTAAATGTGTGAGCTTGGGGCAGTGATGTGTCTGAAGTGGTTTAAATCTGAAATGTGATGTGGTGCAAAGAGAGTTGATTGACATCTTTGTTTATTGAAAAGTATTACATGAACAACAAAACACAGGCAGAGGCAGAACACTCTATTGCAAAATGCAGCTGTGTTATTTTTCAATCCTATGTGCTCTGCCCCTTTGAAGCTTGTCTGATGTAATAAAGCCAGAGGATATAAAACAAACAAGAATCTTCTTTGATTCAACACGCAAAAATTTAGACAAAGATGACTTTTTTTTTTTTTTTTTTTTTGGCTTGGGGTAAAATCTCTCCCGCAAAACTCTCCCTGCCTTGACATTCTATAAGGATATTTACTTCTGAAAAACTGTTGCATTTTAAAGATGTGTTCTTATGTTTATGAACTCGAATATAAATTCAGAATTATTTAATAAGTAAACAAATTGGAGAGGTTTGAATATTTTTATGTATCCTCTATAAATGAGAAAAAGGACATTAATGACACTAATCTTAAAGCACTAAACATGCAGAATGAGAAATTAAGTTCCCTTTAAATTTTATGTTAGAATAATTATCCCCCTCAATGCAATTTGCCCATGTTTTATTAAAGCTTTATTATGTCAAGGTAAATAGAGGTTAATGCCGCTGTTACTTTTTCCAATGAAGTATTATCTTTAATCTTGCTTTAATAAAATAGTGGTAAATTGCACAGTAGGGGTAATCACCATGGGCTAATTTAGAGAGTTGTAAAATCCTTTACCATGTATATACTGTAGTTAAAAATAGAAGTAGTCTTAAGAAAACACAAATTGCTGTGTAACTTGGAAGAAGTTAAGGAAATTGCTATTCATAATTTTAATTACTTACTTAATTAAATAGGTGTTTATTGAGTACCTACTATGTGTAAGACTATGCTGTCTACTGTGCTATAACTGTGCTCTGTGACTACTGTGATGACTATATGGAGGATATGGAAGTATATACACATGAACTCTTTCCCTAAGGATCTTACAGTTGACTGCTTGGGCACTCCCTAAAAGATAATAACTATACAGACTATAGAGCCCTCCATAACAGAATTATAGACATCCCAGCCATGGATGTTCAAAGAAGGAAAAGTTTACTTAAGGTAGAAAATTCAGAGATGGTCATCTGAGTTGACTCCATAAGGATGGGATAAAATGGGACAAGTATCTGGAGTGGGAAGGATACTTTAGGTAGGCAAAATGATAAGAGCAAAGAGCTAGGATCAATACTGTCTTGCCTGGTTCAATTAGAGCTAAGAATTGAAACTGAAAACCAGAGATTATTGCAACAAGCCAGGTGAGAAGCAGAGAGGACTTGCACCTGGTTGAGAGACATTCTAGATTGGACATCCTTAGTAAGAAAGAAAAATTATCTCTGTCTCTGTCTCTCTGTTTCTTTCTCTCTATATATATTCATGAATATATGCATACAGAAATATACACATCTAGACATATTTATATTGATGTATTTATATAGATATGCACATATACATATATTTATGTATTTAGTATATATTTATATAGATATATAGGTATATCTATATACATCTCCTTATCATGAAAAAGTAAGGGGGTAAGGAAGGTTTCTTTTAAAGTAGAAGTCCTAATATTTGCTTTCTTTCCCAATAGATCATTTTTGTGTTCTTTGAAGACCATTGCTATAGTAGTAGTTGTAAGAACATAATAGAATTAGAATATAAAAGAGCAGGAAGAAAGAATTATAGACTTAAAATGTGAGATTTGTTTAAGAGAGAGGAGTAAAAGGAAACTCCAAGGATTTGAGCCTGGGATACTAGAAGAATAAAGTATAAAGAATAAAGAATAAAGCATTATTAATAGAAAGAGATAAGAAATAAGAGAATTAGGAATAAAAATGTTAAATTTAGTTTGGGATGTGTTAAGTTGGAGCCTTTATTACATCAGTATGAAGATAGCAAGCAACTGACTATTAACATTTGGAATTCAAGAAATGGTTGCTGATATGGTTGTTTATATACACCAAACAACCAAAAAGACCAAATTAGCATTTTTTAAAAAGATAAACAGGTGTTCAAGGACATGCACTAAAGTGAAATGAATAGTTATTCAAAGTTGTTTTCAGCTTACCAAATAACACTAATCAGACAAAATCTTTTGGAATCATGTAGTATGTGTGGTGGAGAGCTGAATGCTTCAAATAGATCATTGTCGTCAAGACGGGTGACACACTAAGTTAGTTTCAAACCATTTGTTAGGTCAGAGCCCACTTCTGTAATGTTGAACTTCAGTCCTGTTCTTGAGACTGTGTCGGAGTATGCCATGCTAAGAGTATGTAGTTTTGCCTTCTTGTGTTTTCATTAGCAATTTTAAATTAAACAAAGGGTCATAAGGCAACAGAGAGTTTGCCATCTTGGACAAATCACATTTTTTGAAGGTGGAATATATAAAATGGCATGGTACTTGTGCATAAAAAATATGAACAAAATGCAAAATGTGTCAGGCTCTCTATCCTCTGGTAGTTTATTTTCTCTCACTACCTACCCTCCTACCTCCTTTTAATACCTTCAAATCATTCTTGCTTTTTAGAATTTTATATTTTTCTTCATGAAAAGCATCATAGGTCTTCAAGGCTGTGTCTGAACTATTCTTCCAGTTTGCTTTAAGTTATCCCTCTCCCCAACTCCAAAATTAGTATTGCCCTAAACTCTTTAGATGTTTCTCTTAATTATGACAGTGTATTGATATGATCATAAATTTCACAAAACACAAAATTCTCACTTTTTTCTTTAGATTAGCCTGAAGAACCACCACCACTGTCACAAAAGTTGTTGTGACCCTGCTGCTTTGGTAAAGTGGTATCTCTACCTCTGAGCTGCTGTGCCACTGCATAGCAAGTCTGATTATGAGACCTCAGGCTATGAAGGTCTAAACCATACTTACCTCTACTCTGCCTTTTTGAAGTCTAAGAGAGAGACTCTAGCTCTTTCAGCATGGAATTATAGTCACTCAGAAAGGAAAAGATTTAAGCAGTCCTTACAGGGACTTAGAAAATTCCTCTAGAATTATTCAGAGATGAACACAAAGGGTGGAGAAAATCAAATGTAAATGATGTTCCCCTTTAATTTTTCTGTGGGTTGTATTCTAAAGCAAACAACTGTACATTGGATGACTTTTGTGGATGATGAGCTGTTTCCTTCTGTCTTTCACAAGCCTCCGTGACAGTAAGGGGTATATAAAGCTCTGAGTGAAGATCTGAAGCTGTTATTAAAATGGAAATATTCAAAGCAGGCAGGAGTCTGTGAGAGTCTGTTCTGGGGACACATTAATGCATTTGAAAGGTTATTAAAGCTTAACATAGAGGGGAAATAGTTCTAATGGCAAATGTAAAGCTGCTTAACAGAATTACACCTAGAATTCTGTGTATTAGGTCTAAAACACCTCTACTCTTATATTGCTCAGAGTAAAGCTGTATGTTGGTTGTAGTGCTTTACAGTTTTACAGTTTTCTTATTTGAGATTTTAATGTTCTTAAGTGCAAACATTTTGCTCTGGTTTATGCTTTTGTACAGTCAATTGACAGTATTTCTCATCTTCTGTGTAGGACTTAAAGGTGTGCCATGTTTTGAATGTGCTATGTTTGAATCAATATGGAAAGATTACTTCTCTGTAAAAAAAAAAAAAAAAGATATGACCTTCTCTTATACAGACTATTGAAATAGGCTCATCATGCCATAGGGTAGAGTATGTATCTAGAAGAGTAGAGTATTTCCTGAAAGTAGGAAAAAAGAACCAAGGAGAAAAGTTAAGTAAACATCAAGAAGGATTTAATGTTTATGTTCACATGTGGGAATCTGACCCATTCATAGGTTAAAAAAGTGAGGGGGGATCCATTCAATAAACAGTTCTCAAGCAACAACACAAGTAAAAGGGGGGGCTGAGCCAGTGGTGTGGTAATTATTTTTTTGTAGTCTGAATGAGTCACATGATTATGTTGTAGTCATTATTATTTTCTAAATATTGTTGGGTATGAAGGGTAATTTTGACTTTTTTCATCTTTCAAGATACCACCCAATACCAAATACTCCAGAGCATGCCACAAACACAAAGTAATACGAAAACACTGAAACTATCTCTTTAGTTGTACTTTAAGGTGCCAGATAGTAAAATAAAATAGAAAGTGAGCCTTCTGCCTTTGAGGAATTTACAGTTCATCTAAGGAGATGAAATATTTGCTGCAGTGTAAGAATATTTAAAATGTCATATATGAAGAAGTGTAAAATATCATAAAATATCATAAAAATGGAAACCAAAAGTTCAAAAGAGAAAGTAAAAGAGGGATCAGAGTTGGAGAATTTACTGAATAAGGCTTTGAGGGTTTCCCATTTATTATTAAGGGGGAAAAAAATCCAGAAGAATATTATAGGTGGGAGAATGGAATCTGTTGCACAACTGCATAAATACAGAATCTGACAAGGTTGAGTAGTTACAATATTTGTCAATATTATTATATTAATCCATTAAAATTAGAACAATTTTATTTCCTTATAAGTATATAGATGCCAGTGTGATTTGGGTATGTTACACTTCAACTCACAAAATAAAGATGACTACCATCTCATTACTTCAAATATGGTTATCACACAAGTATTTCTAACTTGTGAGATGCTCAGGTTAGAAAGATTTTATCTGAGAAATAAATAAGATACAAAAATAGGATATCAAACCCAGGTACCCTATTGCTTGAGCACATATATTTTGATTTAACAAGATTATTGCATAACATTATAATGTACTTTGGAAAAGACTGATTACAAGTTGGAGATGCATAGGCTATGCTTACCTAAAGAAAACCTGGGGGAAACCAGGGTTTGAATTCAATTCATATTTTTCAATATATTCCAATCTAAATATGGTTATTTAGATTACCAAAATATATTTTTCATATATATTCGGCTTTTGTTCATGGTTCCTGGCTCATAGTTCCCTTGGAATTTTTTAATTGTTGAAAGTGATAAAGATTTTTTTCTTATGTTAATGAGGTGGCTTTTAGAAAACACCTAAGAGGGTGGCTGGTTGCCGGTGTCAACTGTGAGATTAGAGGTTTAGAAGTTTGAATCCCAGGGTGCCTGGGTGGCTCAGTCGGTTAAGCATCGGACTTCTGCTCAGGTCATGATCTCCCAGTTCATTAGTTTGAGCCCCACAACAGGCTCTGGGCTGACAGCTCAGAGCCTGGAGCTTGCTTCAGATTCTGTGTCTCCCTCTCTCTCTGCCCCTCCCTGCTCATGCTCTTCTCTCGCTCTCTCTTTCAAAAATTAAATAAACATTTAAAAAATTAGAAAAAAAAAGAAGTTTCAGTTCCACTCCACTTCTGATCTCCAGGAAGGGGAGATGGGTGGAGGATTGAATCTGATCAGCAATGGTCAGTGATTTAAGCAACCGTGTCTATATAACGAAGCTGTCATAGAAATCCAGGAGTACCGGGTTTGGAGCACTTCCAGGTTGGTGAACACATGGAGGTTTGGAAGAGGGTGTGGAAGCTCTGTGCTTTTTCACAGTACCTTGCCTTATGTATCTCTTCCATCTGGCTATTTCTGAGTTATATCCTTTTGTAATAAACTGGTAATCTAGTGAGTAGATGGATTTCTTGAGTTCTTTAAGCCACTCAAGCAAATTAATGGAAACCAAAGAGGATGTTGTGGAGACATCTGATTTATAGTCAGTCTGTCAGAAGGTAACAACTACAGGTAACAACTTTGCCTTGTGACTGGCATCTGAAGTCCAAGCGGGGAGTCCCGTGAATTTCTTTTCTGTAACTGGTAGGTCAGAAGCACAGGTGACAAGCTGGGTTTGCAACTGGTACCTGAAGTATGTGTAGAGGGTGGAAGTCTTGTAGGACTGAACCTTTACCTTATGGGATTTCAATCTATCTTCTGGTAAAGAGTCTTGGAATAGAATTGTTGCTGTGGCCAAGACACTCACCTTCCATACACACGCACACATTGGAACTGGGTCTAGGACCCAAATTAAATGTCTGCAGCCAACTTTGTCAGCATGTTCATTCACTATTTAGTCCTAGGAAAGTATTTGCCTCTTATGGTCAAACCAAAAAGGAATTTTTAAAGATGTTTCATTTTGATCACAAGAATGAAAATAATTGAGAATTATACTGTTGGTTTCATTTTGTCTCCTCTTAGCACTTTATCTATTGTTAATTCTAGTTATGCCCTTCCAATTTGATGATGTTTCTGTTGATTTTATTTTATAAAGATAGTTAAATCTTTGTCCTTTATAGACAAATAAAACTAATACAAATCCTATTTTTCCATTTGATTTGTACAAATTACTTTATAACTCTGACCTCAGTTTTATTAACTGCAAAATAGAAATAGCAGTGATTATATCTCAGGGTTATAAGCATTAAGTGGGATACTGTATATATAGTGGTTAATGTAGAGCACCAGTTATGATTATTTTATAAGACATACTTTTAAATATGATATTTATGCTTTGTTATAAAAGAAAAAAATTCCAAAATAAAGCAGAATGGAGGTGGAAAAATACACAAATAGTGGAACAAATAGAAAACATAATAAAATAAAGGTAAATGGAATAAACTCTCCCTTTAAAAAACAAAGATTTTCAGAATGTTAAAAAAATCTAGCTGTACACTATTTACAAAGACTCATTGGAAATTTATAGATAGAAAAATGTAAAATTCAAAGGAGGGCAAAATATATAGATAAAGTCTAACCAAATGAAAGCTGGTATAATTATATTAATTTCAAATAAAATAGAAAGTCAAGAACGATTACAACAGATAAAGAAGATCGTTTCATGATAATAAAAGTTCCAAATCTCAAAAAACCAATAATTGTAATTGTTATGAACTTAATAATATAACCTCACAGTATTTGCAGAAAAATTGACAAAACTATAAACTAAAATCTAAAATTCTATTTTATTATTTAATAATTTAAATAATGTTGAGTAAATGATAAATGAGGCAGATAAAAATGATAAAATATTGAAATTTGAATTGCCCAAGTACAAGTTCATCTAAGGGACAGACATTGAAATATCATAAGCCACAACTGTGATGTATGCTTTTAAAGCACATCTAGAACATAAAATTGGCTATGTGCTAGGCTGTAAAAACTAACCTTGACCAAAGATTAGTATCATAAAGTCCACACTGTTTGACTACAGCGTAATTGAGTTAGCAATTAACAACAAAACCTATAATTCACAATAGACATTAAATAATATTTAGAACTGAATGTTTTAAAAATACTACATATCAAAACTTTTGGGATGTAACTAAAATGAAATTTAGATGGCAACTAGATATTTACATTATAAACGAAGAAAATTTAACCTTCCAAATTGAGAGGTTAAGGGAAAAAAGAATGACAGAAAAAGATTGGAGAAATGAATTGGATAAGAGCAGAAGTTAATCTTATAGAAAATAAATATTAGGATCAATAAAACACTTAAAAACCAATTAAAATAGACAAAACTCTAGAAAAAAATTAAAAAAAGGAAAAATAAAATTATTGTACATAATACTAGGAATAAAAATGGGATATAACTACCGACATAGGAGAAATTTAAACACAGAGTAATGTACTGGTGAATAATTTGATATCAATAAACTTAAATATATATAACACTGAAGTAATGAAAATGCATTTATTAAAATTATTTGATGAGAAATCAGTACAAGAAAGGAAAATTACAAGCTGATTATTCCTGAAATAAGTGCAAAAATTCCTAAGCAAACCAAAACCAGTAATATGTAAAAATTATACATAACAGTCATGTGGATTTGTCCCAGAAATAAAACACTGTTTAACATTAGGAAATTAATTATTACAACTATAACATTAACAACTTAAAGGAGATAAATTATAGGATCATATTTTTAAACACAAAAAATTATTTGATAAGATTCAATAAGATAGAAACTCTTAGTATAAAACTAGGAACAAAAGGGACTTCCTAAAATTGACAAAGAATATCTACAAAATCTCAAAACAAATATGATAAATGAGAAAACATTGAAAGCACTGCCTTTAAGATTATGAAAACACAAGAATCTTTGCTATGGAAAGCCACTTAGCCACTTTTTCCCATGGAACTGTGGGTTTTCCTCAGGTATGTCCAAATGGAGGGATAATATTAGGCATCATCAAAGGAGTCAGAGGCCAGCTGTTTATTATAATATCTAATAGGGATGTGAGGAGCTGGATTTATTACAAGTAACTTTGCATGATGGAATTATGATGGTGATGTTGATGACTTTGTATAACAGAATTCCAAGTAATTAATTTAGAGTATATTAATTCATGTCTTCCAGTTTGTATACTTAATATATACTAAGAAATGAGAAATTACTTTTCCAGTAATCAGAACACTGTAGGTCTACTTAATCGGTATTTATTTTTTGCTATAATGCTCTCTCTTTTCATTATGGAGTATCTATCTTTTCTCTAAAACAAGCAAACATTTTCTTCTGTTTACCAAAGTAATACACAGGGTTGCCTTTTGTTTAGACTAGATACAAAAGAGCAGAGAGTAAATTTATAAATGTTTTACTGACAGAGTTTTAAGTAAAGATTGGGGACCAGCTGTTTTCAAATTCTACAGGGGATAAGATGGAACAAATTTGTTAAACTGTATCATACCATATTGATTTAAGTTTTAAGGAAAAAATTATTTTTAAAGAATTACACTAAATTCTATGTGAGGACAACTAGTGCATTTGCTTTTTTGTATATATATATATATATATATATATATATATTTTTTTTTTTTATAAAGAGAAAGAGAGCACAGGCAGCGGAGGGGCAGAGGGAAAGGGAGGAAAAGTTTTAAGCAGGCTCCAAACCCAAGGCAGAGCCTGATGCGGGGCTTGTTGCACACTCGATATCATGATTGTGAGATCATGATCTGAGCTGAAATCATGAGTCAGACACTTAACCAACTGAGAGACTCAGGTGTCCCCATTTTTTGTAAATCTTGATATGGCTTTTATTTACCTCTATCTAGAAAGAGTATTCTCAAAATCCTTTTGTCAAGAGAAAGAGTCCTACAAAAGTTTCACCTGTTTCATTTACTTTTGTTTTCCTAGTCCACACATGTACACTTAATTTTGCTTCATTGTACTGTCTTTGCTCCTTTGTGAAAGATCAGTTGACTATATATAGTTGACTATACCTGGGTATTTCACCAATACCACACTGTCTTCATTACTGGAGCTTTATAGTAAAATCTTAAAGTTAACTAGTGTCAGTCCTCCAACTTTGTTCTTCTCTTTCAATATTGTATTGTCTATTCTGGGTCTGTATTTTTTCATATAAGTGTTAGAATCAGGTTGTCAATATCCAGAAAATAACCTGCTGTGAATTTAAATTGAGAATGTATTAAATCTATAGATGAAGTTGGGAAGAACTGACATCTTGACAATACTGAGTCTTTCTATCAATGAACATAGAATGGCTTTCATTTATTTAGTTCTTCTATGATAATTTTTATCAGAATTTTATAGTTTTCCATATATAGGTCTTATACACATTTTGTTGGATTTATCCCTAAGTATTCATTTTGGGACATGGTAATGTACATAGCATTATGTTTTTCATTTCAAATTCCACTTGTTTATTGTTGGTAAATAATAAAACAATTGACTTTTATCTATCAACCTGTGTCAGGCAATCTTTCCATAATCTTTTATTAGGCCCAGTATTTTTTGTTGATTCTTTTGGATTTTCTATGTAGACAATCATATCATCTATGTAAACATAGACAGTTTAATTTCTTTCTTTCCAGTATGTATACCTTTTATTTCTTTTTCTTGTTTTATTACATTAGCTAGGACTTCCAGAAGAATGTTGAAAAATTCTGGCGAGCAGGGAAATCCTTGCTTTGCTCCTGATATTAGTGAAAATGTTTCTCTTTTCTCAGCATTAAGTTGTGATGTTAGCAGCAGTTTTTTGTAGATCTTCTTTACTTAGTTGAGGAAGTTCTTTTTCATTTCTAGTTTACCAAGATATGTGGATTTTTTATGGAGAACATTTGGAATCTTATAGGTTCCATGGATGGGGTTCAGATATTCTATTAGCTTTCTAGAACATTATGTATAAATGTATTTTCCCATGAAGAACTATCTAACTAAAAAAAAGTTTAATAACCATATTCTTTCTCTCTCTCTCTCCTTCTCTCCTTTTTAACTACTAACTTGATTTCTAACTTAATACCTCCTTGAATCTAGCACTCTTTGAGAAATATTCTGCAGACAATTGGTCTTGGGCTGAATCTAAGGTAAAATAGGTGACAATTTTCTTATGTCTATTTAGTTCTTTCAAACTTTTCCTGGCTTTGTCTATGTCAATTCAGACCCCTTTTTGTTAGGGGAGAGAAATCAGAAACAAATCTTATTCCCTCAAAAAACTCCTGGGGAGTTGGGGCAAGATGGCCGAGAAGTAGGGAGCTCTGTAATCTCCGCCCACCCACAACTATCAAACTGAGGACTAAAGCCACAATACTCTGATCTGCAAGAATGGGAGGTGTACACACAGAATGCTTATAGATGACAGCTTCATAGATGCCTGAGTGAGTGCGAACTGGGGCCGAAGGCTCTGGGTGGGGAGGAACACCAGCACAACGCAGAGCCTGGGGAGAGCGCCCAGAGCGGTGGTACAGAGCCCCGCGGTGAGTGGAGAGGTGGCACAGCGCCGAGGAGGGCTGTGCGCGGAGCAGCCATAAGGAGCAGCCATGCAGAGCTGCTGAGAGCTGAGGGTAAGAGAAACAGAGACTGAAAATGCTCATAGAGTGGTCTCTGCAGAGGGGAGATACCTCGGCCGGGACGGAGACACTACCATCCCATATATAGTCTCTGGGTGCGGGGAGAGAAATTCATCCCCCTCAGCGAGCTTGTTCTCCCTTGGGCTGGGCGGCGTGCCAACTCCAGGCGGAGCCAGGGAAAAGCTGGCCCCCAGTCCCCATACTCAATCCTGGCTAGAAAGCTGCCCCGTCTACGGGAGGACATTTCATCTGGGGCGGTAGCATTAAAGTGCATGGACTAGGATTTGGAAACTAGTTGGGGCTTGGAAGAAAGCAATTTGGCCCGCAAGAGGCACAGGGAGATCGGACTCAAAAGAGTGACTTGCAACGCTTGGTCCGAGAAGGGCTTGGGGCGCCGCCATTCTTCTCCCCGCAACCACTAAGGCGGGGCCTCGGAGAGCAGCCCCTGAGACCCAACCTACCTACACCAAACCACGCCCATCTGCGCTGGAGAGCTGCCTTTTTTTGTTTTGTTTTTGTTTTTTGTTTGTTTTTGTTTTTGTTTTTTTCTTTTCCTTCCCCACCCCTTTTTTTTTTCTTTTTTCTATTTTCTTTTTTCCTTCTTTTCTCCTTTTCCCCCCTGGAGTCTTGGAAAGACCAACATTTATGTACTGCCGTGATTAGATCAATTCTTGCCATTCAGATATATTTTAACTTATCTCATTCTTATCTCTCCCCTCCTCAGGTTTTATGCTCTCAGACTGTACTTTGTCTTTGGTTGTTTGTGCCCCCACCCCTTCTTTTTTTCTTTTCCTTTCCTTTCTGTTCTTTTTTCCTTTCCCTTTTGGTTTGCTTGTTTATTTGATTTGTCTGTGCATTTGCGTATTTTGTTCCCTGAGTGTTTGTCTGTCTGTTTTCCTTTTCAGGGCTAACTCAAGAAACAAGCCAAAGTACACATGGTAGAGAGTCCAAAATATCACTGAGTAGTGAAATAAAATAATCAAAGGCATAACAGGGAAACTGAGAGACACCATTAAAAGAACACTTCTTGAAATGACAGGCCTTGGAGAGTCAAGGAGCCTCCGTTAATAGAGCAATACTAACAGGTGCACAGTGCATAATGAGGTTTTAAAACTGACAAGAGACAGAAAGCTAGCCAAAATGACAAAACGGAAGAACTCACCTCTAAAAAACTTCAGGAAGAAATCAGAGCCACAGAACTGCTCAAAACAGACAGAAGCAACATAACTGAACAAGAATTTAGAACAATTGTCATAAAATTAATTGCTGGAATTGAAAAAACCATCAGAGAAGCTATTGATACAAAGA
>CM053577.1:60775386-60814582 GCA_028646485.1 Cryptoprocta ferox | reverse complement strand
ACTTTCAACAATAGCCAAATCATGGAAAGAGCCTAAATGTCCATCAACGGATGAATGGATTAGGAAGATGTGGTTCATCTATACAATGGAATACTACATGGCAATGAGAAAGAATGAAATCTGGCCATTTGTAGCAAAGTGGATGGACCTCGAGGGTGTCATGCTCAGCGAAATAAGTCAGGCGGAGAAGGACAGATACAATAAATCTTTTTAAAAATGTCTTCTCTGCAATACTATAGGAGTAATATACTGAAGGCCTAAATCTATTTTTTAAAATATTTTTATGGACTTTTCTCTCACAGCAGATGAAAGAAGTTGAGATCCTCTATTTCCTACTCCTAAACTTTTCCAGCTTCAACTTTCCCTACTATGTGTGTCCACTTGCCTCCAGGCATCTAGAACTGACTATATTTTTCACTCTATACTCACCATGCCATATGTTGCTCCTTTTGTCCAGAAACCCTCTCCTCTGCTACTTTCCTTCTCCACCTCCTTTGCCTAACTGCTGCATGCTGTCAATGCTCAGATTAGAAAGAATCTCCTCTAAGAAGTTAGTATCATTAAAAAAAAAACTTTGATTTCATGGGTTCCCAAAGGGTCTTGGGGAAACCTAGGACTTCCTTGATCATACTTTGAGACATATTGGTTTGATATATTATCACCTGATAATTAGGTTGGAGAAAACCTCAAATAAAGCTTAATACCTTTCTGCATTGCAGGACTTGTCAGGACCTTTATTATGACAATTTGCACTGGGAACATTCAATGTGTTTGAAATCTGTTTTACTTGACTGATTTTTTGAAGAACATCTAATGAGAATAATGATATAAAAGATAATGAATAAGACAATCTGAAATTTATAAAATGTTGCCAGTTTATTTTTCAAATATGGATCTTCTCAGATTTGATTATTTGCCTACTTTGTTTAACTTTCACAATCCAGATCTTATACACTTTTATTTATTGATTGGAAGAGTTTATCTGCATTTTCTTCATTAGTTAATCAGATTCCTGTTTTGAAATCTCTCCGGCAATTCATTTCAGGACTTTTTCTAATCCAATTGTTTAAGTCTCCAATGATTTCACTACTCCCCACCTCCACAAACACTGTTGAAATACTAGAACCTTGTGATTACAGGTTACAGTTGTTCTTTTCATTTGTCATCCTTGAGTTTGCCTTTAATCACCCAGTCACTTGGAGATGGAGAAACATTGAGGAGAAATGGGTAGTATGCATCCTTACAACAAGGGAGGCTTTTCTCTTCCCCCTCCAGTACTCTCTACCTTGTGATTATTTATACATATAGTCAGTTTCTGTATATTAAATGAGAAGTAAAAAAAAAATCACCCTCTGTCTTCTCAGTAGTCTTCATCTTCAATATTAGAAAAAATTATTTTATTCAAACGGGAAATGATCAAATGAAGTTGAGTGAAGCCCAAGGTAGAAATTTGGCAAACAACACCAGATATATATACCCTGAAGTTTTTCAGGATTTTAAATACATTCTGATTTAAATCCATTTGAGAATTGCTGGGTTTTAAAAAGCTAAATAGTTTCTTTGCTGTGGGATCTCTCAGAGCTAGTGTGCATTCTCAATTGCTGAAAGGAGGGTAGAATGTACAGAATACCCACATATGACTAATGATGTAAACATATCAGGAGTATGTCTCAACCTAGAGTGTGGCAGAATACATTTTGGAAACAGTTGTTTAGATTGAAGTGAGCATTATACTGTTGGTAAAGCATGGGGAAGTTATACGAGTTGTTTTGTTACTTGTTTTTAATATGGTGTGCTATTAGAAATAGATTTTTTAATTATTTCATTCATGGGTAGAAAGATGTCAGGAAAACTATTGCTTTGAGTCACTAATATTTGAGCATATTATCGAAATGGGAAGGGAGGAAATATTCTGTTTTCAAATATCTATAATGACACTTAAAATACTCTGTTTATACCTGACACTAAAATCAGACTGATGAATAAGCACTTACTATTGGAAACCCAACTAAAGTGTGGCCAGCATTTTTCATTGAATTGAAATGCACTGGCTGATTTCAAGTTGGTGACGGTATTGGTCCTCTTTCACAGTATCCATAAACGAGGTCTGAATCCAGCTGACTAGAGCCTGAGAACATGCTAGGGTGCTTCATATTCAATACACAGCCCTATAAAGAGAAGAAAAATGAGCCTTGTCCAAAATTCTTACCTCAGCACCCACTGGCAAAAATAAAATGTAAGCTGGGGACCAGGTCTCTTTGAAGCTGATTTTTTAAAAACTCTCTAACAGGCCTCTGGTGGTTACAGATATTGATCGTCAGAAAGTAATCTGTTCAGGTTTGGGGGCATGCCAGTACAAATTGTGGAATGCATTCCTTCCTCTCCAAGGACATGTTGAGCTTTTTATATTGTCTATACTGGTTCACTTGTCAGCTGTCTACTCTATTTGACATGAATTATTTTCTTCCTTTTGTGGATGTATAATTAAATATATTTTTAAAATAGGAAATTTTATTAATATAGAATCTTTAGCTTGAGTCAAAACATTTTTTTCATCTTTTTTTAACCCTCATTTTTCTTCCATAATCATTATTTGATTCCCTCTGGCTGCCTGCTACTTATTTGTAGTAGTACCATTCATCCATTGAGACCTTTCCATCTGTCACACAGCTTTGCTTTTTTTCCCCAGAAGCTTTATTCTCCTACTGTGCCATATTTACCTTTTTTTTTTCTTTTTTTTTTTTTTTTTTTTTGTCTACTGGTTGGATTGAGCATTCTTTTGTGCAGGTGTTTTCATCTTTTATTTTTTTGTAATTTAAAATATGTATACCAAGCAAATGATAATGAATTAGATAAAAGTGACACTCAGAAGGGACATGTTTGCTAACCAATATAATTTTTTTAAAAATTTATATCTTTGATAGGTAGATATATAGGAGTACATCTAATACAGTTCTGAATGTTAAGTAAAATTGTAGGAATTGTTTCAATTAGTATTTGCATGTGGGTAAAGAGTGACACTGATATTTTACTTTCTTTGTGTCTATATGTTTACTAAGTGTAATTGGTGATTAAAGCCTTATATGCTGTGAATTTCAATGCTTAGAAATACTTAAGCATAAAGACTAACATTTCTGGGTGCCACTTCACCTCAGAGATTGCCATCTAGTTCTATTATAAGGTAGGTATCTTCAGATGAGACAGCAGATTTCAGAGATAGGAAGATAAATTCAAGTATTAATAAGAGCAAAAGTTATGAAAAGTCTTCATTTTGCTTACATTAGTGGAGACATTTCATTAATTCTGTTGTGGTTATGGCTTATTATGCCCATTCAACTGAAAAATAATTTAGTTCACTTTGTGAAGTTTGCAGATGACCAAGTCCACATGTCTTAAACTACCACTGTTTTACATCAGGATGAACTCACTTCCTAAGGAGCATATGCTAAGCAAAAGAGACAGCCTTTACTGTCAAGGGGTTCACAGTCTGTTTGAGGAAGAAAGAATACTGACTTTTTACTTAAAGCATTCATCATTGCACAGGACACTGAGAACATGTTTGCTGAGGGATGATAGATTATGCTCTGATCACACCTGTTTAGGGTCAGGAAAGAAAAAAAAATCATGAAGTATTTTCAAACAGTATTTTAAAGATTAGGGACATATTAGGGGATAGAATTAAGGATGATACTAGTAATCAGGAAATTAGTAAGTAGAGTTATGCAGGTGGGAGTAAGTAGCTGAGAAGAGAAGCATGCAGAATTTTTTTGAAGGAAATAAGAGGTGTAACTGAAAGCCTTAATAATTATTGACATTCAACTCTATGCCAATGCCTGAACAACCCAAGGTGGTGAGTCAAAGTCCTTGCCTATAAGAAACTCATAATCTAGTAATATAAATAAGACAAACATGTAGATCATATTTGAATTGTTTTCTTGAACTGTTAGAATTCTGGTTATCAGAGCAACTTTTCACAGAGAACAATATAAAAGCTGGATGACACACAAAAAGTAGCCAATTGAAAGCATTGTAAAGAAACCAAAGTACGCAAGTTTTGAAGGGCTAAGGCCTTTGGGAAAAGGAAAGTAGACTGAGATGAAATTGACATTCTGTGATTCTGTTCCCCTTGAGAGATTTGCAAATTCCTAAACGTCATGGGATAGGAATCCAAAAAGTCAAGAAGAATAAGCAGAATTTTTGGTAGATTCACAGTGCTAGGAAGATAAATATAGAAGGTTAAATACTGCCAAGGAGAAGGAACCCGAAGAAAACCTAGGTTTGGAGCTGAGACCCTAGAAGGGCTATGTCCTAGGAGTAAGGATAAGTCAGAAAGAGTCCGGACCTCACACATTTTGAAAATCATTCTTAAATCATCCTGATTTCTAATAAAAATAGGATGATCTGTCCTACTCACACCGCCTACCTGGAAAAATATATTATAACATCACCTGGAATCTTTAGATCTTTATATTCTTTATCTGGAATTCATTTGGAAAAAATACCATACATTAAGAAATATGAAAAAATGAACAAAATCCCAGTAAGACACATACAAATAAAATAGAGTCCTACAAATCAAAAAATGCTGGAATTTAGGATCTATAATTTAAAGATATGTGATTAACACTTTTAAGGAAATAAAAATTCTCTGAAGTAGTTCCCACAGAATGGAATCAATAAATAAGAATCGCATAGATATTCTAGAACTATAAAATAAAATCACAAATCACTGAAGTTAATAACTCAATAGATGGTTTTAATAGTTTATAGACATAGCTGAGAAGACTAATGAACTGGAAGTTAGATCAGTAAAAAAATATATGTATATATTAAGACTGTACGATTTCAGTTTCAGCCATGATAGAGTGATAAACTCTGAATTTACCATCCTGCCTTAAACACCTAGAAAATAAGAAAAAAACTATATGAAACAACTATTGGGAAATCGATACAGAACTATTGACCATTGGGAGGATGAAAACAAATGAGCTAGGTCTAGTAATTACTCTAGCTTTCTACATGAGGGTAATTCTGGTCCATGAAAAAAAAGGAGGGAAAACAAAACAGAATTTATCAGTGTCTCTGAGTGAAGGGACAGAGATTATAAAAATGGGGAAATTGAGGTTTCTAGAATTTGCAGGTCAGAGTATCAGGTCAGATCTATGTAATACCTTCAGAATTGGTCCAATAGAAATCTGTGCATGCACTGGATAAAACTATATAAGTCTGGCCAAAAACAAATCCCAAGGATCGAGGAAATTTACTGGAGTACTTTAAGCCAAAAAATTTCCAGAGCTCATACAATTCACTGAACTGTTTAACTTCCCACCAACTGGCACAGAGTGACATTATTGAAATCATGGTAGATCTGGACCCACTCTAAAAAGTAATAAATAAGGTTCCAAAATGATCAAATTGGGTCACAAGTAAGTGAAATATTATGTAGAACAAAGTTCAGAATACTAAAAGGGAATAAAACAAAATCCAGCATTTGACAATATAAAACTTACAATATATGACATCTAATAAAACTTTGCTAGACACAGAAGAAGAAAGAGATGTGGACAATATGAAAAGAACCAAATAGAATAACTAGAAAGAAAAAAAAATACAAAATCCAAAACAACATTTTCAAGGGATGAGACTAACAGGAGATTAACACTGCAGTAAAAAAAGTTATTATTTGATGATGTAGCAATAGAAAGTAGCCAAAATAAAGCACAACGAGAATACAAAACAAAATGAATGGGGACTCAGTACTTATGAGACATTATTGAGTAACCTAACATAAATGCAGTTAGAATTCTAGACAGAAGAAGGGACCGAAAAATATTTGAAAAAAGTATTCATCAAAAATATTTCTAATTTGATTTAAAAAGATATAAACCCTCATATTCAAACTCAAGAAGGATAAACTTGGTAAAAACCACATCATGAACATCATAATGAAATTACTGAACACAAGTGATAAAGCAGCCAGAGGAGGAAAAAAGACACAGAGAAGCAAAGAGAAGAATTATTGTAAACTTTTCATCAGAAATTATAGAAACCAAAAGACAATAGAATGATATCTGTTAAGTGTAGAAAAGAAAAACTATCAATTTGTAATACCTATAATTTTTATACCTAGTGAAAGCATCTTTCAAAAGTGAAAGAAAAATTTTTTTTCAGACCAATGAAACCAGAAAGAATTTATCACCAGCAAACCTGCAGCATGAGACATGTAAAAGGAAGTTCAGGCAGAACTAAAATGATAAACAGATGGAAACTTTAGTCCTCACAAAACAATGTAGAGCACTGGGAGCAGTAAATACATAAATAATGAAAAAAGTGTTTTCTCACTTAAAATGTTTAAAAATAGAATTGACTTTTCAAAAGAAAATAATGACAATATATTGTGAGGTTTATAACATGTATATAGTGGATGACAATGATAAATATGAAATAAAAGTAGAAATGAAAGTATACTCTCATGAGATTCTTATATTATTCAAGAAGTTGTTTAACATTACTGAAAGGAATACTCTGAAGGATGTATATTTTCAACCCTAAACAACCTCTTAAATAAAGGAGTGTAGCTAAAAACTAGCTAATAATGTAGATCATATGAAATAATAAAAAAGTCAAACAAAGGAAACAAAGCAATGAAGAAAACAAAAGCATATTGTATAAATAAAAAATAAAAACAAAGATATTTGTTTAAGTCCAACCATATTGATTACCATATTAAATGTATATGGCTAAACAATTAAAAGGCAGGGATATTCAGACTATATGAAAAACTAACACCCATTCTTAAGTTATATACAAGAAAACTATAAAATAGCAGGAGTGCTATTTTAAATTTAAAAAGTAGATATAGAGGTGCCTGGGTGGCTCAGTAGGTTGTGTTGGACTCTTGATCTCTGCTCAGGTCAAGATCTCACGGTTTGTGAGACTGAGCACCATGTGGGGCTCTGAACTGACAGCATGGAGCCTGCTTGGAATTTTCTCTCTCCCTCTCTCTCTCTGCCCCTCCTCCCTTCATGCTCTCTCTCTCTCTAAAAATAAATAAACTTAAAAAAACAGATAAAGTAAATTATCAGAGATAAAGGGGAATATTACATAATTATAAAGGACTGAGTCATTAAGACATAACAATGCTAAGTGTGCATGCACCCTGTAAGGACTTTAAAATACATGAATCAAAAGTTGACATAATTAAAAGGAGAAATATATGTCCATGATTAATTGACAGAATAATAATTAATAGAACAATTGGAAAATTTATGAGTATATAGACAACGTGAAATTGATCTAAATTGATATTTAGAGAAGAGTCCACCCAACAATAGTGGAATACATATTTGATACCACATGCTAGCCCATGGAATAAGCCTCACTGAAATCAGAATATGTCCTCTGCTTACAATATATTAAATGAAAACAAATAACAGAAATGTAGGTGAGAATTCTCCAAATATTTAGAAATTAAACATAACACATAAATAGATCATGGCTAAAATAATCATAGGAGAAATCAGAAAATAGTTTGAACTGAATATAAATGAAACAACGTATCAGAACTTGAAGGTACAGTTTAAGCAGCAGAGAGAAATTAATAGTTTTAAATGCTTAAGTTAGGAAAAAAAGTTTTAATTAAGCTTCCATTTTAAGAAACAAGAAAAAAGTTAAACCAAAAACAAATAATGGATAAAATCATAAATTACAAAAATTATTGAGACACAAAACAGACAAGCATTTTATGTAGCAAAGAAACCAGTTTGCTTCTTTGGAAAATATCCATGCTCAAGGATCTACAGAAAATTTAGAAAAGAGTACTAAATACACATGAGAAAAAAATTAAAGGTGTAACATGTGGAATTAGAACCACAGAAAGAGAAGATAGATTGAGAAAATCAGAATTTGAAAAAAAAATTGACCAAGAATTTCCCAACATTTTTTAAAGACATAAATCTACAAATGCAAAAGGCTTTAAAAAGCACAAGAAGGATAAGTAAAAAGTACGTAAGCACATCACAATAATGCTACTAAATACCATGATAAAGACAAAAATGAAGACATTTTCAGTTAAGAAACTGAGAGAACTTCTCACCAGCAGATGGACATTAAAAGCAACACTAACCAGATTTTTCAGGCAGAAAGTCAATGTTTTGAGAGGGAAGCACAAAACTGCATGAAGGATTAAAGTGCAATGAAAATTACAAATATGTGGTTATTTAATATTGATTGTGTATAAGAATAAAATACTTAAAAATAAATATATTAAAATAGCACACATGGAAGAGAGTATTAAGTAAACATAACCTGTTTACTTTTATTTTCTGGAAGGCATAAAAGTACTAATTTACTGTCAAAATGCATATTGGTAATATCTGTGTTACTTTTTGGGAATAGTTTTTAAAATGTGTAACTAGCTAATAGAGGAAAAAATGGAATAATAAGAAATTCTTAGGCCAACATAGAAAAAGAAAGGAGAAAAAAATAGCAAGAACAAATTGGGTAAATACAAAGCAAATAATAAGATGGTAGATTTCTGTTCAACTATATTAGTAGTTTTATTAAATATAAACAAAATTAAGAAACAAATGGGAGACAGGATAAAAAATGCTATAATATGTAGTTCTTAGAAGACAGCATAAATAACAGAACACAAAAGGCAGAGGCACACATTAAAACCTGTTGTAACTATTCCAATAAAAGATAGTGGAATTTAAGGCAAAAATATTTTCCTAAAGAGGAAGATTTTGTAATGATTAAAGGGATCTATCAGGAAAATAAAACATTTCTAAATTTATATACAGATAATAATATAACATCAAAGTAGATAAAACAAAACCTTAAAAGACTATAAAAAGTATTACAGATTCATATGTGGAGATTAAATCCATTTCTTTGACTAACCAATAAAATAAGGAGACAAAATTATTATAACAATATAAGATATGAAAACCACAACTTACAAATGTTATTTAATAGATATATTAGAACACTAACATAAAAGTACATTTCCATAGAGTAGATGTTAATAAATTTCAAAGAATTGAACTCAGAGAATGTTCTCTGATGAAGGTGGAATTAAGGGTGAATTTATTAATAAAAGAATAAAATGGAACTACCCAACTGTTTGGAAATTAAGCACTATACCTCTAAAGTATCCACAAATCAAAGAAAATATGGAGGAATAAGGAAGCATTGTGAATTGATTAATAGTGAAAATATAGTGAAACCATGGGGTGCAGCTAAAGCCTGCTTAGAGGGAAATACATAGCCATAAATGCATACAGAGGAAAAAAAGGCTGGACATCAAGGCTCTTAAAGACTATCTCAATAGACTAGGAAAATAACAAAAAGTAAATTCAAAGAAAGTAACCATAAAGAAATAATGACAATATGAACAGAAAATCATAACATAAGAAACAAAATCATAATTAAAAATATCAGCACAGCCAGGAGATAGTCCTTTGGAAAGAGTAAAAGATCTGATAACCTCCCAAGATTGGTCAAAATAAAAAAGAAAGATGCTACAATGTACTAGTAATAGGGATTTTAAATAAAGTCACAACATTAGAGATCCTGATAATATGAAACATGATCAATCCTAATAACACAAACAGTATGCTAACATATTTGAAAATGTATATGAAATTCAAATTCCTGGAAAACTTCAAGTTGTCAAGCTGGATACAAAAGGTAATGTAAACATGGACGGGATTATACCTATTACAGAAATTGAACCCGTACTTTTTAACCCTCCTGCAAAGAAAACTCCAGGTCTAGATAACCTCAAAGGAACCTCAAAGGAAGTCATAGCAACTATTTTACACAAACTTTTCCAAGGGAAAAAAAATAGTTTCCATCACATAAAAATGTGTTTTGTGAGACTATCATGAACTTTATATCAAAACTAACAAAGACTTTACAAGAAAGGAAAATTACAAACTAATCCTTTATGAACATAGAGAAAAAAATCATAAACTCAAAGTCAGCATATAAAGTCCAACAGCACATGAAGATTTTTAACATGTAACAAAAAGTTAGGTTTATTTCAGGAATCCAAGTGTGTTCAATATTCAAAAATTAATCTGTGTATCTTACTCCATTAACCAAATAAAAGAGAAAAATCATGATCATTTCAAAAGATGCAGAAAGAATTTGATAAAATTCCACACTGATTTATGATAAAAACTCTTAGCAATCCAGGAACAGAAAAGCATTTTCTTAATCTAGCAAGGGCATCTATAAAACTTATAATATTGTGAATATTGAATTGTGAATTAAGTTTTCACATACTCAACTACTAGATCCAGCAGCTCTACTCCTAAAGATATATATACTTTGACAGTGCAGAATTATATGTACCAAAAACATGTAAAAGAACATTCATAAAAATACATCTTTATTATAGCTTTTAATTAAAAACAAGCCAAATGTCTAGCTGTAGTAGAATAGATAAATAAATTATTATATATTCAAATAATAAAATATTGTACAGCAATAAAAATGAGCAAACTACTGTTCCATGCAAAAATATGAGCTTCAAAAATGTAATTTGAACAAAAGAAGCTTGGTCACAAAGAGTATAAATAATTCCACTGATCTGAAGTTCAAAAATTATCTATGGTGATAGAAGTCAGAATAATATTTCCATTTGCAGAGACTAAGGATAAGAAAGTAGGGTAAGGGTAACTCAGGCCTCTGGACAATTTTCATTTATTAATCTTAGATATATGGGTATATTCACTTTGAAACAGTTGATCAAGATGAATTCTTGTAATTTGTGCACTTTCCTGAATGTGTGCTTGCTGTGGATTGAATTGTGCCCTCCGCCAAAATCCACATATTGAAGCCCTAACCCTCAACATGATTGTATTTGGTGATGGGGCATTTGAGAAATAATTAGGTATAATTAAGATCATGAGTGTAGGACCCTCAGAGAAAGCTGTCTTCTGTCTCTCTGTCTCCCTCTTTCTGCCATTAGAGGACTCAGAGAGAAGGTGGCCATCTGCACCCCAGAAAGGGAGTATTTTTAATTTATTTTTTAATAAACAATTTCTTTAATGTTATATTCATCTTTGCGAGAGTGCATGCAAGCAGGAGAAGGGCAGAGAGGGAGAGGAAGAGGGAGACAGAGGATCTGAAGCCAGCTCTGTGCTGACAGCAGTGAGCTCGATGTAGGGCTCGAATTCACAAACTCTGAGATCATAACCCAAGTCAAAGTTGGATGCTCAACCGACTGAGTCACCCAGGCATCCATCCATAAATGGAGTATTTTTTAGAACCCAATCATACTGGCACCCTTACCTTCCACCCTCCAGAACTGTGAGAAAATAAATTTCTGTTGTTTCAGCCGCCACCCAGTTTAGGATATTTTGTTATGGCCGCCCTAGCTAAAGCCAATATTTTACTTCTATGAAAAAAAATACTCATAAAAGAAAGTAAAAAAAAAGTATACTGACAAGTCTCAGGAGTGGTAGGAAGGTATAGACATTGGCAGGAACGAAAGATATCATAGTAGAAGAAGTGATGCATTTTTCTGGCTAGTGCTTGAAGAAAGAGTAAAAGTCAGCAGCAGTAAGAGTTTGAGGCATATTAGAAATCAGTGATAGTACATGGCAAGGGATGCCATCTTGAAAATTTGAATTTTATATGAGGATATACAATTATTATGGATTATTATGCCTGAGTAGAGTAGTTCATGGAGGAAGGACTGTATGCACAATGGAGGCAAGGAAATCTTATGAACACTGCCATAATAGTTCAAATCCTATAGCTTTGGAATGTTGATTCTTAGTTTAATGTGTAAATAATTATTGAGTTGTGCTCTGTGTAGGTATTTGGTGTTTGTTTTTAGAAATCATTTTAATCCTTGCTCAACGTTCTCTATAGTGATCCAAAGGTGTTTTCTTGATATGGTGGACATTTCTTTGATAATTAAGAATTTTAAAAAATACCCACAAAGACATGCTAATGTCTGAGATTTTTAGAAGCCTAGCTGTGAATACCATTGCTAACAGCAACTAGATCATTTTTCAGGTAGCCAACTTCCATGTATATTTAATCACTATGATTATTGCTATTGCCTCTCATGTGTGTGGAATTCAAGAACAGAAGAAAGATCAGAACTGTGAGCAATAAAAGATATATTTGTCCCAGGGCAGCTAAATTTAGCACCAAGGAGTTGTATCAGAGCCCTATCAGAGCTACCTGGAGGTAGAGCTGTGTTGGTGGAATGCTTACAATATGGCTAAGTTAGAGGTATGCTGACTTTTGAAAGTGTTTGTGTTCTTATCACAGTGGTGATGGTCATTGATTGCAAGATGCCAACAGACACAATTAGGGAATATATGATTTCTTTAATGACAAGACTATGAAAATTTATTGATATGAAGAATGTCTGAAAGCAGAAGACAGAGAGTAATCTCCTAGGAGATGTTACTTTCTTGACTCTCAAGTTCCCTACATGGAAGTGCACAAAAGCCAATGCTTCTATCTTATCAGAGTAAGGAGTATGAAATAAGGATCCATTCTGTTCTTTAGGGAGTCCACTCTGAGTTTCTCAAGCATGGTTAGAGAGTTGAAATAAATCTTCCTGATCATATATAACAACAATAGTCTCAGTATACTGAGAAAATTATGAAGGATGAGTTGAGAGTCAGAGGTCAGTGGCAGGCAGGCAGGATCTGACTATCCTACTAAGTAGGACTTGGCTTCAGACCTGAAGTTTTGTTGCCACTACAACTATGAATTATGCACAATGTCAACATAGCCAGTAGACCAGGTAACTAATTCCTTCCTCTTATGGCTGATTGCCTACCTGTCTAGCCAGTAGAATGGGTGTCACAGAGAAGTCACTCAGTGTAGATTCGTGAAATAATTGCACAAGTTTTGTAGAAGAATCATGGACTATTTGTCTTCCTAGGAAGTAAACTGAAGGCTTTGAGGACACAGATGATATTTTCATGTCTTCTTCCAGTAAGGCTATTGTACATAGTACATAGGGAGAACGTACTATCAAGACAGAAAAACCCATAATTATTGTTTTTGTGGCCGATGGCTGACAGATTCAGACAGGCTGTCACCTGAATGGTGATAGAGTTTTTCTTAGAACATCAGGAGAAGTATATTTACAATAGACTCACTGCTCTGATTAAGAAGAATTTAAAATAACATTTGGGAAAGATAAAAAATTGCAATCAATATTTTAAAAACTGGGTACTACTCAGCTTAATAAGTACAATATATATAGGATAATGGAGTCATGGAAATAAGCATGAACAAGTTGTATGGCCTAGTAAAACTATGAAAATGCATCAAGAAAGTGATTAGTAATTCTAAAGAAGAAACAAGAAAGGAAAGTATCAGGACACAGAATAATGAATATTTTCACAAATATATATATACATTTTTAATCACATATATACACACAAATCATGTATATGTAAATAAATATATGCATATGTTAAAATCAACTATATTTTATATGGTTTATTTATATATAAACCTAAGATATTATATTTTACATGACTTATTAATAAACCTAAAATGCTAAAATAAATAAAGTAATAATATTATTATTGAGAAAATATATTTGTATATGTGTATATGAATCCATAGCCTGGCCAAAAGGAAGGTATGCCTTAAACTTTCCTATTATCAATAAGAGGACTGGCCCAAAGAGAGACTCATGATGTAATCAAAATACATGTGATGCGTTTTTACTCCCATTAGTCTCTTACAAGGTTAAGGAAGTAGTGTGATAAATTCTGCTGTTTTGTGTAAGAACTTATACATGAGGAGCACCTGGGTGGCTCAGTCAGTTAAGTGGTGTAACTTTGGCTCAGGTCATGATCTCACAGTTCATGAGTTCGAGCCCCACATTGGACTCCATGCTGACAATGCAGAGCCTGCTTGGAATTCTCTCTCTCTCCCTCTCTCTCTTCCCCTCTCCCACCTGCACTTTCTCTCTCTTTCTCAAAATAAATAAGTAAACTTAAAAAAAAGAAGTTCTACATGAAATAGAAATAACGCCAAGCTTGAAAGAAAATCCTATTTCAATATTCAAATTTTAAATATTCACATAAATGCATAGACAAATATCACCTTACAATTCCAGTCAGTAATGTTCAAAGAGTTCAGAGAAATATGAGTTTAGTTCTGTGCCAAGGGACTCTCAAGGTGAATACAGATAAAAAATAATGGAGAACTAACAAAAAAAAAAAAGAAAGAAATTGTGATTTATAATTTAAAATAGTTTTAGTGAGGAAAGCAAGAGTCATGGGATGTTACTAGTGTGCAACTCTGTGTATTATCCACACCCAAAAAGCATATAAACACAAGAGATCAGATGGAATTTATGACCAAAGATAAGTTAAGATGAGTAACACATTTGTGACAGCAATGCTAATTCTAGTGCCCCAAATCTTAATCTTCACAGGAAAATGATCAGGGAAAATGGGCTCGGGGGGGGGGGGCAAAATTTAGGATAAGAAAAGTAGTAAGTTCACTTCCTTTAGGAAAACATATTGTCATGACCAAAAGAAGGAAAACCCCAAATTACTTAATTCTTTGTTTCTTCACTGTGATTTTTTTTAAAGAAAAAGTTAATCTTTCTACAAGAGAAAATATAGTTTATACACATTTAAGAACTAAATGAAGAAGGCCACTCAAATGGGAAAAGGGATAGACACAATGACGAATGAGAAAATTGAAGATATTTAAATTGGAAATGGTAAAATTTGAGAATGACATAGTTGTTTTCAACATTTTGCAGATAAGCCATCCAAAAATGTAGTCTATGTATTCATAATAAAGCTACATGATATAATAGACTGCCATATAGACTAATTTTCCACAGTGTTAACAGCAGCGATTTAAAAGCATCGGAAAGGATATCACTAAACAGGTAAGACCTCCTTCACCAAAAGTCAACTTTCAGCAAACTGCTCAACAGGCAGAAAAGGATTCCTTCCATGGAAGATGGCTGTTAAGATCCTTTTCATTTCTGTGTATTTGAGGAAATTTTAAAGTTAGATGATATCACGGTGACAAGTCAGTCCGGGGAACACATAGAGACAATAGTTAACTAGAATAAGAGGTCAAGCATATGAAACTTAATGAGAGTCTAGAAAACCAATCTTAGATTCCAATTTTTAGAACTGAGTAGCAGGAAGATGGACATACAATGGGAAGTCCAAGAGAATCCGAGTGACTTTAAGAACTCTTGCTGAATTGGGACATCAATAGAGAATTCTTGCTTTCTTTCATAGAGACCATGGAACACTAGTGTTAATAGCATTTGGAAAGGAAGTATGAAATGGACTGACAACTGTTGGAGACTTATGTTCTTACACTTTCCAACACGGGTTTAATAAAAATTACAATAAATCAAGGAATAGAATGAAAGCTGATCAAATAAATATAACCACTTTTTGCAAGTTACATATGCTATACCAATGTCTAAAGAACATAGTTTTATCACATGTAATCCAATAGTTAACATTTATTGAGCATTTGTGTATATTAAGCAATTTACATATATCATATTTTAATTTATCTTTTCTATTTTCTCTGTGAAGCAGAAATTATTATTATCATAATTTTACAAATAAGGAAACTGGGCCTTGAAGAAGTGAAGTAATTTGTCCAGGAATGGAGCTGAAAAATGGTATAACCAGTAATCTGTAGGTGATAGTGGTGTGTATTACTGATGTTGTTGAAAATCAAACTAGTCTGAATTGTAGCTCTGGGAAACAAAGAAATAGAAACTGACTCAAGATGGCCCGTGTGCCTTTTGGAAGGTTGGCAATAAATGTGGCACCAAACTCTGGATCCAATCAAATGTTTGGTACTGTCCAACCTCCCATATGGTTGGGAGGTCTGGATCTGTCACAGATGTCGCAGGCAGCTTCCCGCATCACCTGCAAGACATATGTGACATAAATGGGAAAGCAAGATTACTAAAAGTGTGGCCCCAGTTGGGCCTATAACTGTGAAGTGAAGATCAGCAGAGCAGCAAGTATGGGAACTGGGCAAACATGGGGGATGGTTCACTTTAAGCCCTGAGTCAGCTGCTCAACAGTGAGCTGAAATGGGGGCACTAAGAGTAGGCAGGGCTGGCAAAAGAAAAGCTCCAAGGACACATTGAATCACAACTTCTAACAATGTGGCATGGCTGTGCAAACAACATCAGACAGGCCAAACTTACATGCAAAAAATCAAAGACTGAGTGACTCATTTTGGGCAAATGTGTCTGGCAGCCTAGAAGGAGGAAAGGCAGGGCTGTAAGTACAATATGCTCTACAGACAGAGGAGAGAGTCCCAGCCCAAAGACAGTTTCCATGTGTACAAAGTGTGGAAAATCTGAGACATGCACTGGGCTCTTCAGCCACATTCTCACCCTTAGAAAGTAATCAGCCAGCAGAAAAAATCTCCAATTTAAATGACAGCAAAATGTATGCTTGGAATTATCTGACCAAATTGGCAACTGAGACATTCTAGGGACTTAATTTGCACATTGAGTTTTAATAGTATTATATTTGTATAGCAGATTATATAACCAAAAATGTTAATGGAAAAATGATTTTATTTGACTGGGAAATTGGCACCCCAGCTAATTGTCTGAAAAGGAGCCAATTTTAAAATTCAGATGCTGTTTGAATGAACTGTTATTGGCTGAATTAGGATTTATTGTGTAAAATACACAGTTTTTAAAAATAGCCTAAGGAAAGAAAAGGGGCTCAATGAACTAGGTTTGTGTACTTCACTCTGTTCTGGGATGGATTTCAGGATGATACAAACAAGACCATTGGAGAAGAATATTGGGGTGGGGTGGGGGTGGAAGATGAATAAAATGGTCTGAAATGAACATGCGATACGAATGTGTATGTGGTCAGAACAAATAGGAGAATGGCTGTCATCTGTTTGCCATTTAGCCAGATAGAAAATCTCTACTAAAACATTTGATTACCTTTTATAAATGACTTGGACTTTTATGTGCTTCTTTCATGTAGATTAGGATTAAGTGCCACACATATTTTGGAATGACCATATTTTTGGTATGGTATTTAGAGTACTTGAAGCATTAAGAAAATTCAAAGTTTGCCATTAATGCTAGTGATGACTTTTCTTATCATGAAATTATTAGCTATCACTAGTCAAAACTAAATAAGAAATAAGATTAAGTAGTGGTTATTTTTATAGGAGAAAGCTCTGCAAATAATAAACTTTTTACTGTTTTAAATATATTTCCTTTCTTAGGCAACTGTCATGAACTTACTATGTTGGCTAAACCACCCCCTTTTCAGAAGAAGCATAGATCTTGTAAATACTTATTGAAGTTGCCCCCTTCATTTATAAGTGTGGAGCCTCTTTTTATTAAATGCCTTCAGGATATGGAGAACATGAGATTTCCCTAGAAAGTCAGGCCTTTTCTTCTTCACCCCACCCCCTACCAGCCCTACTTTTTAAGACAACGTCTTCAAGTTGCCATAGACCAACTGTGAGTGTTAAATGAATATCTTTGACAGGAGCTAAGTCTTTTGGGCATTGAAATAAGGTTTTCCTCCTTTTTTGGCATGTGAAGATTGAGAGTGTGCTTTGACACCAGTAGCAGAGGATGTGAGCAAAGCAACTTTCAGAGCATCAGAAGTGTCAGCAGAAGGAAAAATCAGCACAAGTAGAAAGCATCAAGGTAATTTTCCCACCTATAGTATTCCATAAAGTCACTCAGTCCATTGCTATTGGCTGATGGAGCCTCCTTCTCTGTTGTTAAATGCCACATAAACTACCTGTCAGTCTCTAGGGTTGTTCAGTTACCCAGAAAGAAACACAAAGGTGGAAACAAAAGGAGCAACGTGTTGAGCTCAAGTAAAATAAAAAAAGTAGCATTTCATATTTCATTTATAAGTATGTACTGTGGGAGAATTTCCTCTGAATACCATAAACAGAATACTTACTATGATTGAATTTCTTTAAGAGTTGAAAACATCCATTTCTATGTGGGGAAGCATTTTCTCTTATTTATCTGGTACTTTTATTTTAGATTTGAAATTGAAAAACATGGTTCTATTTCTGCATTTTAAATATATTAATTTCATTGCTAATGCTAATGTTTCTTAAAGCTTTCATTAATATATAACATACATAAATGAACGTATACCTTTCATAAGTATAGAACTGGTAAATTTTTTCAAACGGCACACATCCATGTAACTGGTACCCAAATTAAGAAGCAGAAAATTACTCATGCTAAGTTTTTCAATAGTTGCATTTTCCAAATGCTTTCATTTTTCTGGCTTTTCAATTCTTGGGGGGAGAAAAAGTAACCTCCTTAGAATGGCAACACCTGTACTCAAACATCTATTTGCTCAATATATTCCCTAATAGCATCATCGAATAATTTTCATTAATGTTTAATTCATTGCACATAGCAACCTGTATAACTATAGGAAAGGACATAAATTAGCATTGCAGAGTATGAACATTTGCTACATGGCAAAACTGTTCTTTTTGGCAACGATTTTGCATTTTTAAAGCCACAAGCACCCTGCTTACCAGAACTCCAAACACAGGAGCAGCAAAATGGGAGGAAGGTGCTGTGACTAAATGAAGGAAGGCTGAGGGGTTAAAGTCCCTGCTGAATGATTTTACCACTGCTGCCCCATATTCATACTCTCGACAAATGAATGAGGAGAGCCCCATGTGGGATTACAGACTTGCTGGGAATGGATGAGAAACCTTCTGCTCTGCTGGAGTTTGTAAGTAGTTTCTAAGAACTGATTTCTGCACAAGTGAATTGATTGGATTGTTGTATTTTTCTTCTGGCAAGAAATGTTTTCATCTCTCCATATCCCTCTCCCTGTTCTCTGTGGTTGGCTTGATGACAAAACCTTCTGCAAGACCCAGACACAAGTCATCTCTTCTGTGAAGTCTTCTTGATTACCCTGTCTCAGCTCCTGCCCCTTCTTGGATTATGTGACTTTGTCCTCCTTAACAACTTGCACAATACCTCAGAGCTATCATAAACTTCTTCAGTCTCTGCCACTCACACATTCACTAGGTTGTGAGCTTCTAGGGAGTACAGACTATGTCTTTCCAACCTTCTGTATTACTGTCCCAGGTTGCTTTACTTATATCCTTCACAGCTTCTAATCGTGAATATAAATGAAACTGAGTTCCAAGAGTGAAAGTCCACTGGCAGATTTATAGGTGAGGGTGAGACTACCATAGAGCGTCATCACCTAGAGTTCTCTACTGTTATCAGAGTTGTTTCTTCAGACTGATCTACTAATTGTTTAGCCAACAACCCATAGCTGAGCTGGGGATGAGCAACCACCCTCCCAGACTGTCCTATGAAGAAGCATCATAATGAAAGAAGACAGACAGAATTTGCCACTAAAGTATCCTCTAAAATACTTGTGTTCTAGAAAAATAATTGTCTGAATTTTGAAAGAAAAGAGTAAAACAAAAGCGTATGCCCCTTAATTGTTAACTGACCCACGTTTCTTTTTCTTCCTTTTTTTTTTTTAAATAAAACGTAAGCAACAAGAATACAAACTATAGCCCCTATGAATATCACCAAAAGCAAAGGAAGAGAAGGAAGTGCCCGAAATCCATTGTTCTTCACTGGAGTCCTAGGTGGTCTCCGTCGCTCTTTCTCTTCTTGAGGTCAACCAGAGGTTCTTTCGCTTTTTCCTTCTACATTCTACCTTTAAATTTTTATTTTCATGAGGATGAACATAGTGATTCCTCTAAAAGGTGTTTTATAATTTTATTGATAAATCATATATAGTTTGCTCTTTGGAAATACTATGTGAAATTATATGGCAATTTGAATATATTCAAATTAATTAGACACTGAAAGCATTGGCTTATCAATACTAGAAGTAATATGCACAAGTCAAATTGTTTAGGTTTAATTCTGACTTTCAATTAAAATGCATTTGCTCTTGGGCAAGTTATTTAACCTTTCATCAATATAACGGATAATAAAATACATCTCTCAGGTTGTTGTGAGAATTAAATCTGCCAGTATATTTAAAGCTCTTATAACAGTGCATGGCACATGGCAAATGTTTCATAAATTTTAGCCACTATGTAATAATAACTATCATTATATTGCATATAATATGCTGGCAGTAATAAATAATTAAAGAGAAAAAGGACAAGAGATATCAAAATGAAACATTTGGGTATTACGAATAAGAATGCAACTGCCTGTAGTTAACAGCTAGGTCTTTTAAATTCTTGAATAATATTAAGCAAAGAAAAAAAATGGGTTTCTTTATTCAAGAATCATAAACAGGGACTGTCAGTGAGAGCAGAATTCCTGTATTGTTCTTTGTTATTCTCCTTAAATATAGTCAGGTGTGTTTAATAGCTATTCAGATATTAAGTGTAATAATATTGTACGGAACAACTATAATTTAAATGGACAATATGAAAGAGTATTATTCAATGATATTCTGTGTCCGTTGGTAAAATACTTTTGTGTAATAGTGAAAGATCTATATACATTGTAAATTTTAGACTTAGGCTTTGTAACACTTAGTGACAATATGCTAGCATAATCAAGATCATGTCTCTTAAAAACAAAGCAAAAACCTTAAAAAATAGCTTATTTTCAATATTTTGTGAACTTGAAAATAATTTTGGTGGCATTGGTGGTTTGGCATTTTTGGCTACCATGTTTTCCCCATGTTTGGGCCTGAAATGCCTTTTTTCCAAGTTTTCAGATATAATGATTTGCTTTTCAAATAGAGATGTGAGGATCTTCTATCAGAAGGATTGAATGTGATCTGATCAGGGAGGGGTGAGTTGCTGGTTACAAGACATAGATGGCCTCATTTGCACTGCACCATTTATGAACTGTAGCAATACCAAAATACTCCAGATAAACCTTATTATAAGAAGATGAATAACATAGTTAAAAATTACAAGTTGGTTTACAATACAAAGACCTATAATGAATTTTCAAGAAGCATCAGTTCCTGGTATAGAAATACTGGTACTAAGCAGGGTTGGTCTTTTTCATGTTGTACTTGTAAATATAGACACTGCGATTAAAAGTGTCTGAGATAAAAACACATTTAAATATACTTTCCTAAAATGTTGATCTTAATAGGTTTTTCTAGAAAGTGCACGCAATATTGGTTTTCACCATCTCACAAAAGTTTTACATTAGTAGCGTATAAAAGCAAATAAGCAGTAATTATTATTGACCTTTCTATAATGGTCAGAATCTGGAGGTAATAAGCCATGTTTAAATCTTCATAGGAACTGAAGTAACTAAGGAGAATCATCTTAATTAGGATACTTTCATTGTGTAGTTACATATGTTGATTTTTAAAGCATTTATTTTCCAAAAGAGAGAGAAAATGGGAGATACATGTAAGCAGACAGAAGCAGTAGAGCAACGTGTTTCCATACTAATAATCTTTCAGATATATTTGCTCCCAATAGGAGCCCATGCAGATATCTGAAAAGGTGAAATCAAATTGGTCTGGTTTAACGTGGGGAGTGGGTATCATCGAAAGTGGGACTAAATCATTATTGTTGATGATAAGTTACTGTTATTTTGAATGAGAATATCATTATGTAATATATTACTTCAATTGTTGTGCTTTTTATTTAACTTACATCAGTTTCAAACTTGGGGATTGTTATGCTTGCTTTTAGCCGTTGCTAAAACTCTTACTGTTTTTCTGGGAACCGTATACTCTGTGCTTCTTTTGCCCTCCCTCTTCTGCTTCCCCTTTCCTTGAAGTGTTTCTTTTGTTTGTCTCCATTACACCAGCATGCAGGGACACAGTGTTTCTGCACAGTGGGAGTTGGCAATCTCCGAAGAGTCTTTCCAGCATTGCTTTTTAGACTGAAATCATTACAATTTTCAATAGCTACTTGGATTAAAAAAAAAAAAAAAGGAAAAAGAAACCAGCACATTATTATTCTCAAAACCATCTCAATGTATAAAGAGGCTATTTGCTTGGCCCTCCCACATCTCCCCCTCCTCTCCCTCCTCCAGCAACCCTTGCTCATCTTGCTCCTTGTCTCTCTAGATGTGTTTCCTTCACACCCAAGTTTAGTTTGTATGGTCCTGATTCACTAATTCTATTCAAATTGAGTATACAAATTCACTTTTCCTGTCGGTTCTGAATATTTTTGCACTGCTTATGCAAAAGATTGTAGTCAGATATATCTTACATACACTGATATTTAAATTATTACCTTTGAGAATGTGAAATATACCAGCACTCACCCAAGATCATGTTTTCAAACCCAGGAGTTATTAACATGAGTTAATGGGAAAGTTGCTCTAGTAATAATCCTGCCACTAATTTTTCAGTAGGTGGGAATTCTTGTTTATAGTTACTTATGTATCAAACACTCCTACACTCTGTTTTTCTCTGGGTCCTGAGTGCCTGCTTTTCACCAGTAGTAACATTTGTTTATGCACATGCCCACTAGTGACCCTAAGTGCACAGTAGAAACACAGGGCATGAGGAGCTGTTTGTAATGCCTTCACCCTGTGAAAGGGATTAGTGTATGTGAACACATAATATTTCCAACAGGGGCTTGTATGGTGTCGTCATAGGATTTATTTGTTCTCTTCGGTGAGCATAACTATAAATAATGAAAGGGAATGGCATGAATAAAGGGGAGAGTAATTTATGCACTTTATCAAAGCAGCACAACCAATTTAAATCCTGCACCCCATCCAGATGGATGTATATTCAAATAAAATCAAAACAATGTTTTTCATGGTTAGGTAAATGCAAAAAAAAAAACGTACTAAAGAAGGAAATGCAACAAACGTAGTAATTTGTTATTGATGCCTCTTATTCTGATGTCTTTTAAAATAAGTACTCAACTAAGTAGGATAGGGTATCCGTGTTCTTATTTGAAGCTACAGTGCTCCCTGGACGTGCCCCAGAGTTCCCCGAATGATGTCAATACTACTTAGTCCATCCTTCCATCGCTAGCCATCAGGCCTCAAATGCAGGAACCAGCAGAGAGTGAATGATTTTTTATTCTTTGCTCATAATATTTCTTATCCAGAGTATATTTGGAGCTTTGCACCAGATTAGAAATAATTGGGGAAATTTATGAGCACAAAAGTCAAAGGATTTCTCTCTGTTTGTTAGATTCTGATTTTACTTCTCAGAGTTTTTATCCAACAAGAACAAATGCAAGTTTACTTAAAATCAAGTTCTTAGAATACATCTTACCATTTTTTCCATTTTAAAATTCTAATTATAATTCAAAATCTAGATTAAATGCACTTGTCCCCCCAAAGCTTTTTAAGTTATCATGGACGTACTTTTGACTTCCTTTAGAACTTTATGGCCCTATGTTTGTACATTTCTCATGTCGCATGTTAAGCTGATTTTTGCATCGTATGTATTCGTATAACATTTCCTTTCTCCTATTGTTTCTGAATTCCTTCAGGACTAATATGATATGTCCTTTCTCATTTCAAGCTCCTTCAAACTCCTCACTCAGTACGTTGCACACTGGTACTTGTTGAGCATATGACTAAAAAAAAAAAAAAGAAAATGAAAATGACTACGCTTTAAGATCTCTTTTGTGTATCACTTAACTTCCTGTGTCTTTACAAAAACAAAGCAGAAATCATGGCACTTATCAGGAAAGACTGATATGGTATTAACCAGTGCTTATTACTGTTTTCAGATCCAAAAGGACATATATCTAAATTAGTATGGAAGGATTACAGGTGGAATTCTTTTACTTAAAGAATCATGAAAAATTTAGTAAAAATAAAAATTTAGCCTTTCTCATACTCTGCCAAAAGGACTGTAATGTGAAATAGCATGAATAGTTCAACTGTAGTATCATATCTGCAAATTATAGCTCTTCCAAATGCACCAATTGCTCAAAAGGTTATGAATGATGTCATTTGTACCCATATAGGGAAAGGCTCTTGCCTGACTTTTCAGATCTATTTACAGAGATCCAAAATGTTCTGCCCATTTGTTTATCTAAAATATGTTCCTTCCTGAATGCCAGAAAGGAATTGCTACTGTAATCCCAGGTATCAATTTGCTTCCTGTAGGATATTGCCTTATGATCCCTGCTCAGTTTCTTTTTATTTTTTTATAATCCCAAACCCTAGAGGCATCATTTCAGCCTAAGTCAGTGATTTAGAGGCTCTCATGCTTTTATTTATAAATGTGTATGCCATAAAAAGTTACATAGCCCAGAATATAATGAAAACTGGTCACAAAATTTTGCTTTGAAAATCACAAACATGTCCTAGTAAATATAGCTTCTGCCCAGCCATTTATTTTCTTGGTACTAGAGTAGCTGCCTGCTTGCATATGTCTGCACTAGGTTCAGATCCATGTTAGCATGTGGGAATCTGATTTTTGTGGGTCATGCAACACATTCAGCATATTGCTTAATGGGCTGCCAACTTTCTCAGTCATTCTTCCTTTCTGTGCAAATTCCGGGCCAAATGTAAGACCTAAAAGGGTTGCCTTTGGGCTGGGCATGTAATAATATGTGCCACGATTTTGTTCTCTTTGGTTCATTACGGAGGACCCAATATTAGACTGTGAGGAAGAATGCAATAAACTAACCTTATTAAGGTTCAGAACCTTACCAGGTGCCTTACATATATTATCTCATTTCATACCCAAACAGCCTTATGCAGTAGCTAATAAAAGTTGGATCAAAAATTGAATGCTGGTCTGCCTGACTTCTTTGCCTGGTTGGAATAGTTATTCTTGTAGTCCCTTTGGCCATTTGCTTACAGGAAGTGGAGAAAGGATTTGACTATTTAGGATTAGAGTCTAATCTGCAGATATCACCTCATTTGCAAATGAACAAATGGAGACTGCCCAAGTAACAAAAGCCTGGCTTAATGGAGAGAGGGAAAGAAGGAAGAAAGAAGAAAAGAAAAGAAGGAAGGAAAAAGAGAAAAGGGGAATGGGGGAAAGGAAAGGAAAGACAAAGAGTACCAAAAAAATTTTTAATGTACTTTTTGGGTTTAAGATAGGTTAAATAAGACCTACTGTTTTTGATTTAAATATATTAGTTTCAATTGAAGCACTCATGCTGACATAATAGAAGTGTTTTAAAGTAATGAATCATTATTTTAAAGGTCACCAATTAAACTCCTTTTTCAGAATAATTTTCCACCTGCCGTTCTGCAGGTGGACAGCCCCACATGCACAGCTTTGTGAACTTGGGCTGTAGTCTCCGATGGTGCCAAGCATTTAGGTAGAAACAAACACACCTTCAAGACCTCACATCTGTGGCAAACCTTGTCACTCAGAGATATTTATGTGTCTGGCATTAGAAGTCTTCTTTTTCTGTTTTCATGTGATTCTAGGATACATCCCAGAAAAATTGGCTGCAGATGATGAAAGTAAACTGGTTTCTATCCTATGTTGGAGGTCTTAATTTTGCATTTTATACATGTACAGTCTTTTAGGGGAATATTTGTCTCATACCATTTATTGTAGTTCAGATGTTCATTTTCCTATACTGATAAGCAGGACCCAGAGCTGAGCCTGACATGGTATTATGTCCAGAAACCTAGAAGAGCATTGGCAAAGCCAGAATATGCCTATAGACCTCAGTGAATAGAACCCAGCTGTTTGAAGTGAAAAGATAGATAGAGTTCTAAGAGGAGAACCTCAACCAGAAAGCCAGTATAGGGATGAAGTTAGGGGCACCTATGGGTTTTGTGAGGTCCACAGCTTATTACAAATATGGAAGGGGTTGGGTTCTGAAAAAAATTCTTACTTTCAGTGTATCAGAAAAGAAAACCTTTATGAAAATATTTCCAGTTTTCCTCTCAGGCCCATGCCCTGTGCAGATGAGGGAACTTGAAGCTTAAGCTTCTTATACAGTTGCCTCTGAAGTGGAGGACAATCTCTAGAGATTAGACACAGGATGGATCTAGTTTAAAAGCCAAAGGATGTGGGACCAGGATACAGAAGAAGATTCAAAGCAGAGACTGGGAGAGGCAGATGGTGGAAAGATAAGATGGCCAACTAAAGAATGTGATAGCACTGATTGTTTACAGTTCATCCATGGTCCTCTGCAGGGAGGGGGGATGGTAGCTGTTAAAGATGTCTCTCTGGGCTGAACAACACATATGGATATGCCCATTAAAATAAATATTTTAGGGTTAACCAACACAAGAAAATCATGGTTTGAATTAGTATTTCATGACTGATTTTTATCACTCAAAGTATATCTAAAGTCTGAGGTTTGGATAAAAAAAGAAATAAAGTTTTTGTTACTGCCCCAGAGGAGCTTGAAATAGGTAGAAACATTGACGGGGAAAATGTACTGGTGGTTTTCTTACAGCTTGTATCTTACCTAATATTAACCCACTGGGTATATTGGAGCTGTAAGGAATCTGGATGCAATAGTAAGCTCTGGTAGAAAAAAATTACATCGATCAATACCTTGCATTACTGTAAAAATCCTTCTGGGCTTAAAATTTTATTTTCTTGTATTATGATAGAAACCCTGAAGAGCAAGAATGAGGGCTAATCAAAGAAATAGTAGAAAACAGCATATGTGTCCCAACACATGATGGTCTCTATCAAGGACATTATGGGTTCCACACAGAAAGCTAAATAGTAGTGGAATGTTTTTTTGTCTTATATCTCTGTAGTGCTGTTTCAGGGTGTTTTTTTTTACAAGATTCTTCTAGTAACCCAGTAAGTTTGATGGCATAGCTTCAAATAAAAAAATCATTATTTGCATAGTCTGTGTGTGTGTTTGTGTGTGTCCACACCCATATGTATAGTTGTATTATTTGTTTCTCTTTTAATGTTCAACTTGTAACACTTGAAAGTTTATCATCTCATTTTTCTCTCGGAATATAACTATTTCATTATGTATTCTTTATGTCAATGGCTGGTGTTGCATATGTATCTACTGAAATTATTTTTATCCTAAAATGTAGATATCACTGGATAAGCATAGAATGTAAGGAAACTAATTACATAGAGCCATACTGTGGCTATATGTTTTTTAGAATAGTTAGGTATGAGAAATACATAGACATATGATTAGTGCTATAAATTTACAATACTATTTTTCTTTTTAAAGAATGCAACTTATTTGCTTCTTTCTTATTCTTTCTCCTCCTCAGGAGAAGGCAGTTGGTAAGAATGGACTGAAAGAATGAGAGGATTAAAGAAGTGAAATCAGGTTATAGGTCAAGGAACCACATGAAGCTTGACTCATGAAGGGGAGGAATGTGAGTCTAGAACCCCATGTGAACAAGGAAGCCACAAATTCAAGGGTCAACTGCATGGATGGATCCCATTGAGAGAGGGCTCATCAGAGAATCTCCTCTTCCTTCTTATATTTGACTGGGAGATCTTGCTTCTGGTTGTTCTTAAGCAACCTGTAGCAAGGATGAAGTCATAGAAGTCACTCTAAAATGCAAACCTAAAACCTAATAATTTCATTTTTCTCTAAATTCCTTCATTGGCTCCTTTTGCTCAATGGTACCTTTTGCATTTCTTGTAATGGCATAACCCGGCCCTTGTATACAGTCCTCACCCCAGGTTCCACTAGTATGCCTCATGCTTTATACTCAATCACACTTAGCAGGTTGTAGTTCCCTGCTTGCCCTTCATACCTGTCTCTGTGCCCAGGTGCTTTTTCACCCAATTTTTTCTTGTAAGACTCAACCAGAATGTCATCTACTCTGAAAAGCCACTTCTGAAGACTTCCAGTCTGAGTACCACACCTAAATCGCTCTTCCACAGCATTTGAATTGGCTTAACAATTAGATTAGATTGTATACTTATTTTTCTCTTTCCACAAGACTACCAGCTCCTTGAAGCCAGAGACTAGTTTAGTTTCTTTCAATGATTCTGAAAAGTTTTATTGTTTGTATGCTAGTAGTCTTAACTGAGAAGAAGGGTGACAAATCATGGAGTAAGTTGAATTTCCTGCGGAGGCTTAAATACAAAAATTCAAGAATACTGTCAATATCTAAATTGAAATGGTCACTATGGTCACTTTTCTATAAGATTCATTTATTTGTATGCAGAAAGATGTTTATACTTGCTTGTTTGGGTACCTACTGAGCCAACCAAGGCCTCTTACATATAGGATAAGGCTGAAGGGGAAACCACCTTGCAGAGCACATCACATATTCAATGTTCCTAATAAATGTTAGTTCCTAATAAATGATGGCAAGATGCATGGGCAAACAAACAAACAAACAAACAAATATTTAAAGAAAATTTCAAACATATTTAAATTAGGAGTGGATACATGATTATGAGCAGAATTTATGTGATAATATATCCCAATAATCTTCAGGAGTGCAATAAATACCTGGTTGAGTGTGAAAATTGATGGCGTCTTGCTGAAAAAAAAGACCAGTTTAACAAAAATGAGCTGAGTAAGATGTATTATGTTTTGGGAAGTGATTTGAAATATAAGAAAAGGACTGGTTTGGGGAAAACAGGGTAAAACAGTATGTATCACAGTCTGTAATGGCTGTGCCAAGCCATCACTTCACATCTCTGTGAACTTCTTCATTGTTGCTCTTTTATCAAATAAGTTTGAATCTGATTTACGTCAAATTATACACCTAACTCTAAGTGATTAGAAAGAAATTTTTATCACTTGACAGTAAAGCTGGGTAAAATCTCTAATTTCTCAAAGAGAATAGCAGGCTGGCAAGAACCAAACTACCCATTTCTTTCTCCATAACATGATCTGGAAGTGGGGATGATTTCTACAAAATGCCCATTTGGAAGGAGTCAAAAGACACATTGCCACTGTCCAATAAAATAAAAATGAAAGTTTTATTTTATTGGATAGTAGCCGTTTCATTAATTTTTTATTACATCATTTGAGAGTTAAAACAAAAGCCTGTTAGTGTTTGAAACTGGAATTTGAACCCAAATAAATGAATTTTTAAGATTCTAGCTTAAATAAGAGCCATGAAAAAGAGGTGAGGATTTGAGGAGATAGTGCACTGCTTTATTTAGATTATGGTGTAGACTGAGGTCTGTTCAGTGAGAGTCACACATTTCTATTAATGTGGACTAACTCGCTAGACCCCTACATGCACAATATCTACATTCAAGAATTCTAGTGGGAATGTCACCAGAAAATCAAATGTTCATTGAATTCACTACTTTATCTGTTTCTTCAATGAAAGTTCATAGTTGTTTTTATCAGCTTTCCATTTATGGAAGATTTAGGGATAGAAATTTCATGATGTTTCCTATATATAGTAAGGACTTTAACTGAATAGGACTTTGATATTCATTTAATTTCCTTATTGGCTGAATGTTTACTAGAATATTCTTTTGGTTTTCAGCTTTCATAAAATACATTGTTATCTTTCTTTTCTCAGAAACTACAGTAATTAAGAACATTCTGATTCCAGCCATTATTGTAGAGATAAACCTTTATTGTACTCTATCATAGATACAAATGTAAAATTGGATTGAATTTTCCCAGAGGTTTACCTTCAGTAAATCCATCACATTGTATTGGTTTAGTGCTTATTTCTTACTTGTTCTTGGACCATGAGTATGTCTTGAAATTCTATTTCAACGAAGGCTGTCCCTGGTTGAATTTTAATTGATTACTCCATTAACTGATTTTTTGGTGTAATGGTTAAGAATGGAAGCTTTTGGGGGCCACCTGGGTGGCTCAATTGGTTAGGTGTCTGACTCTTGATCTTAGCTCAGGTCTTGTTCTCAGGGTCATGAGTTCAAGCCCCATGTTGGGCTCTGCACTGGGTGTAAAGACTACTGAAAAAAAAAAAATGAAAAAGGAGACTTTGGGATCAGGTCAGTCTGGTTTTGAATTCAGACCTAGCAATTTACTAGCTGAGTAGCTTCTAAACCCTCAGTAAGCCTCACTTTTTTCATCCATAAAATGGAGACACTACTGGTACCTACCTTGTTTGTCTGTTGTGATGATAAAATCAGAAAATGTGAATAAAATTTTGAACTGTGTCTGATGCATTCTAAGTTTTAATGTCAAATATTATAGTTTTTGTGTGCCTAACTAAGCAGGATTACTTGTGCCTAAGTTTATGTGTAGGATTAAGTTTAGGATTATGTATGCCTAAATTTATGGATTATATTACTCATTTAAAGTAAATGAGCCTTGTAAAAGAAATATTTGACTTAAAAATATTTTTTCAAAGAAAACACAAATCAAATAAAATACTAATAAAGGGAGCAGGTACACTATGCAAAAAAAAAGTATAGGCAGAGTTGACATTTTATTCTTTTTCACTGATAATACAATGTAAAAACAATGATGACCTCTAAGGTCTTAAAAGAAGTTGGCCAGAGAAATTAGACATTTTAAGAGCTTTAATTGATAAGTGATTTACATTCTCTATCATAAGATTGAACTCCATAATAAGTTTGTTTGGTGCCTTAAAATCTTAGGTTATGATAGTATGATGCCATCAGAATGAATACATTTAAAAAGTAACCATCCACGGGCGGCTGAGTGGCTCAGTCGGTTCCCCAACTTCTGCACAGGTCATCATCTCACAGTTTGTGAGTTCGAGCCCCATGTCAGGCTCTGTGCTGACAGCTCAGAGTCTGGAGCTTGCTTCAGATTCTGTGTCTTCCTCTCTCTCTCTCTCTGCCTCTCCCTGACTCATGCTCTGTCTCTCTCTCTTTCAAAAATAAATAAAAACATTAAAAAATTTTTTAAGATAACCATCCAGATTATGAAGCCAAAACTCTACAATTTGTTCAGTTGTTTTATAATACTCAGTGGAGTACTCTATTACTTTCTGAGCTGAATAATGAGTAATTTATAAGTCTCTTTTGAGGTTTCTTAATAACTTTGGAAGAGTCTGTTTTTGTTTTGTTTTATATTGTTTTTGATGGTGTATCCACCATGCACAGCTATGCTTTCTCTTGCCACCTCCACTGCTTGTCCCATAAAACTGAGTACTCTCTTTCCCAACCTCCCTTGTAGCAAGAAGGGGCCATGTGTTCTCATCACATCCAATGAGGCATGGGCAAAAGTCTGTTGAAGAGCATTGGCTGATACTTTTTTCCTGACATAAGCATGGCTGGTACTGTTTCTTCCCTCTGCCTCTAATATTTAATTTAGTCTTATTAGTGAGAATAGTGGCCACAGAAAGATGGAACAGCTTGGTGTCTGCTGACATTCCTGAGCAGGTGCACTAGCCATGGACCACTGCCCTCCGTACTTCTCCATATAACCTACCGACTCTCTTACTCAAGTCAATATGTGTGGAGAGCTCCTTTTAATTTGTAAGGATTTTCTAATGTGAATTCAATCATGTTAACCATTCCTTTTGTTATTTATGCCACACTCTGTTTCCCAGAATCTTTGAAGTGACATAATTGTAATACAGGAAAAAAATAAGAATAAAATAGATAAAATTAGTTATCTAAGTCTTAGTATCAACAAAGATCAGCTTTTAATAGTTTAATAGGGGTAGCACAGACTTTTTTGAACGCTGATTTTTAAAAAATGTTTATTTATTTTGAGAGAGAGAGAAAGAGAGAGAGAGAGAGAGAGATCAGGGGAGGAGAAGGGGGGAGACAGAGAATCCCAAGCAGGCTCTATACTCACAGCATGGAACTCAACATGGGGCTCGATCTCATGAACCATGAGATCATGACCTGAGCTGAAACCAAGAGTTGGACCGTTAACCACCTGAGCCACCCAGGCATCCCTGAACACTGATTTCTAACTAGCATTTCTTATGTGGATCTTGATATGGGGAACACTGAGTGATACAGAGGGTAATGTCTTCTGCAGCCTCACTGCATGAACTACAATTAGGAATATTACAGAGTTGTTTGTTGTATGCATTCTTCTACAGAGTGAGTCAAAGGCATCAATAAACAACTCAATGACATCAATTATGTGTGGGGCCGATAGCAGCCATATATGATACTCTGTAGTGAGACATTCTGATATGAAGCAGAATTTTTAATTTATAAGGGAGAGATTGGCTTTCAGTTTTTTTTCCCCCAAACATCATAGTTCCCTCAGGTTGTATTTTGATGGGCATAGATCTGAGAAATCAGCATTCTACTCTTTGATGAAAGCCTGAAGAAGAAATATTCTGCATTTCTGTTCAGAGTAGATCCATATGTCTAGAAAACAGTAAAATTGGTCATGTGTTCCATATCCTATAAGCAATACTTGATGTATACAGCGAAGACTCATAGCAGAATATAAAACCATCACACTTTGCCTGAAGGTGGCCTCATGGGCACATATTTTCTTCTGAGGCACTTCTGGGTCCCTGGTAACACATAAACTAGTGATAAATTAATCTTTAAAGTTCTGCCTCATAGAAAATCTTCAAGATGATTTTGGCTGAGAAATGTTCAAAGCGGGTATTACCATTTACACATCATAGCTATAGTATTAGCATACCCAGCCACCCACCCAGACAGACAGACAGACACACACACACACACACACACACACACACACCCTGTATCCTATCTTATATTCTCCTATTTTATCTGGTTTTAAGCAACATGATTCCCAGCTGAATCCATTAGGACAAATTCTCTGCAGAGCAAGCTGCTAGAAAATGTAGATATTCCCTATGACATATGAGAATTTGGGCATTAAAATATTTAATATGAAGTCACACTTTCTGACAGTGGTTTCTTGGGTAACCTCCAGTTTGTGACAATTAAATTTTATAGTCAACGTATAGAAATCGTATTTTCATATTTTCTTGGGAGAAAGAGGAAAAGTGTTTTCTTTATGAGGTACATAATAAAGAGCACCTTCAGATGTTTTCTAGAATATGTGCCAAAGTGAGAGGAATAAAGTTATATTTATTCGTACATACCACCTTAAGGCTAAGAGTGGGAAGATAAGGTAAGCCAGACTTTTTATAGATTGTGCCTGAATGTTTATTCTTGTCTGGGGGTATCTCTCTTTATATCACATTTAAAAATGAATAAAAATCTAAAAAATTAATAAGATATACATTTAAAGGACAAAATGTGAAAATAAATTTTAAAAATTTTGCTCACTGAATGAAGTGTCCATCTTTCCTCCCTTCCCTGGAGTTTTCTACTTTTTAGAGATAATAGGAATGATAGCCTAGCACTTTAACTGGTAGGTAAACTAGTTTATGTTTTTGTGTAAACATGTTCCTTAATTATTTCATCTCTTCAGCTACATCCTACTGGAAGAATTAAGGTAAAATATGACCCATATTTTTCATTCTCCTTCACTTATAGCAGGTTTCTCCAAATAGCAAAATATTCCTTTTCTCTTATGGTTCTGGTTTGTTTCCCAGGGCATCACCATCAGTGTCTGTGTTTATTGTCTTTATCAAAAGTTAGTCTATGAAGTCATTTTTGCTAATTTCTGTTTAGCTTAGCCTCACAAAATCTATTATTCTAAAGCTAGGATAGCCTGGCACATCCCACCTCTCTCTGTGCTGCATAGTCACTTTGAATGATGACAGATCAGAGAAGATGGGCCTGAATGCATAATTATTGTGACATATAGTTAACGTTAGTTGATAAAAGTAGGTACACATAATTAAGAGAACATGCTTGATAAAATCAGGCAGTTTATTAAGGACCTGGGTGGAACAACTGTGAGGAGTTACAAGGGATTCATAAACTTCCTTTTGCCTCTTCGAATGTCACTGTCTCCGATTGTCTTTGCAGTCACTGTTTAAGGTTTGTCTCATGCATAATAATCTCTCTCTTTCCCCCGCCCCATTCTAGAACAGTTTTGCCTTTTCAACTAGTTACTGTTACCACCATTTAATAAGAAGGCTTTGCTGGGCTTTCTAATCGAAAACTTGCTTTTATCTTTCTTCATGAAAGAATTGAAATGGCTTCTTTCAGGTTGCTGTAGCCTCTGGGGAGATAAGGACCCTGCGGTTAACAGGATGAGAGATTTTTGTTTAGAAATTTTTATTTAGACAATGAAAAATGACCTCTGTAAACTCAAAGCTATCTTATTTTGGGGCTTTAGGCTTCTGGCAGATAAATCAATTGGGCCCTTGGGACAGCAAAGGAAAAACCTTTGCAGTAACTATGTCAGGGCAACGCAATAGATTTGTTGTGAGTATGCAGTTGTATTGAATGTAGAATGCACTTAAAAATAAATATCATTTTATTTTCTATTAAATATTCAGGATCTGGATTCTACTCTTTTCAGCTTCTGCAAAGAAATATTTCTTTGTGTGATGCAAACTGGAGAAAGCAGATCTTTTTTATGTATAAATTATGTGGCTATTGTTGTTATTTTGGTTTTGACTTTTTAATTATTTACCTGTGCATTCTCTAATGGGGACTATTTTTAAATTTAGATTCTTAAAGTTATATCCCCATATTTAAAAAAATCAGTGTTATAAACTGCTCTTTTGTGGGTAAACAATTTCATTGTTACCTAAATAATACAATAGTAGTTTGTCTAAAATATGCTTTACCAGATTGTCGCAACATTTTTCACACCTGTTCTTAGGCTCAAGGAGCTTTGCAGATCCTCACAGCATGAATTTGCACTGTGCATTCACTCGCAAAAGAAAGAGTGTTGCACTTGGCTGTGTGTGTGTGTGTGTTTTTTTTAACCTATGTCATGTAGCGTGCAGATTCAGGGTGAAAAGTTATGCAGAATGATCTGTAAATTTGACAAGAAAGCAAACCAGGAGACAGATGCTCACTCAACATGTATGGATGTGCAGTTGTTACTGATAAGAGTGTTAATCAACATAGTAAAGAAGCAGTTCTGAAGGGGTTAACTTTTTTTCATCGCACATGAAACCATCACACACATTTTGCAACGTCATTAAGACTATAACGCAAACTAATACAACACATGAGACCAGAAATTAAAGTGTACTGGAAAATAGAGGTGGAAAGTGATTTAGCAAATATCTCATTAGGAATCACAGTCAAAACAGTAGAAAAGACTGAAATGAGATTAGAAAGATAACCAGGAAATATTTTTTGAAAAGCCATGTTCCCCCTTCTATTTTTTTACTTTAATCATGTCTGACCATTTTGAGGTGAGGGCAAGCCTATTTGGTAAACCTCTTCTATATGCTCTTATTATTTTTGTAATCTTTTCATTTTTTCCCATCTTACATTCAAATTTGATTAGTGTTAGGCTATGATCAGAATTAATGGATAAATCATGTTTTACTTATCCTGACAAGTGCCTCTATTTAGAACTCTGAATAATATACACATATACAATAGAGGTATTACTTAAATATCCATGATTTTGCCACAATGACTCTTTACAGTGATCAGATGTGGGCTTTAATTTGGGGAACTTGGGAAGAGATAAGTGACATATATTTGTATTATGGTTTTGTTGTCCAAAAATTAATGGGCACAGCACCAATCTCAATGTATTGCTCTAAAGAATAACTGAGATAATACATGTAGTAACAGCAGCTAAAGATTTTTGAGCACTTGCCTGTGTAGACACTACATTGTGTAGACATTATATGTATTCACTTATCTAATTTTCACAAGAATTTTATGGGTATACATTACTATAATCATCCCAATGATTGGGGAAACAGCAGCACATAGAGGTTAATTAATTTATCTACTAGTAAGGGGAAGAGTGGGTGATCAAGCCAAGAAGACTTTGCTCTTAACTCTTACACTGTGGCTCTCTATGCCAGGTGCACACTGCCTTCAGTATGCATACAGATCCCATTGCTTCCCTTCATTAGAGTACAATCTATTGACCAAAATATCTGTGATCATCTCCTATGATTTGGATATTAAAGAAACCTATACATTTAAATTTAAAGGTCTAATTAAGTTATTAGACCAAAGTATGCCTATTTATACCCCATGTCCCTAATATCACACTGTCTGCTGTGGTTATGTAGAATAAATTTGGTTATCTCGGGATCTTCACCCATAAACGTTTTGAAAAGATGGAAAGAATAAGTTTACTTAAAACCAATAGGAAATGATTTAAAATATTATTATCAATTGATAATTCAAATAAAATCATTGTTGGGCTGTATAATACAGGTAATAAATCCCATGAGCTACCAGACTGAAAGATACTCTATTTGGTTACAACGATGAATAAATGCTTCATGGAAAAAAATTTGAATATGTTTATTAGATGCTGTCTGAAAATTTGGTTCTCCATACACACTAGAAATGACATAAAAGATCAATTATATTTATAAGATATTCATGGGATCCATGCTTCTGAATCTTCACCCATTCCATTATCTAACTTCTTTTTTTTTAAATTTTTTAATGTTTTTTTATTTATTTTTGAGAGAGACAGAGAGAGACAGTGCGAGCAGGGGAGGGTCAGAGAGAGAGGGAGACACAGAATCGGAAGACAGGCTCCAGGCTCTGAGCTAGCTGTCAGCACAAAGCCCGACACAGGCTTGAACCCACAAACTGTGAGATCATGACCTGAGCCGAAGTCGGACGCTTAACCAATTGAGTCACCCCCATTATCTAACTTTTTTTTTCAACTTTCTGAAAAATAGTTGTAAATCCAGGGGTGGGTTTCACAAAGCTATAAAACAATTGTAATAATCACCAAGCCAATTTACTAAAAGTCCATAAATGCTACTCTAAAGGTGGTCCCCAGACTCCCACTCAGGATTGGTTGTTCTGCTTAATTATGTTTCCAAGGTGATTGCAGATTTGAAATTTCAAATAAGAAAGAAAAAAGAGGACTTTTAAGGTCATATAGATGACACTACAAAGTCCTGTACATTATTGGTAGTGCCTAGCTCAGTTGTCCCCTATTGATGTCCTGTAAATATGTGTTGAGTAAAGTGGCAGTAAGGAAAGAGAAATCAAACTGCAAAAGTAGAGAAATAAGACTGCACAAGAATCTATGATTGCTTACTACAGGAGCCAGTGCAATGTTTTAAAACTCGTAAAGGCATTACTTTACTATAAAGTATAGTATAAGTATAGTAAAAATAATAAAAATTATAAAAATGAGATTTTTTTAATCAAATAAGGCTGACTAATTTTCTAAATACTATATTTAAAGCATCAAAGTATCAAATTATTTGAAGATTTTAATAAAAGATCTTCATATTTTAACAAATTGCATAGAATTTAAAAATCTAACAAAAGGAGGTAGAAAATAATTAAAACAAAGAGGTAAAAGTGAAAATCAAAATAAATAATAACTAGTGACATAGTGATGTTGAGAAACAAAATAATCAAGACACTAAGATAAATGGGAGTATCAATCAAGGTCCCAACAAGAAATAGATGGCACATCTGTTTAGGTAAATTGAAAATTGATATTCCTAAAGGGACCATTTACAAAGGTGTGAATGAGGTGAAGGGGAATCCCAAAAGGTGGAGTTTGTAAAAAAAAAAAAAAAAAAACAGCTGTTGTCACTTAGGTTCCAAAGGGGAGGAACAGAAGCAGTTACCAAAATCCAGAATAAGAGATTACCTTGAATGTAGTGGTGGAAGAACATAGCCAGCTGAGGAGATCTGGAAGGGGAGGAGAAAGAGCAGTAATATCCTGAGGTCATTCTCCTCCACCCTTCCAATCCGTTGCTGGTGCTCCTCACTAACTATATCCAACTCTAAGATGGAAGGCAGGGAAGCTTGTTGATGGAGCCTATCTAGCATCAGCCTCTTATGGCAGAGAGCAGAGTGGAGAGGGACTTTGGAAAGATCAGTGGAAGATACTTGGCATTATGAGCAAAAGTAAAATAATGTCTTAAAACCTAAAGCACTGAGCAATCAGGACTTTATTTACATTGTTGCTGAAACTTAAGGAGCAGTGAAAAAATTGCAAAATTTGTAAAATGATTAAATCTTTGGGAAATAAAATTCTGAAAAACACCAAGACAAAATGTAGAATTCTCTTGGCAAAGATGAAGATATAATTTTGTGTGTATGTGTGTGTGTCTGTGTGTGTGTATGTGTGTGCTTATGTGGAAACAGAGAAGGGGGGAAAACTATAGGCTAGAGGATTTTGATTTGAAAACAAAGTTTATATTAAAGTTTTACTTCTTTGAGAGCAGACACCCTAGTATAGTCAGGCACCCTATTTTACTTTGTAGGGTGATGCCAATGAGATACAAAATGGAAAGGATCACCAATACTCAAAAATCAAGATAAATATATGAATGCAGTGTTTTAAAAAAATGTGAAAAAATCCACAATGAACAAAATATTTTTAAAAAATTTTAAATACAGATTTCTCTTTCTTTTTATGATCCTGCATTATTGTCTGACTAGTGTAGTGGTTTCCAATTGGTCTTCGGTCCTCTGGCTCTGTGAGTGCTGTGGCTAGTACTGCTTAGGTTTATAAGGGTTGAATACAACATGCAAACACATGGAGCTGTGCAGGGTTTTTATACGTAACCATGCTTTTGATTGCAGAGTTTTATTGACTTTTTCCACTAGGTTCAAAATATGGGAAGATATTTGATGGGTTGTATAGAGGGGCACACATTTTTCTTTTTGCCTCAGGCTCCAATATGATTCAGCACATGACTGTTGAACACTGTAATACATAACTGATAATTGATGTTTATTCAATGAAAGAATGATTAAATGAATTAATGTGGTCATTTCCTACTCCAAATATGTATTACAAAGCTTTGGTGTCCCTTCCAGCTCAATTTTTTTTTCTTTTGCTGCATAATTTATGGCTTTACTCTGACATTCTTACTCAAAGTCACAAGGGTAGTTTTAAGGGCATGATTAGGGATATTCAGATGCTCAAAGAAGGCTGTTGTAAAGAACTCATGAATAATCCACTAGGTAAGAAATTTTCATAATAACATTTTACCAAACTTGCCAGTTTTTTGTTTGTTTTGTTTTGTTTTTTGTTTTCCTATTTCTGTTACTACCTCTTTACCTGGAATCTTCGTCAGTTTCTTCTCAATCCTATTCAGTACATGCTTTTTATACTCAATTTGGTTAAACATTCTGAATGTTTAATTCTAAATAATCATACATCGGTATGGGAGAACTTTAGATATGTGATAGTCTAAATGTACATCTTTCTTTTCTTAGTTGTTCCCTCATGTTATTCTCTTTTTTTTTTTAACTTTTTGTTTTGTTTTGTTTTTGTTTATTTATTTATTTATTTATTTTTTATTTTTTTTTTTTTATAGTTTATTGTCAGGTTAGTTTCCATATAACACCCAGTGCTCTTCCCCACAAGTGACCTCCACCAAGACCATCACCCCGCTTTACTT
>CM053577.1:60754489-60774886 GCA_028646485.1 Cryptoprocta ferox | reverse complement strand
TCTTTTTGCCATTGGATAGTCTTTCCTCCTTTGTCAAAGATTAATTGGCCATACATTTGTGGGTCCAGTTCTGGGCTCTCTAATCTATTCCACTGGTCTATGTGTCTGTTTTTGTGCCAGTACCATACTGTCTTGGTGATGACAGCATGTTATTCTCAAATGTGTTTTTAAATTTGTTTTGTATGTTGTCTTGTTTGGAACTATATATATCTTAAAATTATATACATCTTATAACTCTCTGCAATACCTGGCAGATCAGGGAACAATAAATAGTAATTAATGATAATTGTAATAGTAATGAGTATCAACTTAATTTTTTCACATATCCTGCCTTAAGACCCCATTGGAATAGTATGGATTTTTACAACAAACACAATTTCTTGTCTTTGAAAGCCTTTTCATTGGTTTCCATTTTAATGACTCCCATTATTGTTTTGTTAGACATAGATGTTGAGAAGAGAGACTCTGATGCATTATTTATCTTTCCCATAACTAATATCTGGGAAAAAACAAAAGTGAAATTTGACATAGAAAACTCTTATCTAAGAGCCAGATCATATAAATGCATGTGATCAAGATGCGTTTTTCAGAGTTTTTGGAAACATTATGTGGAATGTTGATTTTGTAAGTAAATAATAAACAGTATCCTTTGTGTCTTATATATTATTTATGATTCTATATTTTTAAATACTTTTTCACAAGAATATTTTGCTTGATCTTCAAATCGTCCATGTGTTGGGACTAGTTCACCTACTGGTCCATATCCACATAACTCATGCTTTACTGCCATAGACTGATGTGACACAGTGTAATAGAATATGATGCATTGCCTGAATTTGAAGGAACATGGACTATTTCTGGATCTGCTGTGCAGCATAAGATCTGTATCACATTTGAAACAAAGCTAACCAAGCAGACAGAGCAGAAAGATATCTATAGCATCCATTAATCAGGGTAGAGTATATATATTTTCAGCATCTTACTCTATTTGCTTGGTATATTTTAAGTCTGAAATACAACAAAATAGCCTTAGTGATCGTTCATGTTGTTTTTTACATTACTATCCTTAGAGAATCATCCCCTCAAAATAACCAATGCGATTTCAACTTGATTGAAAATTGTTAAATACGTTGTATTACATATATTCCTTCATTCCACCTTTTCTCACTGGGGAAACATTAAATATTCTGCAATGTATGCATTTTGATTAATAAATAAATATATGACTATTAGCACCACACTGAGCTACTATCTGCCATTTAACCCAATCAAATTCAAAATAATTTAAAGCACGTTGTTTATAAGAACTGCAGGTATCATATTATGTCAGATTTGAATTAAGGAGAATAAACAAGGTAACAGAATTAACTAAAAGAAGCATATTCACATAAGCATATGATGTTATAGAAGACCTTCAGTTTAGGTAATACTTTAGAAGCTCTTTGAGGCAAAATTGCCACACGTGCTTTAAATTTTTTTAAAAATTTTTTATGGTTTATTTTTGAGAGACAGAGTTAGAGCATGAACAGGGGAGGGGCAGAGAGGCAGACACAGAATGTGAAGCAGGCTCCAGGCTCCGAGCTGTCAGCACAGAGCTCAACGTGAGGCTCAAACTCACTAACCGTGAGATCATGACCTGAGCCGACTTCAGATGCTTAACCGTTTGAGCCATCCAGGTGCCCCGCCATGCATGCTTTAAAGAAGGCAACTTACAGGGTCCCCTGGTGGCTCAGTTGGTTGAGCATCCAGCTCTTGATTTCGGCTCAGGTCATGATCTCAAGGTTGGTGGGTTTAAACCCACATCGGGTTCTGCACTGACAGTGTGGAGCCTGCTTGAAATCCTGTCTCCTTTCCCTCTGCCCCTTCCCCACTTGCTCTCTGTATCTTTCTCAGAATAAATAAAAATAAACTTAAAAAAAAAGAAGGCAACTTACATCCTCTCTGTTTTATGAGGTGTGTTACTCATTTTCAAGTACTTTTCACATAAGTTTATCTCGTCTTTCCTACATATTTCAATATCTGAATTCCTTGAAGTTGAGCCACTGCTTCTTGCCTCCATTCATAGAACTTGTTCACCCACATCAGAGAAGTAGGAACTAGAGATCAGATTGCCACCTGTTTTCCCCATTTGGTCCCTCATTCTGGAAAGAACATGTAAAATACCTTTAACCTTACTGCAGTGAGGCATTTACCACTCAAGCCCCACCCTTATCCAGAATTTCATTTATGGTTTTCATGGTTTTTTTAATGTCCCCTCTTTCTTTTTTCCTTATCCATATGTCCTCTCTCCTGCTTTCCCTCACAGCCATAATTCCATTCCTCTGAGATAATCACCCCTTGACCTTGTGGTTATTGACAAAATTACTTCTCAAGGGTCTTTAAGCAATATAAACTACCAAGTACGTGTTGCTTGCTCCCAAAGCTTATCTCCATCTGTGACCTAGTCACTTCTTCCCAGCTGCGTTGAGATCACCTGTCTTTAGAAATCAGCCAGGTGTGTTATGTCACATATGCCTCTTCCTCTCTGAAACAGTTATCTCTTCACCATTCCACCATTCTCATTAACCTCATCCTACTTTCTGAACCTGCCAGCCTGTGCAACATGACTGGAGACCTGAAGGTGGAGAAGGGAACGTATGCTTGTGGGGTGATGTTCAGTAGTTATTTGCTCTGTGCAGACAACATGATCCCTCATAGCCAGTCTGTAAATAACATTTAGCAATTTTCCTTATAATTTTTCTATGCCTCCCTCCCCATTTTTAGTCTTACACCCATCCTGAACCCAGTTGCAGACCCATTACTATACATGCAGTCTCTTACCTCATCATTCTCATGCTGCAATCTATTTTAGGTTCAAAGGCTAGAATAATCTCTCACACATCTGTTATGTTTCTTTTCTCCTTACTGCACAAGAATGACACTCTTCCATCCTCTTCCTGTCCCTTTTATCCCAATCAACTATATTTTTCTTAGTCCACTTCATGAACAGTTCATTCAAGTCTGTGTAATCTGTTGTTTGGAGAAATTGGAGTTTGGAAAGGCGAGAATTGGAAAGGAGAAATTCTCAGTTTCTTTCAATTTTTACCTTCCCTTCTCTTCCCTTCCTTTTGTAAATGTATCCATTTATAGCCTCCTCCTCTCCCTCCCCTCCTTTTCCCTCCCCTCTCCTCTTCTTTCCTTTCGTCTACCTCCTCTTTCTGTCCTTTAATTTCATTTATTAGATACTTACTGAACACCTGATATGTTTAAGTACATTGGGAGCTAGAAGATAAATCAATATAATCCTACTTCAAGTCAGGGAAGTAAGTAGCATGACATTAATCCTCATAGCACATTTGTTAGGAAGTATTCTTATATTTCATAAAAGAGGAAACTAAAGTTGAGAAACCTTCCCTAAACAGCAGAGGTCACAATGCTAATAACAAATAATCTGAGATTCAAATCTAGACATTCCCAATTCCAGAAACCATATTTTCCCCCCACAAAACTACTTGAAATCTTTACTCACGAAATCTAAGGCACTAATGAAGATATGGACATAAATGAGTCCAAGGTCATGAAACAAAGCCAGTATGCATAGAGGTAAAGAGTGGACAGTGGGATTTTGTGAAATAAACTAGAAGGATTAGAGAGGAATTTTCACCCCACTTGGGGAGGAGCTCTTGTCTACATTTGCAGCCGTGGCATCCAAGGGTCCTCTGGATAGTTCTATGGAAGTCCTCAGATGCAAGAAGATGGCCACAGCCGTGGAGCACTGCAAACAGGGCAACGACCCCATCAGGGTGAATGGGCAGCCCCTGGAGGATTGAGCTGCGCTCACAGCAAGACAAACTACTGCAACCTGTTTTGTTTCTGGGCAAGGAGTGGTTTGTCAGGGTGGACATCCAAGACTGAGTAAAAGGTGGTGGTCACGTGGCCCAGATTTACACAATCTGCCAGTCCATCTCCAAAGCCCTGGTGGCCTATTATCAGAAATATGTGGATGAGGCTTCCAAAAAAGAGATCAAAGACATTCTCATCTGGTATGACCAGACTCTGCTGGTTGCTGGTCCCTGGTGCTGCGAATCCAAAATGTTGGGTGGTCCTGGTACCCATGATCCCTACCAAAAATCCTACAGATAGGCCTATCATGAGGATCAGGGTTCACCTTTATTATAAACAATTGTCACAGGGGAAAACAAGGACTATTTAGGACATAAAATGGTAGAATTTTATGATGAATTTGGTATATAGATTAAAGGCTAGAAGGTTTCTATAATGACTCAGAGGTTTCTGCCTTACATAATGGAATGTTTGATCTAGAATGGGATGGGGGGGGGTGCCTGGGTGGCTCAGTCAGTTAAGCATCCGACCTTGGCTTAGGTCATGATCTCATGATTCGTGGGTTCGGCCCTGCATCAGGCTCTGTGCTGACAGCTAACTCAGAGCCTGGACCCTGTCTGTGGATTCTGTGTCTCCCTCTTTCTCTGACCCTCCCTGCTTATGCTGTCTCTCTCTCTCTCTCTCTCTCTCTCAAAAATAAATAAAAACATTTTAAAAATTAAAAAAATAAAAAAAATTAAAAAATAGAATGGGATGAGGTGCACGTGTTAGACAGAAGAAAATATAGAATAGTAAAAAAGAAGTATAGGACCAAGTTGTGAAGAACTGCAACATTGAGAGCTTGATAGAAGGGTGATCTTAGAAAAGGGCCAATGAAGAGGATATATGTTAGAAAATATGTACAGGAAAACAACAAGGGGAGCAGAAGAAAGATTTTAAAAGAAGGAGTGTAAATAGCATCAAATGTTATTAAAATTAACACTGAAGTTTTTCATCAGATTTGGTGACTAAAGATCATGGCTGACCTTAGCAAGAGCCATTTGAAGTGAAGTTGCCAGAAGTCAGAATGGGGATGGGTAAAATTAGAAAATGGAGTCTGAAAGAGCAAGGGATCCTGCTATGGAAAGGTAGTGGTGCTGATCAAGAAAAGTTTTTAGAAGAAGTCATATTTTCCCCCTGTTTATCTTAACAACTCTTTGAAAATAAATTCCATGCTTAAAATAATTTGAGAATGTAGACTTATAATAATAATTTCCACATATTTATTTAACTAGTCTCATATTTTTTACTAGTTTAATTTTTTATTACTCTGTAGTAAGATCCTTAAAAGAACAGATTCATAAATCTAATTATTTTATATCTAATTATAATCTTATTTTAATTCAGTATACATATCAATATTGATCAGTCATCAAATATTTATTGCATATATACTATACATAAAATAGTTATTCTACTACAGACAGAAGTTCTCTATCAGAATTTCATTTAATTTTTTGTTTTCATTCAAATAATAACTTTAAAGTAGTAATTAATCATATTTCAGATTATCTGATTGAATACCAAGATCTGCCATGAAATTTGAGCACCCAGATTTGCATTTGTAGTTTGCATTTCTTTTTTTTTCCTCCTGATATAAAATCATGATTTACTCTATGAACAAACTGTGCATTGATTCAAGTGAAGCAATGTTGGGGGAAATTAAATCCACATACACTTCTGTATGCAAACCTCCAGATCAGAGAAGGCTATTTTGTGTTAACAGAATCACATTCGTTTAAATAACACATAACAATAAATAGATCCATCTGTATACATATCAGGTTTTTAAAACAGCAAGTATTGAATATATAATGAAATTTTATTTCTGTTTACAATGTTTATTTATTATTTTTGAGAGAGATACATAGTAAGCAGGGAAGGGGCAGAGAGAGAGGGAGGCACAGATCCAAAGTAGGATCCAGGCTCTGAGCTGTCAGCACAGAGCTCGAGGCAGGGCTCGAAGTCACGAGCCATGATCTCATGACCTGAGCTGAAGTCAGATACTTAACCGACTTAGCCACACAGAATCCCCATGATAATTTATTTCTCATTCTAATGTCTAGCAAAAACTGGATGGAATATCTATTTGAAATAGAGTTTAATAACAATAATATAAACATCTTATTCAAGGAAAAATACAACTTTAAAAAATCATCAAAGAATACCTTATTAACTTAGGCAGACTCATGGTTAAGTATGAGATTTAGTTCTCTTGAATCAGCAAATTTTGAAGTCATTAATGAATCTCACTCTGTACAACATCTTGGTGAATAGGGATTCTCCACTTTAAAATATTAAACTCAAAATACAAAGTCATATCATATATAGAACTGGGCTTGTGCCTACCTCTTCCTACAATTTATTCAACAGTGGACCTTGACCCAGGGATATACAAGAACATACACTGTTACCGATCCACAAACACAGAGGTCCAATGGGCTCTGATGCCAGGGATGACTCCAAGGAAGAAGCAGAACTTGGTTTGATCCTTGCTATAGATTGAATGTTTGTGTCCTCCTAAAACTCCTATATTGAAACCTAATGCCCAGAGTAATGGTATTTGGAAGTAGGGCCTTTGGGAGGAGCTTAGGTCTTGAGAGTAGAGCCCTTGTGGATGGGATTGATGCCTTATAAGAGAGATCCCAAAGAGCTAGTTTTTTTCTTTTTTCCTTCAAAGTGAAGGCACAGAGAAAACACCATTTATGAACCAGGAAGTGGGTTCTTATTTCCCAAGCTGCCAGCATTTTGATCTTAGACTTCCCAGCCTCCAGAACTATAAGTTATAAACTTCTGTTGGTTTATAATCTACTCAGTTTCTGGTATTTGGCTATAGCAGCCTGAATGGATTAAGATAATCCTTAAAACTAGTATACACATCTACTTGATATCCTAAGAGAGGGAGACAAAATGAGTGAAAATATATGGAGGTGTGCTCAGGAAAATGAGTGCTGAAGCTTAGTTGGAGACTGTGCAAAGTGGTCAGAGAACATAACAACTACAGAGTAGTCTGAGGCCAAACTCTAGATTAAATGCTTTTACTGCTAGGCAAAGCCATTGAAACACATCAAATTTTACTCTGGATTTGTTGTAATTTCATGCTTTTTTAACGTAATTACACCTAGAATATCTCTTCCTGAGATTTCCAAGTTGCATAAAAAATATTTTCAAACTAGATAGTTCTTCATATAAAACACATGATAAATCAGAAAAATAAAGAAAAAATTAAATAAAACTTTACTGAAACAACCACTGTGTTTCAGTTTGCTGTTTTTAGTGAAATTAGATTCGTTATTATGTTCATTATTCTTTCCCCCCACTATTTTGTGGCCCTTTCCTCATTATGTTTCACATCATACAGGGAAGAAAGTGAGATAATACTCATGTAATTACCTAACTTATTTCTTCACCACCCCCCTTTCTTTCTTTCATTTCATCTTTTGTCTCTAGGAAAAATATTAAAATATTTATAATTACAACCCTTTATTCCTTTCATTTTCCTTCATTTTGCTCATGTGAATTCTCCAAATGAGGAATTTGTGTTATCTTCAGAAATGTTTTGTTTCTTAAAAATGGAATAAAAAAGGACAACTGATAAAGATATTACTTTTTCCTTTGTTAGTAGACCTCAGACTTAATATTTATTATTGTTTTTGTGGATGTCTTTTATATGTTTAAGCTGCCAACATATAAAAGATGGCCAATAAAGGCATATGCATACTTTTAAGTTAAATAGATTTCATTTAACATTTTACATTAATGTACTAAATGAGGACATTGATTTACATACTTCATGAGATATTAGGTCTATTCTGATTTTCATAGAATTCTATAAGGAAATGTCAACAGAAGAAATTACCTTTTACTTTAATGTTCTCCCAGAGAAGTCATCTTACACTAAAGAACATCCTTGAAAACAACAACTTACTAAAATTTTAAAGATAGCCTCCTTCCAGCAATCAGAATTTCTTCAGAAGTAGAACCTTTTTCAAACATATTAATATTTTCAAAAAGATGATAACCCTGTCAGGGATTAGACTGTCTCCAGGGTTAAAACCATAATCTGGTAAATAATTTCAACAGAGGACTTTCTTTCTCCCTGAATAGAAAACTTCCTCACCAGGGAATCACACAGATATTCATTTCTTCAAAGACAGGACAATTTAAACATGTCAGAATCTTCAAAGTGGAAAACATGCCACCCCTTAGCAAAATGAAGTCTTTTAAAGTAGAAGCCCAACAGCATTATGAAGTCTCTGAAAGAAAATTCCCAAAGCTCTACAAAATACTGCTTTCAGTACCCAAGTCTCAGATTATAATTTAAAAATGTTATGCAGATCATACACAATCTACTCTTTTTAAAAAAAGAGATTTTGGTTTTTTAGAGTAGTTTCAGGTTCAAGCAAAATTGAGCACAAAGTACAGAGAGATTACATATACTATCTGCCCCCACACATGTACAGTTTCCCCAACTATTTCCATACCCCACCAGTGTGGTACTTTTGTTGCAATTGATGAACCTGCAATGACACATCATTATCACCCAAAGTCCATAATTTACATTAAGGTTCACTCCTGGTGTTGTGCATTCTATGGGTTTGGACAGATGTGAATGTTATGTATCAACCATTGTAATATCATACTAAGTAGCTTCACCCCCTAAAAATTCTCTGTGCTCTGCCTAAGTCATCCCTCCTCCCCTTTAACCCCTACTAACTAACCACTGATGTTTTTTATGTCTCCATAGTGTTGCATATTACAGAATATCATATAGTTAGAATCATATAATACATATCCTTTTTAAATTGACTTCTTTCTGTTTTTTAGAATAATAAATGTTTATTAAGACAAACCATATTCAATGTTTATGAAATCAAAATAATATGGATAAGAACAATGGAAACTTAAAATCAAGTCATTAAATAATAGGACTAGCATGTACTTCTTAAAGTCTTTTTAATATTTTTAATTCCATATAGTTAACATGCAGTGTTATAGTAGTGTAAGTATACAGTCTAATTGGCTTCGTTCAATTAGTGATATGCACAGTTTCCTCCATGTCTTTCATGGCTTTATAGCTCATTTCTTTATGGCACCAAATAATATTTCATTATCTTTATTGCCACAGTTTATCCATTCTTCTACTGAAGGGCAAATTAGTTGCTTATAGGTTTTGGCACTTATGAATAATGCTACTATAATTATGTAGGTAGGACATAAGTTTGCAATTTCTTTGGGTAAATATCAAGGACTGCTGTTGCTGGATAGTATGGTGAGAGTAGATTTAGTTTTGTAAGAAACTGCCAAACTAATTTCCAAGGCGGCTTTATCATTTTGTACTCCTACCAGCAATGAATGAGAGTTCCTGTTGCTCCACATCCTTGCCAGCATTTGGTGTTATCAGGGTTCTGACATTTGACCATTCTAATAGGTAACTAATAGTATCTTGTTTTAATTTGCATTCCCGTGAAGACATATGATGTGGAGCATATTTAAATATGTTTATTTGCATCTGTATAAACGTTGTGTGGTGTCTATTCAGATCTTTGGCCCATTTTTAATTGGTTTCTTTGTTTTCTTATTTTTGAGTTTGAATGTTCTGTGTGTGTGTGTGTGTGTATTCTTTGTATATATATTTTAAAACAATCCTTTCTCAGAAATATGTTTTAGAAATATTTTCTCCCAGATTGTGATTTGTTTCTTTTTTTTTCATTGTCTTGACATTCTTCTGCAGAGCAGAAATTTTTAATTTTCATAAACCCCAGTTTACCAATTCTTCCATGGATTTTGCCATTGGCATTGTATGTAAAATGTCATTGCCATACCCAAGGTCATCTAGAGTTTTTCTGTATTGTTTTCTAGAAATTTTATAGTTTCACATTTTACACTTAGGTCCATGATCCATTTTGAGTTCATTTTTTTGAAAAGTATAAGGTCTGTGTCTAGATTCCTTCCTTCCTTCCTTCCTTCTTTCCTTCTTTCTTTCTTTCTTTCTTTCTTTCTTTCTTTCTTTCTTTCCTTCCTTCTTTATTTCTTTCACATATGAATATCCAGTTATTCCAGCACAATTTATTGAAAAAATTATATTTACCGCATGAATTATCTTTGTTTCTTTGTCAAAATTTAGTTGACTATATTTATGCAAATCTATTTCTGGGCTTTCTAGTCTGTTCCATTGATCTATTTGTGTATTATTTTGCCAATACCGCACTGTCTTGATTACTGTAGCTTAATTGTAAATCTTGAAGTTGGGTATTGTCACCCTACAACTTTGTTCTTCTCCTTCAATACTGTGTGGGATATTCTCAGTCTTTTGCCTTTCCTTATAAAATTTAATATCAGTTAGCTGATATCCACAAAATAACTTGCTGGGATTTTGATTGAGACTGTATTGAACCTACAGATCAAGTTGTGAAGAACTAACATGTTTATGCACAATATACTTTTGAAATGTTCCCATTTGATTTGAACCATTTTAATTGTTAAATAAAATATGGTAAGATCTACTTACCAAGAAAATAAGATTAGTGTCAAATGCAATATTTCTGTATTCCTTTGCTTGTAATATAAGAATCCAGGAAACTAGTACATAAATGATGAACAGAACCCTATGTTTTTGAATCATGCAGTACAGTTTTACCTCACTTCACATTATGTGTGATCTTGAGGAGGAGCCTACAAGTCAGGAGAACAAGTTCTGTGGTGACAAGTAAGTCATCTGGACTACTGTATTTTTCTCTTTAGGTGAAAGAGTTTATCTGCTTCATCCACTTGATTGAAACGTTGTGAGGCTGAGTTAATCTTAGGGAAAACTGTGGAAAGTGATGAGTGCTAAGCCAACATCGCCATAGTCACCATCATTGTCAATTACACAATTGTCACAATTTTCCATCCCAGAAATTGTAACCAAATAATCTTTTTTTGTCTAAATTTCAAATTTATTTGGGTTGTGAGAGGCTTGGGCATAAACATGTATTATAGTTACAAATTAATTGAATGTCTAAGAAAAATTGCTGAAATTCATAGATGATAGAGGAAAGAACAGAAAACATTTATAGTAATTTTTACTTTTTATTATTGTTTTGTTATATATTATTTCTATATCTATATTTTATTATTGTCCATGTAGTCTAAGTATTGTTTATAATAGAAAATATAATTTGATTCCTATTTATAGTATTCTATTTCTAAAAACATATGGAAAGCTGATTCAGAATATATTAAATTTAAGATTATGGGGATCAGGAGCAGGTCATGGGTTAGGTTAATCCTCTTTTCTCTCCTTCAATTATTTGTTTTCCCAAGGTGGTTATTTCATTCTACATTTGAAAGGGGACTAAAACATAGAGTATGTGTGTCTATGTGTGTGTGTCTGTATGACTTGAATATATGATAGAACAGAACTCAGTATAATAAATGATACAGGTTGATAGACCATTTAAAATGTACATATGGTTAGAACTCACTGTGTGCAAAATTAAATGAATTGAATTTCTGACTTGAAACTTGTGGTTACAAAAGTTTGGGGTTAACTGATATTACATTTTTTCTGCCTATCACTCTCAGTGTCTTATTCATAATCAACTGAAGCCACCTCACAAATCTTTGTGGTTCCATATACCAAGTCAGCTTTCCACCTAGTAACAAATTCACTTGGTACACTCTCAGCTCTTTAGCTTTTTGAGCAAACTAATTTTCTGGACTCCAAATGCTTTTCTGACCAGAATCCTGAGAATTTTCTGACCACTCCTTAGGAGCAGGCCTGCCTTAGCATCCTTGCCATTTCAGTCCTTGGATGGGAACAGCCTGTTGGAAGCGCAGCTTTGGTGCAAACACTGTGTCTGAGAGGAATCTAAGGCTCAAGGTCAATTATCCTTAGTTGCAGTTGTAAAAGACCTGATAGGCATATTTTCATGGCCACCATAGTGGATGAGAGCTAGTTTATTATTAAAGGAACTCCTGGGGCCAAGAAAATGAAAATATCAAAAGAAAATCAAAATATTTAAGTACCTATAATGTTTCCCATGTTTTCAGTGCCTTCACACTTGTTATCTCTTTTATTTTTTTATTATTTTTTAAATGTTTTATTATTTATTTTTGAGACAGAGAGAGAGAGAGAGAAAGCATGAGGAGGGGAAGAAGAGAGACGGTGGGGGGTAGTGGTCGACAGAAGATCTGAAACAGGCTCTGCGCTGACAGCAGAGAGCCCGACCTGGGGCCCAAACCCATGAACGGAGAGATCATGACTTGAGCCAAAGTCAGACGCTCAACTGACTGAGACATCCAGGTACCCCACACTTGTTATCTGTTTTAAATTTTATAACAACTCTAAGGAATAAATCTTACTATCCTGATATCAAATATATAAATCTGAATATATGAAAACTGACATCATCTTAATTTTAAGGAGATACTTAAATAGTAAATGGCACTATGTTAAATTCAATTGCTAACTGGATGCCTCTGTTTGGTTATAGAAAATATGTTATCAATATCATCACCTATTCCATCAGAACAATCTTAAGCAATGTGAAGCTCAAAGTTTATCACTGACAGAAAATACCATTGGTTTCTTTCTCTGGCAGGTTTACTTCAATCATTTTCAATAAAGTATCTCCCAAATATCCATGTCTGAATAGCAATAGTTTGTCATTAATTCTCTCAAGTAAAATGATATTCCACGAAAGACTGGTTAGTTCAGCTTGTGATTCATTTTTGCAAGTGCTTCTCCTCCAGATAACCATCGTACTGCAGCATAAAGCAAAAGTGCATTTTGCATACTTCCCACCTTGTCACATGGTCATTAAAATGAGACGTACTCAAGTTTCAAGATTTAATAAAGTTATAAATTTTTATTACTTTACTGAGGACATTCTTAAGGGAAGCTCTTCATTTAATTAATTAGTTGAACTATTTATTTATTAAATGTGGATCTATGGTGGTTAGTAATAACCATGACTTCAAGTGGTGTGGCACAAACTGTCATCAGCTGTATCCACCTTTACTTTTTGTACCATTGGTGCAAAGAAGTCAAGTAATGTGTTAGTATTATTATGACAAAATTTTGATCGTGTGTATCCACTAAAAGTATCTTGGGTGGCTGAGGGATCCAGACCAAACTGTAAAACATTGTTCAAGATTACAGTTAAGAAGTCTTTTTCTTTTAATGTTTATTTATTTTTGAGAGACAGAGACAGAGCATGAGAGGGGGAGGGGCAGAGAGAGAGAGGAAGACACAGAATCCAAAGCAGGCTCCAGGCTCTGACCTGTCAGCACAGAGCCCGATGCAGGGCTCAAACCCATGAATCGTGAGATCATGACCTGAGCCAAAGTCGGATGCTTAACCGACTTAGCCACCCAGGCACCCCATATAGTTAAGAACTCTTGAGACTATGCTAGAATATTTGCTCCATGAGAGCAAGGATCTTTATTTTGTTCATTTATGTGTTCCAAGCACTCAGAATGATCAGTAGCACATGATGTAAACATAAAAGTATTATCTGTTGCATTAAAAAAAGAAATGCTGAAATCCTGAATTTTGATCCCTGTCCTCTCCCAGACCCCCTCACCACCGATCAGACTAGCAACTGAATGGTTTTGTGATTTAGTTTTCTAATCTTTAAAAGAGATAATATTAGTACCTAGCTTACAGGTTTGTTTTAAAGATGAAATGTGACAATGCGTTAGAATGCTTCATAGAATGACCAACACAAGGTAGTGATGTTCCATTATTTAAAAATATGTCGAGAAGAAATATATATATTAAGGATCCTTAGTTGTCTCAGTTATAGCTTGTTCGTTTGCCTACAATAGTGTTGCAATCAAAAGAGTAAAGTATCATACATAAACAAAGACCTGGAATAGTAGGTCAAGGCTTAGATAGTAGCCCCAGAATGACTTCAGGCACTCAAGCTTCTATTTTTCTGCACTGATATCCTACCACCGGTCATGTCTTAACCCAGCGTAGCTATGAAGTGTCAGTTTTTCTTCTGCAGTGCGGGCCAGAAGACGGAAGAGAGATAGAAAGGGTTTTTAAAAAGTCTGACCTCAGCTGAATCAGCTCCCTTTAAACAGATTCTCAGAAGTCTCATATCTCAGATTTACATTTTGTTCGCTGTAACACGGTAACATACAAAGGAGGCAGAGAAGTTAGTCTTTTATTCTATGTGTCAATATGTCTACCTAAAAACCGGGGTTCCTATACTAAGGAGTAAGAAGAAAACTGATAGGTGATTGCTGGAGCAATGTAATAATTGCTATGTAACATACAATGTGGGTATATTCCATTGTCTGATTGATACAGATGCTTTTTGCTCCTCTGTGAATATAACAACTCTTTGACCTAGAGCTGAACTCAGCACCTCACCATAGGCCTTTATCCTAACTAAAGAGTAGAGGTTGTGCATCAGACTATATCTAGTGCCTGTACGTTCTCCCCAGAATCAAGCGATGGGAATCTCTAAGGACAGTGCATCGAATGTGGCTCAGCTCTACTGACGACTAACCATTTTAGGCTGAACTGAGGAGCACTACAGCTATCCATGTTTCCTGAATCTTATCCCAATTATATTTCATTTAATAACACTCAGTGAAATATCTGGTGGCAGGGGAAATGAAACTACATGCTTTTATGGGATCATTCATCAAGAACTAATTGAAGCGTTCATACAGTTTAGCGCTGATAAAACAGTGTTACAATAAACAATAACAAAATTCACTGGAGAAGGATTTGTTTTGCCGTGAGGAAGATGGTTCCGTTTCATCCTGGGATTCCTGGTTAAAAGAGTCTCCAATATACAAAGGGATAAGCGCAGCCTCCCCCTGCATAATGACGGGGTGGAAGCTGTGTCAAATGTATTAGTGTTGCTCCACTGCAGCCTTTCTCCTCCTAAGTATTTGCTATTGTGCGGGACTCTGGCAGGAGGCTGCAGGACCAATGGGATTTTTAAAAGTTTCTTTTTGCTATTGATTGTTACTATGCTTGAAAGCAGCTCATTCACAGCATTTATTGGAAAATATAGAAAAATCTTAAAGTGTACTTTAACAAGTTCAGATTTCCTTAAATCCCAATTTAAGAAGTACCTTTTTGAATACTTCTGCTTTTGGAGTCAGTTGGCTTTTTGTCGTTGCAATCCCTGTTCCTCCCCCACATGGTCCTTGGACATCTGGCTGAAGTGAAAAGGAGGAAACGGAGAATGGATACCTTACACCTTCTGATTTTCTTGGAAGTGATTGAAAGGAAATAGTAGCAAGACGAAATGTATGAGAAATGTGCCACAAACTGCTGTAAACCTGAACATTTATTTGCTATGTTTATACGACTTAGATGGCAGTAAGCACGATACTGTAGGTGCAGAACTTACTTGGTAATTGGTATATCTTATATATAATAACCACAGGATCATTGGTAAAACATATTACCCAGACTCAACTTAACTATAGGCAATAAGACTAGTCTCTTCTACCATCACCACTTTAAAATTGTTTAAATATCATTACATGGATACAGATTTTAGATAAAAGATCAGTATATAAGAAGGCTCATGAAATGATATGAAGGGTCATCTTTCACAGACACCGCTAATATTTATTAGTGTGTTTTGAAAAACCTACATATGAAACAAGAAACTCTGGTAATATAGCGAAGGTCAGATATTATAGTTTTAAGGAGCAGATTTTTGTTCAAATTTGCCTTGCATTATAAAAGTAACTTCTCTTCAGAGCTTTTTAAACAGTAGTTTTCTAAAAGTCTTAATACATTTTCAACAAAGCACTGCCAAGCCTAAATTATTCCCTAAAATGAGAAGGATTTTTAAAAACCACAATCACTCTTTGGGTTGGCTAAGAAGTAGAATCAATGCTTTGTGTACTTAGTTGCCAGTCACTGCAGTTAATTCGTAGTACCATTAATAAGTGAAATACAAATTCATATTATGACACATAAGAAGTATCAATTTAATATATATGTTGAGGGATAAAATTATGATTGTAGATTTTGTAGCTTTCATATTGTAAACCATATTTGACTTTCCATGTAGATTTGCCAAATAGAATTTTATAGCAAAGGCATCTGAAAATGGGAATGACAGATTAGCATAAATTAAGTCAGCACCATGCTATAATTCTTTCACTGTGGTTCTCAAACACACTAAGTAGCTTCTCCTCCAGGACTTCCCTTCTGCATCACACCTTCTTTCTCAGGATTCCCACAAGACTTGCTCACTCATGTCTTTCAGGCCTTGAACAAATGCTACCTTCTCAGTGAGGACTTCCTGACCATCTTATCTTGTATTGCAACTCACACCCCCTGAACTCATAACCGTAATGGCTACCTGACTTATTTTTCTTCATTAACACTTCTTAGCATCTGACACCCTATATATAAATATTTTTTGGCTTGCTATCTAATGACACTTTTTAGAATTTAGACTCTGTAAGGGCAGATGGTATATGTTTTGTTCACTGCTTGATCCCAGAGCCTAAAATATGACAAACATTCAGTGATATATGTGGAGTGAATGGATTAGGTTCTAGATCTCCCGTACCTCATATACAAGTTCTTTGAGCATAAGTTAGTTAGCCTACTGGTTTCTGTTTCTTTATCTACAAAACATGAGAAATAATAATTCCTGCTACATTTTGCATATTAAATGAAACACTGTGGATGAAAGCTTTTTCTAAAGGTAAATGATCACTGTTGGCACATCAAATGGCTTTAAGGAAACCGTGTGGAGGTAATAGATTTTGCTTTGCTTGGGTTATCTGGTTCAGAGGAGACCTAGACTTGGATAACGACATTGGCTTTGGTATACAAATCAAAGTTAAAGCTATGGACCCTCTGCCTCTGCCTTCTAAGTTGTTAGTAATACAACAATCAGTTGTTCTTGTGATTAAAAGCAGGCAGTGATTTATAGAGACAGGTGACATGCAAGATAGAATTTAAGGGATGGAAATTTAGGTAGGGTGAGTGAGGGTAGTAGGATGCTAAAGCCAATTGGCCTACATGAGAAATAAACTGGTGAGTGTGGCCTTATTTAAAGTATGCTATCAAGAAAAGAGGGGCATCATAGAAACCAGCATAGAAAGGGTGGTGTGGTGATTAATTGTATGTGTCAATTTGGTTATGGTATGGTGTCCAATGCTCGGTCAAACATTAGTCTAGATGTTGCTAGGAGGCTATTTTGTATATGTGGTTCACATTTACAATCAGCAGACTTTAAGTAAAGGACATTTCCCTTCATAATGTGGTTGGTGGGTCTCATCTAGCCATTTGAAAGCCTTAAGAGAAAAACCCTGCTGTTTCCTGGAGAAGGAATTGTGCCTCAGGACTGTAACATAGAAATCATGCCCGAGTTTCCAGCTTGTCTGTCTGTCCTATGGATTTGTTAGCTCCCACATTCCTGTGAGCCAATTCCTTAAAATAAAGCATTCTCTCTTTCTCTCTCTCTCTCTCTCTCTCTCTGGCTCCCTCTTTCTTTTTTCTCTTTTATTGGTTCTATTTCTCTAGAGAACCCTGATTGATACAGGTAGTAATTTGTGGTTTACGACTGTGAAAATTAAATAAAACAGTGTGTGCTAATTTCACAATAAAATACTAGCCCACAGTAGGCACTCAAAAATGGTCATTCTCATCATGGTGATGGTGGTGGAGATTATCAATGTGTTTACCAATGGAGTTTGGTCCTCAATTAGCCTATAAGAGTATCTACTGAGTACCTGACTTTGCTGACTGATTTAACAAGTCAAATTCAAATAAATGGAAGTTCGGTCAGTTATAAAACACTCTCAAAATATTAAGTATAGAAGCAAATTTGTTTATGTAGGTATAGTTAGAACAGTGTTTAGAAAGAGTATAAATTCTTGAGCTAACAGACTGGGATTCAAATTCGATCTTTGCTTCTTCCCTATATGTGATCATATCTGTGAAATGGATATTGTAGTGCATTTCCCACAGACTTGCTGTGGAACTTTCGTAAAGTAAATTATATAAAACATCCAGAACTGTGCCTGTCATATTTTTCTCCTCATTTCCCTAAGGCACAGTAAGTTAACATCAAGTGTCCTAATTTTTGAAATTTCACCTTTAGCCCTTGTATGCCAAAAGAGAGGCCAATTTCAAGTTCCATAATTGGAGATAGACATTTTTTCTTTTTCCCTCCAGATAAATGAAACTACTGAGAGAAAAGAATGTTCAATAAAGCAGAAGCAATTTTTAATGCAGTCTTGCATTGATTAAAGCTACATAGAGAAGAAAAGGGTAGCTGCCTTACCAGACTGGGGGGCGGGGGGTGCATAGTTAAAGCCTCTCACTGTTATAGACAGGTACATCAGAGAGAGATTGGATGTACCCTAATGCACCAATGATCCTTGCAAGTCCCTCTAGGACAGCTTTGGTGGACTTACCCCAACAGACTCAAGAGCAGCAACAAGGCCCAGAGGTGAGCTCGGTCATTGCAGAGTCTATTATGGGACACTGAAAATAAAGCTGAGGGCTCTATAGAGAAAGAGAAACTAGAATCATTGTCAGTGTTATAAAATATGTATTTTACTACATGTCCATATGATGTATAGTTTATTATTAGTAGTGCTTATTAATGAAGAGGTATTCATTCTCAGGAATATCCTTTAACTTGAAATAAATAAAGAAACTGAGTATGGTTTTACTGTTGTAAATGTAACTTCAACAAATAAAGAGAAAGCTGCTTCTTATAGGAAGAAAGGGATTCAGTGATTCAATGATAATATTATTTCTTGAAATTTAAGGAATATTAAAGGATACTTTAAAAAACTATTTTGGTATGTTATAGAGGATTATATTTCATTTAAATTATTAAGAAACTCAATTCATGAATTTGTTCCATGTAACAAAAAATAATAATAATAATGAGAGTAATAATAATCCCTTTTCAAATATTTATTTATTTATTTATTTATTTAGTGTGTGAGAGAGAGAGAGTGGGGAAGGGGCAGAGAGAAGGAGAGAGAGAATCCCAAGCAGGCTCAGTGCTATTAGCACAGAGCTTGACACGGGGCTTGATCCCAGGAACCATGAGATCATGACCTGAGCAGAAACCAAGAGTCGGAAGCTTACCCGACTGAGCCACCCAGGTGACCCAGTAATTATAACAGTTTTAAAAGCAGAATGCACACTGCCATGTAGGCTGGCAGAGTGTCAGGGCAAAGGCTCTGGCCAGCACCCTTGCAATAGAACATCCCTGGGGTAGCTCAGGAAGGCAGGTGAGTCTGGCACCCCATCAGGCAAGTAGAAGCAGAAACTCAAGCAGGAAATGTCTGGCTGTAACATCTGGGTTCAGAGACCAAGGGCTGAGACATCTGTATTGGGAATAAACTAAACATAGCCTCATTAAGACAGGTCAGGAGTGGAGAGAGATGGAAGGAGAGGCAGCAGCTAGGCTGTGTTTGATGGTACTGAAAAGAAGAGCTCCTGGAGCATTAAGGCAGAAGTGAGGCCAAAATTTACCATTAACTTTTTTTCAAATTGTTAATAGCTTTATTTGATTTTAATTATAATATTACAGACATATACTGAAACACTTAGGTGATATAAAAACAATAAAGACAAGGGTTCAAAGTAAAATCTTGAATTCCATATATTTAATAAGTATGTCACCAATTTTTTTTAGTCTTTTCATATATAGTGCATACTTTTTTTATTCATTGGGTTGTACTGATCCATCACCTGCTTTTAAGAATTTCATCTTATTTCTTTTTTAAAATTATTTTTAATGTTTATTTATTTTTGAGAGAAAGAGAGAGAGACAGAGTGTGAGCAGGGGAGGGACAGAGAGAGAGGGAGACATGGAACCTGGAGCAGACTACCAGCTCTGAGCTGTCAGCAAAGAGCCTGAAGCGGGGGTCAAACCCACAAATCACGAGACCATGACCTGAGCCAAATTTGGACACGTAACCAACTGAGCCACTCAGGCTCCCCATGAATTTCATCTTATTTCAATGACTATAAATCTGCATTGTCATTTTCAATGTGTGCATAGTAATTTATTTGGTGAATATATCCAAACATACTTTATCCATTTTCTGTAGATGGGCTTTAGGCTTTTTTATGTGTTTTTTTTTAGCCAAAGAAACTCTTTCATGGTAAACACTCCTTGAAATTGCTGTTTCTTCTCTGTTTCAAATATAAATAAAATTTATTTTTCTATCTGAAAATATAACCATCTAAAGTAAGTTTTGAAAACAAAAATTAAAAAATATTTGTATTTTTACCATTACAGCATATCAATCATTTTTGGCTTTCTTAGGATTTTTTTTGTCCTAATTTTTATCACTTTTAATGATCTTTTTTTAAAATAGTTTATTGTCAAGTTAGTTTCCATATAACACCCAGTGCTCTTCCCCACAAGTGCCCTCCTCCATGACCATCACCTCCCTTCCCCGTTCCCCCTCCCTCTTCAGCCCTCAGTTTGTTCTCAGTATTCAAGAGTCTCTCATGATTTGCCTCCCTCCCTCTCCCTATTCCCCCCCCCCTTCCTCTTCCCATGGTCCCCTGTTAGGTTT
>CM053577.1:60711300-60754389 GCA_028646485.1 Cryptoprocta ferox | reverse complement strand
AAAACATATGGTATCTGTCCTTCTCCACCTGACATATTTTGCTTACCATGACACCCTCGAGGTCCACCCACGTTGCTACAAATGGCCAGATTTCATTCTTTCTCATTGCCATGTAGTATTCCATTGTATAGATGAACCACATCTTCTTGATCCATTCATCAGTTGATAGACATTTAGGCTCTTTCCATGATTTGGCATTGTTGAAAGTGCTGCTATGAACATTGGGGTACATGCGCCCCTCTGCATCAGCACTTCTGTATCCCTTGGGTAGATCCCCAGCAGTGCTATTGCTGGGTCATAGGGGAGTTCTGCTGATAGCTTTTTGAGGAACCTCCACACTGTTTTCCAGAGTGGCTGTACCAGTTTACATTCCCACCAACAGTGTAGGAGGGTACCCGTTTCTCCACATCCTCGCCAGCATCTATAGTCTCTTGATTTGTTCATTTTAGCCACTCTGACTGGCATGAGGTGGTATCTCAGTGTGGTTTTGATTTGTATTTCCCTGATGATGAGTGACGCTGAGCAACGCTTCATGTGCCTGTTGGCCATCTGGATGTCCTCTTTGGAGAAGTGTCTCTTCATGTCTTCTGCCCATTTCTTCACTGGATTATTCCTTTTTCGGGTATGGAATTTGGTGAGTTCCTTGTAGATTTTGGATACTATCCTGTTATCTGATATGCCATTTGCAACTATCTTTTCCCATTCCGTTCGTTGCCTATTAGTTTTCTTGATTGTTTTCTTTGCAGTGCAGAAGCCTTTAATCTTGATGAGGTCCCAGTAGTTCATTTTTGCTCTTGATTCCCTTGCCTTTGGGGATGTGTCGAGTAGGAAATTGCTGCGATTGAGGTCAAGGAGGCTGTTTCCTGCTTTCTCCTCTAGGGTTTTGATGGTTTCCTGTCTCACATCCAGATCTTCATCCATTTTGAGTTTATTTTTGTGTATGGTGTAAGAGAGTGGTCTAGTTTCATTCTTCTGCATGTTGCTGTCCAGTTCTCCCAGAACCACCTGCTAAAGAGGCTATCTTTTTTCCATTGGATACTCTTTCCTCCTTTGTCAAAGATTAATTGGCTATACATTTGTGGATACAGGGCTGGGTTCTCTATTCTATCCATTGGTCTGTGTGTCTGTTTTTGTGCCAATACCATACTGTCTTGATGATGACAGCTTTGTAGTAGAGGCTAAAGTCTGGGATTGTGATGCCTCCCATTTTGGTTTTCTTCTTCAATACTACTTTGATTATTTGGGGTCTTTTGTGGTTCCATACGAATTTTAGGATAGTTTGTTTCAGCTTTGGGAAGAATTCTGGTACAATTTTGATTGAGATTGCATTGAATGTGTAGATTGCTTTGGGTAATAATGACATTTTAACAATGTTTATTCTTCCATCCATGAGCATGGAATGTTTTTCCATTTCTTTGTGTCTTCTTCAATTTCTTTCATAAGTTTTCTATAGTTTTCATTGTACAGGTCTTTTACATCTTTGGTTAGGTTTATTCCTAGGTATTTTATGGTTTTTTGTGCAATTGTGAATGGGATCAGTTTCTTGATTTTCTGTTGCTTCATTTTTGGTGTATAAAAATGCAGCTGATTTCTGTACGTTGATTTTGTACCCTGCAACTTTGCTGAATTCATGGATCAGTTCTAGTAGGCTTCTGGTGGAGTCAGTATCATGTCCTCTGTGAAAAGTGAAAGTTTGACTTCATCTTTGCCATTTAGGATGTCTTTTATTTCCTTTTGTTGTCTGATTGCTGATGCTAGGACTTCCAGCACTATGTTAAACAACAGTGGTGAGAGTGGACATCCTTGTCTTGTTTCTGATCTCGGGGGGAAAGCATATATATGTCCAGTTTGTCGGCATATAATTTTTCATAGTATTCCCTGATGATGGCTTGTTTTCTGAGGGATTTGTTGTAATAGATCCATTTTCATTTATGATTTTGTCTATTTGGGTATTCTCTCTTTTCTCTCTGAGGAGCCTGGCTAGAGGTTTATCAATTTTGTTTATTTTTTCAAAAAACCAACTCTTGGTTTCATTGATCTGTTCAACTTTTTTTTTTATTCTATATTGTTTATTTCTGCCCTGATCTTTATTATTTCTCTTCTTCTGCTGGGTTTGGGATTCTCTTGCTGCTCCCCTTCTAGTTCCTTTAGGTGCTCTGTTAGATTTTGAATTTGTGCTTTTTCTAGTTTCTTGAAAAGGGCTGTCCTAGGACTGCCTTTGCTGTGTCTCAGAGAGTTTGGATTGTTGTATTTTCATTTTCATTTGTTTCCATATATTTTTTAATTTCTTTTCTAATTGTATGATTGGCCCAATCATGCTTTAGTAGGGTGGTTTTTAACCTCCACGTTTTTGGAGGTTTTCTAGACTTTTTCCTGTGATTGATTTCAAGTTTCATAGCATGTGATCTGAAAGTGTGCATGGTATGATCTCAATTCGTTTGTATTTATGGAGGGGTGTTTTATGACCCAGTATGTGATCTATCTTGGAGAATGTGCCATGCACACTTGAAAAGAAGGTGAATTTCCTAGCTTCAGGATGCAGAGTTCTAAATATATCTATCAATTCCATCTGTTCCAATGTGTTGTTCAAGTCCATTGTTTCTTTAGTGATTTTCTATCTGGTTGACCTATCCATTGCTGTAAGTGGAGTATTAAAACCCCCTGTGATAAACACATTCTTATCAATAAGATTGTTTCTGTTTGTGATTAATTGTTTTATGTGTTCATGTTCTCCCCAATTCGGCCCATAGATGTTTATAATTGTTAGCTCTTCCTGATGGAGAGACCCTGTAATTATTATATAATGTCTTTCTTCATCTTTTGTTACTGCCTTTACTTTAAAGTCCAGTTTGTCTGATATAAATATTGCTACTCTGACTTTCTTTTGACTTCCAGTCGTATGATAGATATTTCTCCATCCTCCTACTTTCAATCTGAAGGTGTCTTCAGGTCTCAAATGAGTCTCTTGTAGACAACAAATAAGATGGATTTTGTTTTTTTATCCATTCTGCTATCGTGTGTCATTTGATTGGAGCATTCAGTCCATTTACATTCAGAGTTATTATTGAAAAAATGTGGGTTTCGATTCATTGTGTTTTCTGTAGTGTTCCTGCTTGTAGTGTTGTCTCTGGTACCTTGTATTCCTTGCAACATTTCCCTCACAGAGACCCTCTTAGGATTTTTTGTAGGGCTGGTTTCGTGGTGATGAATTCTCTCAATTTTTGTTGATTTGGGAACACCTTTATCTCTCCTATTTTGAATGACAGGGTTGCTGGATAAAGGATTCTTGGCTGCATATTTTTCCTGTTGATCACATTGAAGATTTCCTGCCATTCCTTTTATGGCCTGCCAAGTTTCAGTTGATAGGTCTGTAACCACTCTGATAGGTTTCCCTTTATATGTTAGGGTCCTTTTATCCCTAGCTGCTTTCAGAATTCTCTCTTTATCTTTATATTTTGCCAGTTTCACTGTGTTATGTCATGCCAAAGGTCATTTCAAGTTACGTCTGAGGGGAGTTTTCTGTGCCTCTTGGATTTCAATGCCTATTTTCTTCCCCATATTGGGGAAGTTCTCAGCTATAATTTGATCAAGCACCACTTCAGGACTTTTTTCTCTTTCTTCTTCTTTAGGAATTCTTGTGATAGGGATATTGTTCCGTTTGATTGTATCACTCAGGTCTCGAATTCTCCTTTCGTGCTCCTGAATCAATTTCTCTCTCTTTTTCTCGGCTTCCTCTTTTTCTATAACTGTGTCTTCTAATTCACCTATTCTCCTCTCTGCCTCTTCAATCCATGCCGTGGTCGCCTCCATTTTATTATGCACCTCATTTATAGCATTTTTTAACTCATCACAGCTAATTTGAAGGTTCCTAGTCTTTGTATCAATAGCTTCTCTGATGACTTCCATGCTTTTTTCAAGCCCAGTGATTAATTTTATGACAATTGCTCTAAATTCTTGTTTACTTATGTTGCTTATATTTATGAGCAATTCTGTGGTTGTGACTTCTTCCAGAATTTCTTTAGAGAAGAGTTCTTCCATTTCGTCATTTTGGCTAGCTTTCTGTCTCTTTTCAGTTTTAAAAGCTCATTATACACTCTGCACCTGTGAGTATTGCTATATTAAAGGAGGCTCATTGAGTGTCCAGTGCCTGTCTGTTCAGGAAGTGTTCTTTTAATGGGTTTCTCTTGTTGTGCCTTTGGTTATTTTATTTCCCTACTCAATGATATTTGAGACTCTCCACCATGTGTACTTTGGCTTGTTTCTTGAGGAAGCCCTGAAAAGGAAAACAGGCAAGCAAACACACAGGGAACAAAAGCATGCAAACACACAGACAAATCAAACAAACAAGCAAACCAAAAGGGGAAAGAAAAAAAAGAAAGGAAAGGAAAAGAAAAGAAATGAAAAGAAAAGAAAAAAGGGAGGGGGAACAAAAACAATAAAAGACAAAGGACAGTCTAAAAGCATAAAAAAAGGCAGGTCTCCAGTGCGCATGGGCGTGATTTGGTTTAGGTTTGTCTTGCCTACACTGCAGGTCCTGTTGGCTTCTCCACAAGTCCCTGCCTTGGTGGTTGTGGGGAGAAGAATGGCAGTGCCCCAATCCCTTCTCAAACTAAGCTTTGCTACCCACGCTTTTGGGTCCTATCTCCCTGTGCCATGGGCGGGCCAAGTTGCATTTTCCAAGCCCCACCTCGTTTCCAAATCCTAGTCCATGCACTTTAATGCTACCACCCGAGATGAGATGTACTCCTGCAGGTGGGCAGCTTCCTAGCCGGGATCAAGTATGGAGAGTCTGGGAGTAGTTTCTCCTGGCTCCGCCTGGAATCGGTGTGCCGAGCCCCAGGAAAACGCGCCAGCTAGGGGGACGGCTTTCTCTCCCCACACCCTGCAGTTATTTATGGGATGATAGGATCCCTCTCCGTCCAGGGCCGAGGATTTTCTCTTCTCTAGAGACAGCTCTATGAGCGTTTTCAGGCTCTCTTTCTCTTCCCCTAGTCTCTCTGCAGCTCTGCACACTCTCCACAGCTCTGCACACTCTCCATGTTTCTATGTTGGAGAGGGGGGCTCCCTCCCCTCCGAGCCTCTGGCCTGGCCCATTTTTATTTCCCCAGTTGACACTCACTCAGGCACCTATGAGGCTGTCTTCTTTGTGGATTCTATGTTTTCATCTCACTCTTGCAGATCAGAGTATTGTGGCATCAGTCCTTCTTAGTTTGATAGATGCCGGTGGGCGAAAATTACAGAGCTCCCTACTTCTCCGCCATCTTGCCCCTCCCTCACTTTTAATTATCTAGTAGGTGATTTGTATGCTGCTTAGCTCAAAGACATCCCTCAAATTTCAAGTCTGTAGTTGTTTCTAGTCTCAGAGGTGCCAATATGCTTTGAGGAGTATAGGGTGAAGTGTAGGGAGGCTGTAACAACCAGCAGCTTCTTTGGGTCAGGAGAAATGGCACTCCCTCATCCAGGTATGAAACTGAGATCTAATGGAGGCTGACTTTCTGAATCCCATCAGTCAGCCTCGTTGTGTCTATCATCCCAGGGCCACCCTGAGCCTCTGGTCCTCGAGAGTTGTTGGGTTAAGTGCAATGAGTACTGATGTTATTAAAAAAACAAAACTGTGCTGGTAGCATTGTTCATATTATCCTATTTAAACCTTACAATAACAATTTGAGTCAGATATAATAAGCCTCTTTTTGTAGATAAGGTGATAGGTTCAGAAATGTTGAGTTACATGGCCAAGAGGGCATTACATAGAAAAACTGGAATTGAAATCTGTAACTGTGGGTCTCTAAATAAACTTGTGAGTAGCCTACTAATATTCTGGGATATGTAGTGATTGGTGGTAGTAGATTTCTAAATTTAATTCTTCTTGATCATATCTTTCCAGTTAGTGAAGTACTACAATTGTCATTTCCTGAGTTAGGAGTGTGAGAACATATAAGACACAAAATGACCTTCACTTATGTGATAGATGAGTGAGTAATGCTGTAAATTTGGCTATATGTTTGATGAGACTGAGGACAAGATGAAGATATATGGGATGAACTCTGTTGGCTTAGCTCTACCAGGTCCATGGCTTGGCCAAAGGTTTTGATGATGAGAAGGAACCCAAGATGCTCTCTCTAGGGCTTACAAAAGAGTTTCAGCTATTGTTACTTGTCATAATAATTTATCTTCCACTGTACCACATGCCAGGGGGGACTAGCAAAAAAGACGGATTGATTAGGAACCATGTACTTGGCACTGAAAAAAAGAATAAAGTTGCTAGGACCAACATGTTTTTTTTTTATAGAAAAACTAGTTCCTCATGACATTAATGAACCAAAGCATTCTACCTCCATCTGATCCAAAGTGAATTTTTATAGTTTAGGTGGAAACCAATCTAATATAGAGAATAGTCTAGGTAGGGCACGAGTGCAATGGATATCTCTGACTTTGTTGTACTACCAACCTCCACTTTTTCTATGTCTAGGCCTTTCCCAGTGCTGTCATCCATAGAGGAGCAGCTGCATCAAACTTATAACCATATGACCTCCATCAACAGGCCTGATGTGGGCAATTGGCTAGTTATATGGAGTCCTTATCTAAGAGGTTTAGAATTTAGGGTCAAGAATGTCATGATCTCACTGGGAGTTTGGACTGTTAGGAATAGTTGTATCATCACATGTCCTGGCATGTGGACCAGAGATAAAATAGCAATGACAGTGAGAGAGAAAAATGGAGCAGAACCACAGGAGGCAATAGAGAAGAAGGCTGCTCATTCTAGTTTTTCCTGAAATCCTTGAGATTGTTATCTTTGGGTTTAGTGAGATGTCTCACATCTTTATAAAATTCTGTTTTTATCTTAAACTGGTTGGAGCTGGGTTTCTATCCCTTCCAACCATAAGGATTCTAACTAATATAACTAGTGTGAAACTAAGTTTGAAACGAATGGAACCAAGAAAAAAAAATGGGTCAGCTTCCATAGTTTATATGTAAGCCAGATATCTGTATAATAAATAGGAAAAACTTAGTGGTTTTCTAAATTCAGAAGGGGGTAGCAGATGCCACTATAGTCAACTATATTAATAAAGTTAACTCCTATTTCTTGAGGAAAATATGACATTTAACTAACAGTACCAAAGGCAAGCTCTCACCTTTTGGAAAGGTCTTTTTACTCTTTAATATGATTGTTAAAATAGCAATGGATTTTTCTTTTTTTCTTCATGGCTGGCACTATGGAAAGATAATAGGAATAACTTGACTGCAGTGAAAGTTTCATTTCAGAAATATTTTCAAACTAGTCATATAAAAGAGCAACCAAACAAACAAAACCAAACCCCTCTCATCTCCAGTTATTTTATAAGAATTGGGCATTTGAGACAGCTAAAAATGAAAACAAAAGAAGTTAAATCATTACATAGAAAATCTATACATTAAAGTTTAATTTTGTTAGGGAGAATGCTTATTGAAAAGTATTTAGTAATACGTGTCTCTTTAACAATCTAGAATTTCTGAAAATTTATAAAAATATATATATTCTAACATTTGTAAGTGATATGTTGTAGTGATACATCAAAAGAAGAAAATATTGACTAGTGACTTTTAGAAATATGTTCAGGGCACAAATTATTAACATTTCTTATTTCCATTTCCTACCTAAAAAATATCAAATATAATCTTTTATCCCATGTCACAGTATTCTGTGAAACATGACTTCCTGAACAGTCTGTTTTGTATCTTCACATATGTCATTCTAGTTAATGTAGTATTTTTCTGTGTAAGCTATTTAAATAAATACAACATATTAAACAAAATAAAACTGGAAATTTTATTTTTTAACTATTTTTATAAATTTAACATGTTTTCATGATAGAAGGTTATATAGAATATATAAACATATCAATCTGAACCTAACATCACATGAAGTGCATACTGGCTCATTGTTCATAATTTGGTGTTATTAATTCATACTAATATCTTTTCATATAGTTGAAAGTATAGTAAATGTGTCACAAATAGAATGGAAAGCAATGACAGAATGAGGAAGTATTTGCAACAATTAGAACAAAGAATTTCATATTCTCTTTAAAACATGTCTAAATGGATTTTAATGTCTATAGAAATATGCATGTATATTATATATTTTACAAATACATGTAAATATATATTTATACATAGATGTATGTGTAAATCAAATTTTATATAACATATTTAGCTAACTTCTTGTTGGTGGAAAGTTAGTTCAAATTTGTTGCTCCTATAAATATAATCCTACAAGAAAAATTCTTGTAAATAAATTCTGGAAAGCATCTGTAATTATTCTTAAGAAAAACTCTTATCAGAGAATTTAGTACATCAAGAGAAAGGAGCATTATTTTAAATTTAAAAAAATATTTATTGTTTATTTGTTTTTGAGAGAGAGAGCGAGAGAGAGAGACTTAGCATGAGAAGGGGAGGGATAGAGAGAGAGAATCTGAACCAGGCTCCAGGCTCTGAGATGAGCTGTCAGCACAGAGCCTGACAAGGGGCTTGAACCCACAAACCATGAGAGCATGACCTGAACTGAAGCTGGACTCCCAACCAACTGAGCCACCCATGTGCCATGAGAAAGGAGCATTTTTAAGGCTCTTGTTATGTCTTATCAAAGGAGATTGAGAGATTTTTTTTTTTTTTGGTGCAAAAAGGTGTTTTTATTAAAGCATAGGGACAAGATCCTTGGGCTGAAAGAGCTGCACTGTGATTGTGAGGAGCGATTGATTATATACTTTTTAAGTTGGGGGTGGGTGGGTAGAATGAAAGTCTCTAAAGAGATTTCCATATGTTAAAGAAGACTTATGGGATCCTGGAGGTCTGGCTATTGTTAAGCTAAGGTCCCGTTTCATTTAGTCTAGCAAAATGAACATTAAGGCAACCTTGAGACCTTGAGGAATGTCACACTCTGCATGCCTCAGGTATTTATCAATGGGCTTCAAGTTGTAAGGAAAGTTAATTTTATCTACATTTCTCTTGCCTTTGTTCTCCTCATCATTTCCCCCCCAGAACAATTTGGGCCCTTAATTCTTTAAGGTTGCTGAGGCTGGAAGGTCTTTCTTCTGTAACTTCTTCCTGCTGAATGGGGGCATAGAGATGTCAACACTGGTCAGTTGGGGAATTTCAGAGAATTTTTAAAACAGGTTTTAACATATGTAATACATTGTCTTTTTACTAAGTATACATAAGATGATACGTAGTTATTAACCACCTTGTCATGGGACCTGTTCCAATTGTATCTGCCTCCTCTCCTGCCCTGTAATAAGCAATGTCAAAAGGCTAGTGTGGCTTTATTTCTCTCATGCAAGGGTATACATGTAGAAGTGTGTCTTGTTTTGTTTTGTTTTTCACCACCAAATAGAACCATATTGATGACATTAATTGGGAAATTACTTCCTTCATTTGTAAAATATTGTCACCATCTTATGTCAGCAGATTTAAAAAAATAATCTTGAAATTCTTATGGTACTCCTATATGTATATAATTTTGTATAAATATGATTATACCCTATGTGCCATTACTTTTTACAGAGGAGAGCAGTTATTTTTAATTCTTCTAGCCTTTGTTCTCTTCATTCAGTTTTCCCATATTCCCACACCCACATCACGAACAGATATCATAGTATATAGCCATAGTATATATATGCTCTCTCTATAAATACTTTCACAATCCATACATTTATACTTGTATAAACATATATAAATATTTATAAATACACACAAATATACATTTATATACCTCATGCACACCCCATACATAAATATAGCTATATAGATCTATTTATTTAATTTATAGAGATTTTTCACTTTCTTTTACAGAATAGTTAGTATGCTATATCCTTGATAGCATCATGTTTTTCTAAGTACAGTAGAAAGTTGAAATCATTCCCAGTCAAATGTTATAGTGCTAGCTCACTCGATTTAATGAACACACTAACAATTCATCATGTTAATGTGCCATAGTCTTCACATTTAATTATTGGTGGATCATATACATTTTAATTTTTGCCAATTTAATAGTGAAATTTCAAAATCTCATTTTTTACATTTATGTGGTTATTGTGCATTTGATCATTTTTCATAATTTTAATTTTTTCCCAGTTTTATTGAGATATAATTAACATGCAACACTGTATGACTTTAAGGTTTACAGCATAATGACTTGTATATTGTGAATACAGTACTTGTATATTATATATATAAACTAACAGTAAGTTTAGTTAATATCCATCATCTAATATATATACAAAAGAGAAAAAAATTTTTTTTCCTTGTGATAAGAACTCTCAGGATTTACTCTCTTAACAACTTTCAGATAAATCTACCATAGAGTAATTTTAACTATCATTATTATATTGTACATTATATCTGCAGTACTTATTTATCTTATAACCAGAAGCTTGTACCTTTGACCACCTTCATCCAATTCCCCAATCCCTCATCCCCTGCCCACAGAAACCACAAACCTGCATCTCTTTTCTATGTGTTTTTTTGTTTTGTCTTAGCTTTCAGTTAGTTTGTTTTTTAGATTCCACATGTATATATTCCAATATATTCCAATAATATATTATTGGCCTTGCTCTGTCTAACTTATTTCACGTAGCCATAATGCCCTCAAGGTCTATCCATGTTGCCACAAATGGCAGGATTTCTTTCTTTTTATGGTTGAATAATATTCCATTGTTTATATTTATACCACAGTTTCTTTATTTATGTATCCATTAGTGGAAATATAGGTTGTTTCCATGGCTTGCCATTTGTGGATAATGCTGCTACAAACATGGGGTGCAGATATCTCGTCAACATGGTGTTTTCGTTTCCTTCAGATATATTCCCAAAAGTGGAATTGCTGGATCATATGGCAGCTCTGTTTTTAATTTTTTGAAGAAACTTAATACTGTTTTCCTTAGGAACTGTACCAGTACATAATCCCACCAGTAGTTCACAAGTGTTCTCTTTTCTTCACATTCTTGCCAGCATTTGTCATCTCTTCTCTTTTTGATGATGATCATTCTAACAGGCTGATTGAATGGTCAGTTATTTGACCACATTTTTATGTACCTGTTGGCCATTCCTATAACTTTTTAGGAAAGACGTCTTCAGGTTTTTCCTCATTTTTATTGGATTATTTTTTTTGTTTGTTTTTTGCTATTGAGTTTTTTATACATTTTGGATATTAACTTCTTATCAGATATATGATTTACAATTTTTTTCCCATTTCATAGATTGCCTTCTTGTTTTGTTATTGACTGTTTCTTTGATGTGCAGAAGCTTTTTGGTCTGATGTATCCCATTTGTTCTTTTTTTTTATTTTGTTGCTTGTGCCGTAGGTGTCATGTCCAGATAATTCATTACCAAGGCTCATGTCAAGAAGTTTTTTTCCCTATGTTTTACTTCTAGTGCTTGTATAGTTTCCAGTCTTACATTTAAGTCTCTAATCTATTTTGAGTTAGTTTTTATGGGTAATATGACTGTCTTTTCTCCATTGGGTTTTCATGGCTCTCTTGTCAAGTATTTACCATGTTTGCATGAGTTTGTTTCTGAGCTCTTGATTCTGTTCCATTGGTCTGTGTGTCTGTTTTTATGCCAGTAGCATATTGTTTTGATTACTGTAGCTTTATAATATAGCTTGCAGTCAGGAGCATGGTGCCTCCTGCTTTGTCCATCATTCCAGGATGGCTTTGGCTATTAAGGCTCTTTTGTGATTCCATACAGAGTGTTTTGTTTTTTTCTACTTCTGTTAAAAACTGCTATTGAGATCTTGAATGGGATTGCATTAAATCTATACGTAGCTTTGGGTATTACGGACATTTCTGTTTTTTAACTGAGAATTTCTTCTTCCTGACTAATTTTGTTTTGCTATGGGAGTACTAACCTTTTTATCGATTACTAAATATTTTCTTTATACTAAAGTCCTAACCCTTTGCTTGTTATATATGTAGCAAACATTTCCTCCAATTTTCTATTTTGTCTTTCAGTTTACGTTATGGAGATTGCATTTTTGAAGGAGAAATTTTAATTATAATGTAGTTAAATCTATCAGAGTTTCCATAAACATTTAAGTTTATCCAGCATTCACATAAAATGTATATGGTAGGATCAATTGCCTAGTTTTCTCTGCTGTGTTTAAGAAAGTCTTAGTTATGTGAAATTTATTTTATATAATAATGTACTCTTCATAGCTGCAAGTTTGAGTCTAAACATGTATTTTAAACCAAATTTATATGTATTCAATTTGTAGTCAGAATTTTATCAATGCTCCATTTTCATATTTATTAGTCATCGTACATGGGACAGTGTGAACTCCAGATAACATTATTTATAGATCAACTTTTACTACTACTTGTAAACTTTTGAATATGTAACTGTTGCAGTCAAGACATTTTAGGATTTTAGAGGTTATGATTCAAAGAAACTGATTAGAGATTTTAAGAGTACAAAGAAAATATTTTATTGTTTGATCTGTGTTCATATATATCTTTTCTTGAAAATTTAGTATTAATAGGAAAATAATATGAATAAGTGCTGTAACAGAAATGAATAGTATGAAAATTAAAAGTAATACACAAATTAAAATTACTACACATTTTAAGAGTCACTATTTCTACAATAAAAATTATTAAAACTTCGAAGAAAAAAATCACAGACAGGTTTTTACTGTTAAATATCATTGGAAATTTTAAGAATGTACTTCTGGCCATTTTATTCGTTTTGCTGAATTAAGTGTCTGAATTAAGCAATGTTTTATTTACATAGTATTGTTGTTTTCAGGTTTTTAAATTGTAACTAATATTTTACACTTAGGACTTTGCAGTCTAAAACAATACTTCACCTGAAAGGTTACAGAATATATGAAATTTGAGTTCAGTTGATTGATCTATCCGTCCATCCATCCAACCATCCTATCCACCCACATAAGTATTCCTTAACTTACCATAGGGTTACATACTGGTAAACCCGTTGTAAGTTGAAAATATCACAAGTGAAAATGCACTGACTTCACCCAACCTACTGAACATCATAGCTTAGCTTAGCCTACCTTCAACATTCTCAGAACACTTATATTAGCCTATAGTTGGGCAAAATCATCTAAAACAAAGCCTATTTTATAACAAAGTGTTGAATATCTCATGTAATTTATCGGATACCGTACTGAAAGTGAGAAACAGAAGGGTTGTGTGGGTACAGAATGGTTGTTAGTGTATGGATTGTTCACACTCATGATCATGTGGTGGACTCGGAGATGCAGCTCACTGCTGCTGTCCAGCATCACCAGAGAGTGCTATCATTATTAGCCTGGGAAAAGATCAAAACTCAAAATTCAGAGTACAGTTTCTACTGATTGCATGTTGCTTTCACAATGTGTTAAAGTCAAAATATCATAAGTTGAACCATCATAAGTTGGGGACTGTCTGTATATGCATATCACTTAGTAAATACAGGAAAATGGATAGCTAGTTTTATCATTATCATACAGCTAAGAAGAATTGCAATGGAAACACCTGGTTTACTACTAATCAATACAGCAGTCTTTTCCTTATAGAGTTCACATTTAAATTATTGACAAAATTTACACATGAAAAATATTAACCCCATACCTTTTCAGGAATAGTTACATAACCAAAGGACGCTACATAATTAACACTATAATTACTAAAAATATTTAACATTTACTGCCACTGGTTCTGTCCCAGTTGTATTTAATTCTTCCAACAACCATGTGTGGTGAGTACCCATATGTTACCCATCTTACAAATGAGGCTCCTCATGTTTGAAGAAATTGTTACCTATAGCAGTGAGGAAAACCCAAGGTCCTTCTGATGTAAAACTTTTATTTTTATTCATTAAGCTTTACTGACCTTATCAATATGCACATTTTTTAGAGCTGATATAAAATAATTTAGAAATTTTTTTTATAAGAATTGAAATTATAAGCAGATAATGTCAAGGCAAAAGATTGTATTTCACGCCTCTTAAAAGTAACCATGATGCCGGGCGGGCTTTGAGGCCCTTCTGCGTCTGAGCTTGGCGCCTGCGCGTGGCGCCTGGGTCAGGGTGCAAGGCCAGAGCATGCGCTTGCGCGTAACTGGGGCCTCCGGGTCTTCCGCCGTGGGCCCTTTTAACCGCAGCAATACGGTGGCAGCGGGCTGCGGGGGACACGGGGAAAGTAACCAAGATGTCCACTTGGGTAAGTTTAACAGCTTAATTTATTTCTTCTCATCCTTAGTTTGTGCCAACCCTCAAAAATTTTGGTTCCATCAAAGAAACACAGTTCATCATAAAGGTAATTAAAAAACAAAAACAAAGCACTTCCCTAAACAAATTTCTTCCTTTATATGACAGAGATAGATATGTATACCAAATAGATGTGCAATCTGTGGGCAAAGGTTTAAAAAATAGTGTCATTATTAAACAGTGACACTGGGACCAAACATTTGTTACATAAATATGTAAATTTATCATTACTTTGACTTTCTGGTTGTAGGTTTTTCAACTTTTTTTTGAAGATTTAAGCTTACAACTCTATATTTATTTTCCTAAGAACCCCATCCACATAAATATAGTTGTATGCCTTGTGTGTATTTTAATATTAATGTCAAATGATATTAGGTTTATTTGAGGTTTTTTTTAAAGAACTTTGCAATTTTTCTTGATGTAACTTAGAAAAGTCCATGAAGCTTTTTTGAAAACACCCACACTTCTGTACCCTAGTACAGATTTCTTTTCCAAATTTAGTACAGTGAAGTTAATATAGAAAAATTATCACTTTCGGGTTATATATCCCCATATTTTAATTATCTCATTTTGCATATCAGATATTTCCCCATAGAATTATATAAGATGATGTTTTCTATTAATAAATCCTCATGACACAATATGTTACACATGTGTTATTACATGTGTAAAAAGTTAAGAACATTTAATTTTTTTTAAATTCTAGAATGGATCTTGAATTTAGCCTTTTTTTTTTTTTTTTTTTACTATTAGTTGAAGGAACGGAAACTCCCCAAGGTTAATTGATTTGCCCAAGATCACATATGTCATAAATGGTGAATCCTGGGTTGGAATGCTTGTATTAAAAAAAAAAAGTAAAGTATATAATTATTTAGTTTTCACAAATGATGCTAACTATATCAAATCCAATGTGTCACTAAAATAAAAACCATCATTCAAACACTCTAGCTAGAAAAAATTATTTTTTTAACCTGCCTTTTTCATTCAATTGTACACTGTATAAATGTTCTACAAAATCAAATTAACTATTGTCAATATTTTATGTACAGTATGTATTATAATCAACATATATTTAATTCCTTTTTTTTACTAACAACAAGATATATTTTGAACTTACAATGTGTCTTGATTCTTAAAGTCCTAAAAGTGAAATCTTAAGGCTAAAATACTATATAAAACCTATGTTAAAATTTTGAAACAAAGTAAAATGAATTTACTTCACAGATTTTCCCAATTTATAGTCCAGTTTCTAAAAATTTATTTTTTTCCTGAGATTTTAAGTATCGATATTGATTTGAAGTATTGATTTTCAATGATACTAAATATTAAGGGATTATTCTAGTTTTTAATTGAATTTTGTTTTCTATTCCATTGCTTTCTTTGTTTGTAAACATCATTATATTGAATTGTCACATTACTCTAGATTTTCATACATATTAAGGTAAATATAGTTTTTTCAGTCTTTGCATATCTAATTTATTTTTCATAAAACACTAGACACATTTTTTGCAAGTTTCCTCCAGAAATATCTATTGGAATTTGTATTAGAATTTCCATTTGGCAAATTTATAGTTCTGCCTCTTTAAAAATGGAATTTTATATTCCCATTTATACTATATTATCTCCCTAAGTTAATTCAATGTTATTTCTGTACATATTTCTATAGATTTTTTATTAAATTTATTTTGAGAAATTTGATATCTTATATATTTGTGGCCAATGGGAATTATTATCTACATATTACATTTTATATTTGACATTGACTGGTATATAAGAAAATAATTGTTTTTCAAATATTTGTTTTACTATCATAAAGAGCTCTAATATTTTAAGGTTTTCTCTCTTTTTTTTAAGATAGATAGAAATGTTATTTTCTAATGATGACAATTTGTCCTCATTTCCAGTGTTTATGTATTTTGTTGTTGCTTTTATGTTCATCTTGAGTTACTTTAATAGCTTTCTGTAAAGTAATATGAAGGTATAATTTTTTTCTTATCCCTGGTTTTGGTGGATTCAGCATAATGATGATTTATATTGCTTTTTAAATAACATTTAATTTTTTTTAAATTCTAGAATGGATCTTGAATTTTAGCCTGTACATTTTAGACTTTTTTGAGATGATCTTATAGTTTTATTCTCTGACCTATTGAGGAATGTATAAATAGTACTTGAATTAGTGGAATTTTTTAAAATACAATTTGGATAGTATTTTAATATGTAATTAAATTCATATACTCTTGGTTTATTAAGAACTATGACTCCCATATTAAAAAATAAACTTTCCATATCATTTGTTTAGTTATTTTTATAAGGCATTGGCATTAGATGTATAAAATCTTCATAAGTAATAGAAAGCTTTTTTTCATAGATTTAGAATAATTATAATAATTTTTGCCAGTATATTTCTGAGATATGATTGACACCTTTCTTCGTTTTTTCCATTGTTATTGGTTTATGCAGTTTTTCTTGAGTCAGTTTTGATGATTCGTAGTTTCTAAAAATATATCCATTTGAAACAGATTTGCAAATATATTAGCATAGTTTGCCTGTCTAAATAGAAATGTGCGTTGTTATATTTTATAAATATATATATGTAATTTTTTTTCTCTCAGCCACTATTTATGGTGAAAAATATTGCAAGCCTTCTCTGAAGGTCTGGATCTTGTCATCTTGTCATCTTCAGTTACTATCCAACCAAAATAGGTCTACTATTTACTTATTCCATAATATGCATAATAACTAAAGGCTATCAGCACTTCCAGTTTTAGACCATTTCAGCTTAGATTTAGATATAAGCAACAGTAAATATTAACCCAGCAATAAAGACAAGATAGGGCAGGGTAGTTATTCAGTTATGTTTTAACTTGGAATTTTCAATTTCAATTAATTCTATATCTCCATAAGACAACTGAAAAAAAGAAAGAGGCCACCTGCTTTTCAAATACCTTTTTTTCTGAGCTATAAAACTGAAGTCAGTTCTTGCTCCATAAATATAGCCAGCCACAAGATGGGTGGCTCAGTCAGTTAAGTGTCCAACCCTTGATCTCAGCTCGGGTCTTGATCTCAGGGTGTGAGTTCAAGCCTGCATTGGGCTCCATGCTCAGTGTGGAGCCTACTTAAAATATATGCAAACATATTTGTGGGAAGAACCTTAGGTGAAAGCATTGTTGTATAATTGGAAATCCCATACTTAGAAACAGCCTTGTACTTGTTATGCAGTTGAGCATATTTTTCTATTTCATCCTCTTCTTTGGATACACAAATTCAATATTTGTTGGATTTAATTGTATACTCTCCTTTCTGATTGATTTTGCCAATTTGTATTTGCCTGTATTTTCTCAAGGTTTTTCTCCACATCATAGGTTCAGTTTTCAGCATTGTTGATTCTTCATTTGACTGTTTCTAATAATAGTTAAATTTTATGATGACATTTTTTTCTTCAAAATATTTTCTTAGATCCTCCAGCTTAGTTTTTATTCAGTCTGTTTTCTTTTATCTTTTTAAAATATTTTCATTTTTTTGTGACTGCCCAGTGCTTATCTAAAATTTTATATTATTGTTTAATAAATTTTTCATCTATATATGTGTCACATTATATTTATTTTCTTCTTTCCATTGCAGAACACTTTTTTTGCAAAAATAGATTATAGGTGCTTTTTATTTGTTTATTTACTCATCCTTAAATGGGCAGCTGAATGAAGAATTGCTATTATATGGAAAATACATTACATGAATTTAAGTTCTCTTTTCACTCTCGTATTTTTTTTTAAAGATTTCCCTTTTTATGTTTTTTTAATTTATTTTTGAGAGAGAGGGGCAGAGAAAGAAGGAGACAGAGGATCTAAGCAGACTCTGCATTGACAGCAGAGAGCCTGATGTAGATCTCAAAATCACAAATGCTGAGATCATGACCTGAGTCGAAGTCAGACACTTAACTGACTGACCCACCCAGGTTCCCCATTGTACTTTTTAATCCTTAAAAAAATCAACTTAAAGTACGTACAGAACTGGGCAGCATAGGTGTGTTAAAGAGGCACTCTCTGCTTTGTGCCATTTAATATTTTACAGTAACATTTCTATTTAGTTCTTAATTCTTCTTACATGTATCTTGCTTTGAAATAACACCTCCACAATGTATGGATTAAACCTAACCTGTTAATCTCCACTTTATCATCCACAATTCATTATCTAACACCATACCTTCCTTCCAATTTTTATCTCCACCATGCCTTGTCTCTGATACCAATGACAGTCATGGTCCATTAGCCAAGCCTAATGGACAATTCTCATTTCTTATTTTCATTAAGCATACAACAACATTTGACCACTCTTTTCTTCTTGAAACACTCTCATCACTTATCTTCATTTCTCTTGCCTTTCTCCTATCTTAGTAATCAGTCTCCTTTCCTAGCCACTACATAATGGAGTACCTTGAGATTGGTCCATATTATTTTTCTCATCTTTAGCTCTACCTATTTCCTAGATGAAATCCTCCAAACCTTTAGTTTTAAACATACTGTATATGCTATAGACTCCCAAATTTATATTTTAAGCTTTGACAACTCTAAGTTCCAGACTTCTACATTCAAATTACCTACTTGATATCTTTTCATAAACTTTTCAAACTTAATTTTCCGAAAGAAAATCTTGTATTTTGTTCCTTATCTCATTTATCTTCTTCCTTCAGGCTCCCTATCTCAGAAGTTTTATTGTTTCTTAAGAAACAATTATCCACACAATTTTTCAAACTAGAACTTGAGGACGCTCATCTGTATTATTTCTCAAATCTACACTCAGCAGCCAGAATGATTTGTTAAGATCATAGATCATGTCACTTTGACTTTTCTGCTAAATTGTTTCAATGGTTTCCATTTCTATTAGAACAATATTGGAACTACTTATCACAGCTTTATTTAGTTCATAGGTCCTCATTTGTTCTTCTGCCTCCCTCTCCAAATTCGTCTTGACCCTTTCCTCACCCAGTCAATATACTCTGACCACACTGTTCTGATTTTTTTTTTTTTTTATCATTTCAAGCCCCTTCTTTTCATTGGACTTTTACTGTGGCTCCTACAACTGCTACGATGCTATTGTCCTGTCTCTTTGAAAGAAAAGTTTATTATCACCCATTAGTTATCAGCTTAAATGTTATGTTTTCAGTGAGGCCTTCATAACCACTGCATAACCTGCATCTAAGGCAGGTTTCTCATCTTCCATTACTATATGATGGCATGACAGTCTGTAATTCTCTTTACTTTTTTACAATGTTCTTGAGAACAGGGACCTCATCTGTCTAATTTATAGTACTATGCCACCTCCTGGCATGGCGTTTGCAGGTCTAGACAAAGACTCCAGAGACCTCCAGCATTGATAAGAGGGTAGAGTTCTCCTCCACCAAATACAATTTAAAATATGTGAAACTACAAAATAAATTTGAAGTATAATACAAATTTTATATTTATCATGGTGACTATTTTGAGTAACATGGTAAACATTAGAATTTTTCTCATATTTTTGGAGCTCTTATTTATGGCACTTTAAAGATGTACTTGGTTGTCTTGTAGATATTATAATATCACTTCATAAGCAATGTTCTATTAATAAAGAAATGAATGAATGGACATTATAAATTTGTTTGCACCATAAGGAATTACAGTTTTTCCTGATGTCTTTGGAAAAGAAAACTGTTCGGTCCGTATACTCAGAACCCTTTTCAATGTGGGGAATTCTTAAAACATGTTAGTAGGTATGTTTCTGACTCATGTAGAGAGGGGAAAAGCATTTATGATCAACTGAAATTTGGAAACATGACAACTTTCCTGCTAATCAAGGATGGGGTGGAAGCTGGAGGAGCTCATAGTTCATAGCAAAGGAAGATGCAGCCGCTGCTTTCACTGTTGAAACTGTTACTTTTTTGGAGACTGTAAGGGAAGTATTGAAGAAGGAGGCTATTAATAAGAGGAGAGATTGAACCTGGATTTAAGGCTACAAAGGATAAGATTTCCATTGCTTTAGGACACTGTGCTGATTATTACTCTTACAGAAGCTTTTTACCTTTATTTTGATAAAATACAGTTTTATAAAGGGCCTCTTTTCCAAAATTTTGTCTACCTGCTACTTAGTATATTCCAAAAATTGGATAACAGGTAGTGTTTTTAGATAATATATCATCATTGATTTTTTAAGAGGAGCTCAGTATCTTTGTCTCAAGGAAAATGTTAGTTTCAAAATTCTTATCCTCAGCATCATCCCTGGCCCCTTAGCATCTGTCCTGAACATTAGTAAGGATATGCATTTTGCTTTTTGTTTTGTATTCTGGTTCCTAAAGCAAGTGATGATCCTGGGAAGTATTGTCATTCTTCAGATTTATTACCTGGGGAAGTGTTTTTGACAGGCTAATTGCAATGTTGCATAACAACATGCCTGTATTAATATAATATTGAAAGTCTACCATACATAATGCCTTCAATAGAACTGATAAACATCCGAATTAGGTAAGAGGTATGGGCATGGGGAGTTTGTAGCATGCCTTATGCCTTCCTATTTTGTATACGTATTACGGATTTGATGCAGAGAAAGATCTATATTGTCACATTCAAGAACCTCCGAAGTCAGTTTTGACATAGAAGATAAAGTAAGTAAAGCACTTTAGTCACAAAAAGAGGAGATTTCTAATGATCTTTTGACACTGTAACAGCATGGCATGGATGAAGGAAAGTAATAAGGTAAAATAAGCCCCAGAACGAAGAAATGTAAATACTGTACCCAAATTAATCACATCTGAAATAGACTGTAGGTATGTTTTATTGTTCACTTTGATCAATTTCTGTGAGTGGCTAGATGAGAGACAATCTTGTAAATCTGTTCCTGCATTGTAAGATCTCCTTCAGCACTTATTCATGACTCAGAATCAACTGAAACAGAGGTGGTTGTTTCTATAGCATCAGTGCAGGTGTTCTTTGCTTGTTAAACCTAACACTCTCCTACTAACGTTTAAATTTACAGTACAAATAAACATAGGAGTGATTATTTGCATTACAAAATAATGTGATTTTTAACAAGATTCTTTTATATAATAAGCCCTTCTCCCAATTTCACAAAAAATGGGAATCAATTTAGAAGATGTTAATTATTCATCCTTTCAGGATCATGACTATTATGTGTTCTATGAGGTAAACTTGCTTTTGTAAATGAATACTTTCAATGCTTGGCACTTTTCTTAAAGAAAAATAGCAATTAGTGATAACAGGACACTTGACTATAGTTCAGAAACCCATCATGTTTGTGTGGAATAAAGGCTTAAACAATCCACAGCTTTCCTAGAGGCAAGCAGAATTTCCTCTTTACTGAAGTAATGTGATGAGTTATTCTAGTTTTTGTATGGCCTTTACACATTACCAGAGTCTGCGCTAGCTTTATGCAGCTAAGAGTAGAGGTGACAAGTAGGCCAGAATATAATGAATTATGATAATCCTAGCAAGAAATAATGGAAGCACATCTGAAGGTTTTTCTGTCCCTTGGAGACTCAGTGAGATATATCCTAGAAAGGCTCCTAGGATGATAATAAGATGACTTTGCAACCTGATTAATATGGACATCAAAAACAAAGCTCAGAATCTAAAATCAGTTCAGTGTTATGAGCCCTGAGACATTGAGGAGAATATACTAGATGTCAGAGAGAAGAACTAAAAAGAAATATAAAGATTGATGTTGAGGAGACCCTATGAGTAATAATTTAGTCTTGTCTACATTTAGCTTTAAAAAGTTGGATGACATCTAAGCCTGAATGTCACAGTGACCATTATGTGCCATGCAGAAAGCCATCACAAGGCCCATGGGGATGTGAAACAGACCGAAGTGTCATCTGTGCTTATTTGACACAGAAATGTATTGGTTCTAAAGCCAACATTCATAATAAATAGGCAGATATAAACATAAAACTGTATACTTATATTTCATATATAAATAAGCAAAACAACATATTAAAAATTACTATTCTTTTTGTTTCATATAAATACAAGTATATGCTATCATTTAAAGGACATAGTCCTACCCTCAAAAAGCTTATATTTCAAAACATGTTACAATGTGAATGGTTTCCAATTATAGGTTACTATTAAATTGTCCTATTATTTTTCATTGTTGTTTTTCATAATATCCCATGAACTTTTAGCTATTTCTCTCTCCTTGGTACTTTTTGAGACTCAGGTGCAGGAGTTAAAGTAATGTGTACAGAATAGTGGAGGCTGCAATATTGAGGATTATAGACCACTATAATCAGTGGACCATAAAGTTCTGACACTTAAGGATTTATTCCCAACATAGAAAACATTCCTTTTTTTTTTTTATAACAAGCTTTAATTCACTTTATTTTTCTTGTAGAAAACTATATGGTGGTTATAGATGTGGCCTGGGTCCTCTGCATGGACTCTGGTGTGGGTCTTTACAAGATGGTCAGTGAGTTCCTGACATGGAGACTTGGTGAACATAATCTCTTTCCAAACGTCAGGTGTGAGATGGATGTAGATCTTGGAAATGGGATCAAAAGTGGCCTTAGTGAAATTGCCCAGGGTGGCAGTGCAGCCCCTGGCTGAGGTGCAGCAGTCCTCTCAATACCAGCTCTCATCAGTAACTTCTTGGGCACAGGGGCTGAGATAATGCCAGTGCCTCTGGGAGCAGGAATGAGGAGCCCCAGCAGAGAGCCAGAGCAGCTGGTCACCTTGCATAGGACACTGTGGGGCTTGCAGATCTTGTTCCCCCAGTAGCCTTGCTGCACAGGGATGATGAAAAGCTTGGCCAGGATGATGGCTGCATGGATCGCAGTGGCTACCTCCTTGGAGCACTTAACACCCAGACCAATTAAGGTGTCCATTGTAATCCCCAGTGGCAACAAATGCCTTGAACCTGGTCTGCTGGCCAACACAACTTTTGCACAGGCATAACTTCAAAACCTGATCTTTGAGGGATACCCCCGGAAAAAGTCTGTAATCTCAGGTTCCTTGATGGGCAGGGAGAAGAGATAGATATCTTCCTGTTGGGAGCCATTCTGAACTCACTAAGTTGAAAAGGACTTGATCTTCATGTCCTTGACCAGGCGGGCCAGCTTGGTGACAGGATCTACTTCTTGTCTTAGCCTCCAAGAGCTCCTCTGTCCTGGCCCCGACCCTGACCCCAGTTAGGCCTGAAGACCGCTGCTGAAGCTTCCGTGGTTTTGCCACGGCCTCCCATTCCAGGGCCCTGAGCCCTCCAGGCCCTACAGCAGCCCCGGGCGTCATCCACCATTTGGTGTTTTCCCAGAGAAGAATATAGAAAATCTTCTATATAAACTATAGTGCATTTAAAAAATGTTCAGTAATGCAGTTTTGTGTTTTACAAGAACAGTAGGGAATTAAATCTGGAAAGATTCTTGGAATAGAATACTGAACTTGTAACGATAGGTTTGTTTTTGCATGTGGGGTTTTGTGTTGGAATCAATCAGATAAGGACTGTATCCACTGGACTGAAGCATGCAGAGGAATACTGGGTTTGATCAGACTTCTAGATGGTGGCCACTAACTAATTGATTTGCACTGGGTGGACATGATTTCAGTGTGGTGGCCTGAATCATGTCTAGACTGCTGAAAAATTCCTTTTTAAAATTTTTTCCTGGAAGCTTTATTTCAACAATCTGATTTTAACCAGCCCCCCTAACTTGTCCTAAAACCATTTCTGAGATAGCAGTGAAATTTGCTTATCTTCATTCTAGGCCAAATTCAACATAGGATATTTCTCGGTCCATTCTTCTCAAATTTATTTATGAACTTTTACGTATGAACCTCCTAATTCAAGGTTATCTTTGAGTTCTACCAAGTACCAAAAATGATGTTATTTCTTTATTCTTACCCCAGTGGTATGTATAAATGAATTTTCACCAGACAACACATTTAATGTTTGGGCATCGATAGTAATTAGCTAAGAGTTTTCCTCCTTCTTATAGTCCAAAATTTTATTGAAAGTTTGAGACTTCTTAAATAGCATAATGTGGTACATTATTTTAATGCCTCTATAAGAATCCTTGTTTATATTAAATACCTCCTGCAAGTTATACATTTATATTTGTAAGATCTTGTTCAACTTGATTTATGATCATGTGGTTTATAAATATTAACAAGCATAAGGTTCCACTGATTTCATTTATATTTTAAACTAGAGGTTCATTCCATGTACATATTTTATGAAAATGCTTATGTGGTACTAGTTTAACCTAAATAAGTGGGCAGTAAGTTGCCCAATTTACCCACTTTTTTAGAAAGATTATAGTCCTTTATGATCCAGGTGTATTTAATTGTAAGATGTAATCACAGAAAGGGTCACCAAAGCTGTTCATTTTACTATAATAAAATTTCCAGTTCATTGAGGGGGGACTCATTTAATGTCTAAGTAAATACTTTTACCTTTGGGTAGTAGACTACTCATTGTGACAGCAAGTAGTCTCTTGGTCTATTCAGAATGTATCAAAATTTAGGTGCTATTGCATGCACTAAGGAAAAAAAAATAGGATATGTCCAAAGGGAATGGAACATATTTTGTGTTACTTTTAATCCTATGTGTTATGTTAAGATTCCAAGACTTAAACAAAAATTATAACTACAAAGGGCATCTGGGTGGCTCAGTTGGTTGAAACTCCGACTTCAGTTCAGGTTATGATCTTGCCGTTTGTGAGTTTGAACCTTACATTGGGCTCATTGCTGTCAGTGCAGAGCCTGCTTCTGATCCTCTGTCCCCCACTGCCCTTCCCCCACTTGTGCTGTCTCATAAATAAACATTAAAAAAAACAAAACTATAACTACTTTGCTTCATATCTATACCATAACTTTTAACTTCATATTTTCAACTTCTATAATTATCCTATTTTACAAGAATTGTGCCAATTTTTAAATTCCATTAAGAAATATTATATGCTATTAGGTCTTTAAAAAGCCAATTGTTTTTAATACTGAAGTAAATTAATTCTTCTGAGAAAGCTGTGTATTATATTCAAGCTACTTGCTAATTATATTAATAAGGTTAATCATGGTTCATATCATTACAGCCAAGTGTGAGTTTCTAAGGACAATTATAGAAACATCATTTAATATATTTCCCAGTGCTTTTTAATATCTTCCAAACAGAGACAATTCAGCAATAAAATAGCTTCAAATGGCCATTTCCACAATTTGCACGTAATAACAATTAAACTATTTCTACCTAACATTTACAAAGTTTTTTTTTAATACATGCGTAATTTATCTAACATTTTACTGTTGCAATTAATAAAATTTGATTACAACAAAGTGGTTCTGTATTTTCATAACCTTTATACATTATTTATCTATTTTTTGAAGGACTTTTTTTGTTTTAAATTCTCTGTGATTTCTTTGCAAAAATAATACTTTAGGCTAAAAAATTGAAAGGATCTCATATGTATCATGTCACATTATGATATATTTTATTCAAAACACTTATATCTCCCTCTCCATTAACACAGTTCTTTCTTTTATTGTAAGAATTAGCACATGATTGTACTTACAGGATTAAATTTATTTTTAACAAAATATATTTAAAAATATATATTTAACTTATAAGAAAATTATATCCATAATTTTTAATCATATTTTCCAAGGTAAAGTCTCAATTAGGCCATTGCCCCCCTGATTAATTACAATAAAAATTTGCTTCCTCTTTTTAAATGATTTTATTCACAATGGCTTTTCTTCCTGAATGAATTGTCCTATAATAAAAAGGATTTCTGATATTTTTACACTCTTAAGAAGCATCCATTTAGAATAGGGAAAGAAAGAAAGGGAATTAATATATATTTGACTCCAACTGTGGGAGAAGATACTTTTCTTTCTTAATCTTCACAATAGTCATCTGTGTTAGACATTATTGCCATCATTTTACATCTCTGGAAAATGAAGTTGAGAGATATTAAATAATCTATTTGAGATCACACACTGAGCCAGTGAAAACCCTGGAATACAGGCTTGGTCCCTCAGTTTCCGAAGTCTTTTATCAACTTTTGTAGGAGCACCTGCCTTGTTACCAGGAGCCAGACACAGAGATACACTATTATTATGATTTTTAGTTCAGTAAAAGCAGGAAATGTAACAATATTAGAAATATTGTTCTTGATCAATATCCAAAGAATGAATAGAATAGAGAAAGATAATCCTGACATCATTCTATGTTATTTTAGTAATTTTAATGTTGGAGTATACTTAATTTGCATAACTTGAAATTTAAATTTTTTTAATGTTTATTTTTGAGAGAGAGAGAGAGCAAGCGAGCACATGCACACCAGTGGGAGAGGGCCAGAAAGAGCTGATGTCATATGTGCTTTGGGTCATTCCATGAAAGAAAAATAATGAACTCTAAAGATGTCACTGGATCCCTAATAAAATGAAAGGCCTGACTCTATTGTCCATGATATTTTAGACCATTCAAGCTCAAGGATGAGCTGAATTTACTCTCTAGATCAGGAATCAGTAATGTAAGACTGTGAACCAACTCTGGTCAAACATGCTTTGTATATCAAGTTTTGCTGGAACAGAGACACTCATATGTTAATATATCATCTATGGCTGCTTTTATATGGCCCCCAAAGCCATGTGATTGTTAGTATCTGGTCCTTTGCAGAAAGTTTATCTACTAACCCTGATCTAGGTTAAAGCACTAGAAACAGTGCTCATTTGCCATATTTATAGTATTCAAACATATTCTCTTTTTTAATATTTACTCTTAGTGTCATTCAATAAAATGAGGTTTAAGAATTGGTGATATCAGCCTTCAGAAATCTCTTCTGAGACATCCATCCACCTTCCCTTTTTCTCTCAATGTGGCTTTTCTTGCCTTCCTTTCTCCTCTCTCTTTTTTTTGTATAATTTCTTCTAAGTCCTCTGTATTACATTTAAGTGTTGCTTTATTTATAGTGAGCATAATGCATTGAATGATTTCACAGGATGGTGTGTGCCCTGGCATATTATCTTGTTGAACTATTCAATTAAATATGATAATGTTGAGCACATTGACACTGTTAAACACTCAGGTGAATGAGCAATTCACCGTGAAGTGCAGAAATATTTGAAATCATCTGCATGTCTACAAGCAATATTTATTTATTTTTATATGAGTACTTCAAGTTTCTAGTGAATGATACATGCTAGGGAAAGAAAAACTACCAAGAAATTAGAATATATAGAAGACTCAAAAGATCTCAGAGAAATCATAATTTTTAACTGTTTTGTGGCATACACATAAAGTAAGTTGGATATTAAAATGTTTTTTCCCAACATTTACAAAGTGGTTAAAATTCATAAAACATTGTATTTAACTGACTTCTCTGAAGCGTCTCAGCATAGTTCTGAGCCTTTCTTGAAAATGTATCATTTGAAGGTATTTTCCTCAAGTATAGTGTATAATTAGTATTATTCCATTACGTTTTGTATCATTTATTTTGGAACAACTTTTCCTGGAAGTTGGATAGTAATATGTATTTTGGGCTTATGAAAGAATGTTTAGATGTGAAAGTAATACTTTAGAACATCTAAGGGCAGGGCACCTGGGTAGCTCAGTTGGTTAAGCATCTGGCTCTTGATTTTGGCTCAGGCCATGATCTCATCGTTTTTGAGTGTGAGCCCCTCATTGAGCTCAGTGATGACAGCTCAGAGCCTGGAGCCTGCTTCAGATTCTGTGTCTCCATCTCTGTCTGTCCCTCCCCCCACTCACATTCTGCCTCTGTCTCTCTCAAAAATAAATAAATGTTATAAGAAAAAAAAAGACATCTAGGGGCACAAAAATAAATGATATTATCAATTAGTGGCATGTGGGTGGCAAGTGAAGAAAACTATCCCTTAATTTTATGCTGAAAATTCAAATTAAATGACAGAACATAAAGTCTTTGTTTCTGAATGTTGCTTCCTTTTAAAAATTTTTTCTAAAAGTTTTTGAGAGAGAGAGTTAGTGTGAGTGGGGGAAAGTGGGGAGAGAGAGAGAGAGAGAGAGAGAGAGAGAGAGAGAGAAAGAGAATACCAAGCAGATTCTGCACTATGAGCAGAGGCCCAATGCAGGGCTCAAACCCACAAATCATGAGATCATGACCTGAGCTGAAATCAAGGGTCAGATTATTAACCAACTGAGTCACCCATGTGCCCCTCTGAATGTTGCTTCTACTGAGTAGCTCTTTTGTTCTATTGGAAAACTCCTATGTCTGGCAGTAAAGTGGTAGAACTCCATCATTTTTCACTATGATTTAGATAGATATGTTCCAGTTCTGTGCAAAATGGTGTTGGTATTTTGATAGGGATTGCATTGAATCTATAGATTGCTTTGGGATCAAAGCAAAAGTGTACATTTTAACAATATTAATTCAAATCCATGAACATGGAATATCCTTCCATAGGTTTGTGTAATCTTCAATTTCTTTCATCAGTGGTTGACAGTTTTCAAAGCAGAGTTCTTTTGCCTCCGTGATTGAATTTATTCCTAGGTGTTTTGTTCTTTTTGACACAATTATAAATGGAAGTGTTTTCTTAATTTCTCTTTCTATGACTGTTCTTAGCATACCAAAACGCACCCCATTTCTTTGTATTATTCTTGTATCCTGCAACTTTACTGAATTCATTTATTACATCTAAGTTTTTTGTTTTTGTTAGGGTTTTCTATGTATAGTATCGTGTCATCTGGAAATAGTGAGAGTTTAATTTCTTCCTTACCAATTTGGATGCCTTTTATTTCTTCTCATCTGATGCCTGTTTCTAGAACTTCCAGTGCTATGTTGAATAAAAGTGGTGAGAGTGGACATCCTTGGCTTGTTCCTAATCTTAGGGGAAAAGCTCTCAGTTTTTCACCATTAAATGTGATGTTATCTCTAAGTTTGTCATATATGGCCTTTATTATATTGAGGTAAGTTCTTTCTAAACCTACTTATTTGAGACCTTTTATCATGTACAGATGTTGAATTTTGTGAAATGCTTTTTAATGCATCTATTGAGGTGATCATATGATTTCTATCTTTATTTTGTTGATATTGTGTATCATGTTTATTGACTTGCAAATATTGAACCATTCTTGCATCACTGGAATAAATCTCACTTGGTAATGGTGAATGAATCTTTTAATGTATTGCTGAATGTGGTTTGCCAATATTTGGTTGAGGGTTTTTACATCTATGTTCATTAGGGATATTGGCCTGTAGTTTTCTTTTTTTTGTAGTGTCTTGGTCCAGTTTTGGTATCAAGATAAACTTGGGCCTTGTAAATTGTGTTTGGAAGCTTTCCTCCGACTTCTTTTTTTTTTTTAATACTTTGTGATAAATGAATATTGACTCTTTGAATATTTGGTAGAATTTGCCTTTGAATCCATCTGGTCTGGACTTTTGTTTGTTGGGAGTCTTAATTACCTATTCAATTTTGTCACTAGTAATTAATTGGTCTGTTCGTGTTTTCTGTTTCTTCCTGATTCAGTTTTGGAAGTTGTGTGTTTTTAAAAATTTACCTATTTCGTCTAGGTTGTTTAATTTGTTGACATATAGTTTTTCATAGCATTCACTATAATTCTTTGTATTTCTGTGATAGTCTTTTATTTCTGCTGTGTTTCCTCTCTTTTTTTCTTGATGAGTCTGGTTAAAATGTTAGCAATTTTGTTTATGTTTTCAAAGAATCAGCTCTTGGTTTCATGGATCTTTTCTATTATTACTATTTTTTTCTTTTAGTGTTCAGTTATTTCTGCTCTCATCTTTATTATTTCTTTCATTTATATCTGCTCTGACTTTTATTGTTTCCTTCCTACTACTAATCTTGGGCTTTGTTTGTTTTTCTAGTTCCTTTAGATGTAAGGTTAGGTTGTATATTTGAGCATTTTCTTGTTTCTTGAGGTAAGTCTATATGAGAGTCCATGAGTCTATAGAGATTATAGTTTTCCTTCTAACAACTGTATTCACTTTCCCAAAGACTTTGATCTATTATGTTAAATTGCATTTGTCTCCATGTATTTTTTTTTTAATTTCCTCTGATTTCTTTGCTGACCCATTGACTGTTTAGTAGCATTTTGTTGAGCCTCTATGGGTTGTATAATTTTTCCATATTTTTTTTCTCATGATTGATTTCTAATATCATTGTGGTTGAATGGGTCAGTCTATGCTAGAAATAATAAAGTGAAACTACAAGCATATTAACAAAAATGCAAACAAACAATGCTGGTTTAATGGAAAAAAACTTATCCACAAAATGTAAAATGCACTTAAGAAAATCTCTGGTATTCAAAAAATGACAAAAGAGTTAAAGTTGAAAGATATATTTCAGTGAGTGGAAAGGAAAAGGGACAATTTATAGGAAAAATAAAACAAATGGAACAGAACTAGTAATCAAGTGATGAAGAAGAAAATGATGAAAAGAGACATATTCTAGATGCATCTTAAAATATTTTAATGAACTCATACTATTTTTTTAACTGAGTAATTAGCATTTGGTCACAAAAATAAATATTAGTCCTGTATTACATTTTCTGTCTACAACATGACATTATAGGTGACATTGGAGCAAAATCTATTGGATTGCAAGGGCAAAAGATTTGATGTGCAGGTTTCATTCACCAGCAAGTTGTCATTAAATTATGAAATCAATAGAAGCATAGACTTCTACATATAACATCTTATATAATATTTTCCAATGTTTATTCTTTAGAAATAATTTTAATCATATATTTTATCAAACTAAATATGGGAACAAAATTAATTAAAATATGGGGAACATGTAGGCACTGTCTGATGATAAGCATGGAAATCAAGTAAACATGTAGTTGAATCTAAACTAAGAGGCAATATCACTTGGTGGTTTGGAATATATATTCTGGGAAGACAAAATTAGGTTCAATTCATGGGTGAACCACTTAGAAATTTGTGGCCTTGGCCCTGAGGTTTCTCTAGCCTCAGATTGTTTTGTCTTTAATGGAAAAAATAATGGAACCAATCTCAAAAGGTAAATTAGTAATCAAATATATTTTAAATGATCTGCATTGTTCCTAGTATATTATTACTAATTAATATGTTTTAATTATGATGATCAAATATAATGGAGACTTTCTTTTTGAATTAAACCATATGTAATATGAAAATAATAATAATGCAATCTCAATCGTCTGGATCTAAAATTCCAGACTGCCTTGTAAGAGATCAAGTAGGGGTGAGGTGGGGGTCTAGTGATTGGCAGGAAAGAGGAACTTATGATAAACTACTAGGCCTTATATATATTCTTTGATGTTTAAAATTAGATGGGAGTTTGAAATTAAATTCAACTAAAAATCAGATGTGTTCATTCAAATCACATATGAAGATAGAAATAAGTAGAACAATATAAATAGCAAGGGAAATTTTTAAAAAAATTATGAGGAGCACAAACAACTAAATCCATAGACTACATAGCACAGAAAGAATAAAGACTAATAAAGAATAAGTATTATTAGAATATTGGTTTTAAAATTTTGTTTATAGATACAGAAGTGCAAATTAATTTTTTAAAGATGTTATAACTGTTACATAAACATGACTATCATAGAAATCTAGGAAATATATGTCATAGATACTTGCCTATTTACATCAGTAATGAAGGAATGAGTGAGATACAAAGCTGGCTCAAAGATTATTTAAAGGACTATTTACCATAGTCTGAAGAAAAAGTGTTGGAATAAAATTGCTAATTTCTTATAAAATTCTTTAAAGTTATACAAGGCAATAAAATAATAACAACTTTTATGAAAAAAAATGTGAATCTTGTTTAGATACTTTTTTCAATATCTTCCCTTTACTATGTTTTTGCTTGGTGGTTACTATGAGGCTTATATATTACAACTTATCTTTATAACATCTATTTTAAGTTCATGGCAACTTAAGTTTAAGTACATTCTAAAACTGTACATTTTTACTCTCCCCCCATATTTTATGTTTTTGATATCATGTTTAAATCTTTTTATCTCACATATACCTTAACTAAGTATTGTAGTTACAGTTATTTTTACTACTTTTGTCTTGTAAACTTCATCCTAGCATTATAAGTGATTAATACACTACCTTTATTATATATTTTCCTTTATGAGTGAGATTTATACTTTTTAATGTTTTCTTGTTACTTATTAGTGTCCTTTCTTTTCAGCTTAAAGAAGTACCTTTAACATTTCTTGTAACGCTGGTTTAATGGTGATGCACTCCTTTAGCTTTTGCTTGCTTTTCAAAGTCTATTTCCCCTTCAATTCTGAATCCTAACTGCCAAGTAGAGTATTCTTTGCTGAAAAAGTTTTTTTTATCTATCATGCTACTTGATTTCTGCCTGCAACATTTCTGCTGAAACATCTGCTGATAGTCATATGGAGGTTCTCTTATATGTTAACAGTTGCTTTTTTCTTGTTTTTAAGATTCTTTCCTTATTTTTAACTTTTGATATCTTAATTTTAATATGTCTTGGTGTGGGGTTTTTTTGGTTCATCTTATTTGGAACTCTCTGGACTTCCTGGATCTGGATGTCTCTTTCTTTCTCCAGGTTAGTGATGTTTTCAGTGATTATTTCTAATAAGTTTTTAGCCTTTTTTTTCTCTCTTCTGGGAGCCTATAATGTCAATGTTAATCCAAATGATGTGCCGTAAATCCCTCAATCTACCTTTACTTCTTAAAAATTATTTTTCTTTTCAGCTCTGATTGGGTGCATTCCTCTGAGCTGTCTTCATGTTCACTGACTCTTTCTTCTGCTTTATCTAGTCAGTCCTTGATCACCTCTAGTGTAATTTTTTTCTTTTTTTTGGTTTTGTATTTTTCAGTTCTGTTTCTTCTGTTTAGAACTTTCTTATATTTCCTATTTATTTATTGAAGTTCATTTTGTTCATGCATTCTTTACTCAACTTTAGTGACCAATTTTATGATCATACTTTGAATTCTTTATCAAGTAAATTACTTACCTCCATTTCATTAGGGGTTTTTGATGGTTGTTGTTGTTGTTTTGTATTTTGTACTTATTTTGAGATTTTCGTGTGTGTGTGTGTGTGTAACATATTCTGTTCTTTCATTTTGCTTGACTCTTTGTGTTGATTTCTGTGCATTAAAGAAACAGCCACTTCTCCCAGTCTTGAAGATTTGGCCTTATTAAAGAGCTGAAACTTATTGTTCAACCCTGTCCTTGCTGTTGTGAGTCTCCCAAACTTTTGTGATTGTCCAAAGTGAACTATTTTATTTTTATAGCTCCCAGTAGTTGAAAGTGTGCTAAGACCAATCAGGATCCCAAAGAGAAGGATCTCAGTCAGCATATAGATTCAGGCTGATTAAAGTTTAGATTCTCAAATAATAACTTTTAAAGATTGCAAATATATACAGTCTTTTGCAACCACAAGTGTAATCCCCCAGTGGCCCCCAGAGCCAGGTAATCTGGAATTGTCTACTGGGAAGAAGTCACAAAACTGGGAGTCTAGATAAGTGCATGCATTGCTTTCTGAGAGATACCAGTAATCTGTATTCAGGCAGAGAGAGAGAGTACAAAGATGCTCTCCCCCAGGCTACATTCCCTGAGAGCACTTCCATAGTCTAAAGCCTTCCCCTAAGGCTAAAGCTCCAAGACTAGCAAGTAAGCATTTCTCATGGAAAGGGTGTGTTTCAGTCTGCTATCTGTGCAGTGCCCTAGGCTTGGTAGCCTGCCTAGAATTGTTTCTCTAATTGTCACCATCCTGGGGGGAACCAAGGAACACAAACACTGTTGCCACTAGAGTTTCCCCTTGGCAGCAGCCACAAAAATAAGGACATCAAATATAAATATTGGGGTACCAGACATATATAAGAACTCCTCTCCTAGAGAATGCTGGCACTCTGAAGCACAGCAGAAGGAGAGCCCAAATATGGTGCCCATTCTGTGTGGTGTTAGGGAAGGTTTACAGCCAACTCTTAGATCTGTGTTTAGAGCCTGCCCCTCAGGCTGGAGCTATGATGATAAGCTAATAGGCCTTTTTACATAAAGATTGAGCTCCTGGGAATGTTGTTCTTGTTGTGCCCTGAGGGTGGTAGCTGTTTAAGGACTCTTTCTCTATTGGTTACAGTACTGTAGAACTTGTGAATATAAGCTGTACTGGCTACTAGAGTGACGTGATATAGAAGTTGCCATGGGAGCTCCTGCAAAAATTTGGGCACCAGTGAAGGGTATAAGTTTATTTTTCTGTAAGATATAAGTTATCTGGAGTGAGGCAGAGGAAGTGTGCACAGACTGCCTTCACAAGCCTCTGTTCCTTGAGAGCCCCTTGTAGGACCCTATAGTGTACCAGACCAGAAGCCTTCCCTAAGCCAATGCTCCTGGACAAGCAAATAGACTTCTTTTTTGAAAAACTGGAGTAAGTTTCAGTCTCTTAACTGTGCAGTATCTTGAGAGTGGTAGTCTGCCAAGAATTTTCTCTCTGTTACAATCCAATGGGACCAAAAAATCCACACCCCAGGCCTCCTGAGCCAGGTGACTGAGAGGCATCCTGTGGGGTGGTGGCCACAAAAATTGGGTCACCAGACAAAAATGGGGGCACCACACATGTGTAGAATCTCCTCTCTGGGAGATACAAGTTCTCTGGAATATGTCAGGGAGAGCACATGATATGGGTCGCATAGGTGAGTCTGCACAGGAGCCCTTTAAGTTGTTCCTCAGTTGGCCACACCCACATGGGTCTTATGCCTGTGAGATTTGTTGATTTTAAAGCTGGATGTGCTGGGGACTTATTTCTCAGGTGCTGGTCTTAAAAGTTGGGGAATGAGTCCTTCACTCCTCAGGGAGAACTCCAGGTTTTCAGTTCTCTCCCAAATGTGCATTGCAATGCCAGAGGTGGGGTTTATGGCAAGATTGTCTCAGTCTTTCTTACCTGTTTCAACGTGGTTTTCCTTTGATTTGCCTAATGTGAATGGGTCACTGCCAGATTTTGGGCTTGTCTCAGAGAAAATTGTTTTGTATATAGTTGTAAATTTTGTGTGTCTGTGTGGAAGAGTGGAGTTCCAGATCTTCCTATATTGAACCAAAACCTATGATAAGTTTTTAAATCACTAATTCAGTCTTAGCTTTGTAGAGGCCTATTCAGTGTTTCTGCTTTTCCTGAGTGAGTTTCAGTTTTGTGTCTTTCACTAAGTTGGGAAGTTATTCTTTTCCTACCCTTTCATAAGTTATATTCATTTGCTGGCATATAGTTTATAGTATTCTCTTATAAACTTTTGTATTTCCTAAGATTGGTAGTGATGTTCTTTCTTCATTTATTTTTTAAAGTAAGATCTATGCCCAATGTGGGGTTTGAATTCATGACCCAAAGATCAAGAATTGCATGCTCTACTGACTGAGACAGCCAGGTACCCTCTCTTTAATTTTTGATTTTAGTAATGTGAGTATTCTTTCTCTCTCTCTTTCTCTTTCTCTCTCTCTCTCTCAATTTTTTTAAAGCAATCTAGCTAAACGTTTTCCAATTTTATTGGTCTTTTCAAAGAACCAACTTTTGATTTACCTGGTAGTTTTTTAATTTAACTTATTTTTGCTCCAGTTTTCTAATTTAATTTTTTTGCATATATTGGGTTAAATTTGTTGTTTCCCCCCCTAGTTTCTTAATAGGAAAGTTATGTTATTTATTCGAGATCCTTCTTTTTTTAACTTTTTAAAATTTATTTATTATTTGAGAGAGAGAGAGAGCGAGAGCAAGCACAGGAATGGCAGAGAGAGAGGGAGAGAAAGAATCTCAAGAAGGCTCCATGCTGTGAGTGCAGAGCTCCATGCACGGCTTGATCTCACAGCTGTGAGATATGACCTGAGTCAAAACCAACAGTCAGATGATTGACTGAGCTAGATGCCCTGAGATAATTCTTTTTAGAAAGTATTAGTACACTTTATTTTTTAGCAAAATTTTCGGTTTCCATCAAAACTGGATGAAAAATACAGAGTTTATCTCATATCCCTCCACTTCCTCACCCCACCCATAGCTTCTACCACCAACAACCAAGTATGGTACATCAGTTAAAATCAGTGAACCAACACTGACATATGATTACCAACAGAAGGTTCCTAGAAAACATAAGTAAATAGAGAGATATACAGTGTCCATGGTCAGGACTTTTGATACTGGTAAGGTGTCAGTTTCTACTAACTAGTGTATAGATTCAATACAATCAAAATAAAAGTCCCAACAGGCTTTGTTTTAGAAATTGATTAGCTAATTCTAAAATTCATGTGAAAATGCAAATACCCTAGATAAACCACAACAACTGGAAACAGAGGAATAAAATTGAAGAACTAATTCTACTTGATTTTAAGACAAATATTTTCTTTTAATACTTTAGAAGTGTTGCTCCACTGCCTTCTTGCTTACATTATTTTTCATGAGACATCTGTCATTCTTTTTTTTTTTTTTTTACCCCTGGATCTCTGCTTAACATCTCTTTTTTAATTTGGGCTGTTTTTAAGGTTTTCCCTTATCTCTCATTTTCAGCAATTTGATTATAATATGTCTTAATTTCATTTTTTTCTTGAACTGCTATTTGTGGAGCTTATTTGGATCTCTGGATTTATACTTTTCATAAAATTTGGAAAATTTTTAGTCATTATTTCTACAAATTTTTCTTTTTCTGTTTTCCTCTCCTTTGTTTCTTCTGGGACTCTATACGTATGTATGAGGTCCCTTGAAGTTGCTCACAGCTCATATTTTTTAAATTGCTCTTTGAAATATATTTCACATGCCAAAGAATTCAATAAAATATACAACTCAATGTTTTTTTTTTTCACTATACATCTTTGTAAATATACTAACAATCATTGAGCTTTGCTACTAAAAAAATAAACTGAGTTTTTTTGAAAATTATTTCTCTGTGGTCATTTCAAATAGTTTTTTTGCTATGTGTTCAGGGCCACTAATATTTTCTTCTTCTTTTTTTTTTTTCCAATATATAATCTGGAAGTATTCTCATCCAGAGTATTTTTTCATTTCATACATTGTAGTTTCATATCTAAAAGTTTGATTTGGACTTTTTATATATCCTCTAAGTCTCTACTCAACCTTTTAAACATATGGAGGAAAGTTATAATAATTAGTTTAATTGGTAATTATTCTAAAGTAATTTTAATTACTTTGGAATTTCTAACAATAGTTTTTCATCAATTTCAGTTGGTTGATGTTTTTTCATCTGTATATGTCATATTTTCCTGATTATAAATCATGAGATTAGCCTTGTTGGATGCTGAATATTTTTGCATTTCTATAAATATTTCTGTGTGTATTATTGAATTTAGTTAAATACTAAAAATTTTAATTCTTTGGGTCCTTCTTTTAAGTTTTGTTAGATGGGAACAGAGCAGCTATTAATTAGCTTAGAAAAACTCTCATATGTACTTTGCCCAAATGGCTAATATATTATGAAGTTTTCCCAATCTGACCAGTAGGCACATTCCAGGTCCTAAATGGACACAAATACTCTTTCTTCTAATCATTTAGGGTGATTCTTTCTGCTCCCGTGGGTATTTTCCTCACACTCGTTATCATCAATAGTCAGCTATGTCCTCCAGGAGGACCCTCTACAGATCAATATTTTCTTTGCATGTCTCTCTCCCATCTTTGGTACCATTTCCTGAATATTCAGTCTTGTTCTCTACAGAATCTCACCTTTGAGATTGATGTCAGGTATTATGGCAGGTTCCATCTGGGCTCTTCCTTAGTATTCTGCTTGCCTAGAAACCCTCTCAAGGCTTTAGACTGAGGTAACCATAGCACCCACCTTATTTGTTTTCTGTCCTTTAGGGATCACTGTCCTTCATTGTCTGAATGGCATCTTCAAAACCTTTATGTTTTGTTCAATAATTTGGTTGTTTGAGTCAGGAGGGTAAATCCATTCTCTTTTCTTCAATTTTGGCCTCACATAGAGGTGTCCTCATTGATTTTTATTGAAGCTTTTATTTACCTAATGTGAAATTGGACCACCTGGTGAAAAGCATAAAATTATAAAAGCAATTAATGGACCTCCAATTTCTCATTTTTTTCTCTATCACTTATCTATACAAGTATATTATTATTTTTTAAGTTTATAAATATATTATTTCGGTTTAAAGAAATCTTATACTGAGTCAATCTGACATAGTAACAGTCTGGACAACTGTAATGAATATCCATCTCATATTTCTTAAATTTTCATCAAAACTCATGAACTCATTAACTTCATTTTTCATGTTCCCAAATAGTAGTTGTTGTTCTCTGACTACAAAAATAGATGATGCCTATAATGAAAACCAAATCATACCAGTTTTTTCTCCTCAGTCTGAGATAATGTACATTCTAGTCTCTGTTGTTTATTATACTCAACACCTACTTTCAGAATTAGGTCTTTTATTTTTTTAATATTTTAACATTTATTCATTTTTGAGGCAGAGAGAGACAGAGCATGTGTGGGGAAGGGGCAGAGAGAGAAGGAGACACAGAATCCAAAGCAGCCTCCAGGCTCTGAGCTGACAGCACAGAGCCCGATGAGGGGCTCGAACTCACAGACTGCGAGATCATGACTTGAGCCGAAGTTGGACACTTAACCAACTAAGCCACTCAGGCACCCCTGAATTAGGTCTTCTTTTTAGTAACTTTGTTCTAATATTAAACCTGTTAATTAGAATTTTGCTATCATAAGTTTTTCAATAATCCTTTTTTTTTTAATGTTTATTTATTTTTGAGAGAGAGAGCATGAGCAGAGGAGGGGCAGAGAGAGAGAGAGGGAGCCACAGAATCAGAAGCAGGCTCTAAGCTCTCAGCACAGAGCCCAGTGCGGGGCTCGAACTCACAGGACATTGAGTTGTGAGATCATGACCTGAGCCAAAGTCGCCTGCTTAACTGACTGAGCCAACAAGGTGCCCCTCAATAATCCTTTTTTTAAGAAAAAAAAAAACAAAAAACAAAAAACAAACAGTAGCTGGCCAAGATGCTAAAATGATGATACAATATTTATATTGTATTGAAAGTGTCCTGTGTAATGCAATTCACTTTTTGACCGTTTGTCCATGTATTAACATTGCTGGGTGACACTGAAACTCTTTCAATACTTCATATTCAGCAATTTAAGCTTTGGCTCAATCTGTGTAGGCAGTGACTAGAAGGAATTATCAGGCGGTGATGGGTTGTTGGGTAAACAGAAACTTAAAAAAGAAGAAAAGGATGAAAACTGGGCCAGTATTTATGCTGGGTACTGAATATTATACTAAATCAAAAGAAGTTACTGTATTTTTGACCTCTGCATAGGGACAGGTATAATGTTAATTTTCTTTTCTTAGAATTCTGTTTTATTATTGAAACTTGAAAACTAAAATCAGGAATAACAGGAAGGCTTAGACTAACATTCAAGAAAAAAACAATAGTGTTACCTTATCAATTTTCTTATTATTCTCTTGTAATGTATGCTATGACATCAAATGTATATAAAAGAGAGGTACACAGTGTTCATTTGTTTGATTTTACTTGGAAGCTTAGGAAGATATCTCTAAATTTTTCATAGTATATACAGATAATGATTTAAAAATTGCTGAAATATGCTACTTTTATTGACTCAAACCTAAATAGAATTCATTTCTAAAGGAACCAGAATGTGGAAGGATCTTTACTTTAAATAGTGATCAAGTAATAATAGGTCAGTTCATATGTAACACATAAAAATAAATTGCCTTTCTCTTAAACATGTTTTATGTTGATCAGAGTTTTTATAGTTCAACTGACTTTGATATTTAAGCATTTATGGTGGGTATATTTAAAGTTAAAAGAACCTTTTATAACAGTTCATTGAGTTTATTGAACAGTTCACACATTTTCAATATTCCTTTTCTTTTAGTATATATATGAATGTATTGTACAGTTGATCATGCATAAACTTGGTTTTATTTTTTATTTTCTGATAATGTTTAATAATCTTACCTATAGAAGACTCATATTAATTTTTAATATCTCACTAAATTTATACATGATTTCAATTTAAGGATTTAAGAATTTCAGCATTAATTTGACAAAGTTTGTAATTCAAAAAAAAAAGAAAAAGAAACCTTCAAGAAGAAACAGTTTCCTTTGTATTGTTTTTTTTTCTTCTTTTCTTTTCTTTTCTTTTCTTTTCTTTTCTTTTTTTTTTTTTTTTATGCTATGCACAAGTGCTGGCTCTCTGAGAGCCAGACACAAAATGAGAGTGACATGTCAAACACATGGATATCAAGGATATGGTTACCTTAGCAACAGGAAGCGTATAAAAGCCCTCAGAACTTCCCTTCCTACTCCTGGGACATTTCACAGTTTCAGATACTGTAAATACTGGTGAATATGATGTCTATAAGAGATATCACAAACATTAAAGTATTATAATGTAAGCTAACTCAAGTTTTTCTCACAGGACCAAGAAAGTAAATTATAATTCACTCCCTTCCTAAAAATGGGTTAGTGGTGGTCTAAGCCAAAGGCAGAACAACACTTCTGGACTTTATATTCTATAAAAATAGAAGCTACATTAAGTTTCATGGATTTACACATACCCATAGAATTTGAAGTTCTGTTTTAGGTTTTGAAAGATTTGTTAATGTTAATTTTCTTTTGAATGATAAAATGCATTAAGATTCTGAATTACTATAGAAATAACATTGGGAAAATGCTCCATAGAGATTAGAGCTGCACAAAAATGTAGTGAAAGTAGGTTTGCTCTAGTAGATAGTTGAACTATAAGAAGTAGATGTGTCACTGGATGGGAAGGCCCTTCTGAAATTTTGCCAAAGTAAAAATAACATTTGTCTTTAGTAAGAAAAACCTACCTTCATCACTACTGACTACCTCAAAAAATTTTTTGTTTGTGTTTTAATATAAACAGTGGAAAACATCCTAAATCTACCTATTATCATTTATCCAAATTAATTTTTAATTACTTTCTCTTGCTGATACTCTTCATCATTATGTTTGTGCTTTCCTCTATTGAAATGTCTTATAGTACTTTTCTGTAGGGAAAATCTCTCTCTCTGTCCTCTCTCTCTCTTTCCCTCTCCCTCACCTCCTACCTCTCCCTTTCTCCATTTCTTTCCCTCCTTCCTTCCTTCCTTCTCTCTCTTGCTCATGTCTGTTATGTTCTCTTTACCTCTATTTATCTAATTTGTATATTAAATGGCCCAAACACCCACATATGAAATGAATGGACCCTTTTTCTCTGTCAAAAACAAAAAAAGAGTTTGGTTCTTAAATTTGCTAAATAGAATGGTATATTTGAACCCTGGATTCCTCATATGACTTTGATTTCAAACAACACCTTCACTGTTAGAAGACTCAATGATGAATCAACTATGATGCAGCACTTTTTGACAAGTTTATATGACAGACAACATCTAATATTTCAAAGAATTTAATAGATATGCTTACTCTCTATTCATCTAAACTTCTTGAGTTTGAACTGTATAGGAGCTAAATCATCTTAAAGCAAAGTGCCCAGGACCTATTATCCCAACTCACTTCAGAAATCCCTTCACTGATTTTTGATTTACTGTTATGTTATGCTATCAGGATTTATGAAAGATCAATATAAGAATCACCTATTTGAAATATGGTCTGTGTCTTTACAAAACATGGCTTGAAAATTTCAGCCACTGTGATATGAGAAATCATGCAATAGACTTTTTTTCTTAATTTAGTTTCAGAAATTTAGTTTATGTCCATTTATTTTTGTATTTCTCTCCTTTCCATGTGTTTCTTTGTCAGAAAATTACAACTATATAAATCAATATATATTTTGAAGAAAATGGGAATCCTCAGAAATCTTAAGCAGATTGGCAAATTGTGATAACAGATATCACTTGTTGAATGTACAGTATACCAGGCCTAGTTCTAAGTATCTTGTGCACAATGACCTTTCTAAGTCTCACTGTGAGATTGGAACTATTCTTGTCTCCATTTTACAGTGGGGGATATTAAGTTAAAAAGAGGGATTCATATTTTGTGAGTGGTGGAGCCAGGACATAAAGTAGTGTGGCTCTGGGAATTACGTTTGTTTCATTTTTTAAGTTTTTATTTATTTATTTTGAGAGAGAGAGAGAGAGAGAGAGAGAGACAGAGACAGAGAGACAGAGAGAGACAGAGTGAGTGGAGGAGGGGTAGAGAGGGAGAGAGAGTCCCAAGCAGGCTCTGCACTGTCAGTGTGAAGCCCGATCTGGGGCTCAAACTCACAAACCATGAGATTATGACCTGAGCCAGATGCTTAACCAACCTAAACACCCAGGCACCCCTGGGAATTATGTTTTTAATGACAAAGCACCTGATTCTGAGGTAGTCAGGAGGTGAGCCTACTTTCTCTTTTCTCCTTCCTTCTGCTATGAGAGGCACTTTCATATAGAATAGCAGTTCTCAAAGCTATGTTTCTGAGCAACAACAGCAGGATGGGCCCTGCAACGTGTGTTTCAACAAAACTTTTGGTGATTCTGATGCATGTTTAAAGTCTAAGAACCACTGGTGTGAAGAATGAGAGAACTTTGGTGATAGATGACTGAATTCAGATTCTAATCCACTGCTCTGTGCTTGTGACATTGTATATATTAACTAACCTTTCTGTGTTGAATTTCTAATAAATGAAACCAAGGTAATAAATCTGTTGAGATTTTTGTGAAGATTAGCTATTGCTTGCTATTCAGTTTTAATGTTTTTCATTATATTTAAAATTACATTTTGACCCTGATCTTGTGTTTAAAAAGATATAGTATTAATTAAACAAAATAAAAACTGCAGCATTAGCATCATACAGTAAATCTCATATACTGAGTACTATGTAAAACTTTTACACGTAAAATTTTAAAAAATCTATTATATACA
>CM053577.1:60503800-60706300 GCA_028646485.1 Cryptoprocta ferox | reverse complement strand
CAATGGAGGTCAAAATAATTCTTGAGACTGTCACTTGACAAAAAAGAGACCACAAAAATTAATAAGTGCATCAGTAGCAAGGGTGATTTTGTGAACCCCAAAGAGTCAGAACCTCTTTAGATAATTGTGTGGAATGGTGGAATGAGAAGGTGCTAGGAGCTAGTGGAGTTTAAATTTGGGGTGTGGCATCAGATGAAATTTAGATGAGCAGAGGACAAGGGAATAATTTATATAAATTGTGTGTGTGTGTGTGTGTGTGTGTGTGTATGTGTTGTTGCATTAGCTATTTTTAAGTTTCAGGTCCCTATCATATGCTAATTTTTTTGGGCCACAGTTTACTCCCACCAATGAAATTCCAAGATGTTAAATTTTAAAAATTTTGCTTTTATTCTAATTTTATCTTATTCTACTTGTTTGGGGCCCTACTGATGATTTTCAAACAGGGCTAGTTATTTGACTCCCTGAATTAGAACAGCTATCTTTCCAAACAGCTTCAATAGAACAAGTATTCACAGGAGCCTAAAAAGATAGCTGTGAGATTGTTTTTCTTCCTTTTTTCCTTTCTTCTTCCTTCCATCCTTTGTCAATTTAGGCATCATATACTTGTTGAACACCCATTATATCCCATTTGGGTGTTTGAGCATTTGGCCATGGAGTTAGAACAGAGACTAGGCTGGGCATAATACATTTTTTTCATGGAACCTGTAGACTAGTTGAGGAGCACAGCTTTTTTTTTTTTTTCCTTTTTTTTCTTTTATAGTTTATTGTCAAGTTGGTTTCCATATAACACCCAGAGCTTATCCCCACAACTGCCCTCCTCCATGCCCATCATCCCCTTCCCTTCCCCCCCCCACCATCAGCCCTTAGTTTGTTCTCAGTATTCAAGAGTCTCTCATGGTTTGCCTTCCTCCCTCTCCCCAACTGTTTTTCCCCTTACCCCTCCCCCATGGTCCTCTGTTAAGTTTTTCCTGTTACATTTATGAGTGAAAACGTATGGCATCTGTCCTTCAATGCCTGACTTATTTCACTTAGCATGACACCCTTGAGTTCCATCCACGTTGCTACGAATGGCCAGATTTCATTCTTTCTCATTGCCATGTAGTATTCCATTGTATAGATGAACCACATCTTCTTGATCCATGCATCAGTTGATGGACATTTGGGCTCTTTCCATGATTTGGCTATTGTTGAAAGTGCTGCTGTGAACATTGGGATATATGTGCCCCTGTGCATCAGCACTTCTGTATCCCTTGGGTAAATCCCCAGCAGTGCTATTGCTGGGTCATAGGGGAGTTCTATTGTTAATTTTTTGAGGAACCTCCACACTGTTTTCCAGGGCGGCTGTACCAATTTACATTCCCACCAGCAGTGTAGGTGGGTGCCTGTTTCTCCACATCCTTGCCAGCATCTATAGTCTCGTGATTTGTTCATTTTAGCCACTCTGACTGGTGTGAGGTGGTATCTCAGTGTGGTTTTGATTTGTATTTCCCTGCTGATGAGTGACACTGAGCATCATTTCATGTGTCTGTTGTCCACCTGGATGTCTTCTTTGGAGAAGTGTCTATTCATGTCTTCTGCCCATTGCTTCACTGGATTATTTGTTTCTCAGGTGTGGAGTTTGGTGAGTTCCTTATAGATTTTGGATACTAGCCCTTTATCCGATATGTCATTTGGAACTATTTTTTCCCATTCCATTAGTTGCCTATTAGTTTTCTTGATTGTTTCCTTTGCAGTGCAGAAGCTTTTAATCTTGATGAGGTTCCAATAGTTCATTTTTGCTCTTGCTTCCCTTGCCTTTGGAGATGTGTTGAGTAGGAAATTGCTGCGGTTGAGGTCGAGGTTGTTTCCTGCTGTTTCCTCCAGGGTTTTATGGTTTCCTGTCTCACATTGAGGTCCTTCATCCATTTTGAGTTTATTTTTGCGTATGGTGTAAGAAAGTGGTCTAGTTTCATTCTTCTCCATGTTGCCTGTCCAGTTCTCCACCACCTGTTAAAGAGGCTGTCTTTTTTTTTTTTTCCATTGGATACTCTTTCCTGCTTTGTCAGAGATTAATTGGGCATACATTTGTGGGTCCAATTCTGGGTTCTGTATTCTATTCCATTGGTCTATGTGTCTGTTTTTGTGCCAATACCATACTGTCTTGATGATGACAGCTTTGTAGTAGAGGCTAAAGTCTGGGATTGTGATGCCTCCCGTTTTGTTTTTTTTTCTTCAATATTACTTTGGCTGTTCGGGGTCTGAGGAGCACAAGCGTTAAAACAATAATTGCTCACCTAAGGAATTTCACTGAAATGGAAATCAGGATGATATGAGAGCAGAAACTAGGAAGAAACTATTCTGGCACGTTGTGTCAAGGAAGGCTCCCCTAAGATAATGACTATAAAACTGAAACCTAAAAAGTGAAGAAGAGTTATCTAGTTGGAAGAGGAAGATAGAGCAGCTCAGAGATGAAAAAGTGAGAATAAAATAAATCCAATATATAGGAGCTGAGAGAGGAAAGGAAAAGGGTAGGGGAATAGGCAGAAAATGTTTCATGAAAAATCTGCTTCCCTTCTTTTAAAAAATTTTTTTTAAATATTTATTTTTGAGAAAGAGCATGAGTGGGAGACAGAATCTGAAGCAGTCTCCAGGCTCTGAGCTGTCAACACAGAGCCCCATGTGGTGCTCAAACTCACGAACCGTGAGATCATGACCTAAGCTGAAGTTGGACACTTAACTGATTGAGCCACCCAGGCACCCCAGAAAAATCTGCTTCTCTTCTAATCAACCCATATTTGTTGGGTGAGTACCAAGTGTCAAACAGTGTTCTAGGTTCTGGGGAATAGATCAGTGAACAAGTGAGCAAAATTCTTACTCTTGTGAAACTTGTTTGCTTTCCTCTGTCAATAAATGATGTATCAAAGCTTATGTTCTTTTATCTGTCAAATAAATGCAGTATAAAGTGTTTTCTTCTTACCTTATAACATCTCTATATTTACTTTTTACTTGCTTATTTTTATTATTAAAACTCCATGATACTATTTTATTTTTCTAATTTGATGACCATTAACATATTTTCTTCTGTATGTTGTTGACTTGACTTATATTTCCTATTCTAAATTTCCAAGAGAAAATTGTAGCCACTTATGATATTTTAAGTATGAGTTCATATGCTACCAAATAAATTATGTTATACCATAATTATTTTTATAATACATTATTTTGCAGAAAACACCAATAGAAGCATTGATTATTTTCATATTAATCCATAATACAGAATGGGGAATTCATGGCAAATTCATTATCAAAAATCTAGAAGCAATGCTTTTATTGTAGTCAGTATGTGTTACATGCATTAAAAATTTTTTTTTAATGTTAAGCTTCATAATATGGAAGATTAAAAAAGGACTAAGCGAAGAGCTGTATAACATGACTAAAAATGGAGTAAAGTTAAAAATTGACTGATTGAAATGTTTATTTTTAAAAGTATGGAGTTTTCTGGGGCCCCTGGGTGGCTCAGTCAGTTAAGCATCTGACATCAGCTCAGGTCATGATCTCGCAGTTCATGAGTTTAAACCCCACATAGGGCTTTGTGCTGACAGTTCAGAGCCTGGAGCCTGCTTTGGATTCTGTGTCTCCCTCTCTCTTTGCCCCTTCCCCATTCATGCTCTGTTTCCCTGTCTCTCAAAAATAAATAAAGATTAAACAAAATTTTAAATAAAATAAAATAAAAGTATGGAGTTTTCTTATCACAACCATTTGCTTATCTGCATGGAATAATAATAATAATAAAAAAAGTCCTAACCTGCAGAAACAGAAATCTAGGGAAGAATTTTCACAGCAGATATTTTTGGTCCCAATAATTGGTTGTCATAGGAGACTGTAAGAATTCCATTTTTGTGACAGAAGGGTGAAATTTTACTATATTGCCTCTAAGCAAATCTGTATTCCAGAAAGAGAAAAAAAAATTAGACAATCCAGGTCATAAAGAGTAAAACAGTTAAACAGCCATCGAATTATTTGGTTCTGAGAGTAAATCATGAAACAAAGTATGGAAAATTTTTTTAATGGCAATTTGAACTTTTTGAGGAAAATGTGACTACAATTAAGTTTTCTTTGTTTCTCATAGAATTTTGATGTTTGTTTTAATTTATTTATTCCCTAACCCAGAAATAGGGCAGATGGGCAAGAGAGAATAAAAAAAGGAAAGAGAAATTATATTGCAGTATCATTAACATTTACAATAATAAAGTTGCAATGAGCCATGCCTTTATAAACCTTTTATACAGAAGAGATATGCCTCTAACTGGCATGGTTTGGGGGCAAGTCCTGCTAAAGGCACAGAATTGGACCAGAAGACCTATGAAATCCATAAAAGCAACTATGAATTTTTCAGTTCACTGCCTGTAATCTTTTGGGAGAAGCATAATGGATACATTATTGTATTAAAGTTTATTTTTAACATCTATCTTGCTGGGGAAGATAACAAATGTAGATAGACCTTGTAAAATCCAAACATGCTAATGTTTTTACTTGTACAAAGTTGATCAATACAGAGAAGATGATGTTTCTGTCTCCTTAAAGTCAATCTGATGCCAGGTATTTAAAAGCATTCAGTTTTCATAGGATAATTGCAAACATTAATTTGTATATAATTTCAATAATTTGAATTCAATTGAAGAACTCATGCTATTTGGCTTAGTGTTTTGAAGTGTATGTGATTATGACCTGAGAGGCAGATTAATAGCAGGATTATGGTCTTATAGATCATACAATTCATTATGCTCTCAGTAATCAATATCTGGCATCAGATACTACAACTTTACTGTATATATTTCATTCATTTAGATGGACAGATCTATATTTTTGTTACTTCACTGTGCTGCATATATCATGAGCAAAAGGCCTTTTTGAAATCTTTAAAGCTATTAGGCTTTGTGTTGCTTTGCAACTTAAGAACCTAGTATTTGGAAGTTTACACTGAGTCAATAACCTTTAGTCCTGAAGACCATAACTCAAGAGATCATTAGAAATAATATTTTGTTATATTCAGCTATTATTTTCAGTATTTAATTTTCTTAGTCTCTTTTCATCACAGAAGTACTACTAACCAAATATCTATTCTTAATTAGTAAGACCCATTATTGAAAGACACATTCTTAATATTCAGCTTCTTGCTGTATTCTGTGTAGTGGGAACAATTAGAGAGCATTGGGGAGAAATTATTAGCTTTCAGTTATAAAACAGATCAACGCATTTGAGTCTGTGAAGCAACATTAAGACGCTAAGAAAAGCAGCATGAGTGATATGGTTGGCTTTGTTTGGTGTCAGTGGCTGAACTGATAGCACCATGTTAGAGATAATATTTAATTTTGGAAAAGAAACTAACCCAGCATTATTGGATTAAGATCTAGCTCTTTGACAAGAAAGTTATAACTACCTGTAAAAGCTAAAGGAAGAAATTGCTGCCTTGACAATTTTACTATATATAGCACAATGCTGGGGTTCCAAGGATAAATGAAATTTCAGAATATCCTATCAATTTTAGAACCACAGGATCCTTCCATGTTCTAGAGTCTTTTCCAGTCTGAGGAGCTCCTTAAATTGCTGCCAGCTAACACTGTGTCCCATTGCCCTGTCAATGTCCCCTTTCCCCCTGCCTCCTTTTCAGGGAATTCTTGAAGCTACTTATAGCATCTTCTAGTTCTTTATCTTGTTCAAGATGGAGAAGACACTCATCTCTGTGATGATCCTAGTGGAGAATGGAACCATTCCTACTCTCTCCCAAACAGAGCCACTCTTCTAGGTATTACAGAGGAAATGATTCAAACCCTTTATCCAGGGATATGTGTGAAGAGCCAGTTCACTGGTGTGTGTATGACATATCCTCTGACACAGTCTAGTGATGTCCATGTCAACTAAACTTATAGTGTACCATCTCCAAGACACTGTGTTAGTAAAAGGGCACATCTGCTGATAACACCCAGCATGTTTGTTCATACAACATTCAAGATCCCTGATTAGTAAAGCTCTTTTTCAAAGCTGTAGGCTCTTGAGGCAACTGTATATATAAGCCTGGGGTATCGTCATGCCTCTTCCATGCCCTTTCAATTACAATTATTCTTAGACTTGATATCCTTTGAATAACACTTGAAGATAGCCCGATATACAATATTTATATTACTCTACAAATTAAACTGTATTAGGTAGTGACTTTTAAAAATCAATTTTCCTCTAAAAGTGTACATTATAGAGTTCCTTCAAATGCTCGTACCCATTATTGTTTTATCTGATAATTTAGATCATATATATCTTTACAAAATTTTTATTGCTGCTTCTGTATACATAGAAGATAATAAGCATTCATTGACTGAGCTTATAGTATACCCATGTTAGGAATAAAAATAAACTTTGGGATATTAATTCTGAAATAAAAATGCTATATCCTATTTATGATAGCAAAATGTCTTCAATTCTGCATTATTCCAAGTCTACTATGGATGTGTATATTCTTATTCTTTGAAAACCCCCCAAATAATGATGGTTCTAGATAACCTTTATTGAGCTCTTACTATGTGAGATATGTATATAAGTCAATGCAGTAAATCTTTTACTTAACGAAGAAAGTATAATTATCTCCATTTAACAGATACACTGCTTTCTAAATAGGTTAAACAATTTACTGAGGGTCAAACAGCAAAATAGTGGGAGGGCCAATACTCAAATCACAAGATGCCTACTTTTTGCCAAAGTGCTATTATGCCTCTTGTTATATTTATTTATTTTTATTTTTTAAATTTATGTATTTGTTCTGAGAAAGGGGGGGAGAGAGAGAGAGAGTGGGAGAGAGAGAGAGAGAGAGAGAGAGAATGAGAATGAGCAGGGTGGGGTAGAGAGAGAAGGAGAGAGAGAATCAACAAGCAGCCTCCACGCTGTCAGCAAAGAGCCTGACATGGGGCCCATCCCACAGACTGTAAGATCATGACGTGAGTTGAACTGAAAATTAGACACTTAACCAACTGAACCACCCAGGCATCCCTTCCTGTTATATTTAAACAAATTTTATTCTGTCATTACAGTTCAGCTTAATCCAGTCATCTTTTATTGAGCCCGTACTTTGTGCTTGATACACAGTCCAAAGGAAACACAAAAGATTCAGAGAAGTGAGACATTCAATTTAAAAAATTTAGAATTTAGAATTTAGAAAACATCTGTAAGTTTCTTCTGTAGCTTCCAGCCAATGATTGACTTGGTGGGTACCTGTAGGTTGGATTTCACAAATTTCTAATTTGCATGACTTTTTATTGCCTTCGGTTGTGTGGACATTCCCTTGTAAGGCACCTCATGTCTTTTAACATCATAGAACCTGTTAAGCCAAAGTCAGAGTCTATGTCTAGGGTAGGTTGTACTTTTAGATTTAGACATTATGCCTTTAATTTTCTCAGAAACAGTGCCAAGATATTCCATTATTATAGGATTGTTTTAACTTATAATATCATCTGATATTCTGAAACATTTCAGAAGGAGCATGTGATAACCTTTTTTTTTTTTGCTAATCAGATAAACTTTTCTAGTAAAATATTTTTGAAATTTTATAACCATTCTTTCTCAATTATTTTCTTCACTAACAAGTTATATTTGGCATCCACATATTATGAGTTACTTATATCACCAGATATTATATAAGTTAGAGACTGCCATATTATGAGGCTGACAGTTGAAGAAAAACAATAAAAAGAAATATCAGACAATAGGTTATCACTTTTGTCACATTAAATCATTGAAGACTGAAAATCAGCTAGTTAAAGTCATTAGAAGTGGTATACCACAGGCATTCACATATATTATTGACATGTATGTCAGAGATGTGTAGGTTATTATCATGGTTTTTGCAGTTGACTGTCCCAGGGTAGAGGAGAAACTAGCACCTGCAAAGATCTTGGGTTTTACAGTGATGTGTGAAATTAGAAAAAGGGTTGGAAACAACTTGAATGAAGTCACATCAGAAAAAGTCCTGGGTGTATATGCAATAAAATCTGCTATTCTGTATGTCAATCTAGGTAGATGCTGTACACCATCATCAAAGGAAGGTCTAAAAGTTAAACGGAATAATTCAGCAAATCCTTGATAATTACTTTCCAACCTGTGTTTGAATATATTTTGTAGCAACATTCTTAATTATTGATCTATTTTGGGTGCTTTAATGATGAGACTGAAGCATGTAGTAAGGGTGGGGAGGGGAAATGTGCACGGGGAGCAACTACTTGAATTAGGAAACAGAATGCAGCCATGGCTCAGCAATTCTTTTCTAAAAAAGAAGGGTACATCAGTTTTAACTTGGCTCTGGCAGTAATGATTATCAATGAAATAACCCTAAACAGTTTCTGAAACATGTACACATTTACTGTATTATGAGTTTTACACTAACAGATCGATCATGAGTACAACTGGTTTCTCCAAAGACTTTTGGAAGCAAGTTCTTGAACAAACCTTTTTTTTTTTATGTAGCTTAAAGATATGGTAGATTTTTTTCTTCCCTCCCTCTTTATTCCTAGGTATTTTATTATTTTTGGTGCACTGTAAGTGGGATGTTTTCTTAATTGCTCTTTCCACTGCTTCATTATTAGTGCATAGAAAGCAACATATTTCTTTTTTTTAATTAAATTTTTTTTATGTTTGTTTTTTGAGAGAGACAGACAGACAGAGACTGAGACAGAGACTGTGAGAGAGGATGGGGCAGAGAGAGAGGGAGACACAGAATCTGAAGCAGCCTCTGAGCTATCAGCACAGCTCGAACCCACGGAACTGTGAGATCATGACAAGACCTGAAGTTAGTCACTTCATCAACTGAGCTACCCAGGCGCCCCTTTAAAAAATTTTTTTTTAATGATTTTTTACTTCTGAGACAGAGTGTGAGTGAGTGACAGGCAGAGAGAGGGAGACACAGAATCCAAAGCAGGCTCCAGGTGCTGAGCTGTCAGCACAGAACCCGAGGCAGGGCTCGAACTCACAAATCATGAGATCCTGACCTGAGCTGAAGTGGGACGCTTAACTGACTGAGCCACCCAGGTGCCCCAAAATGCAACGCATTTCTGTATACTGAATCCATTTATCAATTCTAGGTTTTGAGTGGAGTCTTTAGGGTTTTCTATATATAGTATCATGTAATTTGCACATAGTAAAAGGTTTTACTTCTTCCTCACCAATTTAGATGCCTTTATTTCTTTTTGTTGTTGGATTACTATGATGTTCCCTCACTTTTAAAAAAAATATGCCTATTTATTTATTTATTTTTGAGAGAGAAAAAGAGAGAGGAGGAGGAGGAGGGGCAAACAGAGTGGGGAACAGAGCAGGCTCTGTGCTGACAGTAGACAGCCTTGTAAATACAGGGCTTGAACTCAAGAACCATGAGATCATAACCTGAGCCAAAGTCAGACCCTTAACCCACTGAGCCACCCAGGAGCCCCTTTCCTCCCTTTTGGTATGTTTTCACTCTCGTCTGTATGCATTGATGGGTCACTTACTGTATATGTTATTTATACAATTGGAGTTCTTTGTCATTCTTTGAACTCTTAACAAAAACATATATTTAGTTAAATAAATAAATGCAAATGTTTCATCCTTATGCAACACCTTGAAGGTGACCCTTCATTTTGATAATGATGAAATGTTAGATACTATTTTTTAAATTTTCTGATGTGACCAAGTTTTCTTCACTGGTCTGGGCCATCCAGAGATTAGCTGGTGTTTTTGACAGTGTGTATTTCACATCTCAAAGAGATTCGGAAGTCCTCTATTCTGTACCCTGGGAACCACATAGCACTTGATACTTTGAACACTCACTCATGCACTGATTACTCTAATTCCAAATAATGCCCACTTACAAACTGTAAATGAGTTTTTTTCTACACATCAGTCTTTTTGAAATGTAAAATATAGCAGAGTAAGCATTATTTTTATTATGGTTGGTATTCTCTCTCTACATTAATTTGGAGTTAAATATACATAGCCACAGATACTAGAGTAAGTTTCCTCCTATAAATATAAATTTAAAAGATATAAAGGAAATTGAAAATTTGGTATGTTGAAATTATTTTAAAATTTATTTCACAGAAAATTGCCTGAGAAAACATTCCTATAGCTTCCAGAAGAAAAGTCTTCTTAGAATGTGAATATGATGCTTATCCAAACATGGTCCACTTCCATTTATATGTCAGATTCATTTTTCAAACCCCAAAAATACCAATTTTTTGGAAAAATCTTCTACATTTTATTTCATATAACCCCTAATCCAGATTTAGTACCTAATCCATAACTAGCACTCTACTAAGGATTCCTTGCTCATCGTACCTCATGGTTTGAAAACAAAACAAGAATATGTCCTCTGATCTAACTTGATGCTTGTCTAGAACAAAGATGTCATCAAAGAAACAGCTACTTATTTGCTAGTAGGTTGGAGGAGGAGAGATGGAATTATCAGGCAGACTCCACTCCAATTTACAACTGGATCAGTTTTTAGACTACTAAACTGAGATCAATAGCAAATTTCTACTAGGAAGGAATAATACTGTGGCAGTTTTAGCATTCAGTCTGTGTGGATATAAATTTTGGCCCATGAACCAAAATTTCATGTGCCTTTTTGAAAGTCATATTTAAACCATGTTTGTTCCTGATGTTCAGGTCTAAAGTGGCATCATGAAGAGATCCTGATCTTACCAGAGGCTAGACACACTGTGGGATGGGTGAGTTGCACGCTAGGCCAGAAAAGTCTCTTCTCTTGCTTTCTTTTATTTATGCAATTAGCTCTTGGCATAGTCAGAAATGCTTTTCCAGCATTACAGGTACAGATGGCTCTAGGTCAGCCCTGATTGCTCTTCTGCTCCTCTCCCACTCTGGGCAAAGTTTCCAGCCTCTAATGGTTTAAGCCTTCCAGGCTAATTACTCAGCCAGGACCCTAGATGCAGTGAGTAAATAAAGGTTTCAAAAGTTCAGGACAAGACTCAGTCTAAGACACTCATCTCTTTTTCAGTCGTTTTACACCTGTTATCTCAGTAGGCAAGCTTTCTTCTATTAAAAAATCGGATTGTGGGGTTTTTCCCTTAGTTCTTGAAAATTTCTGCTGCCTGTTCATAATCTCTCCATTTCCTCAAAAAAAAAAAAAGAAATTTAGAATTTGGTGTATAAAACCAATCCATCTTCTTGGGATAGGAGAGAAAAAAAAATACAACGTAGGTATTTGCATATTCTCAGACAATTATCCTGGTAAAGTTCAATGGTTTGCTCGTTCACTAAACACTTATTGATCATCTTCCATATAATGCTAAGAGCTGATGATTTAGTGGTGAACTTTCAGAATGTGTATGTAGAAAGAAGTCATAAAAGCCTCATTTTGCTATTTATTCAATCTCAAATAATTTTGCTATCCATTCCATTAAAATTGTATGAAATAAGTCATTTAAAAATTTTTTAAGTTTATTTATTTATTTTGAGAGAGAGACTAAGCAGGGGAGAGGCAGAGAGAGAGAGGGAAAGAGAGAGAATCCCAAGCAGTTTCCACACTGCCAGCATAGAGCCCAATGTGGGGCTCAAACTCACAAACTGTGAGATCATGACCTGAGCTGAAACCAAGAGTTGGAAGCTTAACTGACTGAGCCACCCATGCACCCCTGCAATAAGCCATTTATAAAAATAAACAAAGTGTGTTTGGTTTAAACTCTAAGAAAATAGTCTGTTAATTTTTTTTCAGTGGATTAAATCTGATAAGCTTATTTCTCTTTCTCTTATGTCCACTGTGGACCATGTCAAGAGGCTCTGCTGATCATAAAAAATCAGGGACATGGGCCAACAGAACAATTAGAGAAAAAATTATTTTGTTTTAGAGAGAGAGAGAGCAAGAACATGAGCAATGGAGAGGGGCAGAGGGAGAGCAGGTGAGAATCTTAAGCAGTCTCCATGCTCAGCACAGAGCCTGATATGGGGCTCAATCCCATGACCCTGAGATCATTACCTAATCAGAAATCAGAGTTGCAAGCTCAATTGACTGAGCTACCCAGGTGCCCCTCCAAGAAAACAATCTTGATTAAAGACATCCACTGATTAGATTTCAGGTACTGCATAATATTACTTACTCTCGCTTCAATAATTTTATGAGAGAAAATATAGTCTTTATTATTTTTTACTAATTTCTTTGTCTTCTTTTCTTTCAAATCTTATAAAAAACAATTGAGCATAACCAAATACTTAAAAAACAATTTTTTATGTTTATTTTTGAGAGACATACACACAGAGTGTGAGTGGGGGAGGAGGCAAAGAGCTAGTGAGACACAGAGTCCAAAACAGGCTCCAGGCTCTGAGCTGTCAGCACAGAGCCCAGTGCAGGACTTGAACCCATGAACCATGAGATCATGACCTGAACTGAAGTAGGATGCCCAACCAACTGAGCCACTTAGGCGCCCTGAGTATAACCAAATATTTTAAAGGTAGTTTATAAGTATTATATCCAAGTTTATTTTAGAACCTCCTTTCAGACATCTAATTTAGATAATTTCTGCCCAAGCAAAGACTCCTGAAATATCAGAGGAAATACAGCACTGAAGAGAAAGAAAATAGTTTGTTTTTGATCTTGAAACATAGGGATTGTTAATGTTAAATAAATGTCCTCTCTAATCATTTGTCTTTGCAGTAATAGCTTATCAAATGATAAACGACAGCTCTGTTATGTTTGTTGTAGAGTATTTAAGGGCTACTATTCCAAGAACAGTGACCAAATCAACAATAAGTATTCAGCAAGGTCTTGCAGAGTGCAGCATTTCCCTGGATCTGGATTTAGAAAAAGGAATAAACATGTCTTAATGTATTTAGTTGACTAAAGAGAGGGTTTATATTTCATTTCATATCCAGTCAGAAAGATGACAATGGAGGTGGTGGGATTTGGGAGGAAAAATACTGATAGTGTTGATAGCCAATGAGGTGAGATTGGGATCTGGAAGAATTTGAGAGGTGGTTAGTGAATATTTTCAAGTTTAGATTACTGAAATTTTGAGTCAAGCTACTCCTTTCTTAAGACTTTGCATACAGGACAAGAGTTTAGTCCAGTTCTTATGCATGAAGATCTTAGCTTGATAAAAAAATAAAAACAGAGTTTTCAGCTTCATAAATAAATGGCATTGAACTGTTTCCATCTCTGTAACTTTGCTGTGAGGAATGCAATGACAGATTCTGTGCTGTGTTTGCCTATGAGATGATTTTCTTGAAGTCCCGTAATGAGTTGTTTTTGGCAGGATTAATGAGTATTATAATGGTAAATGGATGTTTGCAGCTCAGTTGTGTTCCATCACGGAGTAACATGGGGTTTCTGGTCCCTTGGAGGCCATAATTGGTGGCATTAATGCAGTTTTTAATTACACTTCTTGAAAAAAAATGAATTGGAACCAAAACAAAAGCTAAGTGATCATCTCTCTGCTGTTTCACATGGTGTAAACAGAAGACCGTTGCTATCTCTGATATCTATAATTTGAATCATACTTTCCAGATAGAACATATGCAGTATATTTTGATGATGATTTTGCTTAGAAGTGACTTATTTTCCTCTATTTTTCCTCATCCTTATATACGGAAAGAGCTTTTATCATATGAATATATAACATATTCATATAAAGGTCTATATTATACATGAATATAAGATATATACATATTATAAAGGTATATATATTATAAATGTAGAAGGCAAACATAAAATAATAGGCTCACTTCTTATATTTATACCCCCACATTTGTTTCCTGATCCTCACTGTTAGTGTTGAGCAATATAAGTGTAATTAATTCCCAAAGCTCTATGAATGAACTAGAATACACTAAGCCATTTTTCTTTTTCTCCTTTCACACATATATGTGAGAAATTACTAATAGCTGCTGCTTCAGCATATCCCATCTTTGCGGTATTATGTTTGTTTGTGGTCTGCAGTGGCAAGCCCAACATTGATCTATAGGATAACATTTATGAAGTATTCTATGGAAAGGAAAAATATCTCTTAAGGCCATATGACATACATATATAAAAATAAAATAATGTAAATTTTTAAAATGCACAATTATCAGCCATTTATTCCTAATCTTTTTATAAGTTGCCTCAGTTGTATTGGTTAACATATATTTCCTGCTGGCAATAATAGAATCACTATTTAACTTTTCTATGTTTTTAAATAAATTACGTGGCAAAATATAAGAGAGTAGTTAGTTAAACGGTTATGGGAATATATGAGCCCTTGAGATTAACTGATTATGTTACTTTTTTATGTTTTTACTGAAGCAAGTCAATGTGGAGCCTATTGCTTATTCCACATAACCCTTTATAAAGACATTCTCAGTATTTGGGTTATTTCCGAGTTAACAGTACATAGGGCAGAAATGCATTTGGATTAGTGGCAAGCAATGATATCTATGAAGAAGTACAAAAAGCTTGAAGCCATAGAATCGCTCCTATATTTATGTGTGAGTTTTGGAGAGACTTAGCTTTACATCTTAGAATTGCCAGCATTTAAGAAAAGAAAGCCACCTTTCTCAACTATGTGTCTTTGCTCCTTAACATCTGTGTCATTTCAACTCTTTCCATCAGATAAAATTCTTCACTGATAGGCTCAAATGTATGGTTTCAGGGCTTTCCACAGTTCGGTTAAACAGTTGCATTTTCTTTTCATAAGGAAACAAACAAAACCAAATAAAAAGCAGACATGCAAGTAAACCAAAATACCCCTCTGTGCTATTTACAAATAGGGATTTCAGAGTTTGGGAATTGTGGAGCACATCATCAGTGGCTGCACATCTTTAACAACATCGCGTACCAGAGAATGGGGACCCAGCCTCGGTTTTATGCGGCTCCATTCTCTTCATGTTCATGATGATTGAGTGTGCTGAAGTTGCTTTGTTTTTTCTTTAGAAGAGTGATGATAGTGATTAATTCGGTTGATGCATCATTGTCCCGTCCCTACCACTTTAGGAGTTTCCACAAAATGTTTTAAAATAACTAGACAGCATTTATACATGTGAGAATTCTGTGTGCTTTTGCATATTATCATTCTATCTAAATCTCATGCTGATCTTGTCAGCCATGCCATTTAAAAACACTGGGAAAAAGACCAAAATGCACATAAAAACTGAATGTTTAACCAGATGTTTAATACCAGGTATTGTGTATGCATGTGTGTACACATTATATACATGTATGTGTATACACACATGTAAACATATTCATATACACATATATGTGTATTATACATGCACACATATACATATATAAATACAATTTTAAAATTCATCAGAAAACACTAGCAGTGTCCATTTTGCCTTGTTTTTGTAATTTTTTTAGTGATTCACCATATATTGTATAACATCTTAGTTTCATAATATAAAAATAGTAAAATAATAATAATATAATAGTTAACTTTTCTTGAGGTTATTCTGTGTCAGGCACTTTTACATTTATTTTTTCCTAATATAATCCTTTGGGATAGGTACTAGTATTTCTTTATATTCTGGATTAATGAACTGAAGCACAGACAGGTTGAGTCTCTTCCCCAAGGTCACACATGCTTTAGCAGAGCAGGGATAGAATCCAGCTTTCCATGATTCCAGTCCGGTCACCCGTAAAACCACTATAACGCCTATGGGGAAGAATAGAAATAATAGTAAAACAACAACAAAGCTTTGGTTAGATTTTTTATCAGCACTATTCAGTTACATAAACAAAATAAATTAACTAGATTTTAAGAATTTTATTGCTTTAGTGGATCTTAGAGGTTACCTAATACACACCGTTCACTTTTGAAGTGACATAATGACTTCTCACTGACTTTAAATGAGGCAAGAAGCCAAGACACAGCTGTAGCTAATGCCTTTCTTCCTATAGGCTCAGCCCACTGATACATATGACCGCGGGCCCATACCCTAGTGTTTGTATGGAAACTTGAATGATGTCTACTCTAAAAGCCATTGTACTAGTGCCAGAAAGCATAGTGGTGACCGTTGAACTTTGAAGCTGGGTAAATTTGGTGTCTCAACTGGTCGGAACTTTTACTCCTTAGTTGCTGGGCTGTGGGTAAACTGATTAATGCCTATATGCTTCAGTTTTTTTACCTGTAAAATATTGATAATAGTATTCCTCACAGGGTTGCAGTGAAAGTTAAATTATACATTTGAAGCCCTTAACCACTCACAGTAAGCATTCAGTAAATGTGTATATTTTTATTTTAAGCGGAAGTGTAACTCCACTTTGGGCTGGGTATTATACAGTAGTTATCACAGTACAGCTACCCCTTGTTTTTCAAAAGCAGTATTGAACAGATGTTTGGAAATGAAATTGAAATCACTTCTCTCTCAACTAACACTATTATACGACAAACAATGAAGTTTTAAAATTCAAACTTTGAGCATTGTTAATATCTGCAACATGGTCCCCAAATGTCTCAGTACCTTAATGAAGCCTATGGTGGGTTTGTTGTCAGATATTCCTTTTGGAAACATTTTAATTGATAGTGAGGCTTGAAAAAATAGGGAGCTTCTTTACACATAATTTATCATCAATGAATATAGTCAAAGCTCCTAGACAGAAGTGAGGGAGATTTGAGTTTGAATTCTAGCTCTTCTACTTGTTCGTCCTCAGGCAAGTGCTTCCCCAGACTGAACCACAGTTGCACCAGCTGTAAAAATGAAAAAATAACCTGTACCTTGCAGGGCTGTTGTGACTATTAATAATGATATATGCAAAAGGCCTCGTATAAGGCCTGGGACTTAGTAGGCACATAATAAATGGTAGCTATTAATGTTGTTAATATTTCTTGTCCAAGGTATGTGTAAATCTTTAATAATAATGCCAATCTATCACTCATAACTTCAGTTGTACAAATTATATACCTGTGTTTTATAATTTAAATGTATTATTCTAGAATCAATGATTGTAGTCATAGTACCTATGCACTCATGTTTGAAGGAAGACAAAGATAATTGTTATTTTAAAATGTTCATTATTTTGAAGACTAATAGAGTTTTTATGTTTAACTTATTTAGAAAAAAAGAGGAAATTGTTTTTAAGAAAGTTAATAATTATTTTTGCTAAAAATGATTGTAAACTTTGGACTTTTTCCAAGTGCAATACAGGCTATAGTTAAATGGACCTATAGACCTGATGATAAAGAGAATAAACAAAATTATCTTTAAATAAAGGAAGTTTGTTTAACTCCTAGAACTGTGTTTGAGAGGTTGTAAAAATTAAGCTCCAAAGTTTCATTTATATTTATTCCCACCCTAAAAATCCTAAAAGATTGATCTTCTTAGTGTTATATACTCTCTTTATTTCAATATGTTTAGTTTTTAAAAATCAAATTTCAGCGCTACACATTTACTTACACAAGATTGGTTAGTATATAACTTACAACCAGTAAATGTTTGAGATAAAATAACATTATACATTTTATTATATATTTGGACTATGCAACTGGAAAAAAAAAAACGTGGATTTTGGCTGATCTTCAGGTTAACTCCTGACATTATATAGTAAATTTTAAAATAGTGAATTTTAAAAGCTAAATTATTTCCCTGAAGCCATTTTACAACATCAGATTTTAAGACATATGAACTTAAAAGTAGTAATTACATTATAAGACCTATCAAATTATAAAGAATATAGCCATAGTTTTGTTTGTTAGTGAAAGAAGCTTTGTGTTATTAAATCCTGGAGTCTCTATGCTTTAAACAAATCACTAAGTAGTACTCTGAATATCATGGATAAAATATAAGAAAATAAACTAATCGAATAACATTTTTTTCATTAAATCTACTTAAAGTTACCAAAGACTTTAATTTTTAGATGCCAGAATGCATTAAAAAAGTAAAGCCTGAATAGTTCTTGAAACAATCTGAAATAAAAACTATAATTTTTTCTTAGGGGCTTCCTATCCACATTGGGAATATAAATGTTATATTTCAGTTTACAGAACATAGAACATGATCAAAGTTCTCTTCTTGCTCTCTAAGGGAATGATGGCCCTGAGCAGAGAGTCAAGCATATCCTTTATAAAGGAAACTTTTAATAAATGTTTGTTGAGTGAATACTGAATATATCTATATCTATATATTTATATATTTTTTTACATCATTGATCTGGTGTGAGTTTACTGTATAAAAAGAAAATGAATTGAGGCAGTGTGGAACTTTTAGTAGACAATTGTAGAAACTAAGATAATCTTTTGTGCTTGTTTCCTAATTCAATATTTATATTCTTCAACTCTAGGTGAATTCTGTATTACCCCTTTGGTTTTTATAGCTACATAATTTCTAAAAGAATTGGGCTTTTTTTTAAAAGATAAATAGATGATAGATGTAAAGAGAGAGAGAACTAGATTTAATTGGTATATTTTAGGTTCTTGCATATCTTTTAAAAGACTTTTCTCTGAAATATAAGGTTAAAACATATTTACTAAAGAATCTGAGAGAAAGATATCCTCACAGATAAATCTTTGGGAATCTTGCTTCAAAGAGTATGGGAAAAAAAGCAAAGATTTTGTGTGTTTAAATTTCCTTGATATTGTATCAATGATTCACATGTCTTTTCTCTTAATATTTTTATTCTGACCAATTAGATTAGTTTTCTCTTTCTTTCTTTTTTTCCATAAGCACTCAGAAACCCAGGAGAAAAGAAACATTTCTCAGTCTCCCAGAGAGTCTAGATTACTTTCTGCCGCTAAGAAAAACCTATCTACTTTCTTCTACTTGTATTGGTAATTCCTATAAGATACTCCCTATTGGTCCTATATTTTAAAAAAAGAAACATCATCTACTTCATTTGTAGTTTGTACCTTTCATTTTATTCATTTATGGTCATGCCTTTTCAATATTCCAATTTATTATTCTCTTCTCCATTCACTTAATCAGGGAAGTTGGGTTATAGCAGAACAAATCAAGAATAGTCTGATCTTTCTTCATGGCACCTGATTTGTATTCAGAGCTCTATTATATTGGAAATGGCCAATTATCTGATAAACTTATAAATTGAAGCTGAAACTTAAAAACAAGTTTATGTAATGGATAAACAGATTTTATACCATATATAAGCCAATGGCCATATTTATTAATCAGTTAAGTTAAACATAACTAATAGTGTGTAGTGTCGGTGCTAATTCCTCCTTTTAAACTCTCTTCGTAACCCAATAGAGGACAATGGGGAGGGGGGGAGGAAAAAGAGTTAGGGAGAGGGAGGGAGAAAAAACACGGGAGACTCTTGAATCCTGAAAACAAACTGAGGGGGGAAGGGGAAGGGGAAAGGGTAATGCGGGGTGATGGTCTTGGTGGAGGTCACTTGTGGGGAGGAGCACTGGGTGTTATATGGAAACTAACCTGACAATAAACTATAAAGTTAAAAAAAAAAAAAAAACCAATTGCAGGTATTGTCATGAATACAAAGAGCAAAACACCAAAACTCTTATAATCCATAATTAACTTTTTTCCTCTGGATATAAAGGATGTATTTTCAATAACACTGACATACTGATTAAAACTATAACAATCTGAAAAAAAAAAAAAAAAACTCTCTTCGTGCAGTGAATGCTTGGTTTCCTCAGTACATCTAGCCCATTTTCCCACATAAGAGGGGAGGAAATTTACAGATTATTTTTTCAGTGTTTCATTTGTAAAAATTCAAGGCTTTTGCTGCTTCCACTGTTAGCCTCTTCACGTTCTTCCACTTTTCCCTACATCATTTCTCTGGAAATGGCACATTAAATGGACTGTCCTTTGCTATTCTCTCACCACTGTTTCTCAAAGAGGACACTGTCTCTGGACTTCCTTTGTATCTATTTTGTTCTTTTCCTGTGGTCACTGTATGTTCCTGCTCTGCATTTCCCGCCTCTTCACTTAAGCTTGTATGCTCTGTGGCTGGCTTAAAGGAGGCTTTTCCCTTAAGGATTCCACCACAGCCCATGAGTCACTTAGGTTCACTGACTTTGTTGGTTCTATTTTTCATATCCTACGCTTGATAGGGCCATATTAGTTTCTTTTGAATGTCACATTAACCACCATTTTGAAAGGGAGGGATTGACTTTCCAGGATAGTGTCACCGCTAAGCATTATCATCCATGGAAATGAAAAGTTAGTTTTTGTAGGGTTTTGTCATTTTTGTTCTTTTGCTAAGATCCTGTGACACCCAAAGCTCCTATGGAGCTCCTACTCAAAGGGAGTATTTGCTGCTGGGGCTCTGGGAGCTGACCAAAGAACCTCTAACTCCTGTGGATTACAGAGCAATAATATAATTTGCCAGGACTGTGCCCCCCTCCCCATTCTCACCTGCCACACACACACAGTTAGGGGGCATCTGGTGCAAAGTCAAGATTTTCTAGGCACTAAAAAATCCCAGCATCTGGTGGTGGTACATGTGGCTGCTATAAACTTGATTAATGGAGACAGAAGACTGTAGTATGAACGCCTACTTTATTCTTTAGTGTTCCTCCCCAGAGTGGTTGCCATATCAAGAGACAGTTCCCTCACCTTCCAGTTAGTTAAAATGAAAGGTATATGAACTATTATTCTGTGACAAAATTTTGCATTCAAATTAGTGCTTTTCTCTTTCTCTTTTTCTTCTTTCTCTCTTAGCTTCCAAATTTTTTCTAAGTAAAGCAAAAAAAAAACAAAAACAAAAGCACATAAAAAAGTGACATTTTGGCAGTAAAATTACTTTAACTTCCATGTAAATGTATCTTCCAAAGAGAATTCAATCATTAAATATTAATTCACTGCCCCCTATTTACCAAACACTGTTTTGGATTCTGGGGATGTAGGATAGATAATATTGACAAGGTTTCAATATTTTGACACCATGAACAAGGTCCTAGAAGAAGTGGGACAGACAGTGTACCAGAAAATATATTAATTAAGATACCATGGTGATGGAATGAGACAGTGGTAGAAGGGGTGATGGATGAGTGATAATTTTGATGTAGTAGTCAGAGAATATTACCTAGAGAGATGATATTTGATCTGATGACTGAATGACAAAAAGGAACTGGCCTTTAAAGAGATGTGGAGACACTAGGTCTGGTGGAAAGGCCCGAATGTGATAATGAGCTTAAAGTGTTTGAAAAGCATAAAGGACAGTGCATATAAAACAGTGAGAATAGTTGAGTCGGGTATGAGGGAGCCAGAAACTCAATGAACTAGACTATGGTAAGCAGTTTGGATTTTACTGAAAATGCAAAAGAAATACATTTGGAGGGTTTTAGGAAGAGAAGTGATACAATATGATTTGGATTTTGTAAAGAGTTTTCTGCTGCTGGAAGAAGGATGGATTGTAGACATTAGGATTTTGAGTAGATGTAAAGAGAGCTCCAAAAATTTATTATAGCAATATAATGAGGGATAATGGAAGTCTGGAGAAATATTAACAGAAATGAAGGGACTTGGAAAGAATCTGGACACATTTTTGAGGTAGATCCAACAGATCTTAATGGATTAGATAGGGGGGACAAAGAGGGGAACAGTGAAGGAAAGGAAGACGCTAAGTAAGGTTCTTAGAATTTTGGGTCAAATGACTAGGTGAATAGTAATGCTATTTCTGGAGATGGGGAAACCTAGATGAGAACAACTTTTGAGGGGCTAATTAAGTAAGTATTGGATATACAAAATTGGAGTTCAATGGAGAAGCCATAAAATTGGAAGTCAGTATTTGAATATCATCAATAATATAGATGGTATTCGAAACCTGTATTGTTAAAAGAGTGGGGAGGTAATTGATAGAGATTATGCCAAGCAAGGAGCTTTCTTCTCTCTTAGCTTCAGCTTACTAATGATAGTCTTATAATAAAGTTAGTCTAAGAATAATTTCCAAATCATATGATAAGTATATCTTTAACTTTTTAAGCAAGTGCCAAGGCTGTTTTCCCAAGAGTTTGTAACAGTTTATATTCATACCAGCATTGTATAGAAATGTCTAATTCCTCCATATCCTTGACAACACTTGGTTTGTTTTAAGTTCAGCCATTCCAGCAGGTGGTATCATATTGTGGTTTAAATTTACATCTCCCTAATGACTAATGATCTTGAGCATCTTTATGTGTACTTATTTGCCATCTGTATAATTTATGTATTAAAATATGTGTTCAAATCTTACCTATTTTTAATGGATTGTTTGATTTGTTACTGAATTTTGAGAGTTGTTTATATATTCTGAATACAAGTCCATTACCATATATATGCTTAGCAAATATTTTCTCCCAATCTGTGGCTTTTTCATTCTCTTAACAGTAAGAAGAGAAAACATGAATGTTTGTAGCAGCTTATCTGTAATAGCTCAAACTAGAAATGATCCAAATGTCTGTCAACAGGTAACAGATTTTAAAAATGCAGAATATCCAAATAATGGAACACTATTCAACATTGACAAGGAGGGACACAATACCATGGGTGAATGTTAGAATAATTATACTGAACTAAAGAACCCAGATAAAATAGAAGATAGACTATATGATTTTATTTACATATAAATAAAAACAGATCAGTAGGAGAGGAGGGGGCAGGAGAGAGAGATTACAAAAGAACATGAGGAAACTTTTGGTATGATGGATGTGTTCATTATGTTGATTGTGGTGATAGTTTCATGGTTGTATGAAATATGCCAACTTTTATCAAATTATATACTTTAAACATATTTATTTTACTGCATGGCAAATATACCTTCTTGAAAACATAAGAATAGGAAAATACTTAATTTTATATATTATATTTTTAATTTTAATAGATACTGTCATTGACACTATTGGAACAGTCTAAAATTCTTAGGACACCAGTATGGTTTTCTTCTTTCTATAGTGTAACTTCATTGTACTGTTATGGATAAGTCACAAATTTAAAGATTATATTGACCTTCTCTTCAATATGTGGTTATGTTGCAAGGGTTTTTACATACACCACTGTATCGCCAAATATAAACTCTTGGGCCCTGTAACAATGAGAGTTCTCTATAGAATATAGCTTTCTACACTGATCTATTTACTTGCTTGCCCAAAGTCTCATTGTAGAAGAAAACTGATAAAAAGAAGGAAAAGGAGAAGAAAGAGGAGCTACTTCAGAATATCCAAATGAATTAGAGGATATGCCTCCTTGCTTTAAGAATCTAAATATAAAAGATGAAACAGATAAAAAGACATTAACAAGTTTTTTTCTTCATTCAGTCTTCCGGGAAGATCAAAACCAAATTTTCAGTTCACTTACAGCACATTTATTATTGTATTTAACTTTCCATTTGGTCTATAGACATGACTTTTTTCCTACTAATATTCCTTGAATTATATAAGAATGTGATGGTCTACTGAAAATAAAATCAACAGTGTTTCAAATATCCAATAAATACACCAAAAACCCATCTATAAAAGGAAGGATTAAATGAGTTCTTGAAGAAATTTCACTGAATGAATTTATTCTAGAGTTAGATTTATTTTGATTACTTACAAAATAAATTCTTAGGATACTTAATGGATATCTTAATTGTATCTTAAGATACTTGGTGAAATGATCATTGTTGATATTTAGTGGTCTTGGTGGTGATCACTAGTAAAGTAAAAAAAAAAAAATGACCTATCAGATGAAGATAAAAATGTGCATTTAACTAAAGCATATACTTTATATATGAGGAAACTGAAGCTGAGTGCTTACCCTATCCGAAACTAATATATGTTGAACCACTTGTAATTGTAATAATCAACTGTGTTCGACCAACAGAAACAGTGATTTCATAAGGTTCAACCTAATATTAATTAGTGGCAAACCCAGGTCTCCTGATTTCCAAGTCTGTGATATCTCATCAAACCATGCCAGTATTTTGCAGACTTCCCGTGATTAAAGTCATAGAATCCACTAATGAGTTCTTGCCCTAGGACCCTGAGGTTTTCAATTTTGAGAGACAATAAAAGAACCACAACAATTAAGCTCATAAGCAATAGCTACACATTTTTTAGGGTAACTCCCTGAAAAACCATAGTGAAATACTAGTTTCTGTAGAATATTTTCTAAAGTGTCCTGACTAGGCAGAAATCAGCAGTAACACTGAAAATGTTTACTGTCTTTCAAAATCTGCATCTATCCCCTTGTATAAAGCACCCCAACATTTGAAAGAAGATATACAAAGGTTTATAGATGGAATGTAAGAATTTACCCAATTTGACAACACTATTCTAGCAGCCTTTAAATAACAGCCTCAATACTCATAACAAAGTCAAGTATATACATGTTTTTTCCTCTTCGATGGAGGGGGCAATTCTATTGTATGAATTCAAGTTAAATTAACTGTACATTTCTTACAGCAGACTGAGATTGAATGACCTTCTCTCCTTAGGAAATGAAACCCACATAATTTCACTTTAGCCTCTGATAATAGGAATTATCCTTTCTTCATATTAGCAGTATTGTTTGTTTTATTCAGTGGATGTTGCAAATTTAGCATCTTTTAAATGTACATACCAACCACAATAAAATATTCCCTGGCATTCAAGTATGGTTCTTTTGTATGTAGGACCCCAACTGAGTTGTGAATACCCATTTAAAATGTCCCTCTAAATGACTATAATGACAGGGGAGTTGAATAGTCAGTGAAATTTTCTATTATTTTATTTTGTGTGTATTTTCATTAATAATTTATTGATATAAAAGATAAGAATGTTTTACCTTCACAAATTTGTAACTGTAATTTGTTCTTGGTGCACAGACATATTGAGGATGCCACTCGGCAGTACTGATTGAATATTTATTTAAACAAATATCAGTATAACCCAACTAGCTGGAAAATCCATGAGTTTGGTTTTGATAGCAGAGCATTTCTCAACAATTTATGTGTGCATGCAAATTTTGGTGCTTTGGATATAGGCTAAAGTATTTGCTTTATATGTATTATTTTGTTTGAAAACAAGAAAGCTGGTTTGATTTGTATGTTTCCCCCTTATAGAATTGTTCCAAGGCTCTGTCAGAGATCACGTAGAGTAATTTTTCCCATCAATCTTTGCTGTGCAGCCATGCACGAATGCAGTAGGAAAAAGGGGGCAGAAATCAAATCACTTAATTGCAGCATTTTTCATCTACATCTTTTGTTTTATGGTGGTAAAGGCCCCGGAGTAGCCTACCATGATTCATGGCTGTCACTGCTGCCGTTAGCAGTTCAATCCTTCATTCTAGGCATTTTGGTACTGAAAGTACCTACACAATTACTTTGATGAATATGACTTGTTTGTTTTTTCCCCATTTTTAGCAGAGAGTGGTTGTGCTTAATACAGACATTTAAATAAGATAGTATTCGTGCCCACTGCGTGTGCACTGTATTTCAAAAGTTGTGTGTCGAGTTTAACGATAATATTGCCATTGTCACCCAGGTATTTAAGTTTGCTGAGCTTATGGGCTTTTATTCCTATCTTTATGTTTATATAATGGGAAGGCCTTAAAATAACCCCCACTCTATATAAAAGAAATAACTCACCTTTAAAGATCTACGAGGCTGTGACAGATTCCTATGAAACCTCATTTAAAAAAAAAAGTCATTTCATGAGTGTGGCATTACAAAGCCAGCAAACTAGTCTGCCTCTGCATTTATGCCTAGTTGATCATAAAATAATAACATTTTTGGAAATATATGCATGCATCTTAGGAAGTGACTTACAGTATTTGCATATTTGGAGAAAATGTCAGTGATGTCAGCAGGGGTTCTGAGAGTAGCTAAATGAGCAAGCTTTTCAAAAATTGCTATTTTATCAGCTATGCACTGTCAGCACAAAATGCAACCTCTTTAAGAAAGAGACAAGAAAAAGGCAAGTGATTTAATTTCTTCATTAGGTTACTTGCAACTGAATTACTGGTATACCTAGCAGCAGAGACCTATATGCTGTAAGCTTGAGGAAAACCATTTAACATCCCGTTTTGCCGCCCTCATGACAAAATACATTAGAAGTTTTGAGTCTCCACCCTTTCTCCAAAAATGAAAGGAAATTGAAGTTCTACTTCAATATTGGAGAAATGGCAATTTGTCACCTCCCCATTTTCTCTATGCTTGTACCATGGATGAAGATCATGGCTGTTTTGGTTATTGTTTTGGGGGGCTTTTTATGGGTAGTCTTTCTGGTTCATTTTTTTTCATTTCTTTGTTTACTTTTGGCTACAAGTTCTAAATATCTGTTCTGTATAATATGTTCATGCTTAATAAATGTGTTAGAGATGGAATATGTCTATTATTACCTAGCCATGGTAACAGCTCTCATTGTATTTGTCCAAAAAGATTAGTAAAATTGTTCATAGACATTTGAATGAAAATCATCTCATACATAAAGACAAAAAACCTCAGAATTGAAAAATCCAAAACATATCCTTAAAACACTGACCATTAAAATTAACCTGATTTCAGACCCTAAGTGCAACCATGGTTTTTAAATCCCTTACATATATACTTAGTTTATGTTTACAACTTGTTGTCTTTGTCTTGTCCTCACATGGCGTATCTGAATTTTAAAACAAGGAAAGAAGAAGAATTTCATTTCTTTATTAAAGGTCATAGAGGAAAGTAGCAGAATGCAAGAATTTTAATTTGTTCTAATAAAGACTTCTCTTTTTTACCCTTTTCCTATCGATTAAAATATATTAACTTTAAGTCAAATATCCCACATTTGATAATAATTTATCACTGTGAAAAATCAATATTTAGAGATTATATTTTTAGAATTGAAATAAAAAAAAATTTAAACTGAAAATTGAAGTTGGGAACAAGAATTAATCATCAAAGCAGGAAATATTTGCTATAATAGTGAACTTAAGAGCCCTAAAATCTGAATCTAATTACTGATGAGCTAGGCATGCAAGAATGCAAAGTAGTTTTGGTGGTGGTGAATACTTTATACTGTAATAGTATTTTGGGTCAGTGTTCAGATTTTTTCCTATGAATTATAAAGTACCAAAGATGGATATGTTATGTATACTCTTTAGAAATGTGGAAATGTGATATATGAGAAATCATGTCTTCACTGAAAGAGCAAACCATCTAATCTTATGTTATAGATCCTAAACATAACTGAAAACACATTAATTATTGAAATCAATTTGTATTATCATGTAAGGACTTAAGCATGCCACAAAATGACAACTCTAATTTAATTCAAGAGAAAAAAATTCCAGATCATGTTTGCAGTAAAATTATAGAGACTGAAAAGAGGTCAAGGAGAGAAAAATCCATTGATTTCTGTACTGTAGGACACAGAGAAGCAGAGGCAGAGTCTCTTTTATTTTCAGTTTAGATTCAGCACAACCTGTTCATTGGTCTTAGTAACAGAGTTCTGCCTTCAAACCTTTATTTCTGCTTTCCCCAAAGCAGGTACTGAGTAATGGATCACATGATCAAATTAGGTTCTTTGATGGTAGTTGTTTCAGGTTGGGTAGAATCAGACTCTGACATAGAATTTGGGAAATCAACACATGCAAAGGGCAGGGGAGGAAGCAAGACCAGGCAGACGAATAAGTGGAATGGTCATGCATGCTGGGATGAAGCATGAGCAAACCTGGAGGGACACCAACTAACAAGGAATGCTTGCCAGAATGGTGTGCATTGGGTCAGAATGGCAAGACTCCTGGACCAAGCAACTGTAGTAGCTAAAGGCTGGGGCCACCTGCTATATATCCTTTTCCTGCAGCTGGGAGCACATGCTTGAAGGGGGATCTGGGTGGTATATCTCCATGCCTACTACAATAGTTACAATTCAAAGCTGTTTCTTTCCTGGAGAAATTGGCAGAACCTTTAAAATGTATTAGAATATTAATCCATGTGAAACTTCAAGAGAGTTATAGTGTGTCATGTTATCCAGAGTGTTTAACCTTAGAACTTATATGTTTTGTTCTCATTAAGTGCCTCTAGTGTTCTGTAGATCCTACTTGGGCTACCACTGCCCTTGTTTGAAACTAATTTCTGCAGTTCCCAAAGTCTGTTTTCCTTCTCCTCTCCTTCTCCTCCTTTTCCTCCTTCTTAATTTTCATGTTTGACAATATGCCTTCATTTACAGAGCTGTGTCACCTGCAGTGCTCACTGCTTAATAAGCAACTTAAAGTACACAGTACATATTAGGAGACCTATGTGGTAACATTCATTGATTAAGAATTCCAGGAATGATAGGAATTGGTTTGAGAATAAGAATACAGATCATGAATACCTGGTGTTGAAACAATCACTTGCAAAACAAAACAAAATGAAACCAAACAGAACAAAACAAAAGCTGAAAGGTGTTTCATCCTAAATAATATTAACCCAAGATTTGGCTGAATACTTATCTACAAAATTAAGTGATTTGGGGCCACATATATACAAAGGACTGAGACTTTTTACATAATTATCCAAAGATCAGCCTGGAACCTAAATTAACCATTAAAGACTTGAAATGGACATTTGGAAGAAAAATGTTCCATGTGATTCTCTGTAAATGTATAAATAAAAAATGATAAAATATAAGCTAAAGTGAATGTATACCTCCTGCTGAAAATAGGTCATCAACATTGTCATTATTTAAGAGAACATTTTTGCTTTGGTTATGAAATATGTCCATGAAAAAGTAATACATGAATTTAATGTCATGTTAGTATACATTTTAAATAAGCTATATTCTATATACTGTTTAATTCTTATATTATAAAAAATCAGTGTTATCATATTAAAGCCCCCAATATATTAGAGTTCTAAAGATGGTATCTGTTTTTGGAAATTTCTTTTGAGAAAATTTCTTTTTTTTCCTTCATGGCTCTTGGTATGGTTTACATTTAAAAAAAAAAAGGAAAAATAAAAACAAAAAAACACAGATGTGAAATTGGAAGAAGCATATGGATTGAAAACTTACTGAAAATTTAATGTTTCCTGTGGAATCAACAAACCTTAAATTCAGTTGATTACTTGAATCATGATTATGTAATATGTATTGCTAAAGTATAGATTTTATGTAATGTATTATCTGGGGGAGTAATATTGAACATTTTAAAGAAATAATATCTCTTCTCCATAAGCAGGTACAGAATAAAAAACAAAAGTTCTAATTTAATTTTGTGAAATAATGAGGCTAATTTATCATAGAACTCAAAGCACCCAGATACCAAATTTCTCATTATTTCACTATGTTTATTCTCATTTCTCCATTGGTAAGGGGTGTGAGAGGTTATGATGCTTATGCTTAAAATTGTCATCCACAGAATTAAATCTGAGTTTTGATATTTCTCTTATTAGAAAACCTTCATGTATTCTATATGCCAGGGCAGAAGGAAGTTCTGCTTGAACCTTTCTGGACCAGTCTCTTAGTTACGCTGTATCCTCAGAATAAAGGTCTAATAGTTGCATAGTAACTTTCTTAATGTAAAACTTCCTCAGAATCCCATTGAAATCCCTAAAATTCTCATTTGAAACCCAGAATTTCAAGACATTTTTTCTTTCTTGAACTAGGCTCAACAGAGTCCCATTCGTGGTATTTTCATTCAGTTTTGAGAGCTTGCAGTAGATGCTGCCCTAAGCATAGATAGAATATAGATCTGAAATGTATTTTTACTCTCTTTACATGCATACATTCACCCGTCATTTCTAATTTCACTTGGCTAATGCCAAAATGCAGCACACACATTATTTCAGTATCTGGTTATGAGAATAAAACACACACACACACACACACACACACACACACACACACACCCCTACCACATTTTACAAAGTTTAAAATATCATTCAGGATGCTTATCTTGTGCATAAGATGGTCTCTCGTACTCTACATTCTAATTAAGTAGAGCAGTAAATCAAAGCATGCTGGATGTTTTGTGAGGAACAGCTGGATTAAAATGTGCTTGAGAATAGGGGCTGGTGTCTTGGATGTCTTTTGGCAGACTGCCTGCCTTGGTGCAGCTACAGAGTACTGGAACACTTGATAATTTCAGGGCAAGTTCGTTTTCCATGGCTTACAACCTGCTTAATGCAGGGAAGAAAGCTTGTAACTGTTTTGCCATCTCATCAGTATGTGATATGGAATAATCGCAGTGGTTACCTAACAGTGATGGAAAGCCAGAGCAGCAAGGGAAAAGGGGACTGCAAATCTGACTGAACATGGGCATTTCAGGTTTGGAAATATGTGCTACCTACTAAAATGAGCTATCGACTAATTCAGGAAGAAATGTTATATGGGCTTAATGTTCATCTTCATCCACACTATAATGAGAAGGATTAGACTGGCTTCCATATGTGGAATATTTATTTCAGCAATACAAGAAAATGTATTTCCCTAATATTTTTTTCTGTATGCACAAGGCCTTAAATTTTACAGATGTGATTAATGTTTTAATTTGCTGTTCTAGTTGGATACAAGTTTACCATACAATATAAATTACTTACAAAGAAATTTGCTTATATGGAGCTTAATTCATAAGCTGTTTAACCACCTTGTGTGGCATTGCCGCTATTTCTCTATGGGACTCTGCAACGATGCAGCTTATTTTTAAAAATAAGAGCAATCATCCTGTAAAATATTTTGAAGTCATTTTAATTGAATTATTAAGGAAAAAATAACATATATACCAATGATTGTCATTTAGTTACAATTTAAAAAAAACCAACAACTCAAAACCCAGCTTAACAATTAAATCCTGGCTACATTTTGAAAAATCCAAAGTAAGCCAGTTAAGTGTAATGTTCACTTTTCAATTTTCTTGTTATTTAGTCATCTAGTATTCTTTTGGCATGCATTTAGTGTATGATGGGGAAATAAAATATTGGCAAATATGATGCGGAACCTAGTTTCCTTCCAAATTAATTCTCACTTTATTTCTCTCAGAATAAAGAATGCGTATTTTAGAACAGGAAGATTATGTCTGAATACCACTAACCCACCTTTTTACCTGTTCTCAACTTGAGTGCAGTAGAAGTATCTATGTGAATTAATTAGTATGTGTGGATTTACGTTTTAAATTCTGTAAAAGAAAGGTGATATCAACGTCCCCTTTATCTACATTTTATTTTGAAGGCCCATCACATAATGTATCAAAATGCATTGAAAACTTTAAATATTTGTTTTTGTTACTGCTACTAGTACCAATATGCTTTTCATTCAAATACTAAAGAAAAGCACTACGGGAAGGTGAATTATCACAAGAAATATTAGCCACTATGGGAGAAAGGGACAGATCCAGGTGTTGTGGGATTAGACACATATATAATTTATGAGAGGGGACACTCACTCTCTTAAATAAAAGAGTACAATACTGTGCTTACAAAATTATGTACAGAAGTGAATATTCATTTAGAATGAAAAAAATAAATCACAAGTTAGTGGAGGCATGAAGATACAGGTTCTGCTCCAGGAAACTGAGGCAATTTACCAGAAATGCAACTTGAATACGACCTTGCTGCCTTTCCCTGCCTGGAACCCTCTTCCGGCTCCCAGTCCTCTTGCCCTTTTTCAACATTAATTTCACCTAGATTGGCTTCTGTTGGGAGTTTATGTTGGTAAACACAATACTGATCTTTGCCAGTCTCCTCACGTAGCTTTCATAATTCATTTGATGCTTCTCAGGTTGTTAATGAAAAGTTGCTTTGAACAAAAGACATGGTAACAAAAAAGAAAGGCAAATATGAAAAGGAAGCGAGGGAGAGCTCTGTAATATCACGTTGCTTGAAGACACATGATCGTAGTTTCCCAACTACCTAGTTGGGCGAGATGAATTGTAAACATATAAGAAGAGCAGATGCCCAGGCCCCACTGGTTCCAGGTGCTTCCGTGTCCAGGCTGTGTGTAAACGAATCCAGAAACACATATTCATCACTAGATCGCATTTACAAGGGACAGTTTGCATATTATATTTAATAGTATGGAAAGTAAATTTCTGAGAAAAAGTCTTAACTCTAGAATATTGGAACCTAGAGCCCAAGGTCTGTGGCTTGCTTTGCACTGTTAAGGATTTCTTTAAATACATTTTCTTTTCCTGACTTTCTTTTCTCAAATACTGTTTGTTTTTACTGAAGCCCACATTAGAAGTTCTTGATATTTTATTAAGTCAGAACGGAATAACAGGGATAATTGAAAGCCCATGGAATCCAAAATTAACATTTGCATTGTTAGCTTTTTGCTATAAAAAAAAATAAAAACTTCCCAAAACCTCAAACTAACCAAATATTCTCTGGAAAACCCCTCTAACAAGAAGCTGCAAAGGAATGTAGGAATCTTGGAATATTTTGTTCTGAATTAATTGCATCTTGACAATGAGATTTTAACTTATTAGCATGACCAATATATTGTAAATACTGAATTTTCCCAGACTGAAAATATCTGATCATTTTATTCAGTTTAGAACAACGAGTGTTCTCTGCATTCATGTGTGAAACATCTGTGATTTTACTGCTTGCCCTTGGGCCTCAGAAGACCAGGAAATGTAGTGTGTGAGAGAGGGGAGAGAGAGATTTGGTGCAAGCACGTTACCAGGAAGGCAGGTAAAAACCAGAAACAGTGGTGAAGGAACGAAAGGACAGTATATTCTAAGGCAAAAGAGATGATGTTTTCCCCTTTTCTGCCTGTGTACAGCAATGTAGCCATTATCATCTTGAGCATAATAGTAGTTCAGTATTCACTTTGCAACCTCCTTAAGTAGGCAGGGACTGGGGAGGGAGCATGTTTGTGGACTGGGATCTTATAGCAAAAAAGCACAGCCCACTAAGAAAACTTTTTTTTTTTCAAGAAAGGCTTTTGTTAATGAGTAAGAAATATATTTAGGCTTTTCAATACTTGAGTCATTGAAGATTGAATTGATCTTTCTATATTCTTCCTTATTAGGGGCAATGAGTGTGGCAAAGAGTGCTAAAACAAGTGCAAAGCTAGATTTTTATGAAAACTTAATAATAATGACAAAATAGTAGTAATAAATCGACATGTATTGAATACTTACTATGTCCCAGACATTCTGCTAAGCACTTTAAATGTATAAAGACATTTAATTCTCAAACTATTTTTTCTTTATTTTACTGGTGACAAAACTGAGACGCAGAGAGGTGAAGGAGCTGCCAAAGCTCACAAGCTAGTAAGTCATAGCAAATGCAGGATTCAAACTGGAGAGTCTAGCTGCAGAGTCCAAACTCCTCTGAGATCACCTCTTTCTAAGATACTGAGGGCTGAATTCTCCAAGCTCAGATATGTTACAGCGGAAGCCAAATCAAACATGCAGACCAAATCCAGAAAATATTTAGCTGATTATGTTATACTAGATCTGTTCAGATTTCTTTTCCAGTCCTCTATTTTCCCTCCTAATAATGGGAACAGCTTTGTGCATCTAAAGATGATCAATTAAAATATGTCCTTTATGCGGCCAGAAGATTGACTCTTATGTTTGCCCACGTCAGTTTTTTCTGATGAAGTTCTTGAGAACTACTCACTTTGCATCTTCTTAGAAATAATTTGTTGGCAGTGCATTAGAACAACTTTGTATAGCCTACATTTCAGCAACATATCAGCATAACCAAAGTGTACAAACTACATGGTTTAGTTGAAACATAAGAGTAGGATTCCAACATTTCTGTATATGATGTAAGATCCATCCACATTTTTTAAGCAAAAAACTTAGGGAATCCACAAATATAACTCAAAAATATGTGGAAACAACATAATTTTGAATAAGGCAACTATAGTTTCTGTTCCCTAAATGCACATTGTAGCCCCCCAATCACCTAGATTTCAACCTACATGACTTTGTTCATCTAATTAATAAACATTTATTCATAACCTTTGACATTATTATACTGTGATGGAGAACAAGGATCAGAGTGAAAAATAAAGATCGACCCTTTGTTCTGTTTATTATTTGCCGGTATATTATATATGCTACTCTCTCTTGTTTCAAAGAGTTTGTCACGTAATCCGATTCTTTATATCATCTTCCTTCTATTATTGAGGAAGAATAGAATGCAGAGAGTCCTAGCTAGAGATGTGGAAAAATTGTAAATTGGCCTAGGAAAGAAATACACTTAAAGAAACTTCAATTCATATGTTACAGTTTTAGTAATTGACTACTATATATGATATTAATAAATTGGTAAACTGCTGTGGGATATACAGGTGATTCTTGAGAGAAAGGAGAAGTAGGAGATACAGCCCTTTGGACAATAAACTTAAAACCTGTTTGGAAAGAAATGGCACACATGTGAATCAACCTGAGGATAATGCAAAAGAATGTCCCGAAGTATGAGACTAGTGAGGAAGAGGTGCTGAGTAAACAGCATATACATTATGGTAAAGGATGGTCTCAGTCGTGGTAGGTTTCTCAAGCATGTGAAGTTTCAACTGGTCCTTGGGAAAAAAAGATGCCTACTTATGGATAGGGGAGAGCTGGTAGAGAATTCCAGATGGAAAAATAGAAGGCACAATGTCAACCACTTGTGGACTTCAGCTGTGTGTAGGCAGTTCCTATAGCCTTTGTGGGTGTATATTAGATCTCAGTGATATCACAGAAAATACATTATCTCTTCAATGAATATAGTTACTTTATTTGCTTTTGTTTGAAAATACATTACTTTGTGTAAAGAGATCCACAGTGCATTTGGTGAAATTCAAATAAATAAATAACTAAAGGCAGAAACTTCCAGTAGTATTTACATGAAAGCTAAACACTTTTTTAGCATCTGGTCTCGTGGTGGGGCGCTAGTTTTAAATTGTTCTTTGATTGAGAGATGTGTTTTATTAACAAACTTGACCTAAATACAAGAACTTAATAGGGCTGGAGAAATCAGCTGTGATGTTTTAGTGGATTATAAAAAGATTTAATGATCAGTGACTGATTCTTATTTCCTTTTTCATTGCTGATAACATAACAATGAAATTGCTGCCAGCACTGCTTTCTGTAACTTTACTAAGAATCATTGTTTTTTAAAAAAGGAAGAAAAAAGACAAAATAAGATTAAGATTATTTGTTCGGTTATACAAGCTTTGCTTGATCCTGTTTAGAGTCACTTTGGGGATCTGAAAGTTTTTATTCCAAAGTTATGCCATTTGAAACCCTTTGGTGGCATAAACATTCCATTATATAGGAAAGCAGACACTTATACAAACTTAACTTGGCAGAAATATATGTTTGCAGCCAACAGACTGTGCACAGTAAGCCCAGAATGAAATATAATCAGGGGTCTGATGCTGACATTGTAAGAAGACTGTGGTCTCCTTAAAAAGTGATGAAAGTGTTTTCCTTTAGATATCAATTACAAAGAAAAGGGTTGGGGGAAACACTGATGTTTTCTCTGGCATTTAATAATTGCTTAATGTTTGTATTTATAGAAAAACTACCAAAACAGGTGCATTTTTTTTTCATTTTGAAGACTATGTACAATGAGGGAGTTGACAGGTGATGCAGGCTGACCACTCAGAGGTCACTGACATACTATGTCTCCATTGATAAACTTGCCATGTCCCTGGGCCTGGTCCCCAGCCTTTCAGCATCAGCCATTTGTTTTGGTCAGCACACCAAGAGTTCATAGGTCCCACAAAGCTGGACACCCATTTATCACATTCACAGAAAATGCTACATCAAACATTGAATGGTGATTTACTAATTTACAATGAAACATACAAATGTTGATCAGTCCAGAATTCTCAAGTTGGCCTAACCAAAGCTTTTTATCATTTTAGCAAAGACCCTACATTGGGAGGCTGAAATACTAGATAGTTTCTTGATTTCCTCATACAGATGACTAATGACATCTGTTGTGACAGGTCTTGCTAGTTTAAAGATAGTTTAATTGACCTGTTTTTGCATGTTTATCCTGATACAGCACCAATGATGTCTAAGATGGTTTTTCAACTTTACTTTTTCCTGAGAACCTGCAGATACAAATGCTTAAAATCATTAATACTGTAAAATTAGCAGGTATTAAATACCCTAGTAAATGATGAACCATGTCTGTTTAACCACAGGTGCATTAATGTGATACAGAGAATATACATTTAACATAGAATATTTCCTCTCTATGTTAAAAGAGATATCCTTTAATCTCTGGAAATAATTTGTTGAAATTCACTGGGTAACAACTAGATAACCTTTATTATTATTATAAGTGGAAGATAAATGAAATTAACATGTATGCTTCAAGCTAGCTAATCAGATATCTCACCTTCAGTTGGGAATTAACCCTATCCAAATGATATGACATCTATCCCTCCAAACATTCTCCCTGGCTCAAGATAATCCATCATAGTAATCTCTTACTATGTCCACTCTTGGTCCAGCAGTAAACACTTGACCCTAGCCTGACCTAGGATATGACCATAGTCCTTATCTGGAAATTTGGGACTTAAAAAGGACTCTCTCTCTGGTGGCTAAAACTGGTAAAATGTGTAACTTTGGAACTATCAGTGGCCACGTGGAAAGTGTAGGTCTACAAAGAAAGAGTATGCAAATAGCATGTAGAAAGAATCAAAGAAAATAAATGAAGTATCCCAGGAACATTAAATTTCTAGGGCCAATTGCCTCTAAGGTTCAAATCTCTGAGCTTCCTGTAGCAGTTTTGGTTTTCATTTTAAGTATGAAATTTTGAGACGGACCCCCCCCCCAAACATGCACACACTATTTTTGTGAAGATAAGGAGAGTTTAGTTTGCATTAATTGCAATAAAAAAGAATTCTAAATAATACAAAAAGTTATTTGGAAATATTGAGATTTATATTTTTAGCTAGATAAAATTCAAAGAAACTGATAAACATTTGTGATAGAAAAATATATTGTAAGTTATGTAGCATTTGCTTCATTTGTTAAGAGGCCTTAGTGACTAACATTTAGTACAAAAACCATATAATTCCATATGAAATTTCAGTAGTTATGCTTTTATATTTGTACCCAAGAGAGACATATATTCTCTTATATACATAACAATATTAACATTCAATGACATATTGATTGTTTCTTATAATTGAAAACATTGCATTAGTAAGATAATATCTAATTACTAGTAACATCCTAAAGGAGCTGCTATTGCCAATATTTTCTTAATCACAGTCCTAAATAGGATATTTATTCTTACTCATTATCAGTTAGCGTATTTGCTAAATGTGCACTATTTTCAAAGTACTCATCTAGATGTAGAGGGTGAGATAAATATAAAATGGGATGCATAACCTCTAAGAATTATAGGATAGTTGGATATGCTTTGATAAATGTAAAAAATTATACAGTTCAACATACAAACAACTGTTTATTACCATGTTTAAAGCATCCGTATCCTCAATGGAACACTGATAAAATGGGAGTGGGATTAATTGTGGGTGTTTTGCAATAAAAGTTTTTGTATCTTTTTGAATGAAAAAAAGACATAAATTGAGGGCTTGCTGTGTAGCTATATATGTGGGTTTAGTTACTGTTCCAAATAAGAGCATTTAACCAAAAGGATCAGCTTCAGAAATGCTTTCTTGCAACTCAGAGCTGATGACCATGTGGCCCACCCTCAATCTAGAACACCTTTTTCCCCACCCCTTGCCACACATCACCCCCGGCTTGTCTATCTATTATTCATTCTTCTCATCCCAGATGATGGAGCCTCCTTCAGGAAGCCTGCTATTAGTTGCCTAAAACTGAGGTAAATGCCTTTCCGAGGACAGTTGATCCCTACCTCATGCTGACCAGTCTCACTGACTGGGCTCCGTGTTTACTAATCATTTTCTCATCAGTAGATTGCAAATTCCTACAGAGTAAATATTGTATTCATTTGGAACATAGTATCATCAGAGATTAGTACAGTGCAGAGTGTATAGCTTCTCAATAATAAAGCAGTAATGAACAAATGTATCTAGAAACTTTATATGAAAATTATTGAATAAGTGGTTCATTGTAAAATAAAGTAAGTCTGAGAGAACCCCAACTTTGTTTTCTCAAATTGAAAATTGAAATTTTTTTCTCAAACTGAGAATTGAAGTTAAGACTTTGGTTATGATATAGAATCATAGGATAAATTATTATATTGGTTGTGAGGGATCTTATATTACATATGTTGCCCCCTCCCCCACTATGATAGGGAATAGTGAGACTTGGCATGATATTTATTGGGGAGATTGTAAACCTAAAATAAATTGCACCATGCTTCCTGGTCTCTATAGCATACCAATATGGAAATCATGATTAGGAACAGAATATTTCACACCAGTAACCTAAGTGTAAGCATGATGTTCTTGCTTCTACTAGTTTTCATACAGCAATTGACAATGCGCTTATCCTCTTTGGTTGAAAAAAGAAAAACATTTCACATAAGTTATTGTTAATAATACCTTAATGAATGGTGCAATTCTTTCTTGTTTTTTTTTTCAGAATAAGTTCTTTTGATTCAGAAAAGGCTACCGAATGAAAGAATTACTCTGCCTGATTTATGAGGCATTTAAATAGCAGACAACCCTTCCAATCAGGAAGAAGGACTGTGAATTTTAAGATTCACAGTCTGTAATGAGGACATAGCACTAAGCTGTCATTGCACACAGATTAGAAATAAACTGCAAAAACATCCCTTTTATATTTCTTCCTGTATGTAGTATAAAAATGTATTATTTTATATAAGTATTTGGCTGATTATCCCTAATACAGATTATTTTTTAAAAAGGGCAAAAGAAGAGATTTGGCCTCAAGTAATAAGGGAAAAATATTGAATTTGGTTTATTATTTCTCTTAACCACTTCTCTTAAAATGTTAATTTTCTTACTTAGGTATTATACTAGATGTATATTAACTACATATCCTGATGATGTATGTGTTTATGATAATCTGTGGTCAGAATTACACCTACATAAATGGACAAATAGTCACTGATATATTTTAATTATGAAATATATTAGGTATTAGAAAGTATAAATTATATAAGAAACACCTCAGTAATAAAACTTTAAAATCATTAGAAACTACTGTGTTTGTCAGATCTCTCATTCTTCTCAAGAATTAACTTCTATCCTGAGTTTGCATTTCTTTATATTTATAAGTATATTTAAACAACATATATTACTGGCTATATATTATTAAATTAAGATGGCTCATACTACAAAAATGTTTGAGCAGTTTACTCTTTGCACCAAAATTATATTTTTGAAAATCTGAGTCTTGTGGCTCCATTTATTTTTGTCTCTTAATAATATTCTACTTTGTGCCAAGTTTTGTTTATTCAACTATTAAAATACACTTGGCTTATTTTCATTAAAAATTATTATAAGCAATAATGTCGCGAGCTTCTTGTACATACCTTGTTTGTATATGTGAAAGTGTCTTTAGAGTATATACTTTTTGGGAGGAGCCTTTTATTCCCATGACTTATTCATTCCATAACTGGACTCTTGTATATCACAGTCCTCTTCACCCACTTTTCCCATCTCCCCCCCCCCCCGCCTCTCAAGTATATATTGAGAGAGTATAGGGAGAGACTATAACTCTGACTAAAGTTGCAAATAACTTGAACTGTGATCTGTATTAGATACTATTACATTGGTTCTCTTAAGTTATTTTAACAATTAATACTTCTACCAGCTGTAACTAGAGTGTAACTGTTTCCTTTATATCTTTGACACTTGATATTTTCAGAATTCCAATTTTTTTGCTATATTTATTTGAGATAATATCACACTAGATTATTTCCTGATTACTGAGGGTAGGAGAGAAAGAGTTGGAAAGGTTTAGATTTCTTTTTTACTTTAAAAAAATTTAATTTTCATTTATTTTTTGAAAGAGAGACAGAGAGTGAGTGGGGGGAGGGAGAAAGAGAGGGAGACACAGAATCTGAAGCAGGCTTCAGGCCCAGAGCTGTCTGCACAGAGCCTGACGTGGGACTTGAAGCCACCAACCATGAGATCATGACCTGAGCTGAAGTCAGACACTTAACCAACTGAGCCACCTAGGCGCCCCTAGATTTCTTCTTTTGGGAATTATCTTTTCAAATCCTTTTCCTTTTAAAAAACTATTTTAATTAATTTTAATATTTTATTTTTAATTTTTTTAAAGTTTATTTATCTTTGAGAAACAGAGAGAGAAAGAGCGCGAGCAGGGGAGGGGCAGAGAAAGGGAGAGGGAGACACAGAATCCAAAGCAGGCTCCAGGCTCTGAGCTGTCAGCAGAGAGCCTGATGCAGGGCTCGAACCCACAAGCTGTGATATCATGACCTGAGCCAAAGTCGGACGCTTAACTGACTGGGCCACCCAGGCACCCCAATTAATTTTAATATTTTAGCATTTCCCCTTTTTTTATTTCTGAGTTCTTCCTCTAATCTAGATACTAATTCTTAGTTTTATGTATGCCTTGCAGACACTTTCTGTTTTATTTTTCATCTGATATGGATGGAATACCCAATATTCTCTGAGATTTTCTATGGTAACTTGCTCCTGGTAGGAAATCTGACATAGCTAGTTTCTAGTGCTTCCATTAAAAAAAAAAAATATGGTGAAGTGCCCTTTCAAAATTGAATTTGTAGAAAAGAAAGCAGTAATTTTCTATCACAACATAAAATATTATCATCAAGTTAATGTCTAGCTAATACTTCTTATTTCTACCCTGCTCAGTTTCATATAAGCATGAACAAAGTGCAAAAGCAATTATGAGAATATCTTAAATTAAAAAGCAAAAATATAAAAAAAAAAAGCAAAAATAAGAGTTGGGGAATTGGGTGAAATTTATAATAAAATTATTACAAAAATATAAATAATTTTGTTGTATTTGTGTGTAGAAATATTTAAATTAATATGGATATCCTGATTATGACACCCAGCCCATTAAGAAATATAATGATACATATGCTATTAAACATACTCTATTTTTATCTATATGAGATATTTGGGTTATATTTTTGTTGAACACAAAAATACAGAGAAATATTTAATTTGGATTCATGTGTTTTATGACTATGTAGACTTGTGTAGATTTATAGTTTATGCTATGATTAGAAACAACCATTTGAAATTATCATTATTTGAAAAATTGTAAGATTAATATTCATACATGGTTATTTGTCCATATATTGGCAATCTGTTTTTACAATTTCTTCAAAATGATTTTTTGAACTTCGTGGTGTTTGATTTAGTCAGTGGGACCAATGTATGATATCTTTGAGCAAAGGTGCTCACAATAGTTTTCTTTCAAGTCAGTACAATTATTGGAAAAAGTGACAAAATGGACTTAAATTATCAACCAATTTCCCATTTTTTACAGCAACATACTTTAGAGTATTTAACAGTTTGTCTACTAGAAGTGTTATACATTGCCCCATTAAATATATGTGAACATATTTAGTTGGTTATAGCCACATTAATTTTACAAAACATAATAGAAGTATGTCAATAAAGTATCATCCCATTCTAATTTTTTAAATTTTTGTTGACACTGAAAATATATCAGGCAATAAAATTTTGTTAAATGGGCAAATGTTCCACTACTCTATCACAAAGAAATTTCTTTAAACCATTTAGAAAGACATTAGTTCTTAACTCATAGGATCATAGTGAGTATTAAATGGAAATAATTCATAAACATCAATAAGTACTAAAGTAATTAGAACATACTAAAGTATGTTATAATTAATTTTGTCACATAATCAGTTAAAATGAAAGATAAACTTATTTATAAAGTCATGATTCCCCCACTATTGGCATTTGATTTCTCTGTCTAACCCCAGTACTTATTGATATACATAGTAGATATACCATCTTGTAGTTACACTTTTGTACTAAGCTTTAATAAATGTACTTTGTGAAAAAGTTCCATGTTGCTAGACTTCATAATTTTCATACTTAATGTCAACAAATAAAATAACGTGAAGATTTATATTTGCTTTTTGAGTATTTTAGCACTTTTTGTTTACATAAATAATTCTGCTATTAACTTCTCATTCTACTTCATCATTAGGGTGACTCATAATTTTAAAATCAAGTTTGATAGAAAAACAATGTTTACTTGTTTAAATTAGAAATATATCCTCTTCTGTTTGTATACTTATTATATTTCTATTATGTGAATTGTTCATGGTATGTCCTTTGGATTTGCTTGTGTGTATGTGTGTGTGTGTGTGTGTGTGTGTGTGTAATGTATCTGAATATATTTCTTATCAATTTTTAAATAGTTTATATGACATAATAAATCCTGTGGCCATAGTTGATATAAGTAGTTTATATGTAGGCCATATTCCTTTTTATCTGAAAACTTAAAACAGAGTTAATTTCTATATGGTAAAGCTTATCTATCTTCTGTTTTCTAATTTCTGCTATCACTTCAAACTTAAAATTGCCATCCCTAGGAAAGCTTATAAATAATCAAATATATTTTCTTCATTTTCTCATTTTTACATTTTAAATATCTCAATACAGTTAGAATTTATTTTGGTGTCTATCTGTAGGTGGAATCCTCAATTTTAGTTAACGACCACTACATTTAAAAACTCCTGTATTTTCCTATTTTATTATGATTCTCCTATTTTAAGATATGATAAATGTATAATAGAATCTACTGTTAGTATTTTATTCTACTTATTTCTATATCTTTTTGAGTAATATATTCACTCTATATCTGTTTCTAAAACTATTTTAGTTTTAATTCTGTCTACTTGGGCATGATTTCTGAAGATTGAATTAAATATATTAAGATTCATCTGTATGTTTTCTCTCATGAGTTCTCATTATTTAAAAAAAATTATAAGTCAAAACTCTGACTTGTCCAATGTAAGCCTTTAAAAAGAGAATTCTTTCAGAATTATAAAAATTATATTGGGTATGATATTTGCATCTATTCAAACTGTGGGAATTAATACCACCCCTGATACACGTTTTTCAACTTTTTAATTTAATGTTTTAGTATGATAGCTTTATGGAATTTTAAACTTTTAATGTAGGGGATACTAACCTTCATTTTATAAATTAAACACCAACCAACACTCCCTGATATGGAACATTATTTTTTTTTAATATTTAAAAGAATTTAAAAAAATTCTTCTGAAAAGCTGCAAAAATTTATTATTATGTCAAATCAAGTTTATATTCTATTGAACACTTCTACATTTGGAATATAGCTGTTGTAAAGATCCTATTTTAACCCAAAGTTCTCTTTGATGTTAGTGGCTCTTCACCCCTTTGGTCTGCTTCTAAATGTTAGAAAAATGCTGTGCAATGTTCATCTTAAATTAGAAAGAAAAAAATAGCTCATTTAATAGAGAGGTTTTCTGCAACACTTGTATGTGCAGGCGAAAGGACTCTAGTCAAGGGGAGAAAAAGAAGAAATGTTTTCTAAAATGGAATGACTTTAATGAAACTGCTCAAACTGTACAACAGTATCATGTATTTCACTTGAATGAAGTTGTTAAACAAGATCTCTGTTTACATAGACTGTTGTGCAGTTATCAATCCAATCAAAAACTCATTCATTGTTTTTTAATTCAAAAGTGATTAGCAAATGCTGAGAAGTCACCTTATCTCACTAAAACACAGGTACCAACTCAGAGTAAATATTTTGGTAAACAATTATTCTGGCCTTGCATATTCAGCAGTGTGCTAAATTATGCATAATCTTGCATAAGTAATAAGTGAAGGTAGCTTAAATTCAGGTTTTTTTTTTTTTTTTAACCTGACCTATTTCTTTCAGTGCTGTTAGCAGCTTAAATCATGTATGAGCTTTCTGTAAGGCTTCAATGAGTAGCTCGGGTGGAGAAACTTCAGCAATAAATTTCAGGAGAAGACAAGTTTTTTGACAGGCATAATGCAACACATACAGAGTCTGGAACTCACACTCTGGGAATTTAGAGCAATCCTTGCAAAGCAGCTTTTCCCTGTTACATTAATAGAGAAAATGAAGTATGAAAGTCCTCAGGAATTACTGCTAGGTGTAATTTAAATAATTTACCAGAAGACAGTTCAGCACATGCATTGAACAGGGGCATACAGAGTTTGCCATAAGCAGTTTATAAATAAACTATATTCCGCTGAAGTAAGTCAGGCATAAATTATAACTATTCCTTTTGTGGCTGCACCCTGTTCCTCATTGTAATAGTTATTTAAAAAAAAAATCAGGGTTATGACCTTCTCCTGGAAATCACAGACATTGTCTGCCTTGTACCTTGCTTATGAGCTTCCTTATGGTTAATGGTTTGGTAGCTGTGAGATCAAAATAAAAATACTATTCCTAGGGAAAAATGGATTACATATCTGTAAACAGAATTCTGGAAGAATTCTTCAGCTTGGTTGGGGGTAGGGGGAGAGATGTGGCCAAAGACCACCAAGGAGATACAGATCATTTTACGAAAGCTTTATACCTTTTATGTAGAGAAAAAGAGGATATACTTTCTGTTTCTTGCCTCAAGTATTGTGCCTTAAATTATCAGGCCAAGGTAAAAATGCCAAAGGAAATATATAATGAAGACTCAAAACTATGTAGAAATTATTTATAAACATGCATGTGGAGGTTAAAAAGCTTTTATTCCATTGAGCCTTCAGTTATTAAAGAGCAGATGGACTATAATGGCATCAAAATTTACCTAAAATATACTGTTAGTGCTTTGGAAGGAGACTTTGTAAAAGGCAGGTGAGGTGGAGTGCTTGCTCTACTCCTAAAACATCAAATTATAAACGAGTATTCTGTAACTTTTACTTTCACTTAACTTCCTTTGATAGAAAAAATAGACTCCTTGGGGGGAAAAAAAGGTATAGAGAGTGAGTAGCTATGTTTGTGAAGTATATGAAAAACATAGAAAGGTAATGTACATCCTCACAAGTGCTCTTTTAAATATACATGAATCACACTTGCCAGGTTGTCCTTTTGAGTCATATGCACTGTAGTTACCTGGCTCTCCATCCTCCATATCTCCATATGTATGTGTATATGTATGTACTTACATATGTGTGTGTCTACGTGTGTGTGTGTGTGTGTGTGTGTGTGTGTGTGTGTCAGAGTTCAGTTTTTTTTCTGGGAATGCATCCTCTACATTCTGTTATAACTAGAAGTTAAATGCTACTTAGAGGAGATAGTGGGGAACATAGAAGAAAATATTACATTAATTATTTAATTTTCAGAATCAATTTTGTAATCATGGCCTCATAACCTGAAAACACCTGTCAATTAAGGAAATTCTTTTCTGATATGCAGTGTAGAATGAAAATACACTTTAATGTGCCCATGTCTTTCATGGAGAAGAAAGACTTGATAGAATTGCCATTCAAACATTCAGACTTGAACTGTGACTTATTTATTATGATCTTCATATGTGATTCTGTGGGTCTTGATTGGGATATATTACTTATGGTGATGGAACTGCATTGAGAAGCTTGGCCTAAGTTGTGAGATGAATAATTGCTAAGGGTCTAATATACAGTTTGATGACTATAGGTAATAATTCTGTGATGTGTACTTGAAATTTGCTGAGAGAAGATCTATGTGTTCTCACCAAAAAATGAGAATAAAAAGTAACAATGTGAGGTGATAAACGTGGTAGTTAGCTTGATTGTGCTAATCATTTTGCAGTAAATACATACGTCATCATGTTGTATGCTTTAAATAGATTACAATTTTATTTATCAACTATACCTCCATAAAGCAGGGGTGGGGGGGACTTGACTCAGAAATAGGCAACCTGACTAATAAGGGTTAGAACCTTAATCTCAACACAGTGCTGTAAGTAACTAAATTAAAAAGCCAAAATAGATAGGTAAACTCTAGGAAGATTGTGGAAGTTGTGTTAAACTCCCTAAGACTTGTTTGCCTGAATACAGGAAAAAAATGAAGAAGTTCTAATATATTTCTGCCTTAATAGGCAGTTACAATCAATTCATGTAAAATTATAACAAGATTATTGTCAAAGTAATTTGTAATTTTCTATTTTTAGAAAAATCTGGGAAAATACTGTTCCAATATCCAAAGGAGGTATTGTAAGAAATACTGTAAAATTTAAATGCTGTAATAAGTTTGTACATGATACTTACTTATATATTTTAATATTCATACTCATGTGAGCATAAAGTTTGATTCTATGGATGTGAGATTTAGGTACAGTATCTGTTGATGGGATGTGAGTGGCAAGATTGGGCAGAGGGAAAGAGTTAGTAATACCCTGTTGTGCTGAGGAAAGGAGTCCCCCAGTGGACCACTGGAGGCAATCCTGAAAAATAGGAGACATTAAGAGGCCCTGAGGCTACTGAAAGGAGGGGTATATATTCAAAATAAGGAAAATAGTGTCATGGGAATACAACACTTTGACAACCTCACTATTTTGACTTTGGCCAGTCTGGGATTGGCACTAACAATTTCAACTTCCTTACATTTTATTTAGCCATTTATAAATCTGTAATCAAAACCCATATTGATAATAGAATCCTTCTTTACTTGTTGATATATTTGACACTTGTATGAAAATATAAGTCATTTATTACTGTAATAGAATTCATCCCTCCAACATAGCTTCTTTATCAGTGATTGTTTCCATGTTAACACGTTGAACTTGTTACTCTAATGGAAAGTCTGGCAGCTTCTCTCTTATTACTATATTAAAGAAACATTCTATCAGAGAAATAAATCAGGTTAAGCAAAATGCGAAGATCCATGATAACTTATCACATATCCTGTCTAATGTATATATGTGGGGTGTGTGTGTTTGTGTGTGTGTGTGTGTGTGACATTTGACACTTTTGGTAATTGTCTGGGAGTGTGCTATGATGGAGGTATTTATATTACAGAGGGTTTTCAGAATTGCTAGTGCTAGCATAAAGGTATTTCAACCAATATCTTCTCCTTTTCTCTCTTTACGGTGACTCAAGAAATTCATTGTGAGTGAGCAAAAGTAAGGAAAAAAGTCTCTGTTTAATTATTCTCATATAAGGTTCCTGTGAATAGATCTATATAATATCAATTCAGTCAAATGCAGGAGTTTAGTCAGTAGGATTTTGTCAGTTTAAAGAAACACTATACTTGGAGTCAGGAAATATAGTTTTAGTCTCATTTCTGTCCCCATTATAGGCTCCAAGTACTCTGCTTAATTTTAACTGTTTTTAAATTTAATCAGTACACTTTAAAAACAAAAGAATGGACAAACAAAACCATATATTAATACTAATCTCACACAATACTGTTTTTCTTAGGAACATAATATGGCACATTACAGACACCGAATAGAAGCAGAGTGAATAAATAAGGTCTTTTCTATCCACTTATAGTATAGCCTATCCCTGAAAAATGAGCTAAAGAACCAAGCATGTTCTATTCATGCTGGCTTTCTGCAACTAAATTTTAGTTTAGTTATAGAAATGTTGGTACCAAACAATAATGTATTTGCTTTTTTTATTAATTCATTTCTTTTTTTAAAATATAATTTATTGTCAGATTGGCTTCCGTACAACACCCAGTGCTCATCCAAACAAATGCCCTCCTCAGTGCCCATCACCCATTTTCCCCTCTCCCCCATCCTCCCATCAACCCTCAGTTTGTTCTCTGTATTTAGGAGTCTTTTATGGTTTGCCTCCCTCCCTCTCTGTTTGTAACTATTTTTTCCCCTTCCCCTCCCCCATGGTCTTCTGTTAAGTTTCTCACAATCCACATATGAGTGAAAACATATGATATCTGTCTTCCTCTGACTGATTTATTTCACTTAGCACAGGAATTTTTACTCAGGGAACTATGTGGTAGCTATAGTGTACTACTTACTCAGAGTCTGCCATGTACCAAGAGAAACTGTACTGAAATTGTTTAAAATTACTTATGATCCAGAACTAATCATCAATAGAAAATTTGTAGTGTAGTTTATATTAGCATAGAAACTAGCATTAGATTTGCTTCCAAAAAAGATTTCTTTATATGGTTCTTCTTTTTATGCATACTTAAAAGTAAGCTCTAAGTCTCCAATCACTTCTATAATCAAATGAAACTTATAACATATGCTGTTTATTAATGAAGTGTTTCTTTGATCTATAATTAGAACTTATACAGACATATTATTATAATTTTATTTGTTCCAATTTCTGCTCGGATGAGCTGTTAAAGGTAAAAACATCATCATTTAAATTCTTTTAACCAATGACATCCTTCAGAAAAGCATTTTTTTTATTATTGAATTGAACTCTCAGTAGATTAAGTAATGTTAACATGGAATTTTTTCTTAATATGCAATAAATAGGTTGTAGACCTGATAAAAACAGTTTAGTTAAAAGAATTCCATTAGCATCATTACAATGATAAAGAAAATAATGTGCAAAATAGAGTCACTGTCATGATCCTGACCTTGTGATACAAATTAAAATAAAGAAAAGTGTCATATTTCTCCGTGGTTCAACTTGGGTTCACCTAATAAAACTCTGACAAAAGCAAATGTTTTGTCACTTAGTCTGTTGCCAAGAACATTTTAGTGCATAATTAATGATAATCCATTCTTTAATATGTGTATATGAATGAACACAAAGTTGCTGCTGGTGCCACAGGGACAATATCATGTTCAGTGTGAAGAGAGCAACACAATTTCTACTAAAATAATGAGCTGTGGAAATGATAATGGAAGGTGTCAGAAGCACAATAAACATGATTAGAGTGGACCAGGGGAAAAGAATAATATTTAGCACCACCAGGACTTTTCTCTTAAAAAAAAAGAAATGCTAAGTCCTTGATGGATTTTTCATGACTCCTCTCACCATGTTGTCTATAAATATCATGGAATATGCAGCCTATTGCTTTGGTTATGCCTCTGTTTAACGTGCTGATCCCTTCTTCTCTAATTGACCCTCAAGATACGGTGTTCTCTAGAGTTGTGCTTATCGTTTTACTTCATTTACAAATTGAGAGATATGTTATGTTAATATGCAGATTATGATTGAACAGATATGGAGTCGGGGCACCTGGGTGGCTCAGTCTGTTGAATGTCAGACTCTTGACTTCTGCTTAGGTCATGATCCCAGGGTCATGGGATTGAGCCCCGCATTGGGCTCGCACTGAGCATGGAGCCGTCTTAAGATTTCTTTTATTTCTGTCTCTCTTTCTCTCTCTCTCTCCCCCTTCCTCCTTCTTTTATTTTCTTCTTTTTCTAAAATTTTTTTTTTAGTTTATTTATTTTTGAGACACACACACACACACACACACACACACACACACAGTGCAAGCGCGCATGCGCATGAGTGGGGGAGGGAGCAGAGAGAGGGAGACACAGAATCCGAAGCAGGCTCCAGCCTCTGAGCTATCAGCACAGAGCCTGACGTGGGGGTTAAACTCACGAGCAGTGAGATCACGACCTGACCTGCAGTCGGACGCTTAACTGACTGAGCCACCCAGGTGCCCTCCTCCTCCCTCCTTCTATTCCTCCATCTCCCACTCATGTGCATGGGCACTATCTCTCTCTCTCTCAAAAAAAAAAAAAAAAAATTAACAGATCTGGGGTGGATCTGGAGATTTTGCATTTCAAACTAGATCTTATTGCCTGTCCATGGACCACACTTGACTGGCAAGGCCTGGGGAACCATCGTTGAGCCTCTTCTCAGTAGATACAACCTTCTTGGCCAATTAATTCACTGCCATGAATTTAAATAGATCCTGTATGTTCATGATTTGTGATTCTTTATCCTCAGCCTCGTAAATTCTAATCTTCAAAAACAGTGATTTAACATATTAAAAATGAAACTCATTATCATCATCCTCAAACCCAATCCTCCTGCTTTCCGTCCTATCATATTAATGATACTACTGTTTCTCAAGTTGGCTGAGATGGTCATATTATACCCACTTTACAGATATGACTTTGAAAGTTAGATAATAAATCAAAATGATTCTGCTGGTAAATAAGGTAGCCAAGATTTTAGCACATGTTAGTTGATTTATTTGAAAGTCTGTGCTCATTCACTATATTTGATTACCTCTTTCTAGAATAATTTTCCTCTTCTTTACCTACTGATGAACTCACCTAATCATAAAATGGTTTTTGTTTTGTTTTGTTTTTCTGTGTAACCTTCTCCAGTTTTTCATGGCAGTGTGATGTCTTCTTTCCTCGGTGATCCCACAGCAGTTTGGTATCCATTCTTATCAAGAAACACAACACATTGCATTCCAGTTATTGGTTGAGATGTCTGTCCTCACACCTAGGGGTGTAAGCTCCTTGAAGTTTGGGACTGTATCTTATTTATCTGTTAATTTTTTTAAGTGTAAAATGATAATTTTCTAAATGATTTTAGAAATAAATCAAATGATATAGAAACACAGAAAAAAAAAGAGAAAAATTTTCTTGCAAATACTTTCTCCAAATCCTACTTCTCTTCATTAGGTAACCATTATTCTGAGTTTGGTGTGCTGTCCTTCAAAGCATTATCTATGCACATCTATTCATATACTTATATACAATCATTATGTCTACATAGCTATAGGTATATGTACATAAACACATACTATATAAATTGGATCATAGTGTACAAATTATTCTATGACTTGTTTTTACTTCCATTAGCAACATATCTTGGGCAATTTGCTATGTACTTATGTGCAGATATGACATTATTTTTAATGGATATAAGTAATCTATAATATAGAGATATAATTTTAAAATGTTTACTTATATATGGACAATTTAAAATTCTCAACATTTTTCTATTACATGTAAAGTTGAAAAAACATATTTCATATTTGTTTTTGTCCCTGTTCAAGTATTCCTTTATGATACATCTAGGCTTGAAATGATAGATTCAAAATATATATGCTTATAATTTTGATGCAGGTAGCTAAATTGCCTAAAAAGACTACACCAATGGATGCTGCCATAAATAAAATAACCATGATTTTTTCCTAAAAATTATATATTTGTATGTATTTTCTTATCCACACCAAGTCTTATCACATTATTAATTTTTACCAACACTGGTGAAAAATATATCTCATATTTATATTTATTTTCATTTCCCTGATTACTTGTGGTCTTAGTATTTTAGGAGGATGCGGGAACTATTTTTGCTATTTGAATTTTTTCCCTATGAGGACCATTCTTACCATTCAGTCATTTTTTTTCTACTGAGCTTTCATGTTTTTAATGATTTATAGAAGTTCTCCATACATTGAGAAATTAATCTTTCTTGTTTTATATGTTGAATTTTTTTTTCTCAGTCTCTTACTTTTAATGTTTTTAATTATTTAAATGAAATACTCAGATATCACATTTTCTTATTATTTTTATGTTTTTGTTGTTTAGTTCTATACACATATTTCTTTTACTCTCTAGTTTCTTATTTATGTCAAGTTTATGTTATTTTACATACAGTGAGATTCATTATTTTTAGGTATATGGTTAGAGGAGTTTGAGTAAACAAATTGTTATATAACCACCACCACAAGAAAGATTTAGAATATTTTTGTCACCACAAAAAGTTGAATTATTCTCCTCTGTAGGTGATTAATAACCCCCTGGAAACAGTTTACTTGATTTCTTTTCCTATTCCTTTCCCTTTTCCAAAATGTCATATAAATAGGAGGGTATAGTATAGAATACTATAGTATAGTATAGTGTCAGTATAGTGTCAGTATAGTATCTGCATAGTATATCAGTATAGTATATTCTGATATACAGATATACATCAGTATACTATAGTATAGTATCAGTATAGAATCTGGTACCTATATGTTTTCATTTAGCATAATGATTTTGAAGTCATCTACATTGTGTGTGTATCAGCAGTTCATTCCTTTTTGTCATTGAGTAGTATTCCCTTTAAAGATGAATCACATTTTTTTATATATTCACGTATTGATGGACATTTGGCTTATTTCTGAATTGGTAATTTCTGATTATAAATAAACTATAAACATTCACAAAAAGGACTTCATGTGGACTTGTGTTTTCCTATTTTCTTGGGTGGATTGCTAGGAATGCAATTACTGGATTTATACTCAGCCACTGTTTTCCAGGTGACTATACAATTTGCACTCCCAGCAGCAATGCATGAAAATTGCAGTTGCACCTCATTGTTGTCAACACTTGTTATTGCCAAGTTGCTATTTGATCTGCCATTTTATATGTGTATAATGACCTCTTATTGTGGTGTTAATGTCCATTTCATGACTAATGAGGAGGAGGATTTGTTTATTATATGTATTTGCCATCAGTACCTCTGAATAGAAGTATCTGTTCAAATCTTTAATTATTTTTAAAATATTAGATTATTGATTTCCTTACTGTTGAGTTTGGAGAGTTTTTCTAGACACAAGTCCTGTATCAGATATGTATTTTGCTAATATTTTTCTCTCAGTCTATGACTTGCTTTTTTATTCTAAGTGATTTTCAAAGAGCAGGACTTTTCAACTTCAATCCAATTTATTCAGTTTTTTGTTTAAGTTTGCTTTCTGCATTCTATTTAAGAAATAATCACATAATCTAAAGTTGCAATGATGATTTATTTTGGTACATTTTCTTTTAGAGTAGGTGTTTTTGAGTTTTAGGCTTTACTTTTATCTCTAGAATTCATTTTTAGTTTGTTTCATATGGTGTGAGGTGAGGATCTAGGTTCATTTTTAGCCATGAACATGATTTATAGAAAAAATCATACTGTCTCCAGTAAAATGTCTTGACATCTTTGCAAATATTAATTGACCATCTATGTTGTATTACTTATCCATTGTTATATAATATATTACCACAAAACTTAGTAGCTACAAACATTAAACATATATTATCTCATATTTTATGTGGGTTAGGGATCTAGGAGCAGTTTTGCTAAGTAGTCTGGCTCAGCTCTCCCATAAGGCTGTAACCAGAATGTAGGCCAGGGGTTTAGTCAACTCAAGGGATGATCTGCTCCCAAGCTCAGTAACACAGTTATTGAGAGACCTTAGGTTTCCACTGGATATTGGCCAGAGATATCAGATCTCTGCAGGTGGTCCTCTCCATAGAGACAACTTTTTTCCTCCAGAGTGGAAGATCCGCTTATAAGAAAGCACCCAAGATAGAAGCTACAGTCTTTTTACAACCTAATCTTAGATGCAATATCTCATCACCTCTGTTGTATGCTATTAATTAGAAGTGAAGCATTAGTACAGCCCATACTCAGGAGGAGGAAATTCCTAAGGGTGTGAATATCTGTTAAAAAAAAAAACCATTACAAGCCATCTTAAAGGCTACCCACTACATATGAGTTTACTTTTGTAGTCCCTTTGGGTTCTGTAAATCTATAGGTCTTCCCTTATCCCAATTCCACAGTATATAAATTATTATAGCTCTAGAATAAATCTTGAATTTAGGTAAAGCATATTCTCCAATTTCCCCCCCCACAATTGTTTTCATTTATTTTATTTTATTTATTTACTTTGAGAGAGGGAGAGAGTGCAGGGGAGGGTAGAGAAAGAGTATTTTTATTTTTCTAGATCCTTTGCCTTTTTCATAAACATTTTAGAACCAACTTGTCAACATTTACAAAAAAAAGTAGGGGGATTTTGTTCAAAGTTGCATCAAACTACATAAATTGGAAAGAAATGACATCTTTGGGGGGGCAGAGAATTGACATTTCAATTCAAGTCTTCCAATACAAAAATAAAAAATCCATTACTGTCTTGTTAAAATTTTTTCTTAAACAGGATTAGAAATTTTCAGTACTCTATCTTACACAGTCTTATAGATACAACCCTTAAGTATTTAATGTTTTCTAATACTAAGTTAAATGGTATTCTTTACTTCAATTTTAAGTCATGCATTGCTACTACATATAAATTCAACTGATTTTTTAAAATTGACCTTGTGAACTGAGAACTGATATACTCACCTATTCATTTAGGTATTTATTCACTTAGTAGCTCTTTTCTAGATTCTCTAGGATGATCATGGTATCTATCAGTTTAAAAAAAAAAGTTGCATCTTTCTTTTGGATCTAAATGTGGTTTTCTTTCATATTTTATAGCATTTACTAGGATTTCCATTACAGTTTTGAATAAGAGGAGTCTAAGTAGTCATAATCAATCATCTCATTTCTGATCTTTGGGATAGTATTCAGTTTTTAACTATTAAATACGATTTGCTTTAGGTTAGTTATAGATTTCTGATAGAACCTTTTATCATACTGAGAATTCTCTTCTATTTATAATTCACTCGCAGTTTTTTATCATAAATATTGAATATTTAAAAAATTACATTCGGCATCTACTAAGATGAGTCTGTGTTTTTTCTTTTTCAGTCAACTGACATTGATTGACATTGAATTACATTTACTGAATTTTGAATGTTGTACCAATCTTCCATGCCTGGGATAAACTCCAATAGTCATTATATATTTGGCACATAATTTGGCTCACAATGTGTTTGTATATATACACTATGTATACATATATAATGTATATACTCACACATGTAATAATATGTGTATGTATGTATACAATGACAAGTAGGTACATTAATATATACAGATGTGTGAAAAGTATATATCACATATATAGAATAATATAATATACATTATATATGTAAAATTATATCTATATATATTCGAGACAAAGAGAGTGAGCCCTGACTGTAAAAAGTCCTTTGTACTAGTCTGGAGAATCTGAGGTTAATATATCATGCCATGTAGTCATTAAAGTTTTAATATCATTATATGACTTGAAAACTACAGTCATGTGAGAACAATCTGGTGGTGCTGTAGAAAACTTTTCGAGAAGAAATAACCTAAGATAGAGAATGAACTTATTTAGAAGTTTATATTCAAAGTCCAGAGATGAGACAAGATGACATAAACCAGAAGATTAATAAGATTAATAGGATAAATAGAAAGAGTGGTGGAAGTAAGATTTAGTAAAAACAAACAACTCAAAGCAACTTGATTTGAAACAAATTTAATAGTACACAGGTCTCAAAAGTAGGTGAAAGGTCATGAATGGCTCTAAAAAATTGAGTATGGGTGATCAGAAGAATAATTTTACAATGATTAACTTGAATATTTGCTAGTTTAGAATACAACCAGGTCATCAGCTTGGTAGTGGGTGGGCAGGTGAACTAAACAGAATGGAGATAGAGATTACAAAAAGGCATCTGAGCAGGTGGGAGCAGAGGAATTCTAAACACTGTGGGGAAAATACATTAGGGCCATAGGTAATCTCAATCAAATTATTAATCACAGTTTCCAAGTGTCAGAAGTCTATAGTAGTAGACTGCTCAGTCTGTCATCATAAAAAATGTCAGATAGGCAAGAAAGAAATCACACCCATCAAGGGAACCAGGTATATCTCTGTGTATTATGAATGAAAAATCACAGAATTTGACCCTTTGAAAGTGTCATTTTCAAGGAAGAGGGGTAAGTAGGAACTTCGATGTATATTTTATGAGTTAATTAAAGTGGAGTAAGTAGTACTGCAAGCCAGTTCGTTGACTGGCTTTGTTTGGATACCAGCAACAACATTAATGGAGAAAAATACAGGCAAAGTTTTGCATATTACATGTATAAAGGCACTCTATGTAATACATTAATGTATTTATATATTAACATTTATTAACATTAATTACTATTAATATTTTATGTTGATGCCTATATTAACACATACTATATTAATATGTTATTTATATTAATATATATTTAAATATTTTAAAATAATTCCAACCCTGAAATTATTTTTTCCAATTTTAAAATTACTATATCAAATTGTAAACCACCTTATCCTTTGAAACTCTTCTGGTTATTTCCCCCAACTTCAACTTCTATCCTCCCCTTTTACTTTCTTTTACTTTTTGTTTCTTTTTGAATTCAATTGAAAAATATTTTACAGCATTTTAGTGTTTTTCTGTCCCCAGTTCTTTACTTTTATCTCCCTGATTTCATGTGGACATATCTTTTCTCAGATTATAAGTATGCATTATTTGTTCGTTCAACAAATATATATCAAGGATCTACTACCAAATAGAGTAATACAAACAAAAGAGAACTGTTTTCATTAAGATTATATTCTAAGATACTAATAATATGTAATAATGAATAATGAATGATGAACAACATTTAAGTGAAAAAATAGTATATTAGATGATACTTTCTGTGAAATAAAAGCAAAAGTGAAGCAGGGCCATAGAATGGGGGCCTCTTCAGAGAGTGAAGGGTGGAAGGCAATTTACAATTTTAGATAGGGTAATTATGGTAGAACTCACTGAACATGGGTTATTTCAGCAAACACTTAAAGCTGATGAGAGAGCAGTCATCCATTACCTGAGGAGCTGTCACTGAGCACCAGGAACAGCAGAACCAATGATCTAAGGCTGAGAGATGGTTACTGCTCAAGGATCAGCAGGGTGACCCACTAAGACTGAACCAACTGAGCAAAGAAAACACAGAAGAAGATGAAGTCACAGAGGTATAGGGACTACATCATCTAGGGCTTTGTAAGCTACTGACCCTTATGAGGCAATAAAATGTAAAATTATTAGAGTTAGAACAGGGAAGTGACAAATTAAATACCAGTTTTAAAAGAATCACTTTGGATGTTGTATTAGAAAGAGGCTATAAGGCAACAAGGAAAAAATCAGGGAGATAAGTTAGGAGGCTGGCTTGGAGAGAAAAATCAGCATTTTCTGATTGTAATTGGTGTGTGAAAGAAAGAGGGGAGTTAAGAATGACTTCAAGTACCTGGCCTGCTGAGGGAGAAGATAGGGTTGTCATAAACTGATACAGAAAAGTTGTGAATAAAGTAGATTTGAGGGGTACAAGAGTCAGGTTAGTAAACTTTGAATTTGAGACATCTAATAGACATCTAAGTGGAGATGCTGATAAACAGTTGGATATAAGAGTCTGGAGTTCATGAAAGATATCTGAGCTAAAGCTTTAATATGGAAGTCATTTCCATATAGATGGTAGTTAAAACCTGGATGAGATTTTGAAAGAGATTGAATGAGACTTCCAAGGAAATGAGTGTGTCTAGAGACCAAAGGACTGAGCCCTGGGCGCTCCAGCATCAAGATGTTGGGGAGCAGGAGGAGAATTGGAAAAGTTCATTGAGAGGAGCTGTCACTGAGGCTAAAGGAAAACTAAATTTAGAGATACTTTGTATGAGAAAAAGATTCACTGAGTTAAATGCTTCTGATGGCTAAAGAAATTGATTGAGAAATAACCATTAGATTTGGTATTGTGGACATCATCTATGACCTATAAGGGCTTTTTTGGTATAGTGGAGAGGGAAAAGCCTGAGTGGAATAAACTTAAGAGAAAAATGGGATAAGAGAAATTAGAGAAGGATTATAGACAGTTATTTTGAGAATTTTTGCTATGAAGTAGAGAAAGGGATCAGAAGGGAATATAGAGCTAGAAAAGTTATATTTTTTTTAATGGAAAACATAAGAGCATGTTTATATGACTAAGGGGGAAAATAAAAATTGATGAAGCATTTCAAAGGGGAAAATTCCAGAAGCAGCAGACAAGAACTAAGATCTAGTATAAAAGTGGAGGCGATGAACTTAGAAGTTCAAGGAGTCCATCTATTTTAAGAAGAAGGGAAGCAAATGCATAAATACAGATTATGGTGTTTGGGTAGATATGTTAGTGGGAGCTTGAGCAAGTTATCTTTGTCTGTTTCTATTTTCCCAGTGAAATAGAAAGCACGGTCTTTGGTTGAGAGTAGAAATGGAGGAGGAGGTGTTAGGGGTTTAAGAAAAGAGAAGTTACAGAATATTCACCTAGGAAAGTGGACTAGTGAATGGGTAAATGAAGTATTGTAGGACTGCTAGAGACCAACAGGGAACCCTTAAAGTCATGGTCATGAATTTAAACTGCATTTAAACATGGTCTGTATGGTTGTGGTGCTTTTCTCCAGTTACATTCAGCATGGCTGCAGTAGACTTAAGAATTAGATTTTTTTTCTAAAAAAATACACTGAAGGAAGAAAAGGGCAAGGAAGTCAGTGGTGTATGGAAAATGAAAGGAAAGGAGGCACTTAGACCAATGATTTCATTCCTAGCAAAATCAAAAGGGGCAGTGACTTTAGATTTTTTGCAGATCTGTAGTGATTCTCAACATACAGAATAATTTTACTGAGAAAAATTGGGAAGTGGTAACAAAATAAATGTAGATAGGAGATGATAAAAAAGAAAGAGACAAGGAAAACTGGAGCTATAAAGTAGCTGAACCTAGATAGTTTCAGTCACACTTGTGATCTTCTGAATGACAATCATCCCTCTGTTGTTCCTACTTGTTTTTTTACTTTGCAGCCTTTCTATAGCTCAGTACCACATTCTCAGGTGGTGAATTCTGCTGTCAACAAGGATGTACTTTTATTTGACATAGTCAACATTTCCATCTCCCCCTATAGCACTATTGCAGGCACCCATTTAAAATGTGAAACAGGACTCTCCAGTAAAATATGCATGTGGACACAAGTTCAAAAGTTCAATCCCACCATGCTGCTAAAATTTAGACAGGAAAGTAGTAAAGTGCCATTCATCAGTCATTCAAATTGGGTATACTTAATGGAATTATGACAAAAGCCAATGTTCTTTTCTTTTCAAGAGTGTTGCCGTGTTAAATTGTACAGCCTTGTTAATGATATTCTACTCTTGTCATTCACTTCGGGAAATGTTACAATAAGCATTAGAATATGATTATTGTGTAATATAATAATTTTTTTTTTGCCTCTAGCTCCATGTCAAACCAGACGCCCATCTAACTTCAGTGCTGTAGCAAATAGTCACAAATCTCAATCTCTTGATGTTCCAGGTGCTACTGAACTAGCTCAGAATACTTCATTTGTGGTATCAATCCTATGGCTATAGCTAAAACACTAAAGTTTGTCAATAAGACTGCATTCACTCATTTGAAACATGACCATTGTTTTCACTTAAAAACTGGGAAGAGAAGACTTGGCAGGGAGCCACATCCTTTCCTGGCATTACTTAGATGACCTTTAATGTGCTTGATCAGGATATGAGTCACTGTTTCTGAGAATTGGAGTTCTTGCAGAGTGGTCACCTTGTTGGAAGGGAACTGAAGATGTAATTCTTTAGTCACACCTATATGATCTCAGTGTCTGCTGTAAAGTAGATAGAAAAAAATTAAACCAAAATAAAATAATCCGAAACTTAACACTTGAGGCGATAAATATTTCCTGTTTAAACAAAGGGAGAAATGCTCTATGATGAAAAATAAGATTAATTGTTGTACCTTGTCCATATAGAATAAAAAAGAATTTGAAGCTATTATTCTCTGTTCTAGCTTTTTGAATGTCTTTCTCAGTGGTTATGAAGTTAGGTATACTTCTGGTTGCACTCGATTTTGTAAGTGTTAGAATATATAGAACCTTATCTGTCAATGTTGCTAGCAGAATAAAAGAAGAGTAAGGAATGAAATGGAGACGTCGATGAATATTTAATAATGCTTTTAATCAGTCTCACCAAATAAACATTTCTCAGGCTGCTTTGCAAATGAGATTTCCCTATCATAGGAGCTTGCAGATATATTTTTTCTTTTCCCCAGTGAAAATCTTGGGAGTCTGGTTGGACTGGTAAATGATTTTATAATCATTAATGAATTTTAATGACTGACAACTTAAACAAAAATAATATTGAAACATGCTTTCCTGATAAAGTTGCTATCAAAGTGTACATTGCATATTCCTAAAGTATTCACTTATTAAAGGCATAATCTTTTACATTTTGATGTTTAGTTTACATGATTCCCTCATCACTTTAATTGGCACATTTAGTAGTTGAGGAAATCAGTAGCAGCATAGATAAATGCCAGCCATAGGACACAAGCTATAAAGATCCTTCCAGATCATGATTAGATTTGAAATGTTAATGAGTGCACTGTGACCAGAGATGACCAGAGATGACCAGATTTCCTAAGGAGTCTAAAGATGATATGACTTCTAAAAGATTTAGTGATGCCTCTTTCAGTAAAAGTAAAGAAAAATGAGCGAGGCATGCCATAGCTGAGAAAATAATCAATATGGAGGAAAAAAAAGAATACTATTATGTAAATTATTGTGGAAAAGCAAGACATTATGTTACATGAAGCCAACAGCACATATCCAGAACTAACTGGATATTTTGTGGTCTGATCCACTGCCTTCAGGATCACTAGGGATGTCCTAATTGGATCTTGAGAAGTCAAAGGAAATTCTTATAGACATCCATTTGTTTTCATGGTGACCAATTTTAATCCCTTATAATTCTTGCACTTGTCAGTAAGTAGCTCTCCAAATTGAGAGCAAAGATTTCTTCAAAGCACAGTGGATTGGATTCCTTAGGGTTTCTAGAAAGGCACTGAAATTAAACACTGATTTTGATATTGTTTTGCTATAGAAGTGCGCACGTGTGTGTGTGTGTGTGTGTGTGTGTATGTGTAAAATAGATAATTGCGAAGACTCTTTTTTCACTCTTATTTTTATGGTAACTTGTGTTATATGGAGGAAATGAGCTCTGCACATAGAAAAACAGAAACTTATGTCTTTATCTGACTTAAAAAAATCAGGTGCTGAGGTGCCTGGGTGGCTCAGTTAAGAGGCTGACTCTTGATTTTGGCTCAGGTCATAATCTTACAGTGCGTGAGTTCAAGCCCCACATCCACCTCTGTGCTAACACTACAGAGTCTGCTTGGATCCTCTGTCTCCCTCTCTCTCTGCCCCTTCCTCGTGCATGCACATGTGTGTGCATGCTGTTTCTCTCAACAATAAACATTTAAAAATTTAAAAATAATTAAAAAAAATCAGGTGGTATTGGTGGTGGAGGTGGTTGGGGAGGTGTCTACAATGTTTATAAATCAAATATTACTTGCTATAAACATATCTGTATCACAGTAGATATTTTAAATCACAGTAGCCACAACTTTTCTAAAGCACAGTGTTTGAATCCAAATTCTACCACGAAGGAATGTAGACAGCATTTTGGGCTTCGTATACTTTGACCTGAGTCATGCTAAACAGTAGCTTCCAGTTCACTATCACAGATTGGAAATATTTCTCTGAGGCCCTAGGTAAGCCAGATTGGTAAGGACAGGCAGGGATAAATCTATTGGAGAATAATTCTAAATCTTTTCCAGTACCCGTGTTCCTCTTAAATCTTCTACAATTCTTCTCAATCTTGCAGATTCATTTTCCAGAAGTTTTCAGATGACTTTTGATTGGAAGCCTTAAAAAAAAAAAGCCTGGGTTTTCATCAGAAAATTACATTTACTGTTCTACTCTGAAAGTGTTTATCTATAGAATTACCCATGAGTTCATCTCCTAGGTTAGTTCCACCTTTCACCTCAATCAAGGAAAAGTCATCTTTTATGGCATAATCCAAAATCCATATACCCCAGAGAGGTGCTGCCCAGTCATTGTGTGCTGTTAAGAAGGATCTGAAATTTTATCTTTTCAACAGCTAAGAATTTGAAAGATAGACAAGTTTTGCCTTCATCCTATAACTAACTTTTTTTTAAAAAAATCCACTTTAGCAGAGATTGAAGAGAAGCAAAGGATTATTCTCTCACTTTAAAAAAATGCCTTCTATACAATCCAATTTATTTAAATATCTCTTGGCAAAGTGAAAACAAAGAGAGAGACAGAGAAGATGTTTTGGTTCAAAAAGGGAAATGCCTAAATAGTTACTGTAAAGGAGATTTGTTCCTAAATAAAACACTTAATAAAAGTATGAATTAATGGATAAAGGAAGACAGCCTTCAAAACATCTACTTTTTTCTTTTGATTATTTTTAAAATGAATAGTTGTTAAGTAAAACTGTAAATTTTATTGATAAAAACTGGTGCTGGGAGCTTTTTTTTTAAATAGACTTTCTTTTAAAGCAGTTAAGGTTGAGAGAAAAATCAAGTGGAAGATACAGAGATTACTATATACCCTGTGTCCCCCAATATATGCACAGCCAACATGACAGAACCATTTCTTACAATCAGTCAAGCTACATTGACATAACACTGTCACCCAAGTTCACAGTTTACATTAGAGTTCACACTTGATTTTGTACATTTCTATGCATGTATCTACCATTTCAAAATAATAGAAAGTAGTTTCAGTGCCCTAAAATTCTCTCTGCTTTGCCAGTTCACACCTCCCTAACACCTAATCACTGGCACTACTAATTGTTTGGTGGTTTACAATTATCTACAGTGCACCCTGGGAGAGTCTTAAATCACCCCCCAAAAGTAGGGATAAGGGAGAATCTGAAGAGGCAGGCCACTCCAGATTGGTAAGTGGTAATTTTAATAAGCAAAAGGAACTTATATACAAAACTTTTCTTAGGCAGCAGCAAATGAATGGATCCCTGCACCTACCTGCCAAATCTTAACTGGGTTCAGTCACATACCATGTAAGTGTTCTCAACACCACATCATTATCTCAAGGCCATGTCCTTGGAACAGCCTCTGGGGGTGGGAAAGACAAGCAGAACGCATTTCAAAGACAGAAGATGGGGTGAGAAGCCTTTAATCACTTGGGTCTAGCTCGTGGGTCAACTGGCCGTCATGTCTTTTCCCAACATCCTTTTATTGTCTCCACAGTTGTGCCTTTTCCAGGATATCATATAGTTGGAATCATAAAATATTAGAATGTTCAGATTGAATTCTTTCACTTAGTAATATGTATTCAAGTTTCTTTCATATCTTTTTGTGGCTTGATAGCTCATTCCTTTTTAATGCTGAATAATATTCCACTGTCTGGGTGTGCCTTACTTTATTTACATATTCATTACATATTCACCTGCTCAAGGACATCATGGTTGCCTCCAAGTTTTGGCAATAATAAATAAAGCTGCTATAAACATCAGTGTGCAGGGTTTTTTGTGGACATAAGTTTTCAACTCCTTTGGGTAAATACTGAGAAGCATCGCTGTTGGGTTGTATAGTTAGATTATGTTTAATTTTGTAAGATATTTCCAAAATGCTTTCCATAGTGGCTGGACCATTTTGCATTCCCAGTAGCAATGAATGAGAATTTCTGTTACTCCATATTCTCGTCAGCACTTGGTATTGTTAGTGTTTTAGATTTTGGCCTTTCTAATAGATATGTGGTAGATCATTGTTGTTTAAATACTTACGGTGTGGAATGTCTTTTCATATGCTTATTTTGCATTTGTATATCTTCTTTGGTTAGGTGCCTGTTAAGTCTTTGGCACGTTTTTAAATCAGATTGTTTTCTTGTTGAATTTTAAGAGCCATTTGTATATTTTGCACAATAGTCCTTTATCAGAAATGAGATGTGCAAATATTTTTTCCCAATTTGTGGCTTGTCTTATTCCCTTGACAGTGACTATCACAAAGGAGTTTTAATTTTAATTAGGTCCTTATCAATTCCTTCTTTCATGAATCATTCATTTAGTGTTATATCTAAAGTCATCACCATACCTGAAGTTATTGAGGTTTTCTCCGATGTTATCTTGTAGTTTTATAGTTTTGCATTTTACCTTTAGGTCTATAATGCGATTTGAGTTAATTTTTGTAAAGGGTATAGGTCTATGTCTAGATTCAATTTTTTACATGTGGATTTCTAGTTATTCAGCAGCACTGTTGAAAAGACTGTATTTGTGTCATTGTATTGCCTTTGCTCCTGTGCAAAGTTGATTGTATTTATGTGGTTCTATTACTGGGCTTTTTATGCAGTGCCATCAATCTGTTTGTCTATTCTTTTCACTGATAAGACACTGTCTTGATTTCTGTAGGCTTGTAGTAAGTCTTGAAGTTGGGTAGTGTCGTCTTCTGGCTTTGTTCTTTTTCTTCAGTATTGTATTGGCCATTCTGGGTTTTTGTCTGTTCATAAAATTTAGAGTTACTTTGTTGATATCCACCAAATAACTTTCTGGGATTTTAATTGGAAATGTTGAATCTGTAGATCAAGGTAGAAAGAATTGACATCCTTCCAGTAGTGAGTCTTCATGAACATGGAATATTGCTCCATTATTTAGTTACTTTGATTTCTTTCATCAGAGCTTCATAGTTTTCTCTATATATGTCTTGTACAGATTCTTAGATTTATACCTAAATATACCTAAATGAAATATCACAATATTTCATTTTGTGGGGTGCTAATGTAAATGGTATTGTGTTTAGTTTCAAATTCCACTTATTCATTGAAGGTATACAGGAAAGTCAATGACTTTTGTATCCTACAGTCTTGCTATAATTACTTTTTACTTCCAGAATTTTTTAAATTGATTCAGATTTTCTGCATAGAAATCATATCATCTGCAAAAATAGTTTTATTTCAGCTTTCCCAGTTAGTATACCTTTTATTTCCTTTTCTCATCTTATTACATTAACAAGTACTTCCAGTTCTGGTGTTGAAAAGAGTGTTGAGAAAGAATACCCTTGCCCTATTCTGAATCCTTATGGGAAAGCTCTGAGTTTCTCACCAATAAGTATTTTGTTAGCTGCAGGTTTCTTTTTTTTTTTTTTTTTCAGCTGTAGGTTTCTTGTAGATAGTATCAAACTGAAGAAGCCTCTCTCTATTCCTAGTTTGCTGAGAGTTTTTATCATGAATGCATATTGCACTTCATGAAGCACTTTTTCTGTTGATATTATCATGTGATTTTTCTTTTTTACATTGTTGATGTGATGGATTACATTAATTGTTGATGTTGATCCAGGCTTCCATACCTGGGATAAATCCAACTTGGCTGTGGTGTATAATTCTTTTTATATATTATTGGATTTGATTGTCAGTATTTTGTGAGGGATTTGAATCTGTGCTTTTCTTGTAATGTCATTCTCTAGTTCTGATTTTAGAGTAATGTTTGTCTCATAGAATGAGTTAGGAAATATTCCCTTTGTTTCTAGCTCCTGGAAGAGACTGTAGGGAATTGGTATAATTGCTCTTTTAAATGTATATGGAATTCACGAGTAAACCCATGTGGGCTTCATGCTTCCTGTTTGGGAAGGATATTAATTACTGATTCAATTTCCTTAATAATTTAGGTCTGTTCACACTGTTATTTATTCTTGTGTCAGTTTTGGCATATTGTGTCTTTCAAAGAATTGGTCCATTTCATTTATTTTATCCAGTTTGGGGACATAGAGTTGTTCATAATAGTCCTTTATTATCCTTTTAATATGATAGGATCAAATAGCCCCCTTTCCTTTCTGATACTAGTAATTTGTTTCTTCTTTTTTTCCCCTGGTTACCCTGGTGAGAGGCCTTCTAATTTATTGATTTTTTTTCAAAAAATTGGCATTTGGTTTTGTTGATTTTCTTCATTGATTTATTGCTTTCAATGTCATTGATTCATGTCCTAATTTTTATTATTTCTTCTATTCTTTTTTTAGTGGTTTATTTGAGAGAGAGAGAGAGAGAGAGAGATTACGTGAGCAAGCAAGTGCAGGAGAGGCAGAGGGAGAAGGAGGGAGAAAGAGAATCCCAAGTAGGCTCCACACTGTTAGTGCAGACCCTGATGCAGGGCTCCTATCTCATGAACCATGAGATCATGACCTGAGCCAAAACCAAGAGTCTGATGCTTAACTGACTGAGCCACCCAGGCGCCCCATATTTCTTTTATTCTTCTTACTTTGGAATTAATTTGCTCTTATTTCTCTAGTTTCCTAAATTGGAAGGTTAGTTTATTGATTTTAGATATTTATTGTTTTCTAATACGTACATTCAATGCTATGACCTTCCCTCTAAATAATGTTTTCACTGCATCCCACAAATTATGATAGGTTATAATTTAATGTTCATTTAGTTCTAAATATTTTATAATTTCTCTTGATCTTCCTTGAGTCTTGTGTTCTTTAGAAGTATACTATTTATTTCCCACATATATTGGTATTTGCCAGCTACTTTTCTGTTTACTGATTTCTGATTTAATTCCATTGTAGTGTAAAAGCAGACATTGTATGATTTTTATTCTTTAGATTTGTTAATATATGCTTTATGACACAGAATGTGGTCTGTCTTGGTGAATGATCCTTGTAAGTTTGAGAAGAACGTGTAATCTGCCACTGTTGGAGAAAGTAGTCTGTATATGTCAATTATATCCACCTGATTGTTGGCACTGTTGAACTCAACTATATCCTTACATCTTTTCTGTCTGCTAGATCTGTCCTATATGGTAGAGAGTTAAAGTCTCCAACTATGATAGTGTATTTATTTCTCCTTGAAATTCTATCATTTTTTGCCTCACATATTTTGATGCTCTCACATATTTTGATGCATAGATATTAAGAATTATTATGTCTTTCTGCTGACCCCTTTAACATTATGTAATGTTCCTCTTTACCCCAGATAATGTTTTTTTTTGCTCTGAAATTAGTTCTGTCTGAAATTAATGTAACTACACCTGCTTTCTTTTGATTAGTGTTAAAATTCATGTATCTTTCTCCATTCATTTACTTTAAATCTGTGTGTGTTTCTGCATTTAAAGAGGGTTTCCTATAGAAATCATGTCATTTGATATAGTTTTATGATCCATTCTGAAAATATTTTGTCTTTTATTGTTGTATTTAAACCATTGAACTTTAAAGTTCAAATTGAGGGGCGCCTGGGTGGCTCAGTCGGTTAAGAGTCCGACTTTGGGTCAGGACATGATCTCGTGGTTTGTGGGTTCGAGCCCCACATAAGGTTCTGTGCTGACAGCTCAGAGCCCGGAGCCTGTTTCAGATTCTGTGTCTCCCTCTCTGCCTCTCCCCCACTCGTGCTCTGTCTCTCTCTGTCTCAAAAATAAATAAACTATATTAAAAAATTAAAGTTCAAATTGATATAGTTGGAATAATATCTACCATATTTTAACGGTTTTTTTTGTTGTCTTTGTTGTTTCCTATCTTTGTCTTCCATTCTTTTTCAGCCTTCTGAGGTTTCAAATGAACATTTGAAATTATTCCATTTTCTCTCTTTTTAGACAGTTATACTTTTTTTTTACTTTTTTTTTGGTGGTTCACTTATAATTTGCAGTATACATTTACAAATAATCCAAGTCCACTTTCAAATGACACTATATCATATCAGTATGTGTGTGTGTATGTGTGTGTGTACACACACACACATACACACACACACACAAACACACACACACAGAGTTGACCCTTGAAAAACATAGGTTTAAACTGTGTGGGTCCACTTATACTTGGATAATTTACAGTATAGTACTATAAATTTATTTTCATTTACTTATAATTTTCTAAATAACATTTTCTTCTCTCTAGCTTACTTTACCATAAGAATACAGAATAAAATACATATAACATGCAAAATAAATGTTAACTGATTGTTTTTGTTATTGGTAAGGCTTCCAGTCAATAGTAAGCAGTAGTGGTTAATTTTTTGAGGATTCCAAAGTTATACACAGATTTCTGACTGAATGTGAGTTGGTACCCCTATCCCCCAAGTTGTTCAGGGGTCAATGTATACAATATATATATTTATACACATGCACACACATATATAATATACATACATAGTTAACACAGTGTTGCTATTATTATTTTAAACAAACTGTTATTTGTTAAATCAATTAAGGACTTGAGAAGTAAGTGCTTTTATTTTACTTTCACTTATTCCTTCTATGATCCTCTTCTTTATGTTATATATTTTTTTTAATGTTTCTGATCTATATAATTTTCCTTCTCTTTGAATAATTTGTTTTACATTTCTTACAAGGCAGGTCTACTGGCAATAAATTTCTCAATTTACGTTTGTCTGAGAAAATATTTCTCCTTCACTTTTGAAAGATAATTTCTCAGGGTACAGTATTGTAGGTTGGTCGGGTTTTTTTCTCTTAACACTTTAAATATTTCATTCTCATTGCTTGCATAGTTTCTGAGGTGAAGCCAGATATAATTCCTTTTTTTAAATTTCAGGTGGTTTATTTTTTCATTTGACATGAATTACAAAATGAGAGAAATCAAGGCCAGATATAATTCTTACCTGAGTTCCCCTATAGGTAAGGTGTTTTAGTCCTCTGGCTTCTTTCAACATTTTTCTTTTAATTTTTGATTTTCTGAAGTTGTATATGATGTATCTAGGTGAATTTTCTTGGACATTTATCCTGCTTGCTGTTCTCTGAGCTTTCCAGTTCTGTGTTTTGGTGTCTAATATTGATTTGGGGGAAAATCTCAGTAATTTTTGCCTCAGATACTGCTTCTGTTCCTTTCTCTGTTAGTATTCCCAGTATGTGTGTTACATTTTTTGTGGTTGCCCTACAGTCCTCGGATATTCTGTTCTTTGTTTTTTTTTTCTTTTTTTCTTCTTACTTTTCAGTTTTGAAAGTTTCTATTGAGATATTCTCAAGATCAGAGATTATTTTTTCCTCATCTATGTTGTCTATTAATGAGCTCATCAAAGTTATTTTTAATTTCTACTATAATATCTCTTTTATCTCCAGCATTTCTTTTTGATTTTCTTAAAATTTCCATCTCTCTGCTTACATTGCCTATCTGCTCCTACATGCTCTCTACTTTAACATATCTACTTTTAGTCATAGTTGTTTTAAATTTCCAGTCTGTTTCTAATACCTGACCATATCTGAGTCTGTGTTTGCTGTATCTTCTCAAACCATGTGAGGTTTTTTTTTGCCTTTTATTATATCTTATAATTTTCTATCAGTGAACATGACATAAAAGGAACTGCAATAAATGGACCTTTAGTAATGTGTTGGTAAATTCTTCTGTAATTCTGTGATGAGTAAACCTATGCCTCTGGCCTGTGAATATCACAAGTGCTTCTCAGTTTTCCTGCACCATTAGGTGGGACAGGTGGGCCAACATGGGCTGGCGTTGCGCATTTTACTCCTTCCAGGTTGGTTAGACTCTGAAAAAAAAATCCTAATAATTTATTTGGTCTCAGAAAACAGGATTGTTTTCAGAGCAGACATTGTGAAGAACAGAATGCTCTGGCATATTTCAAAATGATTCCTTTTTCCATACCCTTGCCAGAAAGTAGAGGGGAGTTTTCCTGACATTTATTGTGAGGACCAGGTAGAGTTCCTGGAGGTAAAACTCACAACACTGTGGGGCTTTCTTAGGACTAGATCCCCGTGGAGTTTTTAACACTCAGACTTACCCACACTGAGTTTCCAGCAATTTGTCAGTTTAAAGTTCAGGTTTTCCTGTCCTTGGTACTGTGTCCTGCAGGGGTTCCCGCTCAGGGGTTTCTGCTACAGTAAGTTGTGATTCATCTCTGTCTCTTCAATTTGGGGAACAGTGGTTTGCTCTGTGACCTCATTTCTCTGATGAATCCAAGAATGATTATTGATTTTTCAGTTTGATCATCTTTTTACTTGTTTGGACAGAGTGATGATTTCTAAGTTACATGCTAGAATGGAAACTAGAATTCCCAAGTAACTTTTTAAAATCTAATTTTGTTTTTCTTAAAATAAGATTAAAATCTAGGAGTATTTTTGGAATATTAAATGAAAGTGGTAAGTACCCCTTTTATTCTACAACTCCCTTGTAAGAGTAGTCCTTCATAAATACATCACCCTTTTTTATGTACTGGTTACATTTTGCATTTTTTAATCTTCCCTTTATTTAAAAAAAGTATTTATTTTTGAGAGAGAGAGAGAGAGAGAGAGAGAATGAGCAGGGAAGGGCAGAGAGAGAGGGAGACACAGAATCCAAAGCAGGTTCGTCTTCAAGCTGTTAGCGTAAAGCCTGATGTGGGGCTTGAACCCACAAATGTGAGATTATGACCTGAGGCGAAGTCGAACGCCCAACGAACTGAGCCACCAGGCACCCCTTAACCTTCTCTTTATTTAAAAGTTAAGATTAATGAAGGCAACTAGGGCTAAGGAGAGGCTTGGATGGGCATACTGATAAATCCTCATTCTCTCTTTAGAGCTAATTCTCTTTGTGTGGGAGGGGGAATTTATGTATGAAAATTTCTACTTACAGGATAACACTTTTTCCATTCTCTTATCATTTATTAATTAGTTCTGGGGCGTCTGGGTGGCTCAGTCGGTTAAGCATCCAACTTTGGCTCAGGTCATGATCTCTCAGTTTGTGAGTTCGAGCCCCATGTTGGGCTCTGTGCTGGTGGCTCAGAGCCTGAAGCCTGCTTCAGATTCTGTGTGTGTGTCTCTCACTGCCCTTCCCCCACTCACACTCTGTCTCTCTGTCTCTCTCTCTCAAAAATAATAAACGTTAAAAATTTTTTAAAAATATTTAGTTCTTCAATAGTTAATTCCATAAATCTTCCTGAATTTATACACATTTTGGAGTGTCACTCAAATATTTCAATGAACCATAATTTAGTTTAAAATTCTTTAATGAGTTTTATATACCTTGTGAAGATATGTTCTACTAATGACACTCAGAAAGTGAAAGATGTTGTATATTTGAATAGTTTCTTATGCAGCACAGGCTTTCTGGATAAACCATTTCACTGGGAATGAAATGTCCAAGAGCACATTTTGAATAAGCAGACCTTTAATAATCATATTATGACTCAGTTTCCTCAAGCAGGACTTACAAAGAAAACATGCATTCTAATGATTTAAAATCTTATTTTTAAAGTGTTCAAAATGGTGTCAGTTATGTAGCAAGTGATTAATGGATATTAATTATCAATAACCAAGACAGTAATATGGTTATAGTCAGGTTGGTAAGAAATTGGTGGCAAAACACTATAGATTAACCTGATATCTTGTGCCTAGAAAGATGGAGCTCTTAGATATTGATTTATTCAGCAAATATTTATTATGTGTCAGACACAGTATTCCATGCTGGGGTTATAAATAACTGTGATATAATTTGATTGTTTTAAAAGAGACACATAAAATCTACTCTGGAAGCACTATACAGGGATTAATTAATTCTGTCTAGGAGAGTCACAGACGACTTCACAGAGGAAAACAGCATTGGAATTAGGTCTCTAGAGATGTGTAGGAATTAGCTAAGGAAAGAATGAAAAAAAGATAAAAAGAGACTTTCCAGGGAGATAGCACAGTGTGAACAAGAGAATGAGGCATGAAAGTGCCTGGGGTATTAAGGAAATAATGGGTAGATAGTCTTTCTTGACTGGTTGGCAGAGTATAGAAGGGAAATGGTATGCAGTGAGTCTGGAAAAATCAGTTGAGGACACACTGTGAAGGACTTCTAATGGTTTGCAAAAGAGTTTAAGTTATACTGAAGACAATAAGAAGCTAATTGAGAGTCCCACATGTATTGTTCTGCTCAATCACTCATTAATGTATTCATTCCTTCAAGGAGTACTTATTGAACAATTACTAAGTGCCTGTCCTAATCTAGGCACTGGGAACTGAGCAGTAAGCAAAAGGCAAAATGCCTTTCCCTGATAGTCCTCACACCTATATGAAATAGCAGACAATGAGCAAAAATAATAATAAAATAAAATAAAGTAAAATAAAATAAAATACACAGTTGTCAAAGGCAATAAATGCTAATGTGAAAAATAAATCTGAGAAGAGAGATATGTAATGTTGAAAGTAAAGCTACAATTTGAGATATGACACCCAAAGAAGGTATGTGTTAAAAGGTAAAATGTAAGACAAACCTGAAGGAAGAAGGAAATGACCCATGTGGCTATCTGTAGAGAACAGCAAACGGGAAGGCACTGAGATAGAAGTGTGCCTGATATGGTCAGGGAGCAGCAAGATGTATTGCTGGAGCAGAGTAATTGAGGGAGAAAGAAGTAAAACATAAGGCAGAGAGATGATAGAGAAGAGAGGTAACAAATGAAGATCGCAAAGGACCTTGTGGGCCATTTTTAGAATTACATTTTAGTCTGTGCAGAGAATGACGTGACCTGACTTCTATTTTAAAAGGATCACTCTGACTGCTATGCAGAGAATAAGCAAGTGTGCGGGGGAGGTGAAGGGTAGAATTATGGAGGACAGTCAAGAGACTGGAAGAATCAGGCAAGAAAGGATAATGTTGTGGGTGGTAGTGGTAGAAGAGGTGACAAGAGAAGATGATCTGGAAATATTTTAGAGTAAAAGCCAGTGGGGTTTCATAATGGATTGACTTGACTGTGAGGTTAGAGAAAGTATCCATCTTGGCTTGAATGTTTCCAGCCACTCTGATCTTACTCCCTCTTCTCTCCTTTCAGTCTTCCTACAGACCTCTGCACTTGATCAGCCTATTTTCCTCCTTTAAGTTTCTACCACTGCCTTTTCTAGTCCTGTTCATCTGATATTGTCTTTGGGAAGGACATAGGCTTCTGGGCTTGCCACAGTCCTAAGGACAATTTTGGGTGTTTTACTGCAAATCAGTATATGGAAGCAGGCTATATATAATACAGACTTTTAAAATATAATACAAATGCAAGTAAATGTATTTAAAAATACGAACTTCATAAATCACGTACAGTAATAATACTCGTTAAACTGTGCTTCATTTCCTCTGAGAGGGTAAATAAAATCGTGTTAGGAATTCTGTACTATTTTTCCCTTGAAATGGGATTCTGCATTCTCGTTCCTTGGTGAAAGTCATATAATCTATTTCAAGAAGATAATTTTTCTCCCCTGATGAGGATACAGTTGTGGCAGAATAATAGGTACTCTTTTACGTACAATAGGTACTCTTTTATGTACTAAGGAGCACATTCATCTCAGTAGACTTTGACTGGGTTACACCGGGGGCAAATCCAAGTTTTATGACTCCTGAAGTTTATAACTTTAGGAGATCCTCTTTAAGAAAAAATACATAATTATATTTTTAGAGCTACTCTCAGAACCTTGGAATACACCTGTATAAATGAGGACCTAAATTATGCTTCATTAGTGACAAAATAAACCTGACTTTAGTAATATCAGTTCTCCCAGTTCACCAAGGATTAATCTTAGTCCTTTCACTTCTTCACAGGATCCATGAGCCCTGAGGTCAGAAAGTGCACTGATCTGAGCTGGTCTTTGATTTAGAAAGAAAATTGTTATGCAGTGTAAGGGCATTTGGTATTATAGGTTATAAATCAGGATTCTTCAAAATTGCTTTCCTGTCATTTTCCTATTCTTAAATAAGCATTCTTTGATATAGAATTATTTTTAGAACATTATCTTTCCATGCAATGAAAATTATTTTCACATACTCTCTTCAAATGAAAAACTCACATGCTTTTCAATTTGGGCATGCTTTCCAACTCTTGAACTTTCCAATCTCTAAACTTATTCAATATCCGTGTATGTAGTAAGTGTCCAAAAAACAAAACACTACTGAGAAATTACATTTTACTATCAGCGGACTCTCCATGTCTTTTGTTTTCTTTTCTTTTCATTGAAAACAGTTACATGCACTACAACACAGGAAATCATGTGGGGCAAATTAGTATCCCTAAAGCACCAGATAAGTTCTTGCCTCCTGTGAAGTGGTGACTCAGGGGTGGCTGCAGAATTTTGTGGTTTCCATCAAGAAATGCTGTTGAGGGTCTTCATCTGTATGCATCGCTGAAAAATATTTTTACCATTGATTTTCCTCTGGCATTGATTTACCACCTGACGCCATCAATAATGAGGTTTGTGGGCTGATTCCTTAGGCTGTCTGGAAATTTAAAAAAAATCTTTTTCTCCTCTTTCTTTCTTTCTTTCTTTCTTTCTTTCTTTCTTTCTTTCTTTCTTTTTCTTTCTTTCTTTCTTTTCTGGCAGAAGAGTTGCTGGTAGTAAGTAGTAAGGCAGGAAGAATGGCTGATAATTTGAACTCAGAAATTTGCAACTCACCAGTCGATTTCACTAAGTCGTTTCTCCCAGCCTTTTCCCCCTCCCTCTTATTACCTATCGCTTTATTACTTGATGGGAAGTCTTCCATCGGGTTGGCCTTCTGAGTATTGCTATTTTTCAGTTTGGTATGCATTGGAATGCAAATTAAATGGGACAATTATCTGTGGTAAAATGTTTTCTTGGTGCTTGGAAGAATGCTTTTTCTTTTGCTTCCCTTAAAAATTTGAAGGCATCTAAAAAGCTGATTCAACTCAAGTACTTAGTGAGAAACCAATTCTGTAAACTATGCCACTTTCATTTATTGAAGTTAGCCCATGTTTGGGCCTAAAGGGAGAATTTTCTGAAACACATGTCTATTTCACTGTGGCAGAATGCTTTCCTTTACAAAACAATAATATGGCGAAAAAGTAGAAAGTAGGTAGTCAGCATTCCCACATCCCTTGTAAAATAAAATGAAAATGCAGATACCCTTCTGTCAAGGTCTGATCCTGGACAAAATTATATACCAAAATTTGACAAAGCACGTTCTGGGAGATATATATTCATTATTATGCATGAACTTAACTAAATATTGATCACTCTGAGTGAAACAGATGGAAACAGCCATTTTTCTGGGTTTCAGATATTGAATTATGAGAGGTCAGGGGAAAAATTCTCACTGACAGGTCAAGACAAAAAATTTTAAAAAACAAGGTAAGAAAGTATATGGTTTTATGTACAATATATCTATCTAAAAATAATTCTTTTTTTGTTTCCATACATTTTTAAAGACTTCAACCATAATAGATGACTTTTATTAAAAACATAGTTTAGACATGAAGAATTTCTAATATTTTACCCTTTTACTAAGAATGCATGCAACCATCTATTTCAATTAATTATATGTACTTACATCAAAATATTTTTTACATATTCATTTTATCTTTTAATTAGTTACAAATTTAACAACTTGGGGCACCTGGATAGCTCAGAGAGTTAAGTGTCTGACTTTGGCTCAGGTTATGATCTTGTGGTTCATGAGTTCAAGACCCAAATCGTCAGTTGGGAGCCTGCTTGGGATTCTCTCTTTCTCCCATTCTCTGTCTGCCCCTCCCCCACTTGCATATGCTGTTTACTTTCATATGTAATTTCATATGTAACACACATTTGCATCACCCACGTGAGACAATCCCTCGAACTGCATAACATACAACTTGGATAACTGTATCCTATGGCCCTGATATCCTCAGAAGCAAGACTGATGAGACATTGGTATTTAAATACTTGATTTCATTAAAGACTGCTAGATTGTTCTCTTGACCAGCATGTGTCCTCCTACCAACACTTAATACTATCCTCTTCTCTAGTTTCGGACAGCATTTAATGTTTTCTTTCTGGTGTTTGCCATTCATGTGAACCTGTATCATGTGGTCTTCTCCTTATTTGAAGTTACTGTTTTTCTCTGATGCTAGTACCTAACCACCTTTTATCTCCCCAGGGTTTCTCACAGTCTCATATTAAGTTCCAGGATTCACCACCATCCCTGTTCCTTTTGAGACTTCTCCTGAGTCTGGTTTAGAGGAGGAAAATGGACCTAGTGAGCTAACTCTAGGTCACCATTATTTTGGAAACATGCATTGTCCAGTATGTATGTGTGTGTGTGTGTTTATGTGTGTATACAAATATTAAATTTGAATCTGCTTGAGTGATCTTGTTTTTTAATCAAGTTGTGTTCTTTTAATCTACCTCAGTTCTATTTTGAAAGGAGTCCCCTGTTTTGAGTGTTGTGAATATCTTCTGCATTCTTCCAAGTCCCCTTAGGTTTATTTATTTAGTTTGAGAGAGAGAGAGAGAGGAAAGCACATGGGTGCTCATGTGTGCATGTGAGTGGGGGAGAGGGAGAGAGAGAGGGACAGAGAGAGAGAATCCCAAGCAAGCTATGTGCTGTCAGTGCAGAGCCCAACACAGGGCTCGAACTCATGAACCATGAGATGATGACCTGAGCTGAAAATCAAAGAGTCAGACGCTCAACCGACAGAGCCATCCAGGCAACTCTGAGCCTCCTTAGATGTATTATGTTTCTTCTGTGTAGGTATTGACTCTCAGGTCCAACTTCTGGGATAGGTATTGACTCTCAGGTCCAACTTCTGGGATGCAATGAGCAGCAACAATCCCACTATTGAAGATAGGTAGAGGCAACCAGTTGGTTTGCCAAGTGCTCATCCCCTCTCAAGGCAACAGGAAAGAGCATCTCTACACCATGTATCTGAAAAGGCTAAGGCTCTACCATCCTCCACTGCAACAAATATTTAGTGTTCCTTGTCTACACCTGGCATAGAGGTCAGTTTGATCATCCTTGCAGGGATGCTCATGGAAGATGCCCTGCCCATTGTCTCACAGGTTTGCAGATTTCTGAAGACCAAGCAACAGTAAGAGGGAGAGAAAACTTAAGAAGGAAGGTACAACAAGGTCAAATGCTGAAAGAATTTTTTTAAAAAAGCAATCTGAGAACTCAAAAAGAATCTTTGAAGTTTGTTTGGCATTTTGGAAGTGATTCATGCTTTTTCTATAGTAATGTCATAAGATTTTAGAAAAAAAAAGCTACTAGAATGAGGATATAGAAACTGCTAATAACTGTTCTTCCTATGGGATTTCTGATTAAAATGATAGGCAAGTATAAAAAAATGAAGATGGCTAGAGGTAGACATAGGGTCAGGGGTCAAGAGATGTTTTTAATTTTATTGATAGGAGATCTTGAATATGTTATACAGATGAAGCTAGGAGAGAGAACACTTGGAAATATAGGAGAGACAGGGAGTGCCAAGAACACATAGTTCTGAGGTTAGTGGGAGGAAATCATAATAACTAAGGTGAAAGAATCCATCCTAAACTGAATAAAAGACACTTCTGAGACTGCTGGGAATGAGGTCAGAGTAAGTAAAACTTGCAAAGAAATTTATGGATATGGGGGCAAGAAATTGAGGAAATCACATATGGTCTGTTTGCTCAGTAAAGTATGAGGTAGGGTCATTGGCAAAGAGAATGAAGATTTACAGTGGGTGAAGCAATGATGTGCTGGTGCTGCCCAGTAGAGCTAATTGTTAAATTTTCAGGAATTTTGCCAGCCCATTGTTAAACATGCCCATTATTATAGTGTAAGTTACATAAATTTACAGTTAAACAAATTACATTAAAACAAAGGTAATACCCAACATTTGTCACTTCTTAATTATTTTAGTACACTTTACTATTATCTATGCACTTGAGGTTATTTGTATCTCTTGTGTCTGAGAACAGATACAATATTGTATCTGGTGGAAATATCACAAAAGATAGGCTGTTTAGTATACATTCCTTCCTCTTTGTTTAGTGATGTCACATAGTACCTTGAAATGGGCCACACTGGAAGTATTCGCAGCTTGAAAATCAGCAAATGCTACAGATTAGGGCTTTTTTTGCTTTGTTGTTTGTTTTATTTTTCAAAGAGCTGTTGATTAAACACATACTGGCACACACTGTTAGTGCAGCTTTTGAGGACAACAGTGAGCATTTTGAGTCGACACTTTGAGGAACAGGAAACAGCTGACGATTGATAAAGGAGGACCAAAATCCACAGAGCCGGGTTGAAGTTAGGGAATACATTTTAAAGGCAATATATCCCACAAATCACCCAGGTGTAAAAACAGCAACAGTGTTGGGTTGAATCCTTGAGTGCAGTGTATGGGGTAAACAGGCAGGAAAGCTTGAACGGGAGCTTCTTGAGGGCTCCGCCAGTTATACAGAGTAGTGAATGCAAGAGGAAGCTGGGAGAAAAAAGTGGCAGTATGGAACCGGAAACCTCAATGAGGTGGAAGCCCATGTAGTGTTAAAATGATGTAGAGGAAAAGTAAAAAGGTTGCAGAATTGTAATCAAAGAGTGAGATTTTGGAATTTATTATTTCAGTTAGAGTCATTTCCAGCCCCTGGGTGTGATGATGCTTATGAGTTTATTCAAGTTATGATCATAGATGTAGTGGGAATAGCAGAATAGTCACAGGTTTACATTGGTGGGTGAGTTGATCATCTGGGCTGAAGGTTACACGGATGATGACAGGAATTGGAATGAAGAACTGAGAATAATGTAGGAGTTGAAGGGGAGAAATGAGAATGATGTTGAAGTCAGACTGGAGAGCTGCTGAGCTGAATCAAATAGCTCTGAGTTCCTTGTATGCAAGAAACTCATTCAGTGAGAACGGCTTCTGTGGAAATAGAGAGATAGGGGCACTTTACCAGCCACTGTCACCCCTAAAGGCAACAGCTGGTCTGGATATAGACAGTACATTGGAGTGCATAAGGAAAATATATGTATAATTTTATAAATATATACTATATATTAAATATATTATATATAAATATATAAATAAACTTTAAAATATATACACTATATATTTTTATGTGTATATGTGTGTGTGTGTGTGTATATATATATATATATATATGTTTATTTATTTATTTTGAAAGAGAGAGAGAGAGAGTGAGTGAGCAGGGGAGGGACACAGATAGAGGGATAGAGAGAATCCCAGGCAGGCTCCAAATAGTAAGCACAGAGCCTGACATGGGGCTCGAACTCACAAACTATAAGATCATGACCTGAGCTGAAATCAAGAGCTGGGCACTTAACCTGTTGAGCCACCCAGGTGCTCCTAAAGAAAATTTATTTTAATGTAAAAACCTTTTTAATGTTTTGTACAATAAAATTTGCTTATACCCTTTCTGATAAAATTGATCTACAGTTGTGCTAATGGGTTGGGGGCAGTGGCAAGGATGTCTTATTTTTAAAAGATTTACTTTTTCTAACCCGCTGGTTCCCCACCTTTTCAGGCCACTGCAGAGGGACTTTTTTCTTTTGCATGTTCATAAACAATTAAGGCAACACTCCACTTCTTTTTCTCTTTTAAATTCTTGAGCATTTTCAAGTTCTTGTTATTATGGCATACTTTCTAGAATTTATTTTAGTATTTGTTATGTTTCATTCCTTTTACTATTCCCTCTAGGTGTCATTTTCCTCTTCCACCTTTACTAAGGGCATCATATCGAGCTCTGTAAAGCATTAGCTCTCAATTTTGCCTTTCATTTTTTATACAAAGAGCATATATAAAAGATCATTTTATCCTTTAGTATTGCTTCCTCTTGTAGCAGTTTTAGCCATTATTTTTGCCAGTGTTTTGAAAATAGACACTTAGCTCATATTTCTTAATGATGTACTCTTCAAAATGTGGGTGACATCATTAAACATGTATATTTGTAACAATAAATTTTCCAAAAACTTCTGTCTAAATCTCTTGCTTGATGTTACTCAACAGGGAATCAAAATCCCAGCAGTATAACAACAGGTTATTTTTTTTTCCACATTTTCTCATTCATTATAAATATAGCCATGGTTTTAACAAGGGCCAATGGCTTAACCCGAAGGATTGATCTGGGACCCTTTGATAGGTCAGTACATGCATATCAAGGACATCTATCCCTCAAATCTAATTAGCAGAGTGTTTCTTATACAAGGCTATACAAAGATGGAGCAGAACAGCATCCTTGAGTGTGTGTGTGTGTGTATGTGCGTGCATAATTTTATAAAAAATAATTTCTCTTTTACACAACAGTCAAAATCTATTTTATCCCCTACCTGAAGGTAAACACTTAAATCTGATAATTTAGTGACTCATTTTTCTATGTCCTTTTGTCTAATATTTTACCATTGCTGTCTGTATAGGGTGGGAGTTTTGATAAGCTACCAGAGAAAAGCTAGTAACTTTAAAATCCAGGAAAGTGCGGGGTGCCTGGGTAACTCAGTCAGTTGAGCCCCTGACTCTTGATTTAGGCCTAGGTCATGATCTCACGGTTTTTGAGTTTGAGCCCTGTGTTGAGCTCTGCACTGACAGCACGTAGCCTGCTTGGTAGTCTCCCTCTCTCTCCCTCTCTCTCTCTCTCTGCTCCTCTTCTGCTTGTGCTCTCCCTCTCTCAAAATGAATAGACTTAAAAAATTTTTTAATCTGGGAAAGTCTGAGTGAATACTTTGGGAAACTTGGGCATCAATACAGTACTAGGTGCCTCAAAGCTGATGGTTTCACTTCCATAATTATGGGGAGGTAGTTTGATGTAGTAAAAATGGTATGAGAATTGCGTATCTCACAGTCATGAGTTTCATCTTGGCTTTGCCTTACTCTATGAACTTTGGCGAGGTATTTAGTATTTCTAAATCTCAGATAAGGTCTTGGATTTGGAAATAATAATATTTGTCTCAACTGTTTTGGAAAGGATTATATGAGATATTCTATTATAAAGACTTGCATGTAGCTGACATAGAGTAGATCTTCAATAAATATGGGCTCCCATGTCTCTAGTGCCTAGGAAGTAAAAGATTGCTTTGCTTTGAAATGATCTATCAAGATGCTAAAATGTTTTAGCATCTATAGATATAATTTTCAAAATTGAACTAAACTAAAATCTTGAAACTTGAAATAAGTGGTTAGTGTTTACTATTCAGATTTCTTAAATGTGCATTTGAAGCTTTAAAAAAATTTTTCTTAAACATTTATTCATTTTTAGGGGCACCTGGGTAGCTCAGTTGGTTAAGCATCCAAGTTCAGCTCAGGTCATGATCTTACCACTCAGGGCTTCAAGCCCCTCTGTGCTGAGAGCTCAGAGCCTGGAGCCTGCTTCAGATTCTGTGTCTCCCTCTCTCTCTGCCCCTCCCCCACTTGCACTCTGTCTCTTTGTCTCTCTCTCTCTCTCAAATAAAAATTAAAACATTAAAAAAATTAAAACATTTATTCATTTTTGAGAGACACAGAGAAACAGATCACAAGTGGGAGTGGGGAAGAGAGAGGGGAAGACCCAGAATCCAAAGCAGGCTCCAGGCCTGCTGTCAACACAGAGCCCCACATGGAGCTCATTCTCACAAGCCCTGAGATCATGACCTGAGCCAAAGTCAGACGCTTAGCTGACTGAGCCACTTGAGTGCCCCAAAAGCACATGTGAAGTTTAAGAAATACATTGAAAACAATAATTAGTGAAAAAGAAAAATTACAGAAATTGCACTCTTATAATTCTAATATTCTAGGTGAAATAGCCATTACAGATGAATTGGTAATATATTTTCCTTATGAAGTATTTGCTGCTTTATTCTTATCCTTGGAAAAATAGTCAATTATCTTCATCAAATTATCAAACTATAGATTTTTATTTTTAAATATTAGTTTTTAAATTGTAAAATATTTTATAGCTTCAAGAGTATCACTTTTAATCTTAATAACCTAATAACTATCATTGAACTTATTAAAATATTTTACTTTCCACTCTAGTGTCATTCTCTGATAGATTAAAATCTTAATGGGACATAATAAAGTATTTTTCCTTTTGTTTCAAAGACTTACTAAGATAATCATCATGTACTATTGGTCAGTTTAATGTTATTGGAAATGATTTATTATACATGTTGTATATTATGTGTGCTCTTTCCATCAAATCATGCTTTGGTATGGGTGTTATATCTAAGTGATGAATCCCTGGGTTCTCCTGAAGCCAAGACTACACTTTATGTTTTCTAACTTGAGAATTAAAACAAAAACAAAAACAGAAACAAACCCATCAGAATTTACTCATAATTGATGACATCATAACACCTTTTGAGAAGTAGAGAGAAAACACGTACATTAACTTTTCAGTAAAATAAATCCTAATTGAAATTTTTAGATTTTATATTATTTTTGTTCAAAAAATGAACATTAATTACAATGGTTTATAGGAATATTTACTATGCCTTCTATATAAATAAACTGGCCCTTAGAAACCAGACATATTTGTCGAGTGGTTCAAGATGGTGGCATTTGTTTTGAATCTACCTCCATCGATAGACACAATAAATTTACATTTACATATAGAATAATTTCCTCTGAAAAAGACCTAAAAATTGGAAGAACAGAGCCTCCACAACAAAGAATAAAGGGACAGCATGGAAATGAGTAGGAGAAAGAGTGACACGCTCTTGCCAAATAAAAACAAAAACCCACTTTAGGCACAATGATCTACAATTGGAGGGATATCAAAAATATGGAACTTTACCCTGAGAAGTGAGGAGTATATATACACATCAGGCACTCAACCCCCAGATCCTTCACTGGAGAGATTAGCTCCCAAAATGCCTAGCTTTGAGAAGCAACAGGATTACATCTAGGAAATCCATAGACCTACAGAAAACAGAGAACCTGCTCTTAAAGGACTCCCATACAGACTTACTCGCTACAGTACCCAACATTAAAACACCAGTTTAAAAGCAACTAAACCATATGTGGAAATCACTTACTGATCTTAAAACATCTGCTGGTGAGTCAAGAACTTGTTGGGACTTTTTCTAAGGATAGAGACCATTTTTTGCAATCTCATTCTAACTTTCTAATACCAATGCTGTCAGGTGCTTTTTTGCAACTCTTCTTCTACTCTGTTAGGACAAAATTATGTGCCCCACTGAAGGCTCTATTCTCCCATGTGCCAGAGTCACCTGCCACAGCCTAGCTGGGTGAAAGCCTTTCCTGTCTCCATGCTGCAGCTTTAGACTGCCAGAGTAGGCAGTATGCACAGATTAGACAAAGGATGCCCCTGAGTGCCTGTCTCTGGTGGCCATGGATGATAGTACTTTTGAGCCCCATGGGAGATCTCCTACAGGAAATCACTCCTTCAAAACTAGGAGAAGTAGATTATTTGTCTAGTATAGAAAGAGGCAAAATGAGACAGATGAATGTGTTTCAGATGAAAGAACAAAACAAAACTTCAGAAAAAGATCTTAGTGAAGCTGAGATAAGCAATTTACCTGATAAAGTGTTCAAAGTAATAGTCTTAAATATGCCCAATGAACTTGGGAGAAGAATGGATAAATGAAGTGAGAACTTAAAAAAAAGAGAAAATATAAGAAAATACCAAGTAGAAGTTATAGAGCTAAAGAATATAATAACTGAACTACAAAATACACTAGAGGGACTCACCTGCAGATTGGATGAAAGAGAATAGATCAGCAAGCTGGAAGACAGCAAAAGAACTCACCCAGACAGAGCAGCAAAAAGAAAAAAAAATAATTTTTAAATTTATTTTATTTTAAAATGTTTATTTTTGAGAGAATTAAAGTGCAAGCAGGGGGAGGGACTGAGGGAGAGGGATAGGGGATTTGAAGTGGGCTGTGCCCTGATAGCAACAAACCCAATGGGGGGCTCAAACTCACAAACTGCAAGATCATGAACTGAGCTGAAGTTGGATGCTCAACTGAATGAGCCACCTAGGCATCCCAAGAGAAAATAATTTTAAAAAGTGAGGATGGTTTAAGGGACCTTTAAGGTAACATCAAGCAAAATAGCATTCACATTATAGAGAGAAAAAAGGGGGCAGAAAAATTGTTTGAAGAAATAATGGCTAAAAACTTCCTAATTATGGGGAAAGAAACAGACATACAAGTCCAGGAATCCCAAAGAGTTCCAAATAAGAGGAACCCAAAGAGATCTACACCAAGCCACATTATAATTAAAATGGTAAAAGTTAAATTACACAGATAATCTTAAAAGCAGCAAGAGAAACACAACTTGTTACATTCAAAGGAAACTCCATAAAACTATTAGATTTTTCAGCAGAAACTTTACAGGGCAGAAGGAGTGGCATAACATATTCAAAATGCTAAAAGGACAAAACTTCCAACCAAGAATACTCTGCCAGCAAAGTTATTATTCAGAATTGAAGGGGAAACCATACACAAAAATAAATTCAAAATGGATTCAACATTTAAATGTGAGACGGGAAACCACCAAAATTTTAGGGGACTACACAGTCAATAACCTTTTTGACATCTGCTAGGGCAACTTCTGACTAGATATGTCTTCTGAGGTAAGGGAAAACAAAACAAAAATAAACTATTGAGAATTCATCAAGATAAAAATCTTCTGTAAAGCAAAGGAAAATCAACAAAACTAAAAGGCAATCTACATAATGGGAGAAGATATTTATTATGCAAAATATATGAAGAACTTATAAAACTCAACACCCCCCCCAAATAATCTAGTTAATAAATGGGCAAACGATATGAGCGAACATTTTTCAAAGAAAACATACAGATGGGTAATAGACACATGAAAAGATGCTCAACACTGCTCATCATCAAGGAAATGCAAATCAAAACTACAATGAGATATCATCTCACACTCAGAATGGCTAAAATTAACAACACAGGAAACAACAGGTTTTGGTGAGGATGTGGAGAAAGGGGAACCTTTTTAAACTGTTGGTTGAAATGCAAACTGGTTCAGCCACTCTAGAAAACAGTATGGAGTTTCCTCAAAAGATTAGAAATAGACCTACCCTACAACCAAGCAATTGTACTATTAGGTATTTACCCAGAGGAAACAAAAACACTGATTTGAAGGGATACATGCACCCTGATGTTTATAAAAGCATTATCAACAAAAGCCAAATTATAGAAAAAGCCCAAATGTCCATCAACTGATGAATGGATAAAGAAGATGTGGTATACACACACACACACACACACACACACACACACTGGAATGTTAGCCATTAAACAGAATGCAATCTTGCCATTTGCAACAACATGGATGGAGCTAGAGAGTATTATTCTAAGCAAAATAAATAGAGAAAGACAAATACCGTATGATTTCACTCGTGGAATTTAGGAGCCAAAACACATGAACATATTGGGGGAGGGAGGAAGAGAAGAAAACCAGGAAACAGACCCTTAGCTATAGAGAGCAAACTGGGTGAGGGCTGCATTAAATGGGTAATAGGTTAAGGAGAGCGTTTATAGTGATGAGCACTGAGTATTATATGTAAGTGATGAATCACAAAACTAAAAAGAGAGAGAAACAGAGAGAGAGAGAGAGAAAAGAAGAGGAGATTAAGAGTTTTCCAGATAAGCAAACACTAAAGGAATTCATCACCACTAATTGGCTTTACAAGAATGTTAAAGGGATCTCTTTAAGCTGAAAAGAAATCGCAATCATTAATAAGAAAACCTAACAAAAGTAAAAATCTCACTGGAGAAGGCAAAGATATAGTAAAGATAGCAATCAGTCACTTGTAAAGCAGCGATCTCTTAAAAGACAAAAAGCCCTAAGATTAACTAAAACTATAATAATTAGTTAAGGTAAACAAAATAAAAAAATAAAAAAATGTGATATCAAAACTATAAAATGTGAGATAAAGTAAAAATGTGAAGTTTTACAATGTGTTCAAATTTAAGTGCCTATCAACTTAGAAACAACCATTATATATATGTAAGATGTTCTGTGCAAACCTCACAGTAACCACAAAGCATAAACTTACAGAAAATACCCAAAAGAAAATGATACTTCTAAGGAAGTCCATTGAACAAGAAGAAAAGAAAGAGTAGAATAAAGGAACCGGAGAGAAACTACAAAAACAGCCAGAAAACAATTAACAAAATGGCAATAAGTACTTACTTATTAATAATTACCTTAAATGTAAATGGACCAAATTCTCTATTTAAAATACATAAAGTGAGAAAACAAGACTCATCTTTCTATTGTCTACAAGAGACTTGCCACAGAAATAAGAACACACAGACTGAAAGTAAAGGGATGGAAAAAGATATCCCATGAAAATAGAAACCAAAAGAAAGCTCATGTAGTTATACACATACCAGACAAAAAAGACTTTAAAACAAAGACTGTAATAAAAGACAAAGGAGGACATAAGATAATACAGCGGTAAATCCAGGAAGAAGAGAAAACACTTATAAATATATATGCACCCAACATAGAAGTACCAAAATATACAGAGCAAATACTAATGGGCCTAAGAGGAGAACTAAACAGCAATACAAAAATAGTAGGGGATTTTGACACCAAACTTACATCGTTAGATAGATCATCCAGGCAAAAAATCAATAAGGATACATTACCCTTAAGTGACACATTAGGCCAGGTAGATTTAATAGATATATACAGAACATTCCTTGAAAAGCAGTAGAATACACATTATTCTCAACTGCACGTGGAACATTTTTTAGGAGTCATATGTTAGGCCACAAAATATGTCAATAAATTCAAGATTGAAAAACTATCAAGCATCTTTTCCAACAAGGATATTACGAAATTAGAAATTAATTAGAAGAAGAAAATTGGAAAAAATATGCAAATATAGAGATTAAATAATCTACTATAAAACAACCACTGCTTCTTGGGGCACCTGGGTGGCTGAGTCAGTTAAGTGTCCGACTTTGGCTCAGGTCACGATTTCACTGCTCGTGAGTTCAAGCCTCCTGTCAGGCTCTGTGCTGACAGCTTGGAACCTGGAGCCTGCTTCGGATTCTGTGTCCATCTCTCTGCCCCTCCAGTGCTCATGCTCTCTCTCTCTCTCTCTCGCTCTCAAATATAAAATGAAACATAAAAAAACAACCAATAGGTCATTGAAGAAATCAAAGGAGAAATAAAAAATATATAAACAAATGAAAACAGAAATGTGACATTCTGAAATCTATGAGACACAGCAAAAGCAGTTTCAGGAAGGAGTTCATAGCAATACAAGCCTACATTAGGAAACAAGAAAAATCCTCAAAAAGCTACCAACCTGGATGCCTTAAGGAACTAGAAAAAAGTGAACAAAGCCCAAAGTTTGTAAAGGGAAGGAAATAACAAAGACTAAAGCAGAAAGAAATGAAATAGAGACTAAAAAGACAAAAGATAGATGAAACTAAGAGATGGTTCTTCAAAATGATGAACAAAATTGACAAACTTTAGACTAACAAAAAAATAGACTGCTCAAATAAAATCAGAAATAAAAGCGTTGTTACAACTGATACCACAAAAATACAAAAGATCATAAGAAACTACTATGAACAGTTATATACCATGAGATAGACAACCTAGAAGAAATGAATAAATTCGTAAAACACAAAATCTCCCAAAATGAATCATGAAGCAATAGAAAATCTGATTAGACCAATTTCTTTTTTCTTTTTCTTTTTTTAATGTTTTATTTATTTTTGAGAGAGAGAGAGAGTGTGAGCAGGGGAGGGTCAGAGGGAGAGGGAGACACAGAATCTGAAGACAGTCTCCAGGCTCTCAGCTAGCTATCAGCACAGAGTCCAGTGTGGGGCTTGAACCCATGAACCGTGAGATCATGACCTGAGCCGAAGCCAGATGCTCAACTGACTGAGCCACCCAGGCATCCCTGATTAGACCAATTTCTAATAAAGAGATTTAAATAATAATCAAAAACCTCCCAACAGACAACAGTCCAAGATCAGACAACTTCACTGGTAAATTCTATAAGACATTTAGAGATTTAATACCTATTTTTCTCAAACTTTTCCAGAAAACTGAAGAGGAAGGATGCTTCCAAATTCATTTTACAAGGCCAGCATAACCCTGATACCTAAAACCAAAACCCAAAACACCATAAACATAAATTATAGGCCAATATCATTGATGAACATAGAAGCAAAAATCCTCAACAAAATATTAACAAACCAAATTCAACAATACAAGAAAAGGATCATACACCATGGTCAAGTTGGATTCATTCCATGGATATAGGAATAGTTCAACATTCACAAATCAATCAATGTGATGTACCATGCTAACGAAATGAAGAATAATATCATATGATCATATTCAAAGATGAAAAAGATATTGACAAAATTCAACATATTTTATGATTAAAAAAAACTCTCAAGTGGTTATAGAGGGAACGTACCACAACGTAATACAGGTCATGTATGACTAACTCAAAGCTAATATTCTCTATAGTAAAAAACTAAAAACTTTTCCTCTATGATCAGGAACAAGACAAAGATGCTCACTCTCCTCACTTTTATTCAACATTGTATTAGAAGTCCTAGCTCCTGCAATAAGATAAGAAAAAAAAAGGCATCCAAATCAGAAAGGAAGAAGTAAACTGTCACCAGTTGCAGATGATACTCAAATTCTAAAGTCTACTAAAAAATTGTTAGAACTAATAAATGAATTTAGTAAATTTGCAGTAAGCAAAATCAGTATACAGAATTCTGTGGTGTTTCTATACACTAGTAACAAACTATTGGAAAGAAGAATTTAAAAAGCAATCCCATTTACAATTACATCAGAAGAATAAAATACCTTGGAATAAATTTAATTAAGAAATGAAAGACCTGTACAGTGAAAGCTATAATACTGATAAAAGAAATAAATGGAAAAATATTTCTTGCTCATGCATTGGAAGAATTAGTATTGTTAAAATGTCCATAATATGTAAAGCAGTCTATAGAGTCAGTGCAATCTTTATCAAAATTTCAATGGGATTTTTCACAGAACCAGAATAAATAATTCTAAAATTTGTATGGAATCACAAAAAAACCCGTATAGCTAAAGCAATCTTGAGAAAGAAGAACAAAGCTGGTGGTACCACTCTTCATGATTTCAAACTATACTACAAAGCTATACTATTCAAAATAGTATGGCAATTGGCATAAAAACAGATGCACAGATCAATAGAACATAACTGAGAGCCCAGAAATAAACCCACACATACATGGACAATTAATTACTACAAAGGACCCAAGAACATAGAATGGAGAAAGGAGAATCTTTTAAGTTTGGTCTAATGATGTATTTGTGAATCTGATACCAAAGGCAAATGAAAGTAAAGCAAAATGAACAGATGGGGTTACATCAAACTTAAAAGCTTCTGTGCAGAGAAGAAATCCATCATCAAAACAAAAAGGCAATGCACCTACTGGGAGAAGACATTCACACATCATATATCCAATAACTGGTTAATATCCAAAATATGTAAAGAATACAGCTCAACAATTAAAAAAAAAACCAATTAAAACATGGGCAGAGGATCTGAATAGACATGTTTCCAAAGAAGACATACAGACGGCCAACAGGTACATAAAAAAAATGTTCAACATCACTAAACATTAGGAGAATGCAAATCAAACCACAATAAAATGTCAATCATGTCATACTTATTAGAATGGCTATTATTAAAAAGTCAAGAAATAACAAGAATTAGAGAGGATGTGAAAAAAGGGAAACTGTTTTGCACTGTTGGTAAGAATGCATATTATTACAGCCACTATGGAAAATAGTATGGAGATTTCTCAAAAAAGAAGGCTAGGTCTACCATATGATCCACGTGTTGCAGTTCTGGGTACTTACCTGAAGAATATGAAAACACTATTTTGAAAATATATGTGCACCTCTATGTTAATTGCAGCATTTTTACATTAGCCAAGATAGAGAAACAACCTAAATGTCCACCAGTGGATGAATGGATAAATAAGATGTTTTATCATACACACACACCCTCACACCCCCCCCCACAGGAATATTAATTATCCATAAAGAACAAAATCTTGCCATTTGCAATAACAGGGGTGCACACTGAGGGTACTATGCTAAGTGAAATATGTCAGATAGAGAAAGATAAACACCATATGATTTCACTCACATGAAATCTTAAAAAATAAACAAAAAAGAAGAGAAACAAAACAATACCAAAAACAGATTAGTAAATACAGAGAACAAATTGATGCTTCCTGGAGGGAAAGGGGATTAGGGTTGGGTGGAATGGGTGAAGAGTGTTAATTGTATGGTGGTGGATGGTAACTAGACTTTTGGTAGCAATCACTTTGTAGTGTATGCAGATGTCAGATTACAATGTTGTGTACCTGAAACTTATATATTTATATCAATTTTACCTCAAAAAAATTAAGCAAGACCTATTTGTTTTCTACTTCTAGAATTGACAATGGTAAAATGACATGAATTCTTTATGGATTTTTTAAAAAGTACATATTATATGTTCTCTCACTGTCAAGTTTAACTGCCTTATAAGTAAGGGTGTTACAAGTGCTAAGTTTTTAAATGGAAAAAAATGACGGATTCTCCCAAGTAAAAATAACAATAAAAGGAAATTGGCTGAAATTTCTTTTAAATATGTGAAGGAATCACATTTAGCTTTGCTTAAAGACTATTAGTTTTTGTTTATGGTGTTTTAGAAACTCTAAGCTTCTTTAACAGAAAACAGTCATTTACAAAAGTATCTAATCCTATCCTAGTGTTGGTTGCTAGGAGAACATTTAATGCAAATTAATCAGTAAACATCTAGCAGCCTGCTACCTGAGGAGAAGGGGAGTGGGAGAGACTTAGAAGCTGGCCAGCAGGGAAACTGCTGATGGGAAAATGGCTGTCAAGGGTTTTTTATACACACCAGCAGCATCACACTGTGATATGATTTTTTTATCTCTATCATTCTTCTAGGCAAGGAGGGAAAAGAAACCACGAAACATTGGAGAGATAAATGGGGTCTTTCCTGTGAAGGTGAGCTTGATTTTTTTCTGTTGGACTTTGGTAAAACAGCAAAGATTAGGTTAATTAAGGATTAATAACAAACGAAAATTAGTGAGAATGGGTAGGATACCTAATACTACCTAAATATTTGTATTTAAATTTTTCTCTGCATCATGTATCTTATTTGAAAATAATGTTTCTATAAAGTACAACAACAATAAGATATCTGAGTATGAAAAAACAGTTTACTCTCAAATTTCGTCTGGGACAAAATCCTAGAATATTTTAGAAAGAATTAAGGATAAATACCCAGCTAATTTAAAATGTAATTCTGCTTTAAAGTGTCAACAGAATGAGAAATAAATTTGTTTTCTAAAAATTTTAATGGAACTTAGGTGTGTGCCACAGAGATATTTAGACTATCGATTGGCATTTATGACCATGGAAGCAAAGTATCAGTGCTGGTAGAACTGAAGATGTTTACACACCAGGACAGTTACCTTCCTTTGTTGCACCCAGACTAATTCCTAACTGTGAGTTCTTTCAAACAGCTTTTTGTTTTATTTTTACTATTGAAGAAAACCAAAAAGTGAAATTCAATGTATAGAATTTCACTTTGTAATAAGTTTAGGAGGACATGGATGCCTTATCTTTAGAAATGAGTATTATAGAAATATATAAGCACAGAAATATCCTAGAAAAGGTACAAAGGAAATAAAAGAATAAAAATTTGAGTATTATTTTACATAAATCTATTCAATTAGATTTTTAAAATAGGAACAAATTTGATGTGGTTTATTTTTTACTGAAAATAAATATTTTTATTTTTTCTGTAATAAAGAAATTAGCTTTACATAACTTCTTTTTTTAAGTGATTTCTGCATATACATATTAGAGTTACACCATGAATTTCAATCATAATCCAAAGTTAAAAGTCATGAATTCCCCTCAGAATTTTGCCACACATGATGCTTGACCCAAGATCTAAGCTGTTGACTAAGATTATTTATTTTCTCTTTTATATAAAACTGATGTGTCCAATAAGTTTAATTTTCTGCTCCACTTTAAATTATCTGGCAATAACTTATATGGAATATTATTTCACTTCTTTTAGTCTTTCCTGTGTAGGGCTCAGGATAAATAAATCTACTGATATAAAGAACACACAAAAAAATATAACTAACATTGGTTGCTAGGTGCTATGAACCTTAAAGTAAGAGATGAGCCCCTGACCTCAATGAGATTACTGTTTGCCTTCAGTGTTCAAATTAAAACGAAAACAAGAAGCAATACATGAGGATGATATATTTTTAGTGTGGATCATTTTCTAGAGAACTTGGAAACATGAGTGTTTGGCAAATTCTGTAGGAACCAGAGTGAGCTCCACAGGGGGGAAGAACTTGAGTGGAAGGTGAAAAATGAGGAAGAGTTGGACACTGTGGTAGCAACTTTGGGTTATAATATGATTTGAATTTAAGTATTGAATAAGCAACTGATATCAAGTTATTTGCCTTTGCAAATAATATTCCAAAAGTATTTTTTGCAAATGGTCTTGAACATACTCATTTTGGGGAGTAATCACACAGCATATACTGTCATAGAAGTCTACACAAGAATAATTATCTAGGTAATTATTGTGATTAATAAAAATATAATTATGTTATGTTAAAAATACATTAATTTTATATGTAGCAAGGTCCAGGGTTATGAAAGTGTTATCTACACAAACAGTTGGGAACAAAAGGTAATTTCATTAAGAGATTTTAAAAAAGTATTTTATTGGGGCACCTGGGTGGCTCAGTCAGTTAATCCTCCGACTTCAGCTCAGGTCATGATCTCACGTTCGTGTGTTTGAGCCCTGCGTCAGGCTTCGTGCTGACAGCTCAGAGCCTGGAGCCTGCTTCTGATTTTGTGTCTCCCTCTCTCTCTCTGCCCCTCCCTACTCATGCCCTGTCTCTCTCTGTCTCAAAAATAAATAAAACATTAAAAACAATTTAAAAAAATTAAAAAATAAAAGTTTTATTGAATAGCTATTTACCTGAATTGATTTTTTTAAATAAACAATGTTATTACTATTGTTTCAAAACACCTGTATGAAAAGCTACAGAAAATTGTAAAAGTATAACAAATTAAAATTCTACCATACTCACATATTAATCTATTGAAAATATGATAAATCTATGTGTACAATGTAAGTGGACCATTGATCATAATTATTTTTTTTCTATGAGAATGGCAGATCAAATTCTCTTATATCTGATCATATGAAAGAGGCCCATATTGAGTGGTTGTAATTTGATTATAATAATAATTGCTTATATAAATCCCATCCCTCTGAATATTTATAATGACCACATAAAGCTAATCTTTATTTTAATGCAAACCTCCCCACTGAATGCTGATTTACTTCACAGGTACTAGCCCAACCTTTCCAAACCTATTCTCTCCTATATTTACTCTTCCTCAGGTGTATCTCCTAGTGGTCAGTGACATCACATTTTACCCAGGTGTGCAAGACAGGCAGTTGGGAATCAGGCTTCATGATCATCTCTGAGAGCCATTTGATTCCCAATTTCTTTTACATATACTTTTTACAGTATTTGCGTTATTGTTCCTGATTTCAAGCCTTGGATGATTAATTTTACATGTCAGTTTGACCTGGCCAAGGGGTGCCCAAACATTTGCTCAGTTTCTCTGGGTGTGTTTGTGAGGTTTTTTGGGAAGAGATAAACAATTAAATCGGTAGACTGAATGAAACAGATTTCTCTCCATAAATTTGATGGGCTCCATCTAATCAACTGGAAGCCTAATTAGAACAAAAAGACTGATCCTCTCAAGAGTAAGAGGGAATTCTTCCTGCCTGACTACCTTCAAACTGACATTTTTTTTTTCCCTCCCTTTGGACTCAAACTGAAACATTGACTCCTCTTGGGTTTCAAGCATACTGTCCTTTGGACTGGAATTATACCATTGGCTCTCCTGGATCTTAAGCTTCTCTACTGCAGATTATATCCTATGGGTTCTATTTCTCTGGAGATCTGGAGAACTTTGACTAATACAAGCCCTTGGCACTTTTCGTCTGAATTTTGAGGTACTCTTTTAATTGCTCTCCACTTTCACACTCCTCCCATATATCTTCCACAGACCTGATATAATTATATTTTTCAGATGCGAATCTCTGTAGGCTATTCTCTTGCTTAAAATTATTTGTTGGCTTCTTATCCATTTTAGGATAAAACACAACTACTAACATATCAAATAAAGTACCTCAATGATCTAGGCCAGCCTTGTTGGCCCTAGGTTTATCCTTCCTTTCAGGAAAACTGAAAAAGTTCCAGTTTTCTGAATCTAGATTTTTTGAGCTGATGTATATTTATATGTTATACTTGCTCTTCCTGTACTATCACTTCTCTCTCTCACCCATTGTCTACTTGTCTACTTCTTATCCTTCCTTAACACTGGCTCATGTTGTATTTTTTTCTGAAGCTTCCTCTTAGTTCCTTCTTCTCCTTTCTGGTTGACTTTCTCTTTTATAGGATGGGGTTGTAATAGTTGGCTTTTCTCACCTATATATCAGAAGAAATGATAAGATTCTTGAAGAGAGATATGTGAAATTACAGTAAAACCTTGGTTTGCGAGCATAATTTATTCCAGAAACATGCTTGTAATCCAAAGCACTTGTATATCACAGCAACTTTCAAGAACCATTGGCTCAGTTGTGATCATGTGACATTTAGCATCACATACTACTTGTATTGCAAGGCATCGCTCATTTATCAAATTACAATTTATTAGAAATATTTGCTTGTCTTGTGGAAAACTCACAGCACAAGTTACTCACAATCCAATATTTACTGTATTTTATTCAGTGATTTGCACAGAACAGAACACATGGTAGGTTTTCACAAAAGTTTCGCTGAGTAAGTGAGTGAATGAACACCATCTATAGCAATTAAATTTGTTTATTTATTTATTAATGTTTGTTTATTTTGAGCAAGAGAGAGAGAGCGTGTGCACAAGGAGGGGAGAAGCAGAGAGCAAGGGAGACAGAGAATCCCAAGCAGGCTCTGCGCTCAGCGTGGAGCCCAACACAGTACTCAAACCCATGAAATGCAAAATCATGACCTGAGCCAAAATCAAAAGTCAGACACCTAACCTGCAATAACCACCCAGGCATTGCTAAATTTATTTTTAACAGGCACTTTCATATTTAGCATAGAAAAATAATTTCAGAAATTTATCTAAGTCTGAATTTAGTTCTCCCTCTATTTTTATATGCTTTCTTTACCCTGCCAGATCCACCCTGCTCTGTGTGGACATTTATGAACGTTGTTAATGGGAACTCCTGCCCTCTGGCCTGAGATTGGGTTCATATGATAGTAAATATAGGCCAAAGACTGGGGAGTGAAAGTTGAGGTAGGTTGGGATTTTATTCCCAAGGCAGTGGTAGCAGCTTGGACCCTCCCAAACATGGCAGTACAGTTCATCCTTGATCACTGTGGGAATTAGAGGCAGCAAACCCTCCTTGCAGTAAAAAAAAAAAAAATCCACATGTAACCTTAGACTCCTCCAAAACTTAACTACTTATACCCAACTGTTGTTGATTAGAAGCCTTAGTGATAACATAGACATCATTAAAACATATTTTGTATGTTATATGGATTATATACTGTATTCTTACAATGTCTAACTTTTCTTTAAAATTTTCAGGGTATTTCTAGGCTATGTAGTTCATTTGTGGGTTTTTTCAAATTACTGCAAATCACCACAAATTTTTCCAATATATTTGTTGAAAAGAAATCCACATATAAGTAAGGCTCGAGGGGATGACCTGTGTTATTCAACGGTCCACTATAGATACATTCCTCTCCCAAAGCTCTCTGTGATTCTCTCCCTGGGGTCTAGTATCCTTGCCCTTCAGACTAGGGGTGGCAACAACTCCCCACTATAACTTGAGCACTTTACCTTGTATTGCTAGTTTCAGTTAAACTCGTCCATCAAATCTGTAAACTTTTTCCTTAAGTTCATTTTTTTATTTTGAGAGAGAAACAGCATGAGCGGGGGAGGGGCAGAGAGAGTGGTAGAGAATGGGGGGAGGGAGAGAGAGAGAGAGAGAGAGAGAGAGAGAGAGAGAGAGAGAATCCCCTGATGTGGGACTCAAAGTCATGAACTGTGAGATCATGACCTGAGCCAAAATCCAGTCAGAGGGAGACTCAACCAACCAAGCCACCCCAGACATCCCCTTAAACTTTTCTTAATTACACTGTTGGACAACGCCACCAACTTCATGCCAGGTGTATGACTGGTGCAATATAGAGCCTTTTTCTCCCTTAGAATTCATTTTAAGCATCTACATGCTATCATAATAGCTTCACCAATTAGGTCATATATTGAGCTCATCAAATACATTAATTGTACAGGTAAGTATGCATTAGGCCAAGCCATATTATGATGGGAAATCTAGTATTTTTCAAAGGTGACTAAAAATATCTTATAAATTGCTTTTTAGTTTAAAAGATGGTTTTAAATGCATTTTTCTCATTTTATCATCTCATTTATAAATATCTTACTGGCTGGCAAACAATAGACATACTGAAAATATATAGTATTTCTTTACTAATTTATTTTTATTTGAGAGAGAGAGAGACAGAGAGCTAGTGGGGGAGAGGGGCAAAGGGAGAGAGAGAGTGTTAAGCAAGCTCCACGTTCAGTGCAGAGGCTGATGTGGGGCTTGATCTCAAGACTCTGGGATCATGACCATAGCCAAATCGAGAGTCGACACTCAACCCACTGAGCCCCCCAGATGCTCCAAATATGTAGTTTTTAAAAGCTCATTTCGATTTTATTAAAATTTTAAAATAATTTAAATTAAAATTGTATCCTTGTTAAAAATAATCATTTTCATCAATGCTACTAGGAATTTAATATTACCTTAACTCAATAATCAGTAAAAATAATAATGATGGCCCCAGGCTCCTTTGTGCCTAAGTGATTTCCTGGTAGTACCTCAGGGAGTCAGGGAGTAAGTTAAGTCAAGACTGCCAGGACATCGCCCAAGCACCACTGGGTATGCTCCACTCATGCTTTTTTGCCTACACTAAATGTAATACTTGGAAAAACAGTGTTCCCTTGAGTGCTGCAGATGTGTATAAGCCCACTTGGTCCAAAAAGCATCACCAGATGTGTTCTGCAGACACTGCATTGTAGTGTCTGTCACCTGGGAGCAACTCTAGAGTTTTTCATTGTCTTCCCAGGAAGGAAAGGATTACATGCTACCCTGTTCCTTCAGACTTGTTATTCTTCTCCATGTCTTAACTCCAGGAAATCACTAAAGTGCCTGGGGTGGTCTGGTCCATGATGTTATTGGTGGTGTGACACCACTTTATTCTGCTCTTTTGTCATTTTGTTCAAAAGTGTAAAAACGGTGTAAACAGACTTTAGAAAGGGTGGAAGGGATAGATGTGCTTTCATGATAGAATACTTTTGAGAAAGAAGAAACTTTGTCTCTGGGAAGTTCTTGCAAACAAACTAGTGCAGTCTTCAAGGCTCTGATTCCTGATTCCAGAGGTCAAATTATCATATGCATTTAAGGTGAAAGGACCAATTAGGTTGTCCCTGAGCACTGCTGTTCCCCAAAGCTACAGTAAAAAGATTTAAAATTCCAGATGCTTCTTGCAGAAACAAATGAATTTTCTGAGAGCTTCTTCAGCTTCATATTATGTATATAGAGTGCACTTGAAAATACTCCTGAATAGATTCTTTCTTTTTTTTTTTTTTAATGCAGTGCCTTACATACCTCTGGTAGGATACCCAACAGACACTCTTTTTAAGTATGTCAATTGAATTTGATAAAAGTACAGACAGAGATTGGTTTCTGGACTGTATCAATGTATATAGCACTTTTGTTCCATATCTCATTCTGTGCCCATATTAAAGTAACAGAATGGAAATAGTAGAACACAAAAGAGTTTAGTTCATAATCTTTGTCCCTTGTTAACTTCAAATCTAGATTGAGAGTCTATTGTCCTGAAAGGTCCCAGATGCAAATTCAAGTGTAATGACTGAGCTTTCCCTCAGGTTTTATTAATTCCACAAAGAAAAATTTCAGGATGCCTTAGACAACTGTGTGTACTCCGTAACAATTTCTGCAAGTATATAAGTATTTCAGTTCTTATTTCCATTTGAACAACTGATTAACTGTTTAAACAAATTATGTTATTGACAATGCATTCTATATCTTGTAATCTGACCCAAACTGAAATTGCCTCAAAGGAAAGAGTGAGCCACAGAGGCAGAACTCTAAGGGCGTTTCAGATCAGTAATAATCAGGGATGATATTCAAGTATTTGCTGACATTTTCTCCTCCGAACCTCAGTAGTATTAGTACATCCTGCCTAATTTTTGTTTCTGGAATCAATGGAAATTTCTAACAGAGATAACCAAATCTTAATTAAGTTAAAGAGCCTTAGGGAATGGAAGGAAACCTGATGAGTGGGAAAGATACAACAAGTGGGCAACAGTAAGTCAAGACCAGTTATTGTATTTGCCAAGATATTTGCTATGGCAAGTGATGAAAGCACTCAAAAGCACAATACAGGGCTAAAAACAAAACAAACAAAAACGTATGAAGTTATATAAGGTAATATATATATATATATAAAGTTTAAGTGCAATACAAGCTAAGAAAGGAGGCAGGCATCAATCATATTTCCAATTTCTAAAATAATTCCAAGACCTTCAGTTTATTTTGAAGTCTTATTCAGGATAGATTGGTTATCATCTGAGAAAGAAGGGATTTTCCATGCTTTTTTATGACCCTGACGTTTATAGCAGAATATCATGCTAGAACCTTAGTGATTAGTAAATGCTGAAAAAGACAGAGGGTAAGTACAGGTACAATACTAACTGACAAAGCCAAGATGCTTTGAGGATATAAAACAGAATTCAAAAATCCTCTTTAGATTGGCATGGATATGAAGGTGAGTGTTCAGGCAACAGAAGCTGTGTTTCCAGGAGATTCTGAGCAGATTGAAGCAGAAATCAAGTACAGGGCATTTCCTGAGTGGACAGGAAGAGTCAGGCAAGTTGGCAAAACCTACAAGGATTGGAGTCGGGAAAGGTAAAAAAGCAAGGGACTGCCCTCAGGTTGATGTGGTAGGGATGGATAGGAGATGAGGATTTGGCTGACATTCTTGTGAGTTTTTTTGTTTGTTTGTTTAAGAGGCAGTAGATAGTGAAGTTGATCACAATCACCCTCCTTCTAGATGGCCAGGATCAGCTAGAAGTGGCTTTTATAAATTGAGTGCCAGTTAGCCAGTGATTGGAGATCTTTAGTAGCTGATTCTGAGTGTGTCTTCCAGAAGAGCAAATACACTTACATAGGGCACTTCTTCCTCAAAAGGAAACAGTAAATAATACCATTTAAACATCATTAGAAGATACCAAGAGAAAATTCCATTTTCACATCAAATCATGCACAGTTCTAGATGCTGGTATCTACTCCTTACTGCACTAGACTTCTACTGGTAAAGGTCCCTTCGTTGGGGTCTATTCACCAATGTCCATTGGTGGTTATGTCTGTAATCCTCACTGTAGGCTGCCCTTAACAAACTTGTTTACTGCCCTCAACTGACTGGCCCATCTATCCCCTAGTGCAACATCATGTCTATAACTCTCTTCAGAAATGGTCTTTTGACAATGAGGAGTTTGGAAATTTCCCTCCCAGTATGGTTAGGGAATAGAGTGTAAAAATGTTGCTAGAGCATATAAAATTTGTTAGTTCCAGATTCTCTTACAGGTTTTTTGAACGGAGAAATTATCTCTGGGAATTACAGTGTGTGCTAGACATAGTCTTTGATTCTTAGAGTGAAACTCACTCTTCTTTAATATTTTTTTAAAAACTTGCTTCATCAGACTAGAAGCACAAATGTCTCACTACTTAGGGCAAGTTCCCCCTAGCCAAGGTGTCTTACTAGCTGTCCTCAGAGGTGGGTGGATTGCTCTTTTCAAATGTTTGTTTTCCTTATATGAAACTATGGGACATTGTACTAAATAAGAAATGAAACTCCTTTTGCTACAAGATATGCCTCTGTTTCTTGAAGCTTACAATGAAACTAATTTCTCTTAGTATTTCAACCTATTTACTTTTTTTTTTAATTATGGCACCTTGCAAAGAATTCTTATGGTAGTGTCTGTTTTAGTATCATGTAACCAACAGTTCACATTTCCTAAATAATCTAGACTAGAGGTTGGCAAACATTTTCTGTAAAGGGACAGGTAAGAAATTTGGGGGGCATTGAATCACAAGGTATAAAGACTTTGTGGCAACTACTGAATTCTGCATTTGTAGTTTGAAAGCATCCAAAGACTATGTGAGAAAGAATAGTGTGGCTGTGTTCCAAATAATTTTTATGTATGAAAACAGACTGTGGTTCAGATTTAGTCAATGAACCAATCTATGCATACTACCAATCTAGAAGATAATACAGAAGTCTGGCCTTAAAGATGAAATTCGCTATCCTTTGCCTACCAATTTCTAGCCAGGAGTAATGTTACCTCCCCACGATTCACTGCTTAAGTGAGCATATAAATAAAATTCAATAATAGTGATACTGCTTTCCTTCATTCCAACCTGACAATTTCCATAGGTAGGAGGGGGGAAATGAAATTTTAGTAATTTATTTCTGATTGTTTTAATGTGTTTGCCTCTATGTAATTTTATATTAGAAAAATGTATTCATGGTATAAAATGGTCTGGCTAATTAGGAATATTAGTAGGTAACAGTTCCTGATATATATAAAACTAGCTAGATATGTTTATTCAGTAGTTATACCCATTAAGTAAATCATTGGTGTAGGACAGATACAGCATTTGATAGATCCAACTCTTGTAGAAGAAAAAGGTGTTTTTTTTTAAACTGTGCATTACACAGTGTCACATTATATAAAGTTATTGCTACATCAGCTGACATAGAAGAAACTGATATTACATGACCTGATGCAAATTCAAATGGAAAATTTGGAGCATACAAATGGATTAAACACCCTTGAAAATCAGGTAGAGTATAATTCCAAAGGATTTCAGGTCGTTCAGAAATGCTATTACCTCCCAGCTAAGAAATGTAGACTGTTTTGTTAGTGATCATACTGAAGCAAGAAATAGGGGAGGAAGACTATTAATGGGTCAGTTAAAGTAAGAAGTCAGAAATACTATTTTAAGGTGAAATGTTTTGACAAATATGTGGCAAAATGTAAAATTACCTCTCAGAAAAACCTGTGTTTATTATCAGTCACTATCTTTGGTATGGAAAACTTATTATGACTGGAAAATCTCACTTGAAAAGTTCTTAGCCTAAAATCTCACAAACCTTTTCAGAGTAAGACTATCATTGTCCATACATTCTACCAAATTCTTATTGGAAAGCAATGTATATGTCATATGTAATGTGTGCTTTTTTCTAAAATAGCATTTTATAGTGTTTTAAAAACAGGTTTTCATTTTTCTAAATATTATAAAACTACTTAAGAATATAGAGGGATGAATCAACACGTGTGTTAAAGCAGGAATACTTGGCAAACACTACTTAATAAATGTTGCCTATCTTGCAAACTCTCTGCTAAGAAGATAGTCTTAATTGTACTAGGTTGCTGTCCATCAGAAGAATGAAGCTTTAAAAAAAAATTCTTTGAACACATAATGTCAGATTACTTAACTGAAACCATTCTCTTTATTTCCTTTAAGAAAAGTATTTCTTGATTCTTCTTATCTCTTCAGTGTTTTTTTTGTTTGTTTGTCTTTTTAAGTAAAGGGGTCATTATTTGGTATGTAAAATGGAATATCAGGCAAATAGAGCCAATAATAATTGAACACTTAATTCATATATCTTATATGAATGACCATATGTATTAGAATTGTTTTTTATAAAAGATATTTACTGTGTGAAATTAGAAGCCTCTAAATTTTAAAGCATAATGCATAGCAATGGTAAAAAAAAATTAGTGTAATTTACAGAGTCTTTGCTATGAAAATTTAAGAATTCTGATGATATTTTAAGAAATTCATTTAGCAAGCAAATAGTTAATTTTGGTCAGATTCTTTATTCACCACATTTGTGGCACCAAGCCTTTGTGTAATCACTAGTAAGTAATAATAGTCTGCACTTCGAAGGTCTGAAGCATGCTTTTTTTACCTTTTTATTTTATTCTAGTGCCTGCTCACCTAAATACCACAGCCTCTTCACTGGTGTCTTTGAAGTATTGTGGTTGTACAGTAAATGTATGATCATAGTAAACAAACCAAACCTGCGTGTAATGCTTTCTTTCTTCAGGGACAATGCCATGAAATTATTTCATAAGAATTGCTTTTAGGTCTTTAATTATCAAAGTCACTCACTTGCTAAGTAATACTACACGAAAGTAATGTCATCACAGAGCCAGTCTGGTGTATTTTAAATGTGTGGATGAAAACTATTATGGAGATCCCTATTTTGAATTCTTAATATACTTAAAATAATTGATTATTTGATTTGCACATGTTTATCTCTCAACTTGATTAGTAAATTATATTTAAAATGTTTTTGTACTCTAAATCTTAAATACATTTCTTTAAAAAGCACATAATGTACTTAGCAAATGCTACAAATTTAAAATGCATTTTGTTTGGAATGAGTACCTATTATTCAAAATAATAGTTGAAATATATAGAGCCCTTATATTTCAAAAAATTAACCTTTCACTGAATTGATTAAAAGCATATAATATGACTTTGAAGTATTTTGAAAACCTGACTACTGAAAATCAATCAAATTATTTTTGTTGTTTAGTAATGTGAAACAGTTACCCCATTTTTCAAAGACTATGATTTTCCTGTGCACCCTGCCCATGAATAGATTTAGTAGAAACCATAAGCTGAAGAGAAGAATCATTAATAAGAAAGAATCAAAAACAAAGGAAAATAAGTGGGTTAATTATGGTAAATATGATTTAAGCATCTGTTTAGGCTATGAGGGGAATACAAAAGGGAATTTGAAAGTTATTAAAATCTAAACCTAAATTAACAAAATTCAAATAAGGAGGAATTCTTTTCAGAGTATGATGAACATTTATTAAATATTATGTTTATTCAAATGCAAGCTTGGCAATGGACAATAAACAGTACTTCGGTTTTTTCAAAAAAGGTAGCTTGAATATCTTACCTAAACCCTCTTACAACCACAGCTGCCAAGAATCAAGACGATCACAAAACCAAAGTACACAAGTGTAAACACACTAAGTTGAAAAAAGTACTCTCGGCACAAAATGAGGTGTTTTCAGTACGATAACTGTACATTTTTAACGGGCATGTTTTGTAACGCTTTAAAAAATTGTTTTTGTTAAGCTCTTAAATACTATTTATAGTTAATTGTATTTATGAGCAGAAACTTTGGCCTTTAAAATTTCTACCTTTGATTTGGATGTAAAGTTATACATGTATAGTTAATTGTATTTATGAGCAGAAACTTTGGCCTTTAAAATTTCTACCTTTGATTTGATATTTCTTTTTTTAATGTTTGTTTATTTTTGAGAGAGAGAGACTGAGCATGAGTAGGGGAGGGGCAGAGAGAGAGGGAGACACAATCTGAAGCAGGCTCCAGGCTCCAAGCTTCAGCACAGAGCCTGACATGGGACTCGAACTTATGAACTAAGATATCATGACCTGAGCCCAAGTCGGACACTTAACTGACTGAGCCATCCAGGCATCCCTGGATTTAATTTTTTTCTTTGTGGTCAGTTATCTCATTGGTTCCTTTAAGTAGTCCATGGATATATGAATATTTTATGGATATTCCTTTAATTTATTTAGTCATTTTATTATTATATAATACAATTATTCTAGGTCCTTACTTAATTTTAACTAGGTCCATCTGATTTCAAAAGATAGTCTTCCTAATATGCATATCTGATTATGTTCTGCTTCCTTTTGAATTCTCTTTAGTTGCCTCCCATGCTAACAGAATAAAATCTAAATTGCTCTGTATGACAGAAAAAGCCCGTCATCCCCTTCATTTCTTTCAACCCCCTACTGTGGCTCCACATCTAATATACTATCAGCTGATCCATATTGGAAAATCTTATAGTTCCTTGAATTTGGCATGATCCCTCACACATCTGTAACTTTCTGTGCTTTCCCTCAATCTTTAAGTCCCTTTCCTAAGTACATCTGGCTACATTAGAGTCCTTATTTAAAACTCAGTTTTAGTAATAATTTCTGGTTATTCTTTAGTGTGTTTATTTATTTTGTAACTGTGCTGTTATGTACAGTAGCCACTAGCTAGAGGTGGCTATTTAAATTTAAACTAATGAAAATTAAGTAAAATTTGAAAATTCATTCCCTCAGTAGTGTCGGTCACATTTCAAAAACTCGTTATCCACGTATGTATGACTAGTTGCTACCACATTGGACAGCAGGGATATAAAATATTTTTGTCATCACTAAAAGTTCTGTGGAATAATACTGCTTTAAAATCTTAATCATCAAATTGTATTGTACACAGAAGTCTTTTTTACGTCTCTGTTTCTCAGACTGGAGCCCCTTAAAAGCAAATAAGTAAATAAAAGCAAATAGACCATTGGTCTTTATGGCACATAGTAGGAATGCAATAATATTTACGCTTCACCTGCCGGACTCACAAACACCAGTAAAAGAAAACCATACTAAACTAAAATCGGAAGTGTAAATAGAATTATTAAGGCACAGAAAACATTATTAAGGGAAAGGACTTTTGAGTGATGGGAGTCAAATCTTCTTGGCCTAAAGCATAGTTAAAATTAGAAGAAAAAGGGACCTGTACCTTTCCATCACAGCAGCCACAAAGAGAAAGAAAATCTTAAACAGAGGTTATTTTGTTGAAAACAGTGGTAGAGAATGATATCTCTTAGCATATTTTGTACAGTAAAAGTGAAACATTAAAATAAAATTCTTGTTGATTATTTGAATCCCGTGAGACTGAACAGCATAAGAAATTGTTAAAGGTGACTGAGAACTCTGACATTTAATATACTATCTGTGAGAAGAAATTGACCACTATGGGCATACTTAGTCCCATGTGGGCAATAGATGTAGGGCAGAACCAGAGTGGAAAAATAAAGTTATTATTAATTTTCCTGATTTCTCATTTTTAAACTGCAAGTAAAAATTTATTTTCTGTGATTTTCATTCTTTTGGTAAATATTGATGACTATTGCTTCCCACTCCAAACCAGCTCATTACTCAAAAGTCATTTTTTTTCAGTATAGTTGCTCCTTGCTCACATTATCTAAAAGTTTGAGTTCTACAATCCATCTCTCTCTTTTTTCTTTTTCTTATTATGATCACTATTTAACATTCTGAATGTTTTACATATTTATCTTGTTGCTCTGCCTCTCACAATAAATTTAAGCTTCAAACTTGCAGATATTTTCGTCAGTTTTGTTCACTGTGGTATCACTAGCTCCTAAATGTGCCTGGTACATAGTAAATAACCCAGTAAATGTTGATAAAATTTTGTGTGTCCAAAATATTTTATTTTCTTCACCTACATTAACTGTCTCAAATTATGGCAAGATATATATATATAGATATATATATATATATCCATCCTACAGAGTTACTGATATTAGAAATGTTTTTTCTTGGGGCACCTGGGTGGCTCAGGTGGTTGAGCATCCGACTTCGGCTCAGGTCATGAACTTGTTGTTCATCAGTTCGAACCCAGCATCAGATTCTGTGATGACAGCTCAGAGCCTGGAACCTACTTCGGATTCTGTTTCTCCCTCCCCTGCTCACACCTCTGTCTCTGTCTCTCAAAAATAAATGAAGATTAAAAAAAATTAGACATGTTTTTTCTTAACTTCCCACATTCAGTTAAATCACCAAGTTTGGCGCATTTTCCCTTCCAAGTGTTTCTCAATTCTTTGCTTTTTTCTATATCTATTTCCATTCTTCCTTGTACTGTTGGAGCAAGCCTGCTGACTGCTCTCTTTCCCAGGAAGCCCCTCCACACAGCACGGTCCATACTGCTGTTAAGTATGAACTTTCCAACAGGCAACACTGTTCATGTCCTTCCTCTTCTCAGAACTCTTCTTTTTTTTTTTTTTTTAAGATTTTTAAAAAAATATTTATTTTTGAGAGAGAGGGAGACAGAGCATGAGCAGGGGAGGGGCAGAGAGAGAGGGAGACACAGAATCCAAAGCAGGTTCCAGGCTCTGAGTTGTCAGCACAGAGCCCGACGCGGGGCTCAAGCTCACAAATGCAAGATCATGATCTGAGGCAAAGTTGGAAGTTTAACCCGAGCCACCTAGGTGCTCCTTCTCAGAACTCTTCAAAAGCATCCCAAAGACTGGAATGAGGTCCAAACTCTCAGGCACCACACACAAGGCCTCCTCACCTTTGTACACCCTGTGTGTAAGTACCCATATACAGCATCTTGTTTAACCTCTGGCCTTTCTTATGCAACAACCTGACCTTAGATGTCATTTCACCCTTCATCAGGGTTAAAAACAGACACTAAGTTTGGGTTAGTTAGACATTCCCTAGGAACTTTTTAATAACATAACTATCAGTTAATGTGCTGATCTCTTACAGACCATGAGTTCTTGCAGAGGAGAAAATACATCTGACCTTCACATTTAACACAGTGCTGGCATAGACTAGGAGCACTGGACTGTCAGAAAATGATTGAAAAATTGAGTATCACCCTCAGGGACTTAGAATATATGTTCACAGAGCAGAGATATCATTTATGACAAACTTCTTCAAGAGACTAAGCTATTAGAATTAGAAACTTATTCCAGGCATTATTGTGGTCAAATAACATAAAAAATCTGGGTCCATACATTAAAACAGCTTTTAAAATACTTTTTAGTAAGTTTTAGGCCCAGCACTTTCAGCTTCACCAACATTTATATTCATGGTCTTCTTAAATAACCCTATCAGTCTCCAGGACATTTTACCTTTGGGTTAAAGGAACACAAGTGTGTGCTATAGTGAATATTTTATTCAACAAACAGTGAATATTTAAATATTCTCTAAACAGTGCTTGCCTTCACTAGGCATAGAAAGACTAAGCAGAGTCCATCCTCTATGTATCTTCAGTGATTTCCAGCTCCAGATGTATGTATTGGGTTTCTAGTCCCAGCTGAATAAACTACTTTCACCTTTATTAATTGGTGTTGGTATTGAAACAGTGGTTATTTATTCAAGTTTGAATTAGGAGAATTAGTTTTCCTTTGAGCATTTTCAGGTTGCCATGACTTTCTATTCTATGAAAGCTATGAAGCATTGTTTACATTTTATTTCCAAGAAATAAATTATAAACGTGTAGTTTTGCTTTCACTTTGTCTCTTGTTTTCATTTTCTATGAGCTAACTTTGAAAGCAGAATAAGGTATAGTATTATGATTATCTTTTTGGGAAAATACTTACATTCCCCAAATTTGGTTATCAAATAACTTCCATACTGTTAGTTTTAATGCAAGAAAAAAAATCAAAGCAAATCAAAACAAAAGAAAACAAAACCACAAAACCTTTAACAGTTACCCACAGTTTATAGGTCTATAGCAACTACGAATAAACTGCTAGAGGCAAAAAATTTTTTTTCAGCAGAAATTCTGCTCTGCTGTATTTTTTCCTTAAAAAATCTTTTCTAAACAAATGTCACAATTATAATCTTTTAATTAATTTGGTACTCCATACAGAAGAGTCGTAAATGAAAGCGAGTAGCTGTTTTTTGCCATGGTGCCCAGAAGGATGCCTCTATTTTGCCAAAAAATGTTCTGTCACTAATGTGAAGCCTGTTGACAAACTGTTGTTTATATGTTGTCAATGTGATGCCAAGTCAATTGTTTCACTACGGGAATCCTGGCGTGGCCCCAGTGGCTGTCTAAATCTCTGTAGACACACAGATACTTTTAGGGAAGGCAATTAAAGGTAAAATCCTCTTTTTACTTTTATTTGGCTCTTAACTGAAGTTTCATGAAGATCGGAAAATAAATGGTGATCAGACAACTTTGCAAGAACTGTAATTCTAAAAACTTAGACATATGGTTGGCTTTTAATTCCTCTAGCTGTTAATTAAGAGGCTAATTGTACAAGATGGTTAGGTATATATCAGCTTGCAAATTTTACCTTTTTTTCTTGTCACTATAAAATAGCAAAGTAGGAGCTTTATTGGTCTTATTTATCCTCTAAATCAGGGGTTGTCAACTGAGGGTGATTTTGCACCCCCCCCCCACCACCGCAGTAGACATTTGGCAATATCTGAAGATATTTTGATTTGTCACAGTTGAGGAAAGGGCTATAGTATGTAGTGGATAGAGGCCAGAGATGCTGCTATCATCCTGCAATGCATAGGACAGGACCCTCTAACGAAGAATTATCTGGCCCCAGACGTCAGTATTGCTGAGGTTGAGAAATTATGATCTATATTAAATGGTTGAGTGTATAGAAAATAACATTCAAAAGTTATAGAAACTCAGTAATGGTTAGAAAACTATATAATTATTAATTTTAGAAATTTAAGGTGAGAGGAGCACTAAAAGAATGGAAATAACTTCCTTGTTAGCAGAAAAAAAGAGGAAAGAAAGAGAAAAACATGAGTTTACAAATAGAAATGTAAAGGGAGGATAGGTAGGAAGGAAGAAGCCAAGAAAAACATTATAAATAAAACCCAAAAATATCAGTCTGGAAATAATCCTTTATACATCACCAGCTTGAAATATGAATAAAGAAAAAGGACTAAAGTGACAGAGTGAGAGGTTGGAGATGGATGGATAGATAGATTAATATATTGTAAATATGTAAGAAACACACAAAGAAAATGGCACACAAAGGTTAAAAATATAAAGATAGCAAACACTGGTCCAAACAATGGCATTGTAGTAAAATTAATATTGGATAGTGCAAGTTTTTAAGGCAAAACCATGATTAAATTAAGAAGGAACATTACAAATCACTATAATGAACAGTCACCAAGATGATATAAAAAATATGAATCTGTATACAGCTAATCAAACAATCTTGAAATATGTAACACAACTACCGATAAAATTACAAGATGAACTGGACAAATCTGCAGTCATAACAGATTGAATATCCTTCTGTCAAAAAAGGGTACATCAGTCAGATCCCAAGTCAACAGGATATGGACGATTTAAACCATAAGATTGTTTTGACACAATTCAGTATAAATTGGTGTGTTCATCATGATATATACCCCTGGAGCTCAGGTCAGTTGTTTTATCAGAAATTTACACTTGTATGTATGTAAATGTATATATAAATTTATATTTATATATAAATATAACTATTGGTGGATTTATATATAAATTTATATTTATATATAAATATAACTATTGGATTTATATATAAATTTATATTTATATATAAATATAACCATTGGTGGATTTATACATAAATATAACTATTGGCCGTTATAGAGCATTTAATCTCAAACCCACACTCTAGAAGTGGCTACTAAAAGCGCTTCAGCTGTCTTTGATTCCCATCAACACCAGACAGAGCCTTTGCTGATTGTCATGAGTTTTCATTGGTGAAACTCTTACTAATTAGCATGCTGAATGTTAGAAATGGGTTCTCATTAATGAAATTAGTGGCATTTAGCATAGATCAGCTAGAATATTGTATACACAGTACACTTATTATGCATGATCAGGATATGAAAGTCTAGTTAGCACTATACCCCACTCCCTTAAGGGATGCACCCTAGATTTGATACCTAAAGTTTAAGAATGGTTAGCTGAATTCTGCTCAGGAATATTGTCACATTTGCTTCAGGTGAAACTTTCAGGCAAGGTATTTTGGGAACTTCAAAAATAACAAGACTGGTCTTCAAGATACTTACAGAATAGTTGGTATGTTGACATGGTTGGTACTAATCATCTGTATTAATAAAATAATTCAATCAGAGGCACCAAAACCTATCAAAAATAAGCCTAAAAGTAAATATTACCAAATTATCTAAGGATAAATCACAAAAATACTTAGCATGTTAGATTGTTAGATTAATCCTGGCCCAATAAATAGTAAATATAGATTCTTTTTAAGTTCATGTAAAACATTTATAAAAGGTAGTGACCACCTACTAGGTCAAAAAGCAATTTCAACAGATTTCAGGGAACTAATTACTTATTAGGCCAAGGTTTTTTTAGTGAAATATAATTTCAAAGTAAATCATCCAGAAAATAACCAGACTCTTAAGAGTCAAATTAAAGCCTCCTTTGTTGTTAACAACAACTAATTGGTTAAGAAGAAAATAACAATGGGAGTGACATAATACTTAAAATTGAGTGATAAAATGCCTGTATATCAAAACTTGCAGTGTATTAGTAGCTATAGAGAGATTTATATACTTATATGTAGTAAAAGTATAAAAATGTGGACTGGATACAGATTAAATTCATTGCCGTGGTTCATTTTAGAGAGGCAATAAGATAAATAGAATTAGAGGGAAGAATATTGGGGGCTTCAACTTTATCTGTAAGTTATTAATTCCTTAAAGAAACAGAAAAAGGTAAATGAAGGATCCTATGTATATTTTTAACTTACCCTTCTTATTTTGCATGGAATTTTCTATATTATCTTTTGTATTTCTCTTCATTTTAAAGTCTCCAAAAAGTAAAATGTATTAGTTGATGTATGTCACATTCAAGGTATGTCCATTTTATCTAGAAAATTTTCAATTGCAGAAAACCTCTCAATCAAGCAGTGAAATCTGACTGAAAAAGTATTGGAAATGAAGATGATATTGGATTTTATGAAAATCCATTTCTTACAAAAAAGTCAGGCTCTTGTCCCGAAATAAAGTTTACTTACATTAGGAAATTTGTAGCATTATTTAGAAAACAAATGAGAAGAGAACAACTGCGACTTCTAAACACTTAGATTGAGTAGATGTTTTAAGAAATTCATTAATACCAGATTAAATATTTTACATTCCCAAATAGAAATCTATTAAAAAATTCAACTTTTTATTGCTTCTAAAGCAGAATATGATCCATGTAGGAAATGACCAGAACAGAAATGAGCATATTTATGACATTATCACTCTAATACTTGGCTTATAGAAATGACTTAGGTTGCATGTTTGTTTTTTTTCTCCATGAATTTACAGTTTTTTAAATAGATAAAACAAAATAAAATTTTATTATGTTCTTAAAATGAAAGTTTCTCATAAAACATCTTCAAATGTTCAGATATTATCCATATGTTCAATAATTAGCATTTCCTTCCAACATGCTTAAGATGTTTTACATGTTAATGAAAATAATATTAGCTAATGTTTTTTGAGGTTTACTGTATACTTGATAGTATTCTAAGTCATACACAGACATGCATATATAAGTGTACACATCTATACATATATTAATTTAATCAAACAACTAATCCCTTGAATCACTATACAACACTTCAGTGATTTTGTGTGTGTGTTGCCTATTAAACAAACAGCTTCAGCCAGTATATGTGGCTTTCTTTCCATATGCATTCTGGGACTCTTCAGAAATATATCTTGACACGCAGAGATACAGGCCACTGGTTGACAGTAATTTCTCTAAAAGTTGGAATTATACTTAAAGCATGGAAGAAGTTAATAGAAACCTCTGAGGGAAATAGGGTACCTCTTGCTTATTCCCAAATAAGAAAAGATAAATCGTTAAACAGGATATATCCTATCCATCTTGTAGATAGGATATATCCCCTCCCCTTTTAAAAATGGGGAGTTGGGGTGCCTGGGTGGCTCAGTCAGTTGAGCATCTGGCTTCAACTCAGGTCATGATCTCACGGTTTGTGGGTTTGGGCCCCGCATCAGGCTCTGTGCTGACAGCTCAGAGCCTGGAACCTGCTTCAGATTCTGTGTCTCCCTCTCTCTCTGCCCCTCCCCTGTCTCTCTCTGTCTCTCAATAATAAATAAATGTAAAAAAAAATAATAAAAATCAGGAGTTGAGTTGGGATAGAAGAGTCACCAATATTTACCAAAATAATGAAAATTAAAGTAAGTTATTATTTGCAGTTGGACAATGAGAATTAATTAAGAATAATAATTTTTTGAGAGAATATGATGGATAAATAATTCATATCTGTTTTGAAGTGAATATTTTCAGGATTTCATTTTTTCTGTTCTCATTTATTTAACAAAATTGTATTGAAACCTACTGCTTATAATAATGAGCAATGGAGTAGATCCACGTTTTACCTACTGTATTTGGACTTTCTTTAGCATAAGAGTTCAGACTTTATTAAATTATGTCTTCACATTTAAATATTTTAAGTTAAATGCTAAGACTATTCCAGAGCAATAGTCCAACACATAGCCAATGGAAGGCAACATTTTATTTACTCTGCCCTATTGCCGATTTGATGAGAAATGAAGCATACTGGTGAAGTGGTTAGCTCTTCTTTTGAACAAACCAGATTATGTTTGATTATTTCTCCTTGAAAATATTTAATATAGGAGGAAATGGATAAAAAGGCTATTAGGCCTTCAAAGGAAACCGTAGTAATTCAAAATCTGTGGTGTCAGAGACATTTTATAGAGTGAAAGTTTACTTCAGAGACAGTAATCCATTCACCTGTGCTCTTTATGAGAGTATTATAATGCTATCAGAGCTTCCTAATGACATCTTTTAAATAAAATTAATTATTTGTAGTTACTTTATAAATATTCATATCTTCTATCTTATTCAAGACTATTAATTTTCACTATCAACTATAATTTTAATCCAGTCTCTATTTTTTCCTCAAAATATTCTCTAGAATTTGATTTCAAAGTAGTTTCTGCTGCTATATTTTTCTTTTATGCACTTATTTATACTTTATACATATTTATTATTTTCATTCACATAATTATAATTGCTATATGGGTTTATATAACTGGCATATAGATTTTTCATATAAATTAAGACTATAGAAATTCAATATTAGCTCTTATTTGAAAGGGAAAATTGAAGGATGCAAATTTAGAATAAGAGAGCATATGATTTCAAGATATTATTGAGCATACTTATTTTTAAGTGCTTTAAAAATAATGATGTGAGTGATTAGCTAAATTAGTAAAAAGATAGCTATGATAGGTAAAAATCAAGAGTGAAATTGTATTGTGTACTCTTCATGAGCTGTATTGCTACCCTTAACCACATGTCCTGTAAATTACTGCTGTATTTCCCAGGCTAGGATGGAAGGTGAGTAAGTAGAGTAACAAAGGAAAAGAAATAAAATATGAAGGTGATCTACCTTTCCACAATCCATCATCCCCCAATTCATCCTCTTTATCTTTTACCCTGATGGAAAGTTTTTGCTAGCCCAGTTCCCAGATCTTCTATAATGCAAAATTAGAAATGTTGGATAGAGAGAATCATATCTGTAGAAATCTGAGAAAGAAGGTAAGAAATTAGTAGGAGGGGCTAAAACAGTCTACATAATGGAGGTGGGAGGGATGATAGCGAATGGTATAGAATGGAAAGCCCCTAAATTACCTGCAGTTTCCAAATCTGGGAAGAGATATGACCATCTAAGTAGAAGTTCAAACCTTCCCAAACAAATTTAATCTAAGGAGATTTTCACAAAACGCATTATAATCGAATGCTCAAAATTAAAGACAGAGAATTCTGAAAGCAGCAGAAGGAAAAGACATCACATAAAAAGGAACTTCTAAAAGTATCAGCAGATTTCTCAGCTGAAACCTTGCACACCAAGAGAGAGTAGGATTATATATTCAAAGTGCTCAAAGGAAACAAAAAAACAAAAAACTACCCACCAAGAATACTGTACCCAGCAAAGTTGCCCTTCAGAAATGAAGGAGAGATAAGGACTTCCCCAGACAAACAAAAGCCAAAGGAATTTATCACCACAATTTCTGCCTTAAAACAAATGCTAAACGGAGTTCCTTAAGCTGAAATGAAAAAAGTCAATTAGTAACATGAAAACATATGAAAATATAAAATTCATTGGTAAAGATAAACATATAGTTAAATTTAAAATACTCTAATACTACAATTATGATGTGTAAATCACTTCAAACCCTTGCATATATGCTAAAATATAAAAGTGTTAAAAATAACTATGGTTACAATATTTGGTTAATGGATACACAGTATAAAAAGATGTAAATTGTGACATTAACAGAGCAAAATATGAGAGAAGGGACAAATGAATGTGTAGAACCTTTTATGCAATTGAAGTTAAGCTCTTATTAGCTTAAAATAGATTTGCATAGTAATTAAAGACCTATAATAGATACACAAATGACAAAGACAAAAGCATACCATAATAAAAAGATCATCAATTAATAAAGATAGCAAGAAAGGAAGGTTTTTAGTTTGATGTAGTCCTGCCCATTCATTTTAGCTTTTTTGTTGTCTATGGTTTTTGGTCTTACACAAAATAATCATCACTAAGACTAATGTCAAGTATCTTTCCCCCTGTGTTTTCTTCTGGAAGTGTTAGGGTTTCAGGAGTTACATTTAAGTCCTTAGTCCATTTTGAGTTCATTTTATGAGTGGTGTATGACAGAGGGTCCAGTTTCCTTCTTTTTTATATGTATGTAAACTTTTTCCAATTCCATTTATTGAAGAGACTACCTTTTCCTTTAGCACTCTTGTCAAAGATTAGTTGATATCCTGTGTGTGGGCTTGTTTCTGGGCTCTTTATTCTTTTCCACTGGTCTATGTCCCTGTTTTTATGCTAGCACCATACTCTTTTGATTACTAAAGGTTTTAGTATATTTTGAAATCATGAAATATGATATCATCAGCTTTGTTTTTCCTTCTTAACATTATTTATGCTATTCAGGGTCTTTTGTGATTCTGTATAAATTTTAGGGTTATTTTTTTCTATTTCTGTAATAAACACCATTGGAATTTTCATAGGGATTACTGTGAATTTGTAGATTACCTTGGGTAGTAGGGGTACTTTAACAATACTAATTTTTAAGAACATGGATATCTTTCCATTTATTTATGTCTCCATTTCTTTTACTAGTGACTTACAGTTTTCAGTGTACAGGTTTTTCACCTCCTTGGCTAATTTTTTCTCTAGTATTTTACTGTTTTTGATGTTATTGTAAAGGAGATTGGTTTCTTAATTTTTCTTTCAGATGGTTATTAATGTATAGAAATGTAGATGATTTGTATATGTTGATTCTGTTTCCTGCAATCTTACTGAATTTACTCATTAGTTCTCATAGTCTTGGGGGGAGTCTTTAAGGTGTTCTATAGCAATAAAAGCAAATAATCCTATTAAAAATGGGCAAAAGCCTGAATAGATATTTTTTCAAAGACATACAAATGGCCAAATAGTGCATGAAAAGTGTTCAACATCACCAGTCATCAGAGAAATGGAAATCAAAACCACGGTATTACCTCACACCTGTCAGAATGGCTAATATCAAAAACACGAGAAACAAGTGTTGGTGAGGGATGTGGAGAAAATGTAATTCTTGTGCATTGTTTTGGGAGTGGACACTGGTGCACTCACTGTAGAAAACAGTATGTGGATTCCTCAGAACATTGAAAATAAGACTACCATACAATCCAGTAATCTCACTACTGAGTATTTACCCAAAGAATATAAGAACACTAATTCAAAGAGATATGTGTACCCCTATATTTATTGCAGCATTACTTACAATAGCCAAATTATACAAGCAGCCCAAATGTACATTGATAGATGAATGGGTAAAGAAGATGTGAGACACACACACACACACACACACACACACACACACACTGGAATATTACTCTGCCATAAAAAAGGACAAAATCTTGCCATTTGTAACAACACAGATAAATCTAGAGGGTATAATGCTAAGTGAATTCAGAGAATTCTGAGTCAGAGAACAATACATACTGTATGATTTCACTCATATGTGGAATTTAAGAAACAGAATAAAGGACAAAGAGAGTGAGAGAGAGAGAGGCAAACCAAGAAATATACTTTTAACTATAGAAAACAAACAGAGGGTTACCAGAAGGGAGGTGGGTGGGGAAATGGGTAAAATAGGTGAAGGCAATTAAGAGTACACTTACCATGATGAGCACTGAGTAATGTATAGAATTGTTGAATTACTGTATTGTACATCTGAAACAAATATAACACTGTATGTTAACTACACTAGAGTTAAAATTAAAACTTAGAAAAAAGACAAGAGATAACAAATGTTGGCAATGATGTAGAGAAAAAGGGACCCTTGTGCAGCAATTGGTGCAGCCACTATGGAATACAGGATGAAGGTTCCTTAAAGAATTAAAAATAGAACTACCATGTGATCCAGCAATCCCACTACTGGGTATATATCAAAAGGAAATGAAATCATTACCTTGAGATATCTGCACTCCCATGCCATCACACATTATTTATAAGAGCCAAATATGAAAACAAACTAAATGTTCTTTAGTGGATGAATGGGTAAAGAAAATGTGGTGTGTATATATATATATATATATGGTATTATTCAGCCTTCAAAAAAAAGGACATCCTATCATTTTTGACAACATGGATAAAGCTGGAGGTCTTTATGTTAAGCAAAATAAGCCAGAAAGAGAAAAACAAATACTGTGTGACATAACTTAGTATGTAAAATTTTAAAAAAAGTTGATTTTATAGAAACAAAGAACAAGAACAGAATGGTGGTTGCCAGGCTGGAGGGAGGAAGTATAGGGAGATATAGGTCAAAGAGCACAAGCTTTCAGTTATCAAAATAGTAATTTCTGAGAATCTAATGTATAGCATGGTGACTATAGTTAATAATAAGGTATAGTATACTTGAAAGTTGCTGAGAATAGATTTTAGTGTTCTCACCGTATACACAAAAGGAATTAACTATGTGAGTTGTTGGATTTAACTGTCTTGATCTTGCTAATCATTCCACAATATACATGTATATTAAATCATTACATTATACACTTTAAATATATACAATTATATTTGTCAGTTATTCCTCAGTAATGTTGCAGGGGAAAAGGAAGAATCTAGATGTTTGGAGGAGGATCCCCACAGTGCTGAGACTGACTCTGAAGAAGTCCTGTCCAACTGATACTGATGAAAATGACAGGGCACAAAGAGGCTCTTTCTAGGACTATGAGAAAAAACACCTGGAAACAGGAACTAACTATTGTTTCTGGAGCCAACTGGCACTGGCAGGAACAGACGTAGACTGGAAGGAATAATCCTTTCTGCCTCTGTTATGGGTTGAATTCTGTCCCCTGTAAAATTTGTATGATATAATACAACCTCCAATACTTTAGAATGTGACCTTATGTGGAAATAGGGTCATTCATTGCACATATAATCAGGTAGGATGAGGTCATACTGGTCTAGGGTGCAACCGTAATCGAATATAACGAGGGTTCCTATGAAAGGGGAAAATTTGAACACAGAGACATGCATTCACACAGGATACCATATAAAAGAATGCAGAAATCGGAGTGTGCATGCCAAAGATGGCCAGCAAATCACCTGAAGCAAGGAGAGAGGCGGATTCTCTCTCAGAGCCCTGAGAAGAAACCAACCTTTCTGATACTTTGATCTTGAACTTCTAGCCTCTAGAACAATGAAACAATAAATTTCTGTTGTTTAAGCCAAAACAAATACTCAAGAAACCAAAGTGATCATCATCAGTGAAGGGATAAATCAAAATTGTGTGCCACTTGATAATAAGAAGCAGAACAACAGATATCACGTGTGATATTTTCACTAAAAATGTGTAACTTAAACCAAATCATGAGGAGGCATTAGACAATCCCAAATTGAGGGATATTCTACAAAGTAACTGGCCTGCGACATTCAAAAGTGTCAAGGTGATGAAAAAAAAGAGTAATGAACTGTACCAGACTAAAAGTGACTAATGAGACATGACAACTAATGCAATGCATGGTTCTGAACTAGATCCTTTAGCTACAAGGCAAGTGGTGAAACTTCAAAGGGGTCGCAAGATTAGATGGTAGTAATGTATCAATTTCCTGACTATATTGTGGTTACTTAAAATATGTGCTTATTTATACAAAAAATACATAATAATTTAGATGTGATGGCGCAAGAAGTTAATGAGTTACTCTCAAATGTTTCAAGAAAAAGTTATTTTATTGTACACTTAATTTTTCTTCAAGTTTGAGATTTTTTCAAATTAAAGTTATTTTTTAAAAATGTTTTAAAGTCCCTACAAATTGTAAGAGAGAAACAGAGCGTGAACTGGGGAGGGGCAGAGAGAGAGGGAAACACAGAATCCCAAGCAGGCTCCAGGCTCTGAACTGTCAGCACAGAGCCTGACATGGGGCTTAAACTCACAAGCCTCCAACTCATGAGCTATGGAATCATGACCTGAGCTGAAGTCAGACTTTTAACTGACTGAGCCACCCAGGTACCCCTGAATTTTCTTTTCAATAACTATTTGGTTGATTTGATTGTGGCTTTCTGATTATAGCTTTGTGAATATGACTTCATGAATTTACCTAGCCACATAGGGTCAAATTTTTTAGGATTACAGGTGAAATCATACATCAGTGACTAATGTAAATTGTAATACTACTTGCAAAGACACCATTGAAGTTATTTGTATAAGAGGGTAGAAATACGTACAAGCTATTAGATGCAAGCAGCAGAACTGTTATTCACACACAACTTTTTGTACTAATGATGTGATTAAAAAGGAATTGAAGTTTAGAGTTTATTTTAGTCATATTAATACAGAGTCAAGTGTGAACCTATAAAGTCACATAATAGAAAAACACCTATCTGTAGAGAGAAGTATTTATGAAGTTTTTCATACTGTGCTCCTACATATTATGTGATTATTTGTACTTGACTTATAGAGATCTTGCTGTATATATGGGCTAATGTTGTAGTTATTCTATCTTTGAATGTAGGAACTTAATTTTAATTTTTAAAGTTTCATCTGTAAAAACTATAATCTTATCTACTATTTTCTATTTTGCTGAAGTTTTAAGTTACAACTCTGAGGTAATACAGTGAAATGGAAATTGCTGTTAGTGGAAGTTGTCATAAATATATCTGAGGAATATTTTAGAGCTGAGTTTTGTTTACTCTGTGCTTAAAATAGGTATTCTAAGGAGAGAAGTTATTAGGAAATTGGTACATAATGCCATATATTTGCAAAGTTGTTCAAGTGCTCATGGTTTACAACAGATTAATTCTTGGTCACTTTTCCTTTCAAATAAATATGTCAGATGTCACATTATTAGACAGGAAAATGAGGTAACAGCTCAGAGAGAGCTGTTATAAATACTGTTATTATTTATAGAGATAAGTAATAGGGAGGTTTTCAAAGAAACCTTTAGAAACTCTATTAATTCAAAGCTCTCTTAAAAGCAAAGTGGTTTTGACTGGGGGAGGCCAACAAATGACTATCTAAAGTCAAAATTATGTTTTCACAATAATCAATTCAATAAAGCATCAGCCGAGGCAGTCAAGCACTCAGTTGAACACTGGAGTCAAACCTCTATAGTGTGTAGACAAAGCCACACACTTTGTTTTATTCCCCAAATTACAAAGTAGCAATTGGAATGCTTCAAGTTTGTTTTTCTTTCTAGGAATTACTATTATGGATTAAAATTACATAGATGTTTTGAACTCCTTAGTTTAAGAGAACTATTTAAATGTTAAATATTAAATTGTACCACGAAGACCAACAAAGTGTGGTGGGATACGCTACATGATTATGATTCATGGACTGCCACCAGTACTTCATCATAAAACTTCTAGAGCAGTTTCATAAACTCTGTATACTTGAAAGTGAAAAACTCCACTTCATATTTTAAGTTACATCTCCTTTCATATTATCCTTTGCCTTTAGATGCAAATATCATGCCCATGAGGGGTGAAGAGTTTGTGAAAGATGTCACTGAATGCAACATTTCCACACTAGTGAGTTATTTTAACAAACTGCTGCTAATGTACAGCTATCAACCAGTAGACCAGTGAGACTGATTTGAATTGGTATTAAAAAATCTTTATCAGATTCCTGTGCATAAAAATGTCGTCTTCTCTTACTAATAAGACAGGCATAGTTCTTATTTTATTAGGCTCTCCTTCACCTTCCTGTATATACATCTAATTTCATTGCAATTTTTCTAAAGAAAAACAGACTCCTGAGAATTCTATGAGATAAATATACCTCATTCTGTTTGTGTAGGTTATCATATCTAATTTTTTCATATGCTGAGCTTAATATCCTACAGCAGTGTCATAAGGGTTTTTAAATTTTATTAAACTAGCTTATTGTTAAATACTTGGATTTTTTAAAGGTTTATTTATTTATTTATTTAGAGAGTGAGAGCAAGTGGGGGAGGGGCAGAGAGAGAGGGAGAGACAGAATCCCAAGCAGGCTTTGTGCTGTCAGTGCAGAACCCAATGGGGGACTGAAACTCACAAACCATAAGATCATGACCTGAGCCGAAATCAAGAGTCGGACGCTCAGCCGACTGAGCCACCCTGCTGCCCCTAAATACTTGGATTTTTGAGTTGCACAAGAAAACATGGTCACAACATAGCTTTTATCAAATAATATGCCAAACATTAGTTACAATTCTCTTTGTCAGGAATATGCAAATTTTCAAGTTTTATTATTCTGAAAGCAGGTAAATTTCAGAGGTTTTCAAAAACATAATTATAGTTCCAATCTACTTTTCTCCAGTCAGCTATAAAGATGTCTTGATGCACATTCTTAAATGACTTGGTTTTATTTTATATGGACCTTGTGATCTGATTTGCATAGCCAAACCATCCTACAAGGGGATTCTCATTTTCTACTGACCTCAAACCACTATAAAGAACTTCATACTTAACAAAATACCCAGAAAATGCCTATGACTTTACAATATCCTTCTGACTCACCTTTCCTTTATGGGCTCATCTGAAGCTATACACCCACCTGCAGTTTCCAACGTAGCGAAACACCTACATACTCTTCCTAAAACAAAGTTTATTCAATTTGGCTGTTTTCTCACCAGATATGCCCTTCCTTCATCCCCTTCCACTTAAGCAAAACTTATAGAACTTTGGATGCCTACCTAACTTTGATGCCCACCTAAAATTGCATCTTCTCAAAGCAGTCCAAGGTGCCCACAAAAACCCTCAGTGATCTCCATGTCCTCTGTGCCTATAAGGCTTACTCTCTTTGTCACTCACTACAGTTATCAATAGGGTCTCTACATTTAGTGGTTTTATGCCTATTCAACAAAATGGTGAGTTCTTTGAAGTTAATGATCATGGTTCATGACTTCTTTGCATCTGCCATAGTCCTAAATTCAGAATTTTTCACATGGTAATCATGAATTTTTAAATCTAGAAAGAATCTTTAAGAAATAATTTCAACCATATTAGACAGATAAAACACCTAAACCTAAAAGGTTAAGGAAAGGCTGGAAATATATATACATATACATACAAGTGATAATGAATGCTGGATTTACTCGAGGGTTAGAAAGGATTTTAATGTTCTTCTCTTTATCAAATATCCTCTAAAACCATCAGAATAAACCAAAGAGCTTCTTAAAACACAGACTGAGGGGCCCGAAGCCCAGTGTTTCTGATTAGGTCTGTTTGAGGCCCAAGAATTTGCATCCCAAGCAGGTTCCCTGGTGATGCTGATACTACTGGTGTATGGACTACCTTTGGAATAGCATTGCTGTAAGATAAAATTCTGATATGTAAATGTTATCTTGACTATAGTTTTCTATTTTTGAAAAATAAGGATCATTTAAAACTGTTATATTAAATTTCCATCTTCTCGAAAACATACCAATAGTCTCTTTCTAACATGCTTTTAATTTGCTCTTAAGGATACCACTTCTACAATGATTTTATGATATTAATTATCAAAGCAAAAAAGTCACTGTTAAAGCTCCTTTCATTCACTTTAATCAAAATTCATATCTTACTAGAAGGGACAGCATGAGTGCCAATAAGGCAATGACCTTTTGTCTAAATTTAGTTCTCTCTCACAGGACTGAGAACAGGGCTGATTGTAACAATTTTATGGAAGGTAGTTTGGTGCTATATTTTGAAAGCTTTAAAAATGTATGTGACTCTCACTCCATACTCTAGCTTCTAGTGATTTATCCTGAGAAAAGAATAAAATAAGTGATCAGCGATGGAAATATTCTATATATGTACTCTGATTTAATGATAGTGAATCAGGTGTACAAATTTGTCAAAACTTATCAAATCATACTTTAAAAAGGTATGATTTTTGGGAGAAATTATACTTCAATGAAAGTAATGATGGTATTGAGTGGAAAATTGAGTGCAAAGTATTTGCCATGGCCTTTGCAGTGGGTGTTATACATATGTGGAGAAGGCCAATGGTTTCAAGGATATGTGTACCCCTAAAACTGAGAACTAGCCTTGCAACCATTTGTCTGGTTTGAAGTACCAGAGAGTCATAGTTACTTTAAAGACTCACCTGTTGAAAGTTCCCCAGAGAGGCAGAAAAGGTTGACACTTTGATAAGGCTTTCAGAAAGGCACAGTGGTCCAAGACCCAAGGTTTTTGATTGGATTCAAGCCATTGGCTAGAGTTTCATTCACTCGTTTGTCTGAGGCACTTTAAAGTTGAAAGAACTCAGTCTCAGGTGATTTCATTGTCACATCTCCCTCAGAGAGAGTGAAGCAAATAAAGAAATGGGCATGGCAGTTGTGTTCCTAAGGGACTCTCTTGGATGACAAATAGGTTTGCTATTTCTGCATCATCTTTCTGCTTTCTCGCCTGGATTGTCAGCTCACTGAGAATACTTATTCATCCTTCTGTCCTCTGGAGCCCTGCTTTACTCATAATTATTACTCAGTGATTATGTAACAGGATTGAAATAATTCCTTACTTTTGAGTTTGTATTTTGAAAACTTTCATTTCAGTCTACTGGAAAATTATCAATAATTTGGGAGTACATTAACAAGTATATTTGGAAGGTATTTCCAACAATATTAGAAATCATCTTTAAATTTTTTAATGTTTATTCATTTTTGAGAGAGAGAGAGAGAGAGAGAGAGCTCTCAGCACAGAGCCTGATGTGGGGCTCGAACCCACGAACTGTGAGATCATGACCCGAGCTAAAGTCAGACGCTTAATGAACTGAGCCACACAGGTGCCCCTAGAAATAATTTTTTAACAAAACTTTCAAAATAACATCTGTTTTCTTTTTAAGTGATTTTCAGATCAGATTTTCTTAATTTTAAAAGTAAAAAATAGGGTTTTCTTCCCTACATCCCAGAACTGCGGATGAATGTGGTTTCTAAAACTTTTGCCGAGTCATATATTTTCATTAGCCACAGTGATCATGCAGCTGAAGCTTTGCTATAGGCTATGTTAAAGATACATGAGGCAGAATATAAAATAGCTAGAATTTATTGTGTTATGTGGAATTGCAAAATTAAGGCTACCTGCTTTTTCAAAAATCTAAACACATATAAGCTTACTGAAAAGATGTTTTGAGGTCCAATCTTACAAATAAAATAAGTTATTTTTAGTTAAAACTCAAATAAAAGGCAACTATCAAGATGAGGTGATATTGAATGGGAAATACCTGCATTTGCGAGAATCTGCTAGTGTTCTTAATAGTTCATAGAACAAAGGTCATTACATCTAAGAGTATGTTACTATGGCAGATATACCCACAGCTATAACAGAAGGACATCTATAGGGAAAGAGCACTCTACTGCCTCTAATTGATTTCCTTTTGATTCCCATATAAAATCTAAATCCTGCTCATCACGTGGTTTTTGTTGAAAATTTAATTAACCTTAGGATTTTCTACCTTGTAATCTTTTTCACTGGTCCAGGCATTTAAAAACTTGCCTGTAATTTTGTATGGTGAAGTGTTTTTCACCTCATAAAGAAGGATAAGAATGTCTCTTATGTAATCTAAAATATGAGGTAGGCACTGTCAGAGATGGAGTGACTTGTCCAAGGCCACTCTGTTGATGGCCTGAGAGAGAGATTTAAATTCAGGTCTATCTGTCTCCAGAGCCCAAACATATATCATATATATCACAATTTAGACATTTGTACCTACTTCTTAAACGTTCTTATTTATTTCCAGTTGTCCTTCTTCATACCTCAGTCTAAATCTTGGACAAATTTCTTTTGAGCGAAATTGGTTTTAATTAGTTCTTAAGTCTTCCCTCTGGAGAACTCTTTCTAGAGTAAAAAACAATTAAATGTGCTATATAGCTTCCATAGCTATTTGTCTTACCTCAAATGTCATCCTCTCAAAAGAGGCTTTCCCTGACTCTCCTACTTACTGTTGCCCAGTTACTCTCTACCACCTCTCTCTATGGTGATTGCTGACTTTATTTTTTCAAACTATGTTTCTCTAACTAAACCTATATTACTTACTTGTTTACATTTGTCCTGTCTGTCTCTCCCTACAGAGACAGGTAGAATGTGGGCTATCTTGGATCATGACTCTCATCTGCTCAATTCCACTCTTCCCTTGGCATTTACGTTGGAGGCATGAACTAAGGCTCACTAGATGTTGGTTGAATGAGTAATGACTAGGTATTTGACAGTAGGCTAACAATTAGCAGGGTGGTGACATCATTCTCATACTTGGCTGCAGCTCTTCTGGGGAAAAAAAGCAGTATATTTTTGTTTCTAGTCACTACCTTCCTGCAGAGAGTGTTTCAAATGGGTTCTGGTGTCACCAGGCTGAAAATTATTGCCATTAATATGCTTCTGTTCTAGAAAGTTACATAAATGAGATAAAAGAGTAAAATATTATTCTCTTGGTTACATATGAGCAGTTTCTGTTGTAAGGTCTCCAAAACTGTTTTCTATGTGTATTCACAAGATACCACATTTTGTTTAATTATTAATTTTAGCCATTTGTAGACATTTACTGTTGGAGAAAAGTGAATATATTAAGAAGGAAATCAAAAATCAACTCTGAGGTTTTCTTTTTATAACTTAAAACCATTCACACAGTGTTTGGTTATACATGACTTTTTTCTCATTTCTTCTAAATCAAGCATGTATTTTTTTTCTATTGTTAAGTGAGCACTTATAGATTGTTTAATAAATGTGATTATAACCACACATTTAGAAGCTCAGTCACTTTTCAATGCTCTGTTATGGTAAACTGAGAAGAAGATTGACATTAAATATCATGGACAATTAACTGTTTCCTGGTGAATGATTTATGTTTATGGTATTTGTATTATACCATGTTTATTGATAATATTCTTTTCATGGTCTAAAAGTTGAAAGCAGGAATAAAGCACTTGGTAGATGAGATCATAAACTGTGATGGGAAGTTCTAATTGAAAACAGTACTGAAACAGAAAGAAACCCATGGGTCACTTTTTTATTCATTGCATTCATGCTGATGGTGACTGTGAAGCAGAGCCACCTATATTTGAATATGTGCATATGTAAGCATATATGCATATATGTAGCCTGAATTGTTTAAAAGTGCTTAAAGTGACTCTTAATAATATAATTTGTTATTCCTAATAATGCTTCTTAGAAGTAGGTGTTAGTTGTTTTCCACATTTTAAGAAAGAGTAAACTATAGCTCCCAGAGATTATATAACCTATCCAAGACTGAATAATTGATAAACAGTACAACTGGGCCTTGAATTCTGGTTATCTGACTGATATTTCACTACCTAAAAAGAATAGAAATTAAACAGGAAAAAAATAAGACAAAAGTCTTCAAATCACAATTTAACTTTTGATTTTAATTTGTCAATTGTATTAGCATATAGTTCTTAATAGTGTTCTTTTATTCTTTAATGTGAGGAGGCTCTAAGTCAATTTATTTTATGGTTATCATTAAAACTTGTTAACCCTTTAAAAAAAGTTAAAGTAAGACAATTACTATCTTAATTCAAGGTTTAGTTGCCGGCAACATAATCTACTCTAGTTAATTAATGGAAAAGTATTTATTTCAGGGTATTGATTAGCTTACAGGATTACTGGGAAAGCCAGTGTACCAGGCTTAACTGCCACCAAGCAGTATGATACTGAACCATCATACCAAGAAATCATTACATGGAGATTCATCTGTTGCTGCTTCCAGCATCTCAACTCTTATGGACCAGCAGCTTTAGCAGCTGCAAAAACATCATACCTCCACAACTGTGCTGGCTTCTTCAATACTCATTCTAGCTCTACAGTTCTTTATTTTTTTTTAATGTTTATTTATTTTTGAGAGAGAGAGAGAGAGCGAGCGAGTGGGAGAGAGCAGAGGAGGGGCAGAGAGACAGGGAGACACAGAATCTGAAGCAGGCTCCAGGCTCTGAGCTGTCAGCACAGAGCCTGACGCGGGGCTCGAACTCATGAACCATGAGATCATGACCTGAGCCGAAGTCGGACACTTAACCGACTGAGCCACCCAGGCGCCCCTCTAGCCCTACAATTCTTACTAGAAGCTATTTAGATTGTGGGAAGGTTACTGAATGTACTTATCAAAAGCTGTATCAACCATAATGCTGCAGAGTAACATATAAAACTCAGCGGCTTTAAATAATACTCATCTGTTTTTTCTCACACATCTACATTGTGGCTGAGGTTAACTGATGTCGGTGAGGCTTGATTGGGTGGCTCTGCTTCATAGGGTAGCCCTGGCTGGACTTGGCTCTTTGATAGGGATTGAATTCATTCTGAATCCAGTTGTATTCATTTTGGGGCTCAAGCTGAGGGGCAAGAGCTACCCAAGGGAAGCATTTTTCAAGGTGATGGCAGAAATTGGGAAAGCAAATAGAAACACAGTGTTTCTTTCAGCCTAGTGTCAGAATTGGCAATTATCACTTCTACATTTTTATGCTTTTGTCTAATACAAGTCTCATGGCAAGTCCAAAGTCAATATGAAGTACATTCCACCTCTAGTGGAAGGGACTACAAAGTCACATGGCAAAGGGAATAGGTAAAGGGAAGGATGAAGACCAGGGACTAATACTTAAATCTATCACACCAGAAATAATGTGTTGGGATTCTTCCCATGATAAAGGAAAGGCACAAGTTGGAGAACTATGAAAATGGAAAGTTTCAAAAATTGGGCTGTGACAAAGAAAAGAGGCATACTACATACATATAATGAATGTAATGGATAACCAAGAGAGTGCATTCTGTGTAGCTTGTATAAGCATAAATATTAAAACGTCAATGATATAATCTGGGTCACAATTGTGATTTCTATCAAAAGGTTTCTATATTTCATAAATAATATATGCATAAATTGTAGATGGCATCATAGGTATGAGTATATAAAAAACAATCTTACTGGGGCACCTGGGTGGCTCAGTCGGTTAAGCCTCTGACTCTAGATTTCAGCTCAGGTCATGATTTCACAGTCATGAGATCAAGCCTCCTGTCAGGCTCTGTGTGGACAGCAAGGAGACTGCTTGCAATTCTTTCTGTCCTTCCCATGGTTGCTCTCTCTCTCTTTCTCTCTCTCTCCCTCTCTCTTTCTCTGTCTTTCTCAAAGTAAACTTAAAAAATAAAGCATTCATGCCAACTGTTGCACCTTAATAAGACATAAACAAGATATGTATGAAATTGACGATGAGATTTAAAGCTGAAATAAGTTGATGCTTCTGGACATTATTCATTTAAGTCTGTTATGTAGCAGATATGTGGCTATGTGCCGAGGATAAGGAGAGGACACTGATTAAGTTTCTGGTGGTATAATCTTGTGCATACACAGAAGAATAGTAACACAGGCTCCAGGATATAAGTTGAACAAGAAGTAAAATATCATTACTTAAGAAATGAAAATCAGTATTATGAACCTGAGGAATTAACAGATCATTCAGTTTGTAAGATTCAACTCCTTGGCCTCAAGAGATTCTAAATGATGTGATTGCTCCAGCTGCAGCTTTAGCTCTTGTTGAAGTTCCTGGCCCCCTTTCCACGGTTCATGAAACATTCTGTGATCATTTGTTTTCCAAGACCAGTCAGTACTTTGCCAGTCTCAGTTAGTCATGATTTTATAATCCTAGATTGGTGGAGTCTTCTGTCATGTAAAAATACTATCATGTAGGGGGAAGGAAGAGAAATAGTTCTGTAATTTCCTCTTCTTTCCCAATACTGGGGAGGACCTTCATTTCAAAGATTGGAAATGTTAGACCGTCTTTCCTTGCCAAGGGAAAAATCAAGCTACAACTGCATAGCAATGTATGGCATTACGGTATTGGTTACACCAATTAGAAAAAGGCCAGTAAATTCAAGAGATGATAAAACTATAAAAAAGATGAAAAGGTAAATATAAATAATTACCTTATATATGATTTCTTTAAGCACTGAGTTGTAAAAGGCTGCTGAAAAAGTTTTAATTTTAATTTGGTTTCACCAGGTATAAGAGAGTTCTATTTTCTATTACTCTAATATATTTTACTTACAGCTATGCTTATTTTATGATTATTTTAAATCATTTTAAATATTTTGAGTACCATAAAACATTTTATGTTGTATTTAAGAACTTAGTCTATGAACTACATCATTTAAAAATGCTAACTGCCCTAATATTCAAGTGCTTAAAATTCTTCCCCCAAAGCAGAAAAATACCCCTAATTTTACAGTGGATAATAATGGAAGAAAAAGAACGCTCTATAAGAAATTGAGTTGTTAAAGAGTATTCAGGAATGTGCAGGATACCATTATATAGAGATGAACACCCCAATTATCAAAATCAGCAAATGATCATGCAACCTCTACTTTTCGGTTACGCTAGTTTCATTTTTTAAATACACTCTATAATAAATGCATTATGGTTAAAAATTTAGGGAATAGTTACCTGTGTACTGCTTAAAATCATCTCAGGTGCCGGTAAGAATATGCATACCACATGTGTTCAAGTAAGCAATTGGGAATGATACAGTTAGATTTGTATTTTGACCAAGCACTTGACAGCTAAGTGAAGAATTGGTTTCTCCTATTATTTTTTTCAAAACTTCTAGGCTTTTACTTTTTTAATTAATAACATTTACTTTTTAGAGCACTTTTAGGTTCACAGCAAATTGCAGAAAGTGCATAGAGTTTCTATATATTCCTTGTACACACACAACTACACACACACACCTACACACACACACCCTCCCCCACTATCAGTATCTCCCACCAGAGTAATTTATTACATTTGTTAGAACTGATGAACCTCCATTGACACATCGTTATCACCTAAAGTTCATAAATTACATTAATGTTCACTTCTTTTTATTTATTTTTTTAATTTTAATTTCAGTCAGTGTTCTTTACACTCAGTGCTAAATCAGTATCAGGTGTACAGTATAGTGATTTAGCAATTCTATACATTGGTCAGTGCTCTGTACTCTTAATCCTCCTCACCTATTTCACCCAACCCCTGACCTATCTCCCCTCTGGTAACCATCAGTTTATTCTCTCTAGTTAAAAAAGTCTGTGTTTTGGAGACGCCTGGGTGGCTCGGTCCGTTCAGCATCCGACTTCAGCTCAGGTCATGATCTCACTATTTGTAGTTCAAGCCCTGCATCAGGCTCTGTACTGACAGCTCTGAGTCTGGAGCCTGCTTCAGATTCTGTGTTTCCCCCTCTCCCTGCCCCTCCCCTGCTCACAGTCTATCTCTCTGTCCCTCTCAAAAATAAATAAACATTAAAATTTTTTAAGTCTTTTTTTGTTGTTGTTAATCTTTTTTCTTTATTCATTTGCTTTGTTTCTTAAATTCAACATAGGAGTGAAATCATATGGTATATAGCTTTCTCTGACTGACATTCACTTAACATAACCTAATACTCTCTAGCTCTATCCACACTGTTGCAAATGGAAAGATTTCTTTTTTCTTTATGGCTAATATTCTATTGTGTGTGTGTGTGTGTGTGTGTACACACACACACCATATCTTCTTTATCCATTCATCAATTGATTAACATTTGGGTTCTTTCCATAATTTGGCTATTGTTGATAATGCTGCTATAAACATGGGGCATATATCCTTCCAAATTAGTGTTTTCATATTTGGGTAAATACACAGTAGTGTGATTACTGGATCACATGGTTGTTCTATTTTTAATTTTTTTAGGAACTTCCTTACTGTTTATCACAATAGTTTCACCAGTTTACAATTCTACTCACAGCACATGAGGGTTCCTTTTTTCTCCACATCCTCACCAACTCCTGTTGTTTCCTGTGTTGTTAAATTTATTTATTCTGACTGGTGGGAGGAGATACTTCATTGTAGTTTTGATTTGGATTTCCCTGATGATGAGTGATGTTGACCATCTTTTCATGTGTTTTTTAGTCATCTGTATGTCTTCTTTAAAAAAAAAAGTTTATTTATTTATTTTTGAGAGGGGGTAGAGGCAGAGAGAGAGGGAGAGAATCTCAAGCAGACTCCGTGCTGTCAACACAGAGCCAGATGTGGGGCTTCATCTCACCAACTGTGAGATCATGACCTGAGTCAAAATCAAGAGACAGATGCTTAACCGACTGAGCCACCCAGGTGCCCCAATCATTTGTATGTCTTCTATGGAAAAATGTTTATTCATGTCTTCTGCCCATTTTTAAACTAGATTATTTGGTTTTGGGGTGTTGAGTTTTATAAGCTCTTTATATATTTTAGATACCCTTTATCAGATATGTCATTTGCAAATATCTTCTGCCATTCCATAGGTTGCCTTTTATTTTGTTGATTGTTTCCTTCACTGTACAGAAGCTTTTTATATTGATGGAATTCCAATAGGTTACTTTTGCTCTTGGTTCCCTTGCCTCAGTAAGGGAAACCATACCTAGTAAGAAGTTGCTATGGCTGATGTCAAAGAGGTTACTGCCTATGTTCTCCTCTAGGATTTTGATGGTTTTCTGTCTCAAATTTAGGTCTTGAATCCATTTTGAATTTGTTTTTGTGTATGGTGTACGAAAGTGGTCCAGTTTCATTCTTTTGCTTGAGTCAATTTTTCTGTGTGGTGTAAGAAAGTGGTCCAGTTTCAGTATTTTGCATGTAGCCATCCAGTTTTCCCAATGCCATTCGTTGAAAAGACAGTCTTTTTCCCATCTCATATGCTTTGTTGAAGATTAATTGACCCTATTATCATGGGTTTATTTCTGGGCTCTCTATTCTCTATTCTGTTGATCTATGTGTCTCTTTTTCTGCCAGTGTAATACTGTTTTGATTATTAAACTTTGTAGTATATCTTGATATCTGAAATTATGATATCTCCAATTTTGTTATTCTTTTTAAAGGTTGTTTTGGCAAATTTTAAGATTATTTCTTCTAGTTCTGTGAAAAATGCTGTTGATATTTTGATAAAGTTTACTTTAAATTTGTAGATGGCTTTGGGAAATATGGACATTTTAAGAATATTTGATCTTCTAACCTATGAACATGAAATGTCTTTAGTTGTATCATCTTCAAATGTTTTCATCAATTTTTTACAGTTTTTAGAGACAGGCCTTTCACCTCCTTGGTTAAGTTTATTCATATATATTTTATTATTTTTGCTACAATTTTAAATGGGATTGTTTTCTTAATTTCTCTTTCTGCTATTTTATTATTAGTGCATAGAAATGCAATGGATTTCTGTACATTGATTTTGTATCCTGTGACCTTACTGAATTCATTTGTCAGTTCTTGTATTTTTTGCTGGAGTCTTTAGTTTTTTCTCCATATAATATCATGCAATCTGACAATAGTGAAAGTTTTACTTCTTACTTACCAATCTGTATGCCTTTTATTTCTTTTTGTTGTCTGATTGCTGTGGCTAGGACTTCCAGTACTATGCTGAGTAAAAGTGGTGAGAGTGGGAATCCTCGTCATCCTGACCCTAAGGGAAAAAGCTGTTTTTCTCTACTGAGTATGATGTTAGCTTGGGTTTGTCATGGATGGACTATTATGTTGAGGTATATTCCCTGTAAACCTACTTTGTTAAGGGTTTTTATCATTAGCGGATATTGAACTTTGTCAAATGGTTTTTCTCTATTGAAATGTCACATGATTTTTATTCTTTCTCTCGGTGTGATATATCATATTGACTGATTTGCAAATATTGAACTACCCTTGATTCCCAGGAATAAACCTCACTTGATCATTGAGAATGATGTTCTTAATGTATTGTTTGATCAGTTTCCTAATATTTTGTTGAGGACTTTTGCATCTGTATTCATCAGAAATATTGGCTTGTTCTCTGTTTTTAATAAAGTCTATCTGATTTTGATATCAGGGTAATGATGACTTCATAGAATGAATTTGGAAGCTTTCCTTCCTCTTCTATTTTTTTGGGACAGTTTCGGAAGAATGGGATTAACTCTTCTTTAAATATTTGGTAGAATTCATATATGAAGCTATGTGGTCCTGGAGTTTTGTTTGTTGGGAGTTTATTGATTACTGCTTCAATTTCATTGCTGATAATCCCAGTTTGTTCAAGTTTTCTGTTTCTTCCTGCTTCAGTTTTGGTAACTTACAGGATTTTAGGAATTTATCCATTTATTCTAGGTTGTTTAATTTGGTGGCATATACTTTTTTATAATATTCTCTTACAGTGGTTTGTATGTCTTCAGTGTTGGTTCTTATTTCTCCTCTTTCATTTCTAATTCTGTTTGAGTCCTCTCTCTTTCCTTCCTTCCTTCCTTCCTTCCTTCCTTCCTTCCTTCCTTCCTTCCTTTCTTTCTTTTTCTTTCTTTCTTTCTTTCTTTTTCTTTCTCTTTCTTTCTTTCTTTCTTTCTTTCTTTCTTTCTTTCTTTCTTTCATGAATCCTTTCAGAGAATCATCTCCTGGTTTCATTGATCTGTTCTATTGTTGTTTTTTTAAATTTCTATTTTCTTTCTGCTTCTGCTCTAATCTTTATTATTTCCTTCTTTCTACTGGTTTTGGGTTTTGCTTATTCTTTTTCTAGCTCTTTTAGGTGTAATGTCAGGTTGTTTATAATTTTTCTCTTAAGGTAAACCTACATTGCTATAAACTTCCCTCTAAAAACAGCTTTTGCTGGATCCTGAAGATTTGAACCATTTTTTTTTCTTTTTGTTTGTCTCCAAGTACTTTTTGATTTCCTTTGTGATTTCTTGGTTGACTCATTCATTGTTTAGGAACATGTTATTTAACATATATGTATTTGTGTTTTTTACAAATTTTTTCTTGTGGTCGATTTCTAATTTCATAGTGCTGTGGTCAGAAAAGATGCATGGTATGACTTTTTTTTTTAATTGGTTGAGCCTTTTTTTGTGGCCTAACATGTGATCTATTCTGGGACATCTTACATGTGCACTTGGAAAGAATGTGTATTCTGCTCTTTTAGGATAGAATGTTCTGAATCCATCTGTTCCAATGTATCATTCAAAGCCATTGTTTCCTTATTGATTTTTTGTTTCAATGATCTTTCCATATATGTTAATAGGGTATTAAAGACACAATTATTGTTTCACTATCAATTAGTTCTTTATGTTTGTTATTACCTGCTTTGTGTATTTGGGTGTATCCATGTTAGGTGTATAAATATTTACAATTGTTATATCTTCTTGTTGGACTGTTCCCTTTATGATTATATAGTGTCTTTCTTTGGCCCTTGTTACAGTCTTTGTTTTAAAGTCTATTTGGTCCAATATAAGTATTGCTACCTCGGCTTTCCTTCCACTTCCATTTGCATGATAAATGTTCTTGCCTTCCTTTATTTTCAATCTGCCTGTGTCTTTAGCTCTGAAATGAGTCTTTGTAGTCAGCTTATAAATGAGTCTTGCTTTTTTATCCATTCCATCATCCTATGTCTTTTGATTGGAGTTTTTACTGAATTTACATTAAATGTAATTATTGATAGGTTTGTACTTGTTGCCATTTTGTTATGTGTTGTATGGTTGTTTTTGTAGTTTTTCCCTATTCTGCTCTTCTCTTGTTCTCTTGTCTCATGGTTTGCTGGCTTTCTTTTTGATTTTTAACTAGTTTTTGATTTGTGGTTACAATTAGGTTAATATATAATATATTATGCATATAGCAGCCTATATTAACTTGATGGTCACTTAAGATTGAACCCATTCATTACTCCTCTCCCCCCACCATTTTTCAGGTATATGGTATCATAATTTACATCATTTTATTTTGTGAATCCCTTGACTGATTTATATAAATATACTTAATTTTAATACTTTTGTGCTTCCTACTCTTCTTACTTCTCCTTATGGTCTTTTGATAAAGAGTCCCCTTTAACATTTCTTGTAGGGTGGTTTAGTGGTGATGAATTATTTTAGCTTTCATTTGTCCTGAAAACTCTTTATTTCTCCTTCTATTCTGGATGATAACCTTGTGGAATAAAGTATTCTTGGCTGCAGGGTTTTTTCCTTTCAATATTTTGAATATATCATGCCACTCCCATGCTTGCAAAATTCCTGCTGAAAAATCAGCTGATAGCTTTATAGAGTTCCCCTTGTATGTAACTGTTTTCTTTTCTCTTTCTACTTTAAAAACTCTGCCTTTATTACTTTTGCCATTTTAATTACTGTGTGTCTTGGTGGACATTTTACCATTCCAGATGTGTCTCCTATTTGTCTTGGTGGACACACAGTAATTACTTGGTGTCCTTGGGTTTATTTTGTTGGGAGCTCTCTGTGCCCCCTGGATCTGGATTTCTTCTTCCTTCCCTAGATTCAGGTATTTGGAGATATTATTTCTTCAAATAAAATTTCTCCCTCCTTTTCTCTCTCTCTTCTCTTTCTGGGGTCCTTATAATGTGAATGTTATTACACCTGATGGTGTCACTGAGTTTTCTTAGTCTATTTTCATTTTTTATTATATTTTTCTATTTTGTTCAGCCTAATTGCTTTCCATTATGGATCCATTCTTCTGCTTCTTCTAATCTACTATTTATTCCTTCTGGTATATTTTTAATTTCAGTTATTTACTTCTTAACCTCTGATTTTTTTTTTATGTTTTTGATCTCTTTATTTAAGGTCTCACTGAGTTCCTCCACTCTTAAGTCCAGTGAGTATCTTTATGACTATTACTTTAAATTCTCTAACAGGCATATTATTTATACATTTTGTTTAACTGCCTTGATGTAATTTTGATCTGTTGTTTCATTTGGGACATATTCCTCTGTCTCCTCATTTTGTCTTTCTGTGTCTGCTTCTGTGTGTTAGGAAAGTCAGCCCCATCTCCTGTTCTTTACAATGGTGGCCTTATGAAGAAGAGGTCCTGTAGTGCTCTACAGTGTAGTGTCCCCTGTTCAGTAGAACTTGGTGCTTTGTGGTGTCTCCTATTTGTGTTGCACATAACCTAGTGTTGTGGCTGAGACACTTTTGCCTTCAGTCCAGTCATCTACAATGGTTCTCTTTGGCTGTTGTGGCCAGGGTCTTGTCCCTGTACTGTTAGTGGGCCAGCCTGGGACTGCCTTAGGCTTTGGCTGAGTCAGACAAGGCATTTGCTAGAGATGCAGTTAGGACTGAACTGCAGGATGCATTCTCATGTTGCCCTAGGAAACTTTCATTGGTGGGTTAGGCCTGCAGTCATACCTGATGTCTGTCCCCAGCCCACTGCTGGGACTGCAGTTGGAGTGGTGTGTGTAGTTATCTTCCCCTCTCCCTGACGCAGAAGTCCCTTTAAAGTGGTGCTGGCCCTTGTCAGGGCTACTTTCACACTGCCAGGCTTGTGGCACTGCTTTGGTTGGGCTCCCTCCAGGGGAGGTCCACAGAAGAACTAGGGGGTGGGGCATGCAGTGCCAGCAAGATCCATGCTGTTCTGCCATTGGAGGGGAACTCCAGCTAAGGCTTTCCAGGTTGGAGGGGACAGATCTGCAGAAGTATGCAGAGGATGAATTGTGCTGTTAGCAAATGTACTGGAGAGTATCGATATTGTACATTCTTACAGGTGTCTGTATCTAGACTGTGGGGCAGAGGATGGAATTGGTGCTCACCAACTCTTTTTTTCTTTTGGAGAAGTTTCCCAAAGATCTCTGCCCCTCCAGCACATGCTCTGAGATTAGTAAATAAATCTTATTCCCATATACCCTAGGAGTTTTTGAAACGGCTGCTTCTATGCTATATCTCAGTGGGGCTGTTTGTTGCATTACCTCTTTAAGGGCAGGGACTCTGCCCTCCCACCTCTCCCAGAGCCTACCTCATTGGTTTTTACCATTCCAGATGTTAAGCCCCACTGATAGTTAGGCTCCTCTCGTTTTCACAGCCAAATGTTATGGGGATTTGTCTTCTACGTATGAGTTTTCCTGACTGGTGTGGGAGTCTGCTCATCTCCCTGCTCCATGTCTATTGTGTGCCTCCCTCCTGCTGACAGTCCCATAGATCTGTTTGGGTCCTGACCTCATCTCCACCTTCCTACCCTCTTTCATGTGGCATCTTCTCTACCTATAACTGTGGAGAGTCTGTTCTTTGGATCATTTTTTGTGTTGCTTACACTGATGTGGGTGTCACCTAGTTGTATCCATGAGATTAGATGAGCTTAGGATCCTCCTACCCTGCCATCTTCCCTGGAAGTCAGTCTGTGAACAGTTTTCAATAAGGTTCACTCTTGATGTTGATGTTGTACATTCTGTGCATTTTGACAAACACAAATTATATGTATCCACCATTGCAGTATCATGCAGAATAGTTTCAGGGCCCTAAAAATCCTCAGTGTACTGTCTATTTACTCTTACTTCCTACATAAATGCTGTTTAACACTAATCTTTTCATTGTCTTTATAGTTTTGCCTTTTCCAAAATGTCATATAGTTGGATTTGTATGTTATGTAGCTCTTACAGACTGGTTTCTTTCACTTAGTAATAAACATCTAAGTTTCTTCTATGTCTATTCATAGTTTCATAATTCATTTCTTTTTAGCACTGAATACAATTCCACTGTCTGGATGTACCACAGTTTATGCATTCACCTACTGAAGGCCATTTTTCTTACTTTCAAATTTTTGCAATTGTGAATAAAACTGCTATGAACAGTTCAGGTATTTCTGTTGATAGAAATTTTCACTCCTTGAGTAAATACCAAAGAATGCAATTCCTGGATCATATGATAAGAGTATATTTTGCCTTGTAAGAAACTGCCAAGCTGTCTTCCGAAGTGTTTGAATCATTTTGCATTTCCACCAGCAATGTATGAAAATCCCTATTGCTCCACATCCTCACCAGCATTTGGTATAGTCAGTGTTTTAGATTTTGATGATTCTGATATAGGTATGTATTAGAATCTTACTTAATTTTCAATTCCCTGATGACAGGCTATGTTGAACGTATTTTCATATGCCTACTTGACATCTGTATATCTTCTTTGTTCTTCTTTGTGTCTATTCCCCTTTTCTTAATGTTATTTTATTTATCTTGAGAGAAAGTGCACACAAGTGAAGGAAAGGCAGAGAAATGGGGAGAGAGAGAGAGAGAGAGAGAGAGAGAGAGAGAGAGAGAGGGAGAATCCCAAGTGGGCTCCATACTGTCATTGCAGTGTCCAAGGAGGAGCTCAATCCCATGATCCATGAGATCATGACCTGAGGCTAAAATCAAGAGTTGGACGCCTAACTGACTAACCCATCTCGGCACTCATATTCACATATTTTGCCCATTATTTAATCAAATTGTTTATATCCTTTTTGTTGAGCTTTAAAAGTATGTTTTATATTTTGAATAACAGACCTTCTGTAGGTATGTCTTCTCCAAATATGTTCTCCCAGTGTGTGGCTTATCCTTTCATTCTCTTGACAGTGTCTTTTATAGAGCAGAAGTTCTTAATTTCAGTGAAATCAAGCTTATTAATTCCTTTTGTCATTGATCATTCATTTGGTGTTGTATCCAAACACCAGGTTAGGTTTTCTCCTGTAATCTAAGAATTTTATAGTCTTTCATTTTACATTTAGGCCTATGATCAATTCTGAGTTAATTTTTGTAAAAACTATAAGGTCTGTGTCCAGATTCTTTTTTTGCATGTGGATGTCCAATATTGTTCCAGTACTGTTTGTTGAAAATACTGTATTGTATTACCTTTGCTCCTTTGTCAGAGATAAGTTAGCATATTTATGTGAATCTATTTATGGATTTATCATTCTGTTCCATTGATTAATCTGTCTATTCTTTCACTGCTACCACAGTTTTGATTACTACATTTTTATACTAAGTCTTAAAGTAGTAGTAGTGTCAGTCCTCTGACTTTATTCTTCTCCTTCAATATTGAGTTGGTTCATCTGGATCTTATGCCTTTCCATATAAACTTTTTAGAATCAATTTATTGATATACACAAAATAACTTGTTAGCATTTGATTTGGATTATGTTGAATCTTTAGACTGAGTTGAGGAGAACTAGATCATGAAAGTGTTTAGTCTTCCTATCCATGAATTTGCCTTATAACCTTACTTTTCTGATGGATCAAGGAAAGTTGTTGATTTTTCAGTTTTTTTATAGCTTTGTACTTGCTATTAGGATTTTACTTGCTGTAAGTACTTTTACTTAGAAGTGTGAGGACTTCTAAGCTCCTTACGTGTGAACCAGAAACCAGAAGCTCTTAGTTGTACTTTAAAAGGCTAATGAAAATAAAAAATTCAAAATGGCAAAATATTATAGAAATACCTTAGAGATATTCTGGATTTGGTTCCAGATGACTACAATAAGGCAAATATCACAGAAAAGTGAGTCAAATGAATTTTTGGTGTCCCAGTGCATATAAAAATTATGTTTACACTATCCTGTAGCCTGTTAAGTAGATAATAGCATTATGTCTAAAAAACAATGTATATACCTTAATTTAAAAATTACATTATTGCAAAAAAAATACTAACCATCATTTGAACTTTCAGTGGGCCCAAATCACTTATCAAAGACAACTATAACATATACAATAATAATGAAAACGTTTGAAATATTGTGAGAATTACCAAAATGTGACATAGAGACACAAAGTGAGGAAATGCTATTGAAAAAAATGGCATTGATAGACTTGCTCGATGGAGGGTTGCCACAAAACTACAAGTGTAAAAAACTTCAATTTGTAAAAACAAACAAACAAAAAACAGAAAAACCCACAATATCTTTATTGCAAAGAGCAATAGAGCAGAGCACAGTAAAACAAGTATAGCTATTTTATAACTTTTGTTAAACATATTTTTCCAGGAACAAATTAAAGTTGAGCAGACCAACCAAAGTATGGTAGAAAACCATAGACTATTACTACAGGACCTATACAAATTGGTTATAGAGAATCCATATTCTCTGTGAATTTTGTGATTGAATCAACTCTAGCAACTATGATAATCAGTGGGTAAACTTTATTTTTTAAGATTTTTAAAAGTTTTATTTATTTATTTTGAGAGAGACAGAGACAGCATGAGTTGGGGACTGGGGGAGAGAGAGGAGAGAGAGAATCCCAAGCAGGCTCCACGCTGCCTGTGCAGAGCCAGATGTAGGGCTTGAATTCACGAAACCACGAGATCATGACCTGAGCCAATATCGAGAGTCAGGTGCTTAACCAGCTGAGCCACCCAGGCACCCCTCAGTGGGTAAATTTTAAATGACGATTTACTTTGAAATAGTTTCAGGTAAACTGAAATAAATTTTATGTTGAAAACATTATATCAGTGAGGAAACAAAAACTTCTCTAACAGAAGCTTTTTAGAGGAATATGTCTTACTTTTCCTTTTATATTTTTGTTTTGTTTTGTTTTATTCTATCTTATTTTATTTTATTTATTTAATTAAATTTAATTTTGGTTTTTGCTCTTGCCAAACAGGATGCCATCATGAATCCTCTTCAGGTAAGACTTAATAGAAAATCAATACTCAAGTCTCATGAATATACTTTTTATGATAGGCAGTTGCATAAAGTATACCTCAACAGGATATTAAAAGCTCTGGAAATTCATAGAACATTGCTTTTTAGATTCATAGACTTCAACTTATATGTTATCTATCACAGAAAGAATTTCTGGAAGAATTAGCATCCAATTATTACAGGAACTTGGCACTTGGGTATGTCTTTAAAGGTCACCCATTCTATTCTGTTAGCCTCTGAGTAAAATAATTGAGACAGATGTAAGTAAAATTTGTTTACAAAATTCTCTAGAATATTCAAAGACAATTCTTGAGCTTTCTTCAGTACCACATACCAGATCTTAACAATTCTTGCTGTTAAGAAAGTATACCAAATACCTAAACTAAATCATTACTATAATATTAATTCAATTCTTTTGTATACTTCCATGGACATGAAGCTGCTATCCTTGGAGACAATGTAAGAATCTTTGACAACCAGGGGTGCCTGTGCTGCTCAGTCAGTTGAGTGTCCGACTTCAGCTCAGGTCATGATCTCCCAACTCGTGGGTTTGAGCCCCTAGTCGGGCTCTGTGCTCAAGGCTCAGAGCCTGTAGCCTGCTTCAAATTCTGTGTCTTCCTCTCTCTCTGCCCCTTCCCCACTTGCACTCTGTCTGTCTGTCTCTCTCAAAATAAATAAACATTAAAACACTTTTTTAAATAAAAAATATTTTTTTAAAAAATCTTTGACAACCAATGAGAACTTTTAAAAATGTTCTTATTATTTTTAGGTTCACTCATTAATTTGCTCAAGCAAGAGCTTTGAGGAGTCAGATTATCTTTAACTCAAATCTTGATTCTCCCAGTTCCCTGCTACTGGAGCCATGAACAAGTTATCTAGTGTTTCAGAGCCTCAATTTCCTCACCTGTAAAATGGGGATAACAATTCCAATAATTCCAAAGATAATAATTCCACCAGATTGTGGTGAGGATGTAAGACAAAACATATGTGAACTGCTTAGATGATATCTGGCACGTAGTAAGCACTCCTAAGTGCAATAGCTTCTGTGGTTGCATTTATAACTATTATTTGATTAAATCATGCATCCATTAAAATTCGGCAAACATTTATTATGTACCTTCAACATTATAGTCACTCTGTTAACTGTTATTGACTTGTGCTGCCGAATTGGGTTAAATTAACATAATCTATTATTTATTTTATAAAAAAAATGTTCCTGGTCCTATAACAATATCTATTCTACCCTTCACCACCCCCACCCCAACCCACACTCACCACTAAATTTAAGAGTATGCCAATTTATATTCATAAATTTATTTTCTTTTATGGGCTTAATTCAGAACTGGAGCTTCTTTCTCAATTTAAACACTGTTTTCCTTCCTTTCTTTTACGCTAAATACATTGTGTCAGTTTCTCTTGTTGGGAAAAGTGCATGCTTTGAATTCATGTTGATTTGGTTCCCAGACTTAGCTCTACCATTTATTTGCCCAGAAACTTGGATTATTATGCAGCCTCCCTAACACTGTTTCTTCAGCTTTTGCAGACATAATACCAATTTCAGTGAATGGCCCTGAGACTTAAATACGAGAGATAATATTACCTAGCTTACTACCTGATGCTGAGTCGGCTTTTGGTATATGGTAGTTATTATTATTCAGTGAAATAACCTAAAATCAGGCATAATTTTTAATCTGCATGTGTCATTTCTCCTATATTTAAATTTTTTCATTAGAGTCTTATTTTGACAGTTGTCATAACTTTTAAAATCATTTTGTTAAAGAAATTGCCTATTAGAAGAGCAGCATACTACACAATCTTAGTATTCTATTGTCAGATGAAGACCTGATGAAAAACAGTTGAAAAAATTTTAAATGGAAATCAGGTGTTAAAAGTTTAATTAGAAAAATTCATCCCTTATACATGGGCTAATGTAGACCATGGCAAGCCGCTTAATTGTTGATTCTAGGGCCATTTTTACATTGTCAATATCCTATTTAGTAATCTTGGGGGAAATAGCATCAAAAGCAGACAAAGAAAAATGTTTCACTTTCCTGCAGCTGATTCCCGTGATTGCCTGACGTTTAGTTACATTTGGGCATCTGTCTCAGGAACTCCCATTGTCTGGAACCATATGCAAACTGAAGTGTGCATTGGGGTATAGACATGAGGACAGAATTTACACTTGGATATGCCATTCGACAGCAACGGGAGAAGCTGGACAAGCCTGGGATACTTCATACAGTTCATTTAATGAACTGTTACTTTATTATTTTGTAAAGCTTCTGTAATGCACATTTATGATATAAAAAGTGCCTTGCATACTGCTTCATCGGAAGGGGACCTCATTTAGATTAACCTGTGACTTCAACAGCAGGTGGTAGAATGAACCAACTGCTTCAATTACTGCTTTTGCGCATGACTTTCATGTGTTGCTAAGATTATCAGAGGAACCTGATTACATCCCCTTAGACACTATTGTTGGCACGATGATTAAGCTGTTATTTTTTTTTTTTTTTTAAGACTGGGAACCTAAAAAGCTTTTTGGCATGAGGCAAAAGCACTGTGTGTAGAGATCAGTTAAGATAGTGTGTATCATTGCCCTGTAGCTTATCTCCACATATACAGCTCCCTGGTGGATCCCTATGATAAACATTATTGGAACAATTAGCTGCTGCTGACACAGAATCCAGACACAATAGCCATGGCCAGCAGCACAGAGCCAAAAATTATGGAGCCAAAAACCATAAAAAGCAACACCAAGCTAGTCTCCCCATTCAACTGCTGTCATAAAACCCTCCCAGTGCTATGTTTGCATAGCTGGCCTCACCGATATGGCACCGTTAACACAAAAGAAGAAGCTGCGGCACTTGTCTTTGTTTAGCTGAAATTACAAGTCATTGAATTAGTATGTCATCTTTATTGTGCTGTCATGCAGCGGAGGTGAGGAAGGCTCCGTAATGGATGGGAGAGTTTGATGGCCTGAAAGACAGGCTCACAGATGGTTGTCGATATAAAACAGTTTCCCCCCCCCCTTTAAAAAAAAAAACAAAGAAGAAGAAAGGAAGGGGGGAAAAGCAAAAAAGCCTGTTTGGAATAGATCCTCAGTGATTTGTGTGCAATACCAAGCAATATTCATACCAGTCTCATATGTAAGAACTTTGGTGGCCTCGAGTATACGACAGGGGCATAAATGCAGGCATTCCTGAGGAATGCAGTGTGATTTAAATAAAAGTGATGCAGCATTTTAGCATCTTAGCTAGTAGTTATTGCCCTGGGGAAGTTTTTCTCATCGTATTTCTAAACAATTGTAAATGGTTAGATAATGTGAATGGGATGGGATAGGAATTTTAAATATAAAGAGTGAGAGTTTTGACCATTCTTATTAAAAGATATTTAAAGTGCTTCACTTGTATGATTAAATATATTTTGTTTGGGGTATTGTACTGTCTAATAATAAAAGAGTGTTTGGGATGAATGTGGCTTAAAATATTTGTAATTTAGTAATTTCTTTCTTTATCTCTAGATTTTAGTTTTATTTACATCATTGGACAGGTATACTATATATATTTCAGATCACTGAAATAACAAACTAAATTTCAACTTTAAAGTCTAAAATGTTCTGTCCTTTTTGACACAGTTACTAAAAAGTTTGACCCAGTCTAAAAGGCATTGTTCTGAATCTCATTCCTTAAAAGAGGAAGCATTCTTCACCAGTATTTCATTTCATGTGGGACTCTAATCTGCCAAACATTTAGGGCAATGTTTTAATTAAGGAGCAAACTGGGTACACCTAATAGTGTGTAGAATTTTTAATGTACTGGTAATTATTTTGGGTCACGTTTGCCTTTTATTTTTTTCTCTTGTGGACAAGAAGAACAAGAGAAAAATTAAAGACCTGATTTTCTGTGATAAAATTGAGACATATGCATGGCCATATATAAAAACTTCTAATGGGAATAATATAAATGTGAACATATATTTTAAAAATACACTTAACTCACATGTAAGGAAACTCTAAGAGCTGAAAATAAAAAATTGTTTAATGGAAGATATTAGATCTGTTCATGAATGTGCATATTTCTCTTGAAATGTGAAAAATGCTTTCCAAATATGTCTAAAATAGTGTTTGCATCTTCCAAAAGAGCTGTATGAAGGAGAAATAAGGAATTAAATGCCTAGTTGGGGCTCTAAATTTATCTATATATTTAGCAACATTGTTACATTTATTGACTTCTATTTAATGCTTATTTCATCTTTATTTGAAGATTCTGATGCTGTCTCTTGCAGTTTGTTATGAAAAGCACCCTTTTTGGAAAATATTATTTGTATGTGTGTATGTGTATATTTTTTGTGTGAGTTAGAGGTACGGCAAAAGATTATGGACTTTACAATTAATCAGATCTGGATTTGATTCTAATCTTTGTCACTTGTTAACTGTATTACCTTGAACAGATTATATAACCTCTTGGCATCTGACTTTCCTATTTGTAAATATGAGTGTGGATGAATGGGTAATGAGCGGGGATGAAAGCAGCAGGCAGCAGTGACTTGGGCAGCAGGTGACCAGGCCACAGCTTGGAAATGAGTTTTCTAGGCTTCAAGGTTACAAGGCACTTACCCTAGTATCCTAATGTTATTATTGTAAGGTCTAGGACCAACAAACTCAGGTTCTGAAACAGGAGCGAAACATGGAGGTTTGAGATTTGGGTGCAGAAAAATACAAGGTCAGAGAAGAACCAACAGAATGACAGCTTGATGGTGACTGTCAAATATAAAGAAAGAGGGCTCCCTTGGTGTGTGTGGGTAGCTCACTCTGTTATACATCTGACTCTTGATTTCAGTTTAGGTCATGATCTCATGGTTCGTTAGATGTAGTCCCACATCAGGCTCTGCTCTGATAGTGTGGAACCTGCTTGGGATTCTCTCTCTCTCTCTCTCTCTCTCTCTCTCTCTCTCTCTCTTCCCTCCCCTACTTCCTCATGCTCTCTCTCTCTCAAAATAAATAAATAAATAAACTTTAAAAAATAGAGAAATCTCCCTAAATCTGCCCAGCTAGGGCTAATTGCAGTGCCCAGAGACGGGGTCAAGGAAGGATCAGGAGTTCTCAGCTCTCAGTAGAGGTAACTTTCATATGCACAAAATGAAGCAAATCATTAGAATTACAATCATTTACAATTTAATAGGGCTGAACTAGGGCAAGTAAAGATATTGAAAGGCGTGAAAGAAAGAAGAAAGAGTATGATTAACAATTAATTGAAGAACTAAGATTTCTCCTTTATGGAGGAAAGGAATAAGGAAAGAGAAGATTAGGACAATCAGGGATGAGGTGCTTAATCTTGTATTGCTAGAGCCCCTTCTTTTGTTACCCAAATAGGGAAAGTCTTTCCTAGCAACCACTGAAAAACTCTAGAACTCCTCACTTCAGGTCCTCTATACAGAGGACTATTTGGTTCAGATGTGGTGGCTAAAATAGCCAGTTTCCTGGGAAACTGGGATTTTAGGGGTTCCTGTTATTCCCTCTATTGCTCAAACATCTTTATCTGTTCTGTAATCTTTCAATTCTTCTATGAAGTGCGTAAAAACTTTTAATCAACAATTAGGCGTACATAGCAACCCAAGTGTCCATCAATAAATGAATGGATAAAGAACATGTGATATCTATATATATATGTATTTCTGTACACAGTGGAATATTACTCAGCCATAAAAATAAAATTTGGTCATTTGTGACAGATTTATGGATGGACCAAGAGGATATTATGCTAACTAAAATAAGTGATTTCACTTAAAAATTTTTTTTGTTAACATTTATTTATTTTTGAGAGACAGAGAGAGACAGAGAACAAGTAGGGGAGGGGCAGAGAGAGAAGGCGACACAGAATTTGAAGCAGGCTCCAGGCTCCCAGCTGTTTACACAGAGCCCGACGCAGGGCTTGAACTCACAAACTGTGAGATAATGACCTGAGCCAAAGTTGGTTGCTTAACTCACAAACTGTGAGATAATGACCTGAGCCAAAGTTGGTTGCTTAACTGACTGAGCCACCCAGGTGCCCCAAGTGATCGCACTTGTATGTGGAATCTAAAAAAACAAATGAAAAAACCAAACAGACTTTTAAATGCAGAGAGCAAAGTGGTGGTTGCCAGAGGGAAGAGCGGGGGAGGGGGGGGCAGTGAAATAAGTGAAAGGGATTAGGAGGTACAAACTTCCAGTTATAAAATAAGTAAATCACGGAGATGAAAATACAGCATAGAGAATATAGTCAATAATATTGTAATAGCATTGCATGGTGACAGATGGTAACTATACTCATTGTGATTGAGTATATAAGTGTATGTATTGAGTAATATATAGAACTGTGAAATCAATGTGCTCTACATGTGAAACTAACATAACATTTTATTTTAATTATACTTCAATAATAATAATAAATAAGGCATACATAAAACCTAAGAAATAATAAAAATGGCCACAGAGAAAATAATTTCTTTTTTAATTCATAGTTTACAAATCTAGTGAGATAATATATATGAAAGGCATGAACTCAGAAGATGCCAATGTACATGATAGTAATTATTAAAATCTCATTTATTCTGTATAAAAGGGAATGAGGATTAGAAGTTAGTTACATGTTGACTTGAACTTGCATAAAGATGTGAACAACATTACCTGTGAATTGGTGTTGAGAAAAGGAAGGTTGTGTTGAAAGTAAAGGGCATCTGAGGTAGATGAGATAGGTGAGAAAGAGATAAGACTGTAAGACACAGGGAAGAGGACCAGGAGAACTAAGATGCATTCATTTTCAGCTTTAACTATAGTAAAAAGACCAAATTACCTGGTATTTATAGATGTCCAAAGCATTTTACTATGTCTCTTTTTTCTCTCTTCTTTGATTTCATCCTTCCCATAAATTTTTAATTCATTTCCTGAATGAGGACAAGAATAAAGCCAATGAACAAAAAAAGCACACTGATTCATTATATTCAAAGGGGAATATTTTTTAAATATACATACACATATTTATATTCTGCTGTTCTGGAGTTATCCTAGACTAGTGTTCCAATGTTTAGGTCACAGGGTCATGTATTTTGTAATATAAGCTGATTTCAGCCGAAACATTTTTTTCCTTGCAGCCTGCAACTTGTTCTTTTCAAATAAATGTCACTCACCATGTTAAAACTGCCTTTTGGTTCTCTGTTCTTCCCCTTTTTTTCTGGGCTCTGTATTTTGCTTAAACTGTGTGATTAAATGAGAATTGGACGATAATTTGAAATGATCACAGTGTTACAACCTTGTCAAAATCAACCAGAATGCATTTAGCGATTATTTTAATAAGCGATACTACATAAGTAATTTCATTTCTTTTTCTTTTTTTTTTTTTTTTTTTTTTTTTTTTGTTATTCACCAAAGGTATAAACAGTAACTGAATACATCCTAGCCCTTTGTAAAATTAAATTCAGGTCTCTGGCTTGGCTTGTGTATATGTCCCCATGATTCTACCTTTTTCCTTTTTTTTTTTATCTCTGTATTTTCTCTCTCTGGATACTGTTGCCTCCAGTGGTTTCATTCCTATGCAGATAAATGCCTGCAAATCCAGCCCAGAGAATTCTCTGTCTCCAGCCTCACTTTTATCATTGAATATTGGATTAATAATAGTCCCATAAAGCTCAGATTTTCTCTAAATCAGATGTCACTAATTTATTTCTCATTCTATCTGCATAAGCCATGACACTCTAAATTTCTCCCACATAATATACGGGAGTAGAAAGTAACTGCAAACTTATTTTTTAATTGGGAAATATACTTGCATTGTCACTTTACACTATCTATTCAGGTTCTCTGCTAATGTCTCATACTCCAAAATACCTCTTCCATTATCTTCCCGAAACCAGCACCTGCTTCTACCAAAACCACCAGGCAAGATTCTTCAGATCCCTGTTTATACTCATTATGCAGCCATTTGCCACATTCAGTAGAATCTAGGTCTACAGTATCAGTAATTTCTCCCCACTCTTTTCTCTCACACTGTTAATCTTCCTAATGGGGCCTTCAGACTTTCTTGCCTCCTCTTTCTGAGCAGTCAACCCATTTTCATTTCTCATCCTTCACTCCTTTACAATAATTTCCCTACACATATCTCTGACCTTCCCAAAGGTTCCAAAGACTCCTTATCCCTAATAATTCAGGATATGTTCTTAGCCTAGCACCTAGGTTCTTCTATATCAGGGCCAATTTTTCTCTAGCAGATTCCTTGAACAGAGCCTATATTTCCCAACCTATCGACTTTTCTTGAAATTATCTGTACCCAATAAAATCCATTTCAAATGCCATCTCCTCTTCTGATTCTCCCAGTCCAATGTCTTCTTTTCTTCTGTGAACTTTACCCCCTTGAATTTTCTGACTGTTCAATGGTCCTAATTATATTATAGACACTTGTAGATTATTGTATCCCATATTTTCCCACCATCTTTGCCCCCCATTCAAGTTTAACTCTTTCTGGGCCAGATCTGGTCTAATTATCTTTACATTTCTAAAACATATCACTGCAGTTCCTATACCTAATATTCAATCATAATTATTAGTTTTGAAGGGAAGCAGCTACTTGAAGTTTATGTCTCCTTGCTGTTTGTCTTAGTAGATGCTTCCCCCAGTACAGTATAGAATTATAATATCTGGAATTCCAAAGATCCCAGTCAGGTGAGTTAACTTTCTGAGTGGATTGTGTAAGTTTCTGAGGTGATGAAATGAATGAGTCCTTACTATCCTGCCTTGATTGTTGAGATGTGCATCCTGTGTGCTATTCTTTGGATTCACATTTTGGGATGTGAGATTGTCTTTGCAAGAATAGTATAAAATGGCAGTGTTAACAGACTTTCCAGTTAACAGGTGAGTTTTCAATAGGTACTCCCTCTGGGATAATTTCTTAATTATAATGGTAGTCTCACATTTTACATTGAGAGGAATTGGAAAAATAGTTAATGGCTTTGATATCAAGAAAACCTGAGTTTTATATGACTGCTCTTTAATCGAGGTCAAAGGATACAAGGAATGACTGTATCTGGAAGTGATGCTCACAAATACCTTTGTTTATTAGGCTGCGATCCAACCTTCCAGATTCGCTGGAGTGGAGGGAGGGGCAAGGGTACTTACAGCACTGCAAAGGCCTTATTCACCCCCTGACTTCACGCTCAGCTAAACTTGGAAATGCAATTGGTTTATTTTGTATAAATAAGCAAGAATGCTGGAAGAAACTAAATATCTTCATAAAACAAAACATTATGATACCAGAAACCCTTAGGAATAGCACTAATGCTTTTAAATGAAGGTTTTATTTGTCTCAGAGCTGCAAAAAGGAGTCACTAATGAGATGTCATTTAAATTCTAACACCTGTTTAATGGCAGTTTTTTCTCTATCCCCAAAGAGTAACTGTTTATGAATGTTTGCAGTTTTCCAAGTGTATCTACAAGAATTGTTTTTTCATAAACAATGTGATGCCTTTTTCCTCATATGCTACAGTCACATTACAACATATGATGAAAATTGTTAGTGGTGGCATTTTTGTATTACATTGATTTCAAAGATAGTGTTATTTCATACACTGAAACTTAAGTTTTTATAATTCACAAAATAAATATTTTATCAGAAACTTAATGTTTTTCAGATTTATGAGTATATTCTGGTATAAGAAAAATAAAATCTCTAGTATCCTTTACCTACCTTTAAATAACATGTGAGCAGACATTGCTGAAAAATGTTTGCCCCTATATTCCCTGTTATGAAAAGAAAATATATTTATAAATAAACATACATGCACACAGATATCTAAGAGTTACAAAGAAGACATGCTTATTGACTTTTTTCTCAGGCGATAAATAACTGAAAAAGTCAAATGAAACTGTACCATTTCTTTTGTGATTTTGTTCTTTTTGTGTAAACAATTTCTTATTCATGAAAGAAATCCACAGTAACTACATTGCCATTTTTTTCTATGACTTCTCTGGAACTTGCTAGTGAGGAGGAACTGGTACAGCATAACTATATGAAAAATTATTTACTGTTGGAAATATTTATGATTTCCTAAATATTTAGGATCTCTCTCATTTGGCATCTTTATAATCTGTTTCATTTGGTATCTGTTGCATTTTATATAGGTTACTTTCATATTTAACATCCTTTTAACTAAACTACTTGTATGTCAATAAAAATAAATTTTTACTAAATTTTTATTTTAAATAAATTACCTCTATCTTGAGAAACTCAAGTGTAATTAATTTCTTTGGAGTAGCAGAGAACTTAGGCCATGGATTTTTACCAAGCTGATTACATGAACTCTCAAAAATGTTGACTTTTAGGGAAGGTATAGGGAACTCTTCTTATAAGGAATGTATATCTTTGAATTGATGTGAGTCATAGTTTTCTTCTGTTAGCATGCTAGAGGTATGACAAAGCAATTCTTGTCTGTGTCAGGAATGCAGGACCTGGTCTTGAGGAAAGGTGAGACCAGGGCATGTGGACTAAACCTTCCTAAGAACTCTTTGGGATTTAAGCCGAGAGCACTAGGCTTACTGCAAAAGAGAATGGTTGAGCCATAAAATGCTTAGAGTGTGGACTTGAACAATTCTATAAAACCTAAATGTTCTGCACATTAAAGGAGGAGAGAAGAAATTGTTGCAGATGTGATTGGATTTCTCATTATGCTGAAAACTCTTCTAAATTTCTTCCTCATGATCATTATTCCTTAGATTTTTTAGTACCAAATCATTTCTTTTCCTCCCCTCTCATGATTCCCCCTTCCATGAGATTCTTGCCAATTTAAGGTGCTCTTTTGAGTGAACAGAAGGACTAAGTGTTTTTCAGTTTTTAGAATGCTTTCCTCATCTCTCTCTCCCCCCATGTGTATGTGTGTGTGTTTGTGTATATATATATATATATACACACACATATATATGTGGCACATAGTATATATGCTTATGCTTATGTATACTGTGTATACACTCATGTATATAACATTTATATAGTGTATATATATGCTTATGTGTGTATACAGACATATTACACACATACACACACATATAAAACACTGAAGAATTAGAGAGTACATATTCACTCCTGGTTTATAGAATTTTTATTTATAAGTGGGATCTCAGTGCTTAATCGGTGTGTTCTCTAATTATGCACTGGATTTATTCACAATCGGTTGACATATACCTTGCACTGAGCCGAGGGAAATAAGCATATTCTTCTTTCTGTGCAGTTCCTTCCTGGCTTATGAAAGCCAAATATCCATTCTGTATGGAGAGATGAATCAGCAATCCATATAATATCTATTCATCATACATATTTCACAAGGAGGATATTGTGGTGACTGCAAAGTTCTTACAAAAATAATATGGAAATCCGGAACTTGATGTGGAGTGTCAGAGAGCCTCTTACTATTATTTACCTTATCAGCTTTTGCTTTCTGAAATCAATGGAAGGGCATCAAGTTCAGCTAATCCATATTTCTGAGTATGAAATTGAATTTATAGTCTGTAGTATGTTGACTACCACTCGCATTTAAGGCATAATTGATTTTTATTGAAAAGCCAGCAGGCACATCAAAAATTTCCACAAACCACAAGGATGTTAAATTTTACCCTGTTTAGATAATAGTGTGGCTTTATTTATCCTTTAAAATGAAGCTTTTATATTTATATCAGCAAATGCTATGGAAGTGTGACTGATACCTTATGAAACCATCAATCCATGGTTCCATAGAACTGTACTGCACAGAAATAAGCAACTTTAGATTTCTAAGGTAAATGTCTATGGTTGGCTTGTTTTAAGAATAAATGGATAAATGGAATAATAAATCTAGCACTATATCATGTCATGTGGCGGTTAGTTTTTTCCATTGAAACAACTGCTTGTACCATTATTTCTTTTCCCTCAAATTCCTTCTGCATCTCATTTTCCCCTCTGATTTATGGATTACATTTTTGTATCTATATTAATTCTTTATACATGTGAAATGTAATTTCTGAGGAAAAAATCTAGTCTTTCTATTTTTATGTTAAGTAGTCAGCTTTAGTGTGCATGATACCTCATTAAGCAAGTTTCCCTCAACTGTGCCCAATCAATGTGCTAAGTCCATTACTTTTAACTAAAAGCTACCATCAGAAGACTCCTGAGTAGTCCTGCCACAGAATGTGTAATCTCTGTGTCAGTTGCATGGTGGATTTTAGAAAGCCATGCTTTGGGGGCACCTGAGTGGCTCAGTCAGTTAAGCATCCGGCTCTTGATTTTGGCCAAGTCATGATCTCATGGTTCGTGGGTCCACGCTTTCTCGGTCTCAGAATAAATAAATAAACTTAAAAAGAAGTAAGCTTTGACTCACCTTAGCAGAAACAAAACAAGATAAAAACAAAAAGGTTCTGGTACCATTTTAGTGCTCCTTTTTCTGTAATCCTATAGCAGCAGTTCTCACTGGGGGACAATATTACACCCTAAAGAGAAACTTGGGAATTTGTGAGAGTGTGTTAGATTTTTACCAAAATTGGATGAAGTGCCATTGGGACTGGCAAAAAATGCTAGACCTTTACAACTTGCAGGAAGACCTGGCCCACTGAAAAACCGTTCCTTGTTGGCCGGACTCAATATCCTATCCGATAATCAGTGTAGATTAAAAACCTAATTATTATCTGCAATTGAAATCTATTTTTATTTTACATGTAATTATAAAAGATTTTTTAAATATATACTGAATTATCCAACTCAAACTATCATGTAAATTAAGAGAAAAATGTTAGTTTGAATTTTACCAATTGTTGGTCACAGTTTACCAATTAGTGGCAATTCTGTGGTGTTTGCTACATCAATACAATAATCCTGTGTCAGTTTGCATTGACAACTGATGCATTTATAAATTTACCAGTTTCTCTGCATACGTATCAGCACCCAATTTTTCCTGTCTTCATTATGTACAAGCACAGGTCCTCATATTTTATATGTGCTATTGTGTTATAAAAAACGTTTTTTTTTAATTTCTCTTTTATTTTTTAGTTGGATATTGTATTGATTTTTTTAATGATGTGCATAGAGTGGTCAAAATATCTGAATTTTATTTTAGTATAGTAAATAAGCTACAAAATATTTGTTATAAAAAGGAGGCAGTAAGTCTGATAAGGTTGGGAACAATTGCCTTATGGTGTCAAGGCATGAATGCATTCATTGGAAATTTTTCAGTGATAAATCTAGAGATTATTTTAATGGAACAATTATTTTCAATGAGGAAAATAGTATCTCAGGGATTTTTAAATATGCGGTGATAAGCCCTTCGTGCCTACCTTCTTATGTGTATGGATGAAGAGTGTTCAAAACAATTTGTCATATGCACAGAAATACAAAAGATGAAACCTAAAGAGATTATACATTAGTCTCTTAAGAGTAAAACTGACGGAGAGAAGCAGTATACCTTTCACAGAGGCAGATATTTTCAAAGCAATGTGTGACAGGTACAGGGACAAATCCCGTTAATAAGTAAGAGGATTTGTGCTTGGCTCTGTCACATGCCACTTTGAAAACCTACCCTCGAACTGTCTATAAATTTTCATGCCCATCTTTTTCTCCTTGCTGTTTCCAAAGCATCTGATTTTTTTGTGCACCATTTTTCCCTGCTTTATCTCATGGCATCCTTTAATAATTTTTTAGAGGTTAGTATGTGTATTATGATTTTGTGTTACTTTATTGTTAACAAAATAATGTTTGCTGTATCTATTCATTTTCACTGTCCCTTTTACTGCTTTGTTAGAAGACATTTTCATCCCGCTTATGACTTCTGAATATGAAAAAAAAGTCTGCCTTAATGAAATTAAGGAGGGAAGGAGCCTTTATCATATTTGTTAGTTTTTCCTTTTAATGTATAGTTATAACTTTTAAGGTGAAAGAATATTTAAAAAAATTAATGCTATGTAATATGAATGGTGTACTTTTTATCTGGAAAGAAAAAGTTGTTCATTTCTTTTGGTTACAACTTTTTTAAAAAATCAATTATTAGCCGGGAGATGTATAACTTTTTTGCAAAGTAAATTGAAAACAGACTTTAATCCCAATGACTGCCTTCACTTTTGGATCTTGACCTTGGTGCTTGATAACTTACAGTTGAAATAAAATAATTCTATGGCACGTTTCTTCTATGAAATATTTGATTCTAAATATGAATCTAGAAATTTTGCTTGTAGAAGTCAATTACTTCAAATTTCAGTATTATTTTAAGATGACAAATTTCTGATAAAAAAGTTGTCCATGAAGTGTTTTAAAAGTGGGTAGTTTCAAACAAAAATCACTGCTGTATGGAATTTCTGGTTTTCTGCCTCAAGAATGATGTCTAGAACCTGTCAAAGTGTTTTCTAGAGTCACCTGGGTGGCTCAGTTGGTTAAACATCTGACTCCTGATTTTGCCTCAGGTCATGATCTCATGGTTCATGGGATCAAGCCCTGCACTGGACATGGGGTCTGCTTGAGATTCTCTTTCTCTGTCTCTGCCCCTCCTCCACCCTCTTTCTCAAAATAAACAAAATTTTTTTTTTTTTAAAGTGTTTTCTAGAGGCCCTGGGTGGCTCAGTCGGTTGAGGGTCCAACTCTTGATTTTGGCTCAGGTCATGAACCCAGTGTCCTGGAATCAAACCCCACATCAGGCTCTGTGCTAAATGTGAAGCCTGCTTAAGATTCTCCCTCTCTCCCCCTGTGCCCCTCTCCCCTGCTCATGTTCTCTCTCTCTCTCTCTCTCTCTCTCTCTCTTTCCTTCTCTCTCTCTCTCTCTCAGAAAAAGTGTTTTCTAGAGGACCAGCAATATACATCTGACACCATTTTCTTTGCTCATCTTTAAGTGTAAACCTAGGCTGTCCTTCCATAGTATCCAACAGCTGGATGAAAAGTAGAGAACTAAGCTGATCTGCCAGATGGTTTGTCTACATTAAATCCAACATCTGGATATTTTTTAAACACTTAGATGATTGGCTGAGTTTTTCACATTACATCTGCATATTTTTGGCACTTTGTTGCTGTGTATGTGTGTGTATAGAAAAAATGACACCACTCAGAGGAAACAATCTAGAAAAGAGAGCAATGGGCTTTGAATTTCTTTGCCTTTCCCTGAACATCCAAATCTGGACTCGAGGACCAACTAACTCAAGTTCAAATTACAGAAAATTTCTGAGAGTCAGTGACAAAGTGTGAAAGACAGGATTGCTTCTTGTGGTATTTATTCAACTCAATAATATCAGTAGAGAGACACAACTCACTGCAAGACCGTCAGAGGCCACCTGGCTAAAATCAGTTTAGATTTTGGGAACTTACCTGTTAGTAAGCCAAAAAGTCAAGATAATATGTTTTCTAATTTTCTCATTTTTTTCCTTAGAGATAAGTTTAAATAAAACAAATGCAGAGCTGAGCCCTTAACATAAACTAACACTTCAGTCTATGAAACCATAATCCTAGAATGCCAAATAAGCAAGTCCATACTGTAGTGATTATTCATCTAATGTGTAACAAAATTTTACATTTATGAGGGCTTTTGAGTTTTTGTAAGCTCTTAGGTAAAAAAACCTTCCTTAAACATAGGTCTTTCCATTCTTGATTTGGTACAATTCCCATTAAGCCATGAACAGAAAAAGAAATAGGAAAGGAAGGGATATTTGGGGAGCAAATATAGTATGAGATACACTATATCAAGGGATTTCAAATGCATCCTTTTATTTAATTGTCACCATTACTTCTGAGGTAGGAAATACAGAAACAGAATTTGCTTTACCTTTTCAAATATTGGGTTTAAATCCTGCTTCTGATACATAGTAGTTAGTTGTATATCTTTAGTCATGTTATTTGAATAATTTCTGATCTTTGGTTTCCTTATATATAACATGGGAATACTATTTACTTCATACTTGTTATGAAAATTATATGAGACATTATATGCTAAGTGTGGGCTAAATACAATACATAGCACATGGATAATGCTCAATAAATGTTGTTTGTCATTTTACGAGTAAAGAAACAAGCTTAAAGAGTTGGAACTAGGATGTCCTCTAAGAAGGGACCAAATCTATGTCTGTCTCCAAGCAATATTTATAGAAAAAATAGTTTCCACAGTTCTGTTGCTTTTATAGGATTCATCCCAAGATGGAATTTTGTAAATTATATAGTATTTTCACATATCTTTACTACTCATTTTGAAGTGTTATCAAAATGAAATAGATGAGGAGCACCTGGGTGGCTCAGTTGGTTGAGCATCGACTCTTGGTTTGAGCTCAGGTCATGATCTCATGGTTCGTGGATTCAAGGCCCATGTTGGGCAGTGTGGAGTCTGCCTGGAATTCTCTCTCTCCCTTTCTCTCTGCTCTTCCTCTGCTCTTTCTGTCTCTCAAATAAATAAATTTACATTTTTTTAAATAATGAAATAGATAAATGTGTAGCAATGATAACATTGATGGCATGTTATGGTTCCTATGAAAACCTGAAAGGACATTATTACTTTTACTAGGTTTTATTAGCAACACACCAATCCTGAAAGGTGGTAGGGTCTAACCCTCACTCTGTCACTACATGTCTGTGTGACTGTGAACTATATGATAAGCTCTGCAAACATTTACTATGAACCTTTTTGGGGGGCAACAGGATTCTGGGATGAACCAAACGCAGACCTTGCCCTCAAGGAAAATATCAGACAAGCCATTACATACAAAATAGAGTCTAATAAGTTGGAGTATACACATATTGTGCTTTGGGAGCATGAATGAATGTAAAATTCTAAGTTAGGGAGTCCTAGAAGTTCTTATGGAGAAAATACTATTGAGAAGGCCTCAAAGGATGGGTAGGATTTGGTGAGCTGAGATAAACAGAAAATCCAGAAGTGGAGAAGCACTGACTAGATGTCTTTAGGAAGCTGCTCTACACTTTGGCTAGCACATTGGGCACATTTAGATGACACTGAAATTATATGTTCAGTTCACTCAAATCACATAGAATGCTATGCTAAGAAGTGTGAATGCTAAGTTATGTCAATGAAGTAATGTTGAGATATTTGAATATAACATAAAATGATGGAAGCTGGACAATGAGAAGGTACGCAGGCAGGGATTAGGTGAAATGTAGACTCATGGAAGCAGACAAAGAAACTAAAATATGTGATGTTTCATGAATTTGCAAGGCATCCTCTCTCTGTCCAAGTTTAATTACCAATAAGATCAGTCAGCTGGGCTTGGCTTGTTTTATAGGTCTGTACCTTTATTTTCTGAGTCAATGTTTCCTAATTTGTGTTCTGTTGAATGCTATTTCTGCTCTATAACAATGTGTCAATGCAAAGAAGAGTTTGAACAAATTCGGGAAACACAGTAAAATAATCAGAGTGTCTTTGAGAGGACTTCTCAAACCCTTATTCTGTTAAATATTTCCAAAGTAGAGAGTATATGTATATTGCTTTCCAAGATTATGTGACCATGGAACCCTTCTAGCTTACATCTTTTGGTGTCACTGTTCTATGAAACAAATTTATTTTAATGCCTGACCCGCTGTGCTTATTAGAGTCTCTACTGAAATTGTAATAAGCTTTGGTTCTCTGTTTTAAAAATAACTTTATTGACCCATGTGGTACAAGAATATCAATGGGATATTTTCTTCCTGATACTTTAAAAGCCATGTAAGAGAGAGAAACATGTAAGGCATGCATTGAGCTTACCCCACATTATTTGAAGAGAGAATAGTTGTTTCCTCAACCATCTAAGAAGTTTTCTCCTTCTTACAATGGACTATAGTGGTACCTACACTCTTGAGTAAAAATATTTCTTCTCTATGTGGAAAGATAATTCTCTGATTTATCAGGCATTTTTTTTGGAGGGGGAAACACATAGAGTAGTGAAAAGGGAAGGATCAATTGACCCGATAGGAGACTAGTGCCATCAACCCCAGGCTATCAGTGGGTTGGTAGACTTCATGACCAGAATGCTCACACATGTATCTAGCTAAGCTTGAAATGATCTCCTCAGAAGAGTTTTAAGGAAAGTGTTAAGATATGACACTTGTCAGAGGAAAATAAGAAAGATGGTGAGACTGTGAAAAGGAGGTGAAGAGGTCAGAGAGGGCAATGACTGAGAGAGAAAGAAGAGGAGTGGTAGATAAAAACCCTTGGGGGCTTGGAAAGGTAGCTTCAATTTCATCTGAATGACAATGAGATTCCAGGGAAGAAACTCAAAAAGAAATTCTATGTACTTTTGCATGCAAAAACCAATGTTTTAGAGACATCATTCAGAAGACTACAAGTTGTCAGGGTAGATGAAACTCATAATAAAATGGTATAACATTTAAGATGAGGAGAGATCCAAGTGCAATCTACACTGTAGTTGGTTGCTTTTCCCCCTTTTGCCATAGGCTGTTTACACCTTGCTGCTGGATGTATTCACAGTTCCTTCTGCTGTCTACTGGCAAGATGATGAGAGCACAGTCAACACTGCCTGATCTAGTGTTAGCTATTTTAACTGTCTTAGGGAAATACTGAAATGAGGCATATGCTTTTTTCATTAATGACTCTTCAGACTTGGAAGCATGACAACTTCTCAGTTTATTCGTTTTTTAAAAATCAAAATATATCTCTTTAGAAACAAAGTATTTAATTCTACCTAAACCTTATCTTTCTCAAGTTAGCTAAAACAAAACAGAACAAAAGGGCTGGTCTATTTCTGTTTCCACCAAATATCTGAAAGTGAAAAAAACAGGGATGGATGCACGAGCTATAGCATCTATGGCTATCTAAGCACTGTGACACTATAGTCACATATGTATCCTGGGCACAAGGAATTCTGGCCATGTGACCTTGGCCAAATTATTTATCCCTAATCTTCCGTGGTTTATTCATCTTTAAAAGTAATATTTGCAATATAGAGTTGTTTTTAGGACTGAAAAAATACAGTATATGTAAAGACCTTGGTATAGTTCTGGGATCATGGTAAGGTTCAAATTCCACTACTTTAGCCCTTAGATTTCTTTCATTCATTTATGTAGCTAAAAACTTTTTTTAAATCAATTACTTTCTAAATGCTAGAGATACAACAGTGTACAAAAGAGAAAAAGTTCTTGCCCTTATGGAAATTATATTCCAGTTGGGGAAGATGGATAATAACCAAGCAAGGAACATACAGTATATTAGTATTGATAAATGCTGTGTCATTAAAAGTCAAATTACTGGTTTTTTAATCATTGTTAGTTTTCTTGGATAGCCTCACACAGTGATTGGTTTATCTATAAGGCTATGGATACATTTCTCTACTGAATGAATATGAAAGCAGATCCCTTACAGTCAGGGTATAGCAATATGATAATATAATTTATGATCCAATCCAGGACTCTTTTGAGAGTAAAAAGGGAGCTTGGGTCTCATGTAGTCACAACAGATGCAAACTGGGACTGTCTCAGGCAAACTACGGACCTATAATTATGCCAGTAAACAGGGACTTTAGCAGAAGCATCTCAGGCAGGTGGTACTGATATCAGTGTAATGTGGCAAAAATGATGTAGCCCAAGTAGTAAACATCTGGATAGGGTAAGATTGACGATGGCCAAAGGCTAAAGAGGATTCATAAATAATGAAGCTCAGAGTCAAATGAGAATTTCTTGTCCTGATAGAAGTAAGCTGCCAAGTGTTGCTCCCATCCTGGGCTGGCCAGCTGCAAGCCAGGCAGATTCCAACCTAATATTGGTCCTCCTGGGCTCCAAAGCCTGGCTTCTGTTGGACAGGTGGCTGTCTTTTATGGAGAAGGAGACCTGTGTTTTCCTCTAAGAGCCGACAGTGAACCTACCCTGGTTGACAGGGAGGATAATCATGTGCCTATTTGAGGTTTAGTGAATGGCAGGAAGTGGTTCAGGCTTCAAGGAGAAAGGGTGAAGAATTAGTCCTTGGAGCTCTCAGGATCATCCCCGTTGTGGGCCTATTCTTCCAAGTGTTCTGTCTCCCTTCTCATGAGCTATATACCACCTTGTTCACCTCCCCTTCTGCCTTGGATTAGAGAGAGACTCCTGGTAACTGAGTCCTCTGAATAGAGATAAGGAAGAAAACCTCTGTTTGAGTCTCACAAGGGAAAAAAAAAGTTGAAAGTTTCAAATAAGTGAGTGAAATCATTACTGACACTTGGGTCCTTTTCTTTTTGCCTTAAGTCAGGTGCTTGTTGTCAATTATTGCCAAAAGTAATCATGTCTCCAGAGTATATAGTATTTTAAAATGTCAAAATGCTTTATGTCTTAAAATCTACTTTCAAATAGTAAAAATGGCCTTGTCAAATATGGTGTTAAGTATCATCATCATCTTTTTCTGTTTTTACTGGTAACCCTATTTTTATAGACTTGGATAGTACAAGACTTATATAGGAAAGTTAAGACAGGCTAGCCTAAAATTTTGGACTGTTCTGATCTGTAGAGGATTCTCTACATTCCACAAACACACAGACAAGCCCTTTTGTATTTAAACATACTTTAAGAAACTGTGCTTGCTTAATAATTTTAAAAGTATTAAATTTGCAATCTTTTGCAATCTATTCTTTATTTAGCAAAGGAATCCAGTCCTTCCTTATAGATCAAATAGAAAACATGCAGATCAAATGCTTTCTGAGGAATGGCACACTTACATGCTAATTTAGATGCGACAGAAGTATAAGAAATGGTCCCTAGACTTTTCATTAGAATGATATAATTCAAATAGCTTCCACACGGAAGATGCTTTTTTTTAATGAGAGAAGAATGTGGACTCTGAGTCACAGATTAATGGTTTTATATTAATCTCTGGTTCTATAACTGACCAGCAGCATGGTTTGGACATGCCATTAGTACCGTCAGCTTTTATGTCTTTAACTGCAAACTAGCAACAATAGTGCTTGCTTTGGATTATTGTGGGGACTAAATTCACTTGACTCCTAATTAATTACAGTCGACTGGTGGACAACATGGGTTGTAACTTCATGGATCCACTTATTTGTGGATATTTTTCAATAAATACAGTGTAATGCTGTAAATGTATTTTCTCTTCCTTAGGATTTTCTTAATAATATTTTCTTTTCTCTAGCTTACTTTATTGTAAGAATGCAGTTTATAATACATAGAGCATACAAAATATGTGTTAATTGACTGTTGTGTTATCAGTAATGCTTCCAGTCAACAGTAGGCTATTTAGTAGTTAAATTTGGGGGGAGCAAAAGCTATACATGGATTTTCTACCATGCAAGTGGTCGGTGCCCTTAATCCCAGCATTGTTCAAGGGTCAACTGTAATTCATCTGATTTTTTTTTTGACCACCTATTATGTTCTAGGCATTGTTTGTGTGTTGAGGAAAACACAGATGAGCAAGAGAGTCATAATGCTCATACTTAGGAAACTTGTAACCAAGCAAGAGAGGAAAACAAAGGAAAAACATATAAGCAAGCAGAAAAATTACAAATTACATTATGTTTTATAGAAGGAATGGAATAAGGACATGAGTAGAAGGGTCACGTTGCTAGATAATCAATTTATTAGTTATAGTGGTCGCACCTATCTTCTCCATTACTATATTCCCAGTACCTATAATATTATGACCATTCAATTAATATTAATTGAATAAATAAATTAATTAATTAAATAGAAAGAAACAGTAGAAATGTCTTCAGAGGTAGCTTCTATAAAGAGGTAAGGCCTAAGTCAAGATCTAAAATATGAGAAGAGTTGACCACATCAAGCATAGAAGAAAAGCCCTTTCTAGGTAAAAGTCATTGGCCAAAGTCCAGAAGTGGGAAAGGAAGTTTATCTTTCTCCACCTTGGGACTGGATGGAGAGAAAAATGTCCTGTGAGAATAAGAAACCCTTGACTTGGGGTCCCAAGCCAGAACATCAGCCAGGAAAATTTGTTCTGCTGGGACAGTCCCTCAACTAGACCACACAGAATAGGCATAGGTAAAGCTCTACTGAAGATGAGGTTACTCTTTACACAATATGGGGGCGGCGCCTGGGTGGCTCAGTCAGTTGGGCATCTGACTTTGGCTCAGCCTGTGATCTCAGAGTTCATGGGTTCGAGTCCTGACATCAGGTTCTGTGCTGACAGCTCAGAGCCTGGAGCCTGCTTCAGATTATGCGTCTTCCTCTCACTCTGTTCTTCCCTGACTTGTGCCCTGTCTCTCTCTGTCTCTCAAAAAATAAACGTTAAAAATTTTTTTTAAATTAAATTACACAGTATATGGGGCACCCAGGTGGCTCAGCGGGTTGAGTGTCTGACTTCGGTTTAGGTCATGATCTCATGATTTGTGAGTTTGAGCCCTGCATCGTGCTTGCTGCTGTCAGCCCTGAATCTGTCATTGCAGACCCCGCTTTAGATCGTCGGTCCCCTTCTCTCTCTGCCCTTGCTCTGCTCACGTGCTCTCTCTCTCAGAAATAAGTAAACCTTAAAACATTACACAATATGATATACTGTACTCTGAGTAAGAATTCACAGACACAACATGCAGAAGGATGAGAATCACAACAAAATCAGAGTAGCATAGACTGATATGTTTCAAATAATTAATATTATAGAACAAGACTCAAATAATTACTGTTAACCATATGCATAAACATAAACATATATACCATGCATGCAGCCATTTATCAACAGGAGCAGTTCAAAACATAAAATTCTGATCTTATATATTAGACTTGGTGGCAGTTGTCCATTTACACATATTAGTAGCATACTTTGTTTCTTTGAAATTTCCGGTTTTGAATTGCTTTATTTAATGTTCATCTCAGTTCTTCACCGGATACACACAATGGTTTCTACTAGGATTCTTTAAAAATACAAAGGCAAAAGTAAAAGCAGAGGCCCGTGATTGATTGTACATTTAAATAAATGCACTACAGATTGAGACAAATGTGCCAAGCGTGTGTGTTTCAATCACTGTATCGTCACACAATTGAATAAACACACATGTACAATACAATGTTTAATTGAGTGCAGCAAGTACATTTATTTTAGTGATTGCACCATTGCATATGCAAGCAAATGTACTGAGTTCACTCTGCTGGAGCTGAAGTTTTGTACACATATATAAGTTTCAAATCTTTCACTCAGGCTGATAGATCACAAATACCCATATATTTTTAAATGATTGAAATAGAGTGTGTTTTATGTCACCAAATTTACTTTTCAAGTAAATATAAAAATAAATCTGGTTATTAGTTTCCTTAGGAAAAAATTACACTAAGAATCTCTAAACATTTCTGTCTCTTAAAATGTCACTGTGGACTCAGTGTGGATGAAACAGAATATTTCCTCTGTGCCCGAGTAGCTTTTCTACGACTATCTCATCTGGAAATTGCAGTTCCAATTCTTGAGGCATCACGCATTTGACTCACTTCACTTTAGGACTGTTTGCACAGCTTCAGTCAAATTCAGTATTACCTGGTGCATGCATGCACATCTGAAGGCCAAATCTGGGCTATTAGGTCTAAAGACCCAAATGGAGCTGGCTATATTTCTTTCATACCTCCTTCATGCTCTTTTACATAGATGTTCTTTTTCAGAAGTGCTGCCATACACAGATTTCTATGTCATTTCCATTAGTAGCATCTTAAAAGGAAGAAAAAAAGAACACAAAAGCTAAGTAGCAGTGTTTGCTTTACTGTGTCAGCTTTCTCACATCTGTTTCATTTGCCGGGTGTGATGGACAGGTGGTAATGAATGTTTGGCACCAGGTACCCAAAAGGAAGTTGCTCAAGTAACAAGTTTCATAGCTTGATCTTTTTTATCTTGAATGTATTGGCTCTAATTTTAATTGTCTTTAATAGGTACTTTTTTAAAAATTCCTGCTCTTAGTACCTTTTCACATTGAGGAGTTTATTAATTGGAGAAACTCTCTAATAGATATTTCTATTTTACAGTGTTAGTCTAGGGTAGTGTTTCCAAGAGTGAATTCTAAAAATTTAATTCCAATTAACATTACTTGGAAAAAAGATACTTTCCCAAATATGTTTGGAGGACATATATATACATGCTAGCAATATTAGCTAACTTCTATTAAGTGTTTACCGTTTGCTTTGGCTGCATTAATTGGTATTAGGTCCTGCTTTTTTTCCCACTTTACAGGTGAGGAAACAGAATTTAAAATGTAAAATAATTTCCTCATGCATTTCCTACTTAAGGATGTACAAAATTCTGAGCTAAGAAGTCTTGCCGTGAATTAACCAGGATAATCTTATTTAGTCCAATTTTTACCAAACTTAGATATGAAGGAACATTTTGCATGTAAGATCTTTTCACATCCTACAGGATACATTTTTGGACACTCTAGACTGGGGAAATGAAAATAAATGAGATTTACTGTCTTTGTGGGTGTTAACCAAGACAAAACAAAACAAAACAAAACAAAAAAAACACCTGGCTGTGCCCAAACATAGAACAATATGATTTTTAAATAGATTTGCTGATCAGTTTAGTTAAATGACAGATCATTTTGATGAAAAATCAACCAAGTGGTCGCTTGATGATGGCTATTTTTTTTAATGGCTATATGCACCTTTTCTTTAACACAGAAGGTCATTGCTGGATTGTTCTGACATAACCCATTGAAAAGTGAGTAATTAAGTCCACCAACCAGTCATGATTCCTTGTGGCTGATTTTTCTTTCCACTAAATTGGCTGAATGGAATTGTTAGTTTACCCTCAAAAACATTTAATGACATTTCTTTTGCCAGTGCTTCTTATATTTTTTGTAGGTTTGCCTTAGGAGAAAGTTTGTGTTTACTTGATGTACACATATAATTTTGCCCAAAGTAGATATAATCCAAAGAACAGACTATCCAACCACTAGATAAGGTTTCATGGCGAGGAGAAAAATCACTGTGCTTGCTTTTAAATAAATAGTAGGAAAAAACACTTGTTTTTATTCTTACCTTCCCTGGAGCAGTATCTTCTCTTTCTTATCCATACAACAGAGAATATATATGACAATAAGATATACGTAATTTTTACCCACTTAAATCAATAAGATAAAAGCAATATAGAAGAACATAGCCCTTTAATGAATAAACCTAAAGATATAAGAACATGTCCCTATTTTTCCTTTGTTCTGACAGAGAGCAAAAGGAAAACTGGAAGGATCAGCCAAAGAAATAAGGATAAATAATATCGCAAACTTTGAGAGCGAGCTATGTTAGGCTTCAGCCCGATTGTCCTGAGAGGTTTTTATTGCCATTTATTCCAACCGCTGCTTAGCTTTTGCTAAAGATGTTGGTGGGACGATGAAAGCTGAAAAGTAAATAGGTGCTTCAATAAATGCAAACAAATGAGTGCTTTCCTAGCAAAGAATTACGGAAAATCAGCCTTTCCTCTGAAGCTAATCCCTCGACAGCTAAAACTGTGAATTTCCCCCCTCAACATGCACACAGATGGGTTGCTAGTGCAGATGACAGATGAGTTGTGTTTGGCGGGATTAATGCGTATTATCATGTTAATGGATGTTTAGGTGAGGTCTGAGCAAGTCACAGGCCTGGGCAGAATTACTGGGGTTTACAGAACTCTGTGTGCTCATGCTCCTCTTCTCTTTCTTCTTCTTACTAATAATTAACTTGTAATGTTTAACATTTTTAGCCCACCAAATGATCCACAGCCTACTGCCTTCTTAAGTACTCGGAGCATTTATAGATCCAGCATCATGTGCTCTGGCCTTTGACATGCAAAACACAGGCAGTCCTGCCTGATTTGTCCTTCTATTGCCTTTGTGCATTCAGATCCCTCATAATCCACAGTCTACTGTGTTGCAATCGCTTTTGAAATCTGACATATTGATCAAGAGTTACCCTTAGTAACTACTGCACATATATCAACTGTTGTTGAGCGTGTCAGGTCACATTTGATGGCAAGATGATCCTGTACCCAACTAGAGGAGCTCCTGCAGGGCTCAACAGGGGTTTCTTCTGGTAATCTTAGCTGGCCAGAAAGGTCTGTTGTAGCATCATCGCTAATGCAATAGAGCTTCATCGCATCAGAGCAGGATCTCAACGTAAGTTAGAGGTGGTGGAGATATCACCACAGAGATCAAAGTATATATTTTCAATATTCTATAATGGCTTGCATTTTCAAATTAAGGTAAAAATCACTGTTAATGTCACACTTTTATGTTCTTTTGAAATTGTCTAAAAATGGCCAGATGTTTTTCCTGTTCAATTTAATTCAACAAACCCCTTTGTGATGAAGAAGTGTATTGATATTACCCAATAGCATAAGGAAACTTTTACAGGTCTCTGCCTTAAAAAATGCTATTATAGAAAATAATTTCTTCATCACAGAGATGTTCATCACACCCTAGAGTAAGTCGTATTTATTCAAAATTCTCGGTAGTTTCTTGAAATTCACTTAAAATCTTTTATAGAGACAGAATTTCTGCCTCACTCTTAAGTGAGAAGCATGTGATTGAGGGGGAAGTATTTCACAAGGTATTGGCTTCATGTATAAATTAAAACAAATCGCTCACCAACAGAGTCATACCTATAAATAGATGGAGTACATGTCCCTGTTTCCTAGAGAGAATCCACATCTACTTCTGTTGTTGGAGACTGGTTGTCAACAATGCCCCCCTTTATTCCCAAAGTTCCTATTTTTCTGATAAACTTATAAACCCAAGTAATGGTTTCTAAATGAGGCCGTCCCATATTCAGAGTACACCAGAGAAGGAGACTTGGCAATGAGTAACCACTGCCACAAAGCGTGTCAGATCTACTGGGTCTATAGAGGGGGACTATGAGAAACAGAATTTCCTTCTGAGGAAAAATTAAGGCCAAACCCCCCAATCCAGACAAATGCTTGTTTTTTTCTTCAGTAAACTTTTTAAACTTGTCATTCCAAAGTAATCAAGAATGTTAGGTACACAGTCAATTCATGGTTTCTTTTTCTCATCCAATAATTTTTATCTCTAATAACTTGTTCTAAATAAAGTCGAAATATGAAATTAATGCAGTAAAAATCCTTAGTTGTCTGAATTGATACAATTTGACCACACGCATTGTCACATTAATTAATTATCACATCAACTTTATGGGTTAGGTATTAACATGAGCATTTTATATGTGAGGAAACTGACATCGGAGAGGTCAAGTAGGTTAGTATGACACACAGCTAACTGGTGGGGGATATGCTAAATATACAAATATTTGATTCTGAAAGGCTCAATCAATGTATTAACAATGTATTAGCTTATATAAACACAATCTAAATATAAATTTCCTTGAAGTCTAAAATATGTCATTCATTTTGATACTATTCTAGAAATATGTTTGGTGTCAAAATATGTTCACATTGACAGAAATACCAAACCACTCCATCAGTAACTTCCATTCCTTTGATTTTTTTTTTGCATTTTTCATTTTATTGTTTCATTTTATGTTTCCTCATCTGTTCTTATGTATGGCTGAATTAAAATAATTAACAGAACAATAATGTTCATGTAGATTGACCAATTAGCACACTTCACAAACACCTCTGTGATTGAGACACAAGAAAGCCAGACTGAGAAGGATTCTGTATTAGAAAATAAGAATTTAATGGATAGATACGTCAATCCTTAGTGCTATGTGACGAATAATAGGCATTGTGTTTTTCAGAACCAACTTTAGGTTATATACCAAAAATAATTTTGGTAGGTGCCCCAGGGCCTGAAGTCATTCTGCACAAAGCAAAAGCCACTGAAAACATATGGACAGAATAAAAAGCATTTCTCTTAATTAATTAAAACAGTAATTAATTAGCATTATTTTTTTACGAGAGTTTCTCCATTTAAAACCTTGATAGTAGTAATAACTTCTGTCCCACATCATAAGTTTATGAGAAGGACAAATGTGACATTACTGGCAAAGGAGCATTTAACTCAACATAATCCTTAAGGACTCAGGTAGGAGACTCACCATTTCATGAATTTTTTACCAAAATGCCATGGAAAAGAATTTCCCTAGTCTATCCATTTTAGTCCATTTTAGTACCACTCCAAATATATGTAGGGTCAAAACATGATTTTAATGGTTCTTTTTTATATTTGTTATTTTTAGTAAATGTTAATTCATGGGGATCTTTCACACTTCAAAAAGATAGACATAATTTTTATGACCTAAGGGAAAAACGTTTTGTCATAAGAGCTGAATATGAGTGTAAATTTCAGAGAAATTGAGAAGTAAAAAAGTATCTTTCTCATTTCAATATTCCTCAACCTCAGAAAATAGCTGTTGTGGTAGGTTTTCTAAAAGGACATGTGCATGTGTTGTTGAAAATAAAGTTTCAAAAAAAGTTTTATTTTCCAAAAGATTAAGTAATCCAAAATATTCAAGTTTACCAAGTTATGTCACATTATTCCTTGTTGAGCTGAGCTTTTCACCCTCTCACACATAGATGTCTAAGGAAAGGAAAGGGGAGGGGGAGAAAGTCTGCAATGTTTTTTCAAAGCTTATCGCACTTTTGCAAACAAATGTCATCACTGCTGCTCTTAGACTCCATGAAAATGTGTGGCTTCTTATAGGTTTTCCTCAGTGAGCTGAAGCAGAAGGGAGCTGAGGACAGACTGCCCTAAGGCCCTGCTCTGCATTAGCCCTGCTGAGTTTTTTCCTTCTGTGAACGTCCTTTAGGCAGGGCGGTGAGCTCTCTGCCCTGAAAGGACCTTCCAGATTAGGTGGGTGAAGGTCTTTGGGAATAAATCCTGAGCAGCGAGGATCCTCAGTCCACATATATAATCTTTTCCTTTCATCATCTGAAGCCTGTCAATGCCTATTGCCAAGGAATTAGGAGAAAAAGAAAGGCTTACTCTGCAAAATTTCTATACAAGAAAATGTGTGAAATGAAAATTATTTGAAGTGATGCACCCATTATGCATTATTGAGTCAGACAGTATGCAAAAAGATACATCTCCAGCAGGCTTGTCCTTCAGCAAGGTCTGAATTTAGCCCGTTGGTGAGAGCATCCTTCCAACCTATTTACTACTGATGTTACCCTGAGTAAATGATTACCATAACAATATGGCTGGCATTGCAGGGGTTAACGCACTTAGTCCTCGCCTTTCTCAGAACTCTTCTCTTAGGAAGGGTAGCTTATTTGTGTGATCTGAAGGCTATCTGCCTCTGTTCAAAAGGGACAGAGGCAGAGGCACTGAGCCCTGAGGCACGCACAGAGGCCAGTAGAGGTGCCTGGGAGGGACCTACGTTAGCTGATGCCCTTGGAGAACAGATTCGTAGCTTCAAAGAAACTTATTTCTACCAAATCATTTCAAATGTGTTGCTTAGTTAAGTTCTCTTCCCTTTCCTTCTTTACAGATGGATGTAGTGGTGTCATTTTATCTCCACCCAGGAATTTGTATCAACAGCTCCCTCCATGGACCATTCACTAGAGCTGCAATGTCACATAGTGTCAGAATTGGCAGTGTGTGTGTGTGTGTGTATGTGTGTGTGTGTTTTCTTTTTAAATCTAGAGATGAATAGTTTTTACTTCTAGGAATCTCCTTTTCCCTTTGATGTCTGTCCTTAGCTGAGCTCTTCACTGGTCATACTGAGTCTGCACAATCCCTAGTCACATGTTCTTGGGCAGGCCTGGCCCTCCCCTCCCACTCTCCTTTTGCTGGTTGCGATTCTCTTTGTTACCATTTATTAGTCTGTTTAAAAATATTTCTCAGCTTATATGTCCCTTAAGGGTAGAACTATTAAACTTTTATTTTCTCTAAAATTTGATTATAATGTGGAAGAATCTTAGTAATATTTGCTTCTGTGTGTGTCTATGTGTGTGTGTCTTAAATTTTTGTTTGTTTTTTAAACATTTGGGACCAGAGTTGAGCATTTCCTATTAAAAACCTGTTGCTCTTATAGGGGTCAATACTTGACACCTGACCATGATTGTAAGATTATCTGATGACAACGTATGGACAGCCCTCCTGTACTGATCCTTTAGCAAAACAGGCTCAAGATTGTTTTCATTTGTTGCCTGTTGAGAGAAGCCGCAGGAAAATGTCAAAGTAGTACTCAATGACATGTTATACTACTTATAAGCAAAGGGTAATTTTTAATTTTTTATTGTTGGCCTGTGTGTGTTTTTCTTTATTCTCTCTTTACATCATGCAGTTTTATTTCCTTCTCCTGTACAGTGGCCCTTTTATTGTAAAATCTTTTTTTGCTTTGTGATTTGGATGGAATGGATTGCTTATCTATTTGGGTTCTCTCATCAGATTTTCCTTAAACCTTGGGATCGTCCCTCATTTCCTTTGTCCCAACAATGAATCAGAATGGTGGTGTCTCTGTAGGTGAGGAGGGGTAGGAAAGGAGACTTAGCAGAAGAAAAATCTAATTTCAGAAAAGATGCTGTCTTTTAAGAGGGCAGATCTGAGTGGAAGTGTTAAAAGTCCAGCAAACTCAAGAATCTTCTCCTCCCTTCCACCAGCTCAAACCCCTGCCACATGGGAGATTCAATACTGACTGTCATGTATCCACTGGGGAATTTTACTAATAAAATTCTATCCCTGCTTTACTCAGGGTAAGTTTACATGTTGCCACAATGACATACTTAATTCTGATTTTATTGTTAAACTGTCTCTGCAATTCATTTGCAATGGAGCCATCACAATTGAAAACTAACAAAGTTTTTAATAGAAGATTGTGAAATTTTGATACAAAAGAATTTCTCCCAAGACAGATTGTTAGTAGTTTGGAATGCCCAGTGACAAATCAGGTAGGGTGCTACCAGGACACAACTGAACAGCATTTATTGGTTATCATGTGTGCTACTTTATTATTGTCTTTTTATTGTATTCACAATGTATAAATATTATAGAAGAGATGTGTGGTTTATCAAGTGATGACCAGTGGCATATTGCATCTTGTTTAGAGGGAGTCAGTCCTCTTGCCTTGTTGGGAATATAGAGTTTAACAAGGCACTTGCCATCATTTCCTTAACAGGGATAATAAACAGAACAATTCTGCATAAAAGCTCATATCAGCTTCTTTCATGCCTTTTCTTTTCAGAAGGCTGCCTAAGGGTTTAAGCAATTTACTGGTCTGACCCGCATCCTTTCTCTGCAGTCTGCGGTTCTTTTGTTTAACATTAGTATGTGGGCAAACAGCATTCTGAGCTGTGCAGAGCTTATCAGCCCGCGTTCAGTCGACCGGAACCCCATTCTATGTATCTAAGCGGGGCCACATTTAATACTTCACAGTGGGAGCACCTGCAGTTTCCAAAAATGACTTGTTTATCAGATAAACTCTGTCCTTATGCTGACAGATGTGGTGGATGGTGGATCTTCAGTATCATACTCCTCTAATATAAGGCTTGTACAAAATATGGTATGCTGAGGGACGAGGAGACCCATAGACCCAAGTCATGACAAGAATTGTTTATGTGGTCACTGTACAGCTGCATTCAGGATTCGCTTGCTGGGTATGGGAGAATGAAGGCAACTCTCAGTTTCTCTTTTGGAACTGAATAAGTAACTAATTCCCATGTTACCTAAAGTGTTAAATAGAGGAAAGACATTTTCACTGTTAACATAATGCTTTATGATTTCATTGGTAAACACCGTAAGGTGCCTTAGTGCCATGGTCTGATAAAAGCCAGGAGCCTGAGGGGGCTGACTGAAATATTGATCATCATGTACCCAATGGTACCAGAGTGTTGGGAGATTAGAAGAAGTGGACTTGGGAGATTTATCTGCCATTAACCCAAGCTAATGCATATAGTCTGTTAACTCAAAATGATCTTTTCGTTAAATTCTTTATTAGAATTTTATGAAATTATTTTAAACATATCAAGGAATTATAAAACCTTGCTTCTAAAACACACAACACCCAATTTTGAGATTCTGTACTATGGACATATAGTATCACACAATTATTTTGAAAGCATTGCCAGTCTTTACATATATGTATACACATATATACATATATGCAAACAGTCTATTAACAGAAGTCATCATATATGACTTTTAATAACAAAATCATTTTTCTGATGTTGTATTCTTTTTCAAGAGGATGAATTACATGATGTGCATTTTAAAAATGGTTTATTCCCAAGAGTGGTCCTGTCATGATAGAATGATCTGGACCTTACCCTGACATTAGACATTCCAAAGTAACATCTAAAGTGATGTTAAGTAACACAGGTATGGACTACCAAGTACCTTCCCACCAGGACTGTTGTCACAGAAGAAGTGCTGATTCTAACCGATTAGGTTTGATCCTTAATGCAGTTCACATAGCTTGTGGTACTCTTATAATTTAGCACATATGTTACATTTTTACTCCTACCTATAATTACTCTTCATATTAAAGCATTTTCCCTCTAATTATTTCACTAGTAGCAGCCCCCTTCACCTCTCAGCTCTCTGCTAATTAAATACCTTTAAACATGTCTTTGTTATTAATTGTAAAGTGTTGCCATGACCATCTGATAATTATTTGGAAAACCAATTTTAAATTAATAACTAAATTTCAGTATTTTCATGCTGGAACAAAAGCAGTATGTTAGAGCAAAACAATAAATACCATGAGATGCATCTTTGAAGCCTATGTGGTCAAATCATAGGCAAAGTATGATGTTATTCCTAACAAAAGTATAATTACTATAATACACAAATCAGTACAGTTCTGGGAAAAGGGATGGTGTGTTTTTATATCTTCTCCATATTTGCATTTAGAGTTCAACGTCCTTTTTATGTATAGTTAAATACATCCATGCACTGTCTTTATACAGGCATGCTTATCAAAGAAGCAGCCATTAAGAAATATATTCAATATCAGACTAAAAGACATTTGTGTGCCTTCCCCTACTCTCACTAATGTGTGCTAGCCAACTGTTCATGCAGAAATTGTAACTGTTAATGAGGGTTAAAAGGAAATTTTAAATTAGGTGTCATCTTTGGAATAAGGTACCTCAACTGTTATAGTCTGTCTAATATTTATTTTCTATCTTGCCTCTCGCTCTTAACCGGCTGGCCACTAAAAAATATAACAATTATTATTACAATATTTCTCAAATAACACACACACACACACACACACGCACACCCCTTCCTGGCCCTGCACATTTTCTGGGTCTAACATTTCTGATTGCGCACTGTTTTTCCTAACACTAAATCCCGGGTGTCATATGCCTTGCATGGCTGCAGACTTTGGCCTTTTCACCTGCTGTTTTGGTTGGCTTTAGATGCAAAGAGAAGAATATGAAAAAGAGAAAGGGGGAGGGAGGCAAGTTTGGAAGACTGAAGCTAAAAAAAAAATGGCAAATGTTTTTAGCGCCTTCATCTAGACATGTGTCCCCTCACTCTGTGACATGGCTGCTCCAATGTTGCCATGGTGAGGATTTCTAATCATCCCTACACATGACAGGCTCCTATTTGTCTGCACTCCCTTGGGTGTAAATTTCTAGGCTTAAAAAAAAAATCCATGTGAGCGTATCATCCGCCGTGCAGATGTTTCACTGCTTTAGAATATCAGGCAGCTGCTTGTGCCACCGTAGACAGCTAATTGGAGACTGCATCGTAGGAACAGAGGCGTAATTATGGCATAAATACACATCCTCTGGTGCATCATTGTATCTCTATTAACAGAAAATTTTAAACAGTGCTCAGAGTGTAATTAGTGTAGTTGATAAAGTTGTAAAACATGTAAATAAGGGAAATAGCAGGTACGTGGCCAATCCACTATCCAGCACTAGGGGATGCAGATTATTGCCTATTTAGAAATAATTAGCAAAGCTGCATTAGCAGAGCCTGTGTCCAACAGAAGCAAGGCAAACATTTATTCTGGTAACAGCTCTTTCTGTGCTAGCCATGAAAATCTACTAATATTGGTAATTTAGCCCTCATTACCAGAGGATAAAGCATGAAAAGAGCTCAGACATGAAATATGACAAGTAATATTAATTTTTATTCCAGAGGAAAGGATGCTTCCTTGGGTTGCATGCTGATTTCTCGGCAGGGTCTCAGCAGTGCGTGCGGAGGAGGCAGTGGGTAGCTGGTAGTTGAGAATTCAGGATACGGAGCTGACTCCCTGCTGGAGGTATACCCTGGGGTGGCTATGACAGTGGCTGATGAGGCATGCCACTGTTAGTGCCCAGCCAAACCTCAGGTCACAGTTCAAAACAAGCACTCAGCCATTAAACTTCAGTCCTTATGGGCCTGTGAGGGCTTATGTCCTCATTCCTGCTCTTTCCCACCTCCCAGCTCCTTTCCTCCTTCCTCTCCGACATTTCTTTTTTTCTCCCCTGGAATGATTTTGCAGAGCTATACAGGCAATCAGATTGATTTTTGTGCTTGCACCGCCCTTTGCAACGTGCTTCTGATAATGAGCTGCTGTTGTTGAAGTGGAGAGTGTGGGAGGGGTGGTTTTAGCTGCGCCTTAACTACGTCGTGAGCCCTGGATGAGAAATGATCCTTTGGCTCATATGCATCGGAGATTGTGTCACTGAAGAATATCACCCTGTGACCAGGAATCATGAATGGCAAAAATTTGGAGCTTGTTTTACAAATACACTTCCTAATGAAGAAAAATGCAAAGGCACTGCTACTTTCAGAAGCCTCAATTCATTTTCCAGACACTCGGATAAAAAGGCAGAATGTTTGGGGAAGAGCCACCTTTTTTGCATTAATCTCTTGCTGTTCGCTTGTTCTTTGTTTTACTCTTGAAATGTGAAAAAATGGCAGGAATTAAAAACCAAGCCTATGAAACTCACCATGTTCCGTGGCATTCATATTCTTTACCATTATCTCCTTATTTCCCTTATGCATAGGTACTGCTTCTTTTTAAGTGCTTCTGGGCACACACATGTGAAGAGTCAATTTCCTGAATTTTAGGTTGAACTGCTAGGGAGAAGTTATTAGCCGATAGCAAACTAAATTTCCACTCTGTCTGAGGTTCATGGGACATTCAGAATATCACGTATTATACTGCATCTAAAAAAAGGGGGGGTTGGATATTTTGGAATTTTCAAAAATGGAAATGGTACATTCATAAACACATTAAAATAAAGAGATGGTCCATCTTCTCTTTCAAATTGAAAATTGAGAATCCGGAATGCAAGCCTCAGATGTGATAGACACTGAAAGTTGTCTCTTATCCAGGGCACTCTGAAAATGACGGTGCGGTTTGCTGCTGTGAACAACACCTATCTATGCTTCCTTCCTCTTTTATATCTTCCTAAAGGATAATAAGGCAATGGTGACAGCTAACTAAGAAATACCCGTACTGTTTTAGGGCATGTAAAAAGTGACTAAGACCAGAGTTACCTGTGCATTTTCAACCACACCAGCCATATGAATACTGATCACTATCTGTAGGGCATGGTTCCACACCAAATGCAAATGTGCATGCTTTCATACATACAGACTGCATCTACCAATATCCACAAACACACATTGTTTCTCTACAACAGATTCTGAATTGCAAGGGTGCCTTTCATGCTCTTGCGCTCTTCCACTTCTGAACCAACAGCAACAACCCTGACTAGGCATGAAAGCACCCTTTCTTACATTTAGCATATTTCCCTAGCCTGATGAGATGCACATTAGCACTAGAATTGGAATCGGATGACTTGAATTAAAGTTGTAGTTTGAAAAGGTACCTTGGGCCCCAGTAACTTCCTTGGCCTCAGTTTCCTCTACTGTGAAACTGAAAAGATCTCCTTTTGTCTATAATTATTATGAGAACCAGATTATATAATACCTATTAGAAGTACTCTGCAGACTGTAAATATGACATAAATTGCTATCTAAAATATTTATCCCATTAGCATTAATGCAATTTACTCACTAGACCAAGTTACTGTTGTTGTATCATGCCCCAATCACACCTGGACATTTGCCTGAGTTTCAAAACAAGGCACAAATAAGCTCAGATAACATCATAAAATCAATCTCTGATTGTGTCTGTACAGTGCCAAAACTGCTGATTCACAAATGAAATTGTAGTCAACCAACCAGATGTTTCTTCCAGGGGATGCCAAATTGCCACTTTAACTGCTTTTTATCCAGGAAACTTACTATGTGCATGGGAATTGTATAAGCAATGCATTCATCATTTTCATTTCAAGGCCCTGTAAATAATCTTGTGTAGATCCCATATATATACCTTGCTAAGTGCACAACTCCTCACTGATTGGTGACACTCTTTCCAGCTCCACAAAGTGAACAGCACTCTAAGAGGCCACCTAGAGGAAAGTTATGCCCAAGTTTCCAGTTCTCCGAAGGGACCAGGCAGAGGCACCTGCTACTGAACTGCCCTTATGAAGAGAAATCCCGTGTAGAACAAAGCGCTGATTTGAATGATCACAGTTGTTTTAACCCCTAGTTTCCTAATTCACTCTGCTGGCTTCTGGTGTTTGACAAACAGTTTCCGTTTGGAGACATTATGCTGTTCCTCTCCTCTCCAGCACGGTGCCCACTGCCTTCACTAAATTGGCACTGTAACAGCAACCGTTGCCAAGATCTACGCAAGGGCAAGAGGGACTGAAAGGGAACATGAAGCAAAATGATCCCTTAATTCAAGTGAATTATTGTTACCTCTCTTCACATATTCCTGCTCTCCTCCCTTATTGTTCTCCTTTCAAAAGAGAGGTAATAGGTTCCAAATCAGACCACAAAGAGGATCTTCAGAATCAAGTTAAATTGGAGCACAAGGATTGGGGCTGATGGGAATATGGATTTGCAAGGTGCCAAAGTCTGATCTAATTTACATCCATTTCCTGATTTCCAGCCCTTTGGCATCTATTGAAATAGGGTTTCATTGTAGAATTCTCATATAACATATATTCCATATATGTTGTTTTAAATTTAATTCAGAACATATAATTTTATATATTTTCTTCTGTGCAAAATCGTATGCATGTATGAATGGTGAATTCTATGTGCCAAGTATTTAGACTAGTTTTATAATTTCTCTGGTGCTTCTCTAAGCAGCTTGCTCCAAAGGGGCCTGTAACTCATAATCACAGGGCCTGTTCGTGAATATATTTCTCTGGGTCAGAAATTTTGCCAGCTCTGACAGGCACCCTGGACAGCTTTTCAGAAATCTCCTGGTTATTACTCATCCATTAGAAAGGGAAAAAATGATATTTTGGATCAGTAGTTGTTTCTCTCTCTCTCTCTCTCTCTTTTTCCTTTTAAATTACAGAAATAAAGTGCCCATTGTAAATTGTTCATGCTGGCGGACAATATTGCATGCAGATCAGGCAGACAGCCCATTGGATGGAAATGGTATGGGGGTGGGGGAGCCTTTGTGAATGAGTAGATACAACGGGTCCTGAAATGATTTTAGTTAGGTCAAAAGTAGCTCATTAGTGGGCAGGAAAGCTAGCTGCTCATCCTTTAGGGTGTGAAGAGGCTAACCCATTTATTTAAGGAGTTTTTTCTTAAGTTGTTTTAATAATAATAAAAACGTGCATTTCTTTCTTATTCTACTTGCACTTTCTGTAATCTAGTTTATGGGTGAAGAGATTAAAAAAAAAAGTTTTAATAGTTGATAGCCTAAATGAGATTCAAATAGCCTAAGTGAGATTTTAAAAATTCCCCCATTCTTAAAAAGTAGAATTTAGAACAGCTAGGATTCAGAGAAAGAGAGACAGAGAGAGAGAGAGAGAGAGAGAGAGAGAGAAAGAGAGAGAGAGAGGCAGGGGGGGGGAGAAATAATGTATTTAATCTCATTGTTCTTAATATTAGGGAGAATTTCAAGTTCCTTTTCTGCACTTGAGCATTAACTTTAGCATTAACATTAGGGCTGCCTCTGCTACCCTAATTCAGAATGTCCATACTTGGGAAAACTTGGAAATAGAGAAGATTGTATTAGAATGGTAGACTTCTTCCCAGGAAACTAACCAAAGAGCAGTAGGAATTCTATTGGTGGAACAGCAAAATTCCTGCGGATAAATGTCTTCTTAAAGAATAATCAGAATCCCAAACATCACTGCATCTATTGGGGCAGGGAAAAAACTTTTAAAATTCTCCATTCTCTATGTATAAATGGAGAAATATGTTAATATGGAAGAAGATGAATAATAGAAGACAGGTAAAATATTGGCATAGATAATGTAAAAAGCCATATGTTCTCTTCATTTTATGTTTGCCATGCCTTCATCTTTATTTTTTCTGAATTACTTTATTACATAGTCCCCCTCCCCCCATCTTTTCTTTTGATGAGACATGCTGTTGTAATAAAGAGAGAGGGAGCATTCCTTAAGATTTTCAAAGTATTCTAGTTTGTAATCGGACCCCTCAGGGTACATGGCTTCCGTTGCTCTGGACACATTCTAGTTTGTCAAGGTGATAATTGAGTTATTCAACACCAAGCAAAGTTTTATTGAATACAGAACTAGTACTTGATGAATGCACAGGCAAAGCTCTGATCAGAATTTGTTTATCATAGATTTATTGAGCATTTATCTTGTGCCAGGCACTGTGGAAAGCCCACAGGTAATGAAGTGGTAAAATGAGCTGCTCAGACAGCCAGAACTCACAGGAACAGGACCATTCTGGTCATTTCCGGTATTCAGCTGAACAGTTTGGTGTCTGAAATCTTATGCTTTGTGGGTTGTCTTGAAAGAGCCTGGATGAGGCCACGAATCACATTTTCTGTGTGCTTCTCTACATGTGACTGTTTTGAAAGGTCCTGGTGCTGTTTCCCCAGCAAAATCACTGTGCTCTTTTCAAAACTATTCATGAGCTGATTCTTTTTTAGTTTATTGAATAACTTCATGAGGCTAGAGAACATATGGAAAATCCCCTTTGTGAATTTTCTTTTGAAAGGGATAAGATAGGCCATTGCGGGTTACTGTTAAAGAAATCCAGTCATTTCACTGTTTCTTTTGGTAATTCCTTTTGGGAAGTATTATTATTTATATATTTTTTCTATTTTTACTTCAACTTTATTAGGGAGAGGTGTGTGTGTGTGTGTGTGTGTGTGTGTGTGTGTGTGTGTGAAATATCAGAATTGAGAATCACAACTGAAAAGTGTAAGTTTTTCTATGAATGTAGAATGCAAAGTTTTAATACATGGCAAACCTATAGCTAGGTTTCAGGTAGAAAATAAAGAGTAAGACATATGGATGCCTAGGGATTGTAGATAATAATTTTGACAATCAAAGAAATGAAAGAAAAGAAAGAAACCTGAGAACTGGGTAGGCTAACCAAGATCCTTGATTATGAACTTATTTAGCATCTTGTTTATATTTTAATTTTCTTCTTATATATAATATATGCATTTCCTTTTCTTCTTTCTATTTTGGTTCCTTGTTTTTACCATGTAATTTTCCTCTAAATATGAACAGATGAAGGGGAAATAATTTCCTTTTTATGTGATTGACCTATTCATAAATATGAAATTAAAAAAAAAAAAGACCTGTGCTCTGTTAAAAGAATATGAAAAGACAATGCCCTCTTAAATCATTAAATATTTAGTTATGTGTATGATGTTGGTGATAATGTCCTATCTTAAATTTATTTTTTACTTTTTAAAAAAATTTTAATGTCTGTTTATTTTTGAGAGAGACAGAGAGACAGAATGTGAGAGGAGGAGGGGCAGAGAGAGGGGGAGACAGAATCCAAAGGAGTCTCCAGGCTCTGAGCTGTCAGCACAGAGCCTGACATGGGGCTCAAAATCACAATCTGTGAAATCATGGCCTGAGTGAAGTCGGTTGCTCAAACGAATGAGCCACCCAGGTCCTCCCCCAAACTTAAATTTAAACTTGTAGATGAGAGCCACCAGTTTGTATGGATATATGATCATATCAAGGATGTTACCACTTTCCAAAACATTCTGGATACCTTCCTTTGCAATTTTCAATAAAATTAGTTTATTTTACAAATCACATGAGAACATCAGCCTGTTTCTCATTGAAATTAATTTTTATCAACTCTGTGATTAATTACTTCATTTATTTCATTTTATTCTGAATAGTTTCTATACCCCGACACCAAAGTATTAAATTTAAGTAATAACTCCAGCAAGGAAAACAAAACACCAGAATAGTGATTCTACTTACATTTTTGGACTTCATACTTTTATTTGTTTAATTAATTCCAAAATATTTTATTTATCTCTGTTATAGTGTAAAACACAAAACAGAGATGGGAAACATATGTATATGTGAAGTTTAAATAGTTTCTATTAAATTGAGGGCCTTAAGGCAACATTTTTTACATAAGAGAATAAAAATTTAAACCAGAATAGAATTAATGAATTTCAATATTCCTGAATACATTAAGTGGAATTAGATCCTTATCTGCGAAGAACGCATAAATGCTTCTATTATAGGGTATAAACGGTTTGGGTGACCAATGTTTTTATACCCTAGGCTACAGTTATCACTGAGGGTCGTGGACGTCAGTAACTTGAGTTTATAGGTAAATTTCAGTGAATTTTTTGGTACAAGAAGAGTATTAACCATATAGGATTTATCTGTGGGCTTTAAATGGTGCCTGGCACAGAATAAATGTTCAGTGAATTTATAATAACAGAAATTTTGATCAGAGCTTTGCCTATGGAGTCATCGGTTTCCATTATTTGAAAACTATGCAAAGTGCCTATCTCATGCAGACAAATGTCTTCTAATTTGGCAAATGTCTGTTTGATTCAATGATCAATTCATTTGTTTTTTCCTGAGTTATTTGTGCTTAGAATATGAGAGCCATACTGTTGTTAGCAGTGATCACAGATTGCTGAGGACAGATAATGCTAGTTGAATTGGCACATATTTTACCTTATGCATACCAGAACCACATTTCAATAAAGATTTTTCCTATGTATTTCCATCACTTTTATTTTTCACTTCCACTCCTGAACCCATTGGGGTGTGTGTGTGTGTGTGTGTGTAAAGTTTATTTATTTTGAGAGAGAGAGAGAGAGAGAGGCAGAGAGAGCAGGAGAGAGAGAGAATTCCAAAGCAGGCTCCATGATGTCAGTGCAGAGCCCCACACAGGGCTGAAATCCACTAACCCTGAGATCATGACCTGAGCTGAAACCAAGAGTCGAAAATTTAACCAACTGAGCCACCCTGCTGCCCCCTCATTGGTATATTTGGACTATGAATATCATTATTTTATTAGAATGTCTTGTAAAAAGTATATCTGATGCAACTTTCATGTAGTTTTATTTTCTGCAAGTTTGGGGCTCTGCTCTGGGACAAAGTTTTGTTCTTGATGTAAGTCAACATTAACTCTATTGGGTCACATGTTTTTTTCAACAAGCCTCTTCATGACCATTTTTATATCAGTCTCAAAATATATTAATAATCATATAAATACTTTTTCTATCATGTCTTTTCTGCATAATAGCTTGGTTAAGGGCACTTTATTATTTGGATCAAGGTCTGTTATTTGTTTGTACTCTCTCTGTCTGTTGGATGAGTGGAATATTTGCTTCTTCAGAATGCATGATTAGGAAACAAACACACAGGCCTGTGGGCAGTGGGATTCAGTTTCCATTTATTTGTACTGAGTATGTCCCAGCAACGTTCTTATTCTTTCCCATCTAACACATAGATCTCCCATCGATTTCAACAGGATCCTGAAAAGGGCATGAAAAGATGAAAATCTGATGCTAATTTTGGAAAGTAGAATTCACTTTCTTATCTTGATGGGTTTTCATCATCCAGTTTAATGTGATCTTTTTTATATGCCTCTATCTCTATACACCAAAGGTAGAAGTATCACAAACTGTCCTTCTGAAAGAGAGAGAAATAGGGGAAAAGATTGTTTTCAAATCCCAGACTAATCATTTTCACTTAATAATTGCTAAAAACAAGCTTGAAAAGAGAAGGCTTCCTTTAAATTAGCTGCCACTGTGCAAATTAAATTAGTACAATAAGTAATCTGATAGTGGCTTGCTATATCATGTAGCTAATTAATATATTATGATTTGAAGAATTACCTTTATATTAAATGTATATATAATACACATTTTATGGGTAGTTTTGCAAAACAATTTTTAACCAGCAGTAGTTGCTGTGTGGCTCTCAAAGTTATATTTGGAAAGCAAACTTAAAAAAGATTAGTCATTTGTGCCAACTTTTATCAATGTAAGCTGAACCTTTTAAAAACAGGAGTTTACTTCTCTTTTAAAATCATACATTATGTGTTTGAATTACATTTTATTTTACTAGATGTTAACAGCACAAGTTTGTGATTTCACTTTAATTTTATCATCTGAAAATTTAAATGGTAATGAAAATCAACCTTCTTGATTAATTCCTCAGGAATGAGTAAATGCAGCGCTTATTGTGTTCTTAACAACAGTGATATTAACACTGCTATAAAAAAGGCATTTAAAGTAGCTAGGTTTAGAGTATCTCACTAACCCTTGAGTATCTTAGTCAAAACTAGTCCCAAATTTCATAAATAACAATTAGTCCCACCTTTTTAGAAATGAGTTATAGAAAACAAACAAACCTGGATCTATTTCAATATATATGATTTTAAATCACTTGCACTTACTTAAACATGTATGTTTGTATAAATATATGAATACTTGTATATATATGTATGCAATATAGAGTAGTAAATGTATACACAAGTATGAACTATTAAGTGTGTGTATATATATGTGTGTGTGTGTGTGTGTGTGTGTGTGTAAATAGGTACATGGATAAATATGAAGTGTAAAATTATACATTTTATAAATAAAAAAATCATTTTGGAAACAGAGTAGTATTTTAAATATTATTGAATATGTGCTCTAAATGTTAGCAAATTCAAATGATAACACAATTTTGAATTTCATATTATTTAGATCTTGTTAGGAAACACACCCACGAAAAGTCTCTTTTTTGGAAGGGAGTATCCTAGGATGACTAGATCAAGCAAACTTTACAAAAAATTCAAGGGTTTTCAAAATATCACTTGCTTGAAGGAGATACTATTATTAGTCCTGCTTGTCAGAATAAGGAAACTGAGTCTTAGAGAGTTAAAGCAACCTGGCCAAGTTCACAGAGCAAGTGAGACAGTAGCAATGTGAATCTTGTGCTATCCTGTTTCCAGGCTTATTGGAGAAGGAATGGGGAGTTGTGATTTACCAAGTCTCATTTACAATAGTTTAAAATAGAGATGGTGAGAGAATGGAGGTAAGCCTAACCAATTCTAAAAATGTTTTGGTTTTGTTTCCCTTTGGTAGCAATCTACATAAAAGAGAGATCGTGAGGGCCCAAATCAAAATAGAAGCAAGTGAAATATTTTTGAAGTTTAAAATTTTAAATTATGTTTGAATGCTAGAAATATTGAAAAGTCAAAATCAAGAATGTTGGGCCAACTGACTGGACAGGAATTGAAAAGAGAGGTGCCAATAACAAAACGACTAAATAGAACAAAGTTTACTCTATTTCTAAAGGCTAAAAGGGAAATACTCAAACTCTGTGTCACCTACCATAATACTTTATTAACATTTTTCTATTAAAGGAATTCTTCTTTTACATACCATGTTTTTTATTTGTTTAAAAAAAAGAGAAAAGGAAAAAAAATTTGATTATTCTAGAAAATTTAGTTCTTCAAACTCTAAATTTTTCTTACATTTTTTATTTATGATTTTCAAATATTTCTCCCTCTCTTGTATTGAAGAGTTACTAAGTAGTGACTTGACTTAGTCAATTTAAATATTTGAGTTCCACAAATGGCTCTAATAGAAATGATTCAGCATTTGGGTGGTAAATTTTCTTAGTGATTTATAAAATATTTCCAGGTTGCCATATTATAACTTTTCCTGTCCCCTCTCTCCCAGAACATGGGCATGTAAAGGCAAGTACTCTTACCCCCAAATAACTTAATTATAAAAATATCATTAGTTCAATCAATTATCAAACAACTGCTAAAATACACTATATTGCCTCCACCCCCTGCATAGTTCTGCCAAAGTCATAGGTTTCTGAATTCCAGTCAGCCCATCACCTAGATTAAGGTGTCTGTGTGTCCAGAGCATCTTTCCATCAGGTCACCATGGCTTTGAAGCAGCCACACACTTGTTTACTCTTCTCCTGTTCTTACAAGGGCCATAAACGGCCAAATTGTTGCTAGAAGGTTTAGCTTTATGTTTGGTTTACTTACTCTGAAGCCCTTAACTCAAATATGGCTGAACAATCTTCAGTTTCACCAGTAGGTGGGGGAACTTATTTCTTTTTGCTTATTGTCACCATTTTTCCCCCCTCTGAGGGAAGTATAGCATTTTTTTCCTGTAGCTTTTCCCAGAATCCCACTGATGTGCTCTGGACTTCTAGTTACTGTTTCCTAGAGAGTAACATTGAGGACATTAGGAGGAAGATATTTAGGAAATAAGAAGCTTAGTTTTAGATCTATTGTCTAATTAAAGGATACAAATCAAGGAAATTTTTAAAAATCAGTTTATTTGAAAATGGTCTTTATATTTGATAATTAAGAGAAATTGTGGCCTTTGAGAAATGTCTTTGCTTGAGAAGTCAGATAAATATAGCATCCAGATATTGTACAATAAATGTTTAAATGATGAAAGGATTGCATATAATCTGTACTTTAATTTCTTTGGGTGGAATAGAACAAATAGAATCAAATTGGGTTGGAATATGCTCTATTTAAAAAAAAATCAATGGCAAAACAAATTACTCATCTCTCTGAGCAGTGTACTATACTTTTTAACAATGTTTCTGTTAATGAAAGTTTTTTCATCTACCATGCCTCAATTTAAATTATCTATTCTGTTTGTGATACAAAGATAGGGAATATCAGTCATCATTTTCCATTTGCAAAGAAAAAACACTGCTTATCATTTTCTTCTTCTGTGTTTTTCAAACACTTTCCTCTTCCTTATGTGCAAGAACCACTAGCTAGATTTAGTCAAGGAATTTAAATGTTCAGAGATAAAGCCTTTTTTAATTGTGAGCAATGGCAACTAAATTGTCAGAAAAGGATGGGTATTGGGGGGCTAACAGCAGTATGCAGGAGTCAAGATGACAGTGATTCATCTAGAGATTAAATTGTGCATTAGTGCCTTTGAGCTTCAGTGCAAGTGTTAAGTGGACAGATGTGGATGGGCACACTTAGGTATTCTTTAAAGAACCTTCAGATCCCCTAGTGTCCCTATCACAGCTCATATAACCAGGGAGTTTGCAAAGCCAAGCACATGTTCTCATGTTGAGAAGCAAAGAGGAATAAAAAATATAAAATAAAGCAAATGTCTGTGGAAAATATGTAAGATATAGCTGAATTTTAAAAATCATTTGCCTCTGAGAAATGATGACTTTGATCTAAACAAAAATTAGAATTGGTTTACACCATTCTTTATTGTTTTTACTAATCAATTTTTTTCAAAATATTAGCATATATTGACTAAACCTAAGAAATGCACCACAGTATACCCATTCAAGAGCTATAATCTAAAATACAAAATCAAAAAATCTGAAGATACACACAGATAACATGTTTCACTATTAAATAATTTTCAATAAGTGTATGTAGTAGTCTTCCTCCGTATACTAATGGGTCAAGTAAAAACTCCTATGAACTGTTTTCACTACCTTATCTTACAAATGTTGAACAAACTAAGCTTAGTGAGCAGAAGTTACCTCAATTTTAAAATCATTGAGTAGGTGAACCTACAGAAGAAATATATCTATTGTATTAGAAATAGTGAATAATTACCATGAAAATGTTGATAAACCACACTAATTCAAATTTACCTAAAAATATATGGTACTGTTTAATTTATTATCATGTATTATGTATCTTGTTCAAACTTGACTTCAAAGAACATCTAAGTATGTCAGCTCAAGTATACCCATTTAAAAATATACTGAGGCTCAAAGGTATTAAAACACGTTTTATTCTCTGGTCTGGGACGTTGTCATCTTGACCCCTGTATACTGCTGTTAAACACAGAGGATTTACTTTGAAGCTTTCATTTAAGGAATTGAGTTATTATCCTTTGCTTGACCTTTGTCCATGGCATATTTATCATGAAGCCCTGTAAAACCATAATGTGTGAGAAAAGTGAGAAAAGGAAGTAATATATTTGTGATTTATAAAGAAAGGAGAAATAGGTATAAATCAGACTTTTAACATCCATTCATAGGTACCTCTTTACATAATCCATTTATAATCTCAAAATCCCTCCCTACAATGATTTTTGTTCATTTTTAAAACAATCATTAGCAAAAGTAACTTGAAATTAATCATGATCTGTGATTTCCAAGATCTATTGCCAGGTATTGTTTATATTTATTACTGGGAAGAAACGAGGGAAACAACATTATTTTTAAAAGTACAGAAAGAAAGAGTTTTCAAGCTGTTCCCTTAATGAACTAGAAATAGTAACCCTGTCAAATTTAATATAAAAATAGTGTTATAAGCCTATGGCATCTATTTATTACTGGAGAACAAAAGCCTTCATCCATTTCCTTTAGAGAATGACATTTTTGTAATTCGCTGCCCATTTCATTTGTTCCAAAGGCCTTCGTGGGGTGACAAATATCCCACAGAAATGGCTACTGATACTTGATAGGATAATGCGCAGCCCCTCAGGACAAGGGCAAAGGCAGCAAACTTATCATCCTTTAGTTTAGCTTAGCATGGGTCAGTAACAGCGCCAGAGGTGACAGAAGATGTTAAAGTGTGGGAAGCAAGAGCTGAAAGCTGTAGGAGGGGAGTTTTTATAGTTTATCCTTTCTTTTGCCAAGAAGCTACGGAGACAGCTTGAATCACATTGTTGATTTGGTTCACTGCACGCCACACTAACTGTTTCTGGAAAAGAAGAGCAAGGGGGAGAAAAATCCAACACTTACGGGTCATTCTCACCAACAGCATGTGGCATTTCAACATGTCCTCTAGGAGGAGGAAATGCATATTTAATATATTAGCTTCAAGTTCATATTTTAAGAATGCATTATCCCGTTGGAAGGTCCGTGGTGAATAATCAGTAGGACATTGCCATTATATCAACCTGATAATTTTGCAGAGAAAAAAGCATTAGCAGTGTTGTCTTTCATTTGGGAATTTTGACAATATTGTTTTCTGTGTCAGAGTGAATAAAAAACTACAAGTGTGGTTCTTCTTAAAGAGTTTCACACACAGGTGTTCCAAAACTGTGGTACTTTAAATTTATCATTAACATTTGTCCATTAAGGGCAACCGACCTGCATGAAATCTTGAATATACATATTTTATTCCCAAGAAAATTAAGTAAGTATAGAACTCTCCCTCAGAATATTATCAAAGGATGGTATGCATCAGCTGGTATATTACTCCTGATTCTATTAAAAGATCATCTGAACAAATTCTCCTCAACACGTCCCATTTTGAAAAAGAAGAAAGTGAAAAGGAGCATAAGTTCTTCATTAGGCAGGTATCTCTCGTCATGGCTGTCATTGCACACAATGACATTCACAGCAGTGTGATGGTTATGCTGTGATGTCTCTAATGGCACATCTGGTGAAATGATTCCTGTTTTGCAATATTAAGAAATTACTTTTTTATGTTACATGTGATTTGAATTAATTTGTTTTAAAAATTAAATTACACAATGCAAAAATTCCTAAAGGGCTGATAGGAAAAAGAACTGAAAATGGCGACCTTGTTTCACAAGGCAAGATGCCAACTCCACCTGAGTAATTAACAGCTTTGATGAGCATTTTGAACCATGATGTCCTCCCTAAGAACTGTCAGAGCCTCTTTGAAACACTTATTTTTCTTCGTTAAGCAGACAAAAAAAGGCCCACTTGTGAATCTTTTCTTGCTGGTACAGATAATGAAGTATGTGTTATCAACAGAGAATGATGAATACTAAAGCTTAAAAATAATAAAGGTATTTTTAATTGAGTAAAACCCTTTGCAGTTTGATATAAATATAAGGAATGTTACAAAGCTTGGAGTATTTTCTAGCAGACTCTTTATTCCAGGCATATCTAGAAAATTACATAATTCTGAATTGTAGGAAGATGAAGACAAACTGATGCCTACTTTGAAATAAGTATGTTAAATAGTTCACATACTTTATCTCTGAAAACCTGGTTGTGTTCTCCTAATAGCACTATTGCTGGCTAAAATTTATACAGTACTTTTTCCATTGAGTTGGAAATTGTTCCCTTTGCAGAGAGAGGTTCATGTTTATTTCCAATGCAGAAGAACTTGTTTTAGTTTTGAAGGTAAATTGAACAAGTGATTGCTTTCATATATCATGTAATTCCTTACATGTTGATGGCTGTAACTTTTCTACTTAACACATTTTATTCCTTACCATGCCTGTCACTGGTTTAAGCAATCTGTGGGTAATTGATTTCTTCTGTAAAACAGATAACATTTGCTTAAAGCTCTTCTGATAGCTTTACAGCCTCTGCATTAGGAGAAGCACTTCCGTCACCACTGGCATTCTTATAAAATATAATTATTATATATCCATCAAAGACTAGAAGAAAAGGGGAATAAGAAAAGGCAGTGCAAATATTTCCTGAATTCAGTGTCATGGCAGTTGTACTGCTGCTGGTGTTCATAAAACCACAACTCACCTTGTTTCACTGCCTTGGTCATATGATCCCCTCTGCCTTTACACTTCCTTGTTTATTTAAACAAACAAATCTTAGTCTTTTTCAAATGCTAAGCTATGTTCAATCCATTAGGTTTCCTAAATTTAAAAAGAAAGGTATCTTTAATATGAGTAGTGGCTATTTCTTGACTATGATTCACATTTTTACTCATAGCTTCAGAAAAGTAAATATGTAATAAGTCCCCTAAATAAACAACTTTATAATGCATGTAATTTGAATACAAATAAATTCAAGTAGTCAGAAATCTTTTTCTTTCTCTTTTTCCCTTCCTTCCTTTTTTCCTTCCTTCTTTCCTTCTGCCCTCCCTCCCTCTATCTTTCCCTCTCCCTTCCCTCCTTCCTTCCTTCATTCTCTCTCCCTCTTTCCTTCCATCTTTTTCTCTTTCTTTCTTCTTTCTTTCTTTCTTTCTTTCTTTCTTTCTTTCTTTCTTTCTTTCTTTCTTTCTTTTTTCCCCTTTCCTTCCTTCCATCCATTCTTCTTTTATTTTGCTGTTTCACTTTCTCCGGTCCCAAACAAATTGTCTAATATAGTTCTTGTCTTGAGATGAAAGAGGTGACAGTTGTGGCTCTTTGTGTCTATAACACAAGAGAGCTGACCTGACTTGATTTTCAATTTATGAATGTGTTTGTGTATGTGTATATGTGACAGAAGAATACAGAGAAAAATGGAAGTATAGTTATAATGTTGCAAGAAAAAATATTTGCTAATCTAGGGATCTAATTGATATGATTTGATCTTTATTTTTCTTTTTTCCAAACCTTTTAAAAATCTTTATACAGTGAAAACTGATTATTTTTGAAATTCTGACTGTCAGTCCCCTGAAAGAATACATTGCAAGCTGAGTATGCAGAAAAGAGGGAGATAAACCAGAATGAGATAGTTCAGTTTGAGTTAATAGAAGGTAGTCCGTTAGATTGGGTGCTATATTAAGTTTAGTATCTCTAATAAATATTTAAAAGATGCATATAATAGAACATTAAGTAAATTACCCACCAACCAAAAACAAGCAAACAAACAAGCAAATGTTTTGTGTTTTTCTATCATAATGAAATTGGATTTGTGTTCTTCACTTTCAAGTGGAAGTCCTGCACAATGGGTGCAGATTTTGCATTTTTTAATCTCTTGCATTTTTTTCTTTTTTGAATCATTTTTTCATAGCTCATATATTAAACACTACTCTTCCTTTAGTTTATATGTTTTCCCCAGTGAATTTTATGGTTTTGACATAGCAGCTGTCTACATGGGAATTTCTTATGAATAATTCTCAGAATTGTGTTTTATTTCTGTTATTTCTAGTTCACTTTTTTAAAATTCAAAACCAGGAGTGATACTAACTTCTTGGTCTGGAAAACTGTTATTCCGGTTCTGGGTGCTCAGGCTTCTCTGGCCTCCTTTTGGCTCCCTTGCCCATTTTCCTGTGCACACCTTTTCATAACCTCAGTCACAGTTTCTCAGCTGCCCTCCTTTCTGTCATTCCACCCCCACCTCCCAGCATTGTTCCAGCCAGACCCCTAATGTGTGATCACAGAGAATTACATCTTGTCCCTTTGTCCTAGTGTAATCTCTCCGGAAACCCACATCTTCCAGGAAGCCTTTGTGTAGAATCAGAGGAGAGCTGATACATTCCTTGTCCCCACCCTTCTGTTCATCTTTCACTCAAACTTTTTATGACCTCCACCGTTGCCTCTTTAGATGACTTTGTGGTCATATTTTAGTGTCTACTTCTTTTCAGTTATTGTGTCGTATAACTAACACTGATCTATTCAAGTTAGTGTCATCAATTCTGATTTTAAACTCGTAGAGGGTAGAATCTCTTTTTCTTGTCCAGTGACTTATATGTAAATTGTAAGCAATATGTATATTTTAATTATGATGCTGTTGTGCATTTGTAACTATAAGAGAGAGTACGCATTCAATGCTATCATGTCATTCTTTCAAAAACTAGAAATGTTAGTAAAAGATTTAAGCCACAGATCACCATTTATTTCTTTTCCCTTGATTGATTTCAGAACTTCATGAAGTTTGCAAGTTTTACTATTTAGTGTGTTGATAAAGTGCATGTGTTCAGTGCATGGAGTTGTGGTTACTTTCTCTGAATTATGTTCCTTTCTTTCTTTTGACTAACTCCATATGACCCAGACCATTCAGATGATGGAAAACAAAAAAATCGGTCTTCAAAATTTCATTGTAACAATCGAAATGTTTTATCTTCACAGTTGCTGTTGCCTAAAATTTTTAGTAATATTTCTGAAATGGTTTAAACTCTTCTTGATGGATCATAGCATACATTTGGACTCTAAGTTCTTAGGGAGGAATATAATTTGGTTTTTACACTCTGTGGAAAGGTCCCAGGCATAGCCCCAGGCCAAGGCATGTCTTTACAAAAATGACGTAGAAAAGTTGCTACTTCAATCACCAGTTCAAAATCATATCATTATGATGTCTTCAGTATTACCAACAATACCTTAAATTAGGTTTACTTTTTTTTTTTAAGACTAAGAGAGGTCTTAGTCAGAAGTATTATTAATACTTTTGAAAAATCAAACAAAAAGCCTTGGCATTTGCACTGACTTGTGAAAGGTGGGGAAAAATTCATATTAGTGATTTATTCTTGGGAAAGTGCTTTTAAGTCCAAGTATAATATTAAATGCCTTTCTCAAGTCTCTAAGTGAGCTCTTCCAAGCGACCTATGAGTTTAAGTCATTTGACCTTTGGGTATTCAAGTGAACTGCTTAATTTCCTTTCTACTTAAAGATAATGTTGAGACAGGTGTTAATATTCCTATTTTAATTGAAATTTGCTTATTCTATATGGTAGTGGTGCAGAGATCTCTACATTTTTTTTAAATCTGATAAGGTAAAAAGGGGTTGCCTGAGTGGCTCAGTCAGTTGAGCATCTGACTTCAGCTCAGGTCATGATCTCATTGCTCATGCGTTCGAGCTCCATGTTGGGTTCTGTGCTGACAGCTCAGAGCCTGGAGCCTGCTTCGGATTCTGTGTCTCCCTCTTTCTCTGTCTTTCTTTCTCTCCCTCTGTCTCTCTCGCACACACAGATATAAGTAAACATTTAAAAAAAATAGGTAAAATAGTCTATAAACTTAAGAATGCCTACATGTTTATCTATTACTACTTTCAAATATAGGCCTTCAGGGTCCCCGTTTAAATACTTGTACTTCTGTGAGATAAGTGTCCCAAGAATGTAGAAATGATGCCAGTTTTAGGCAGAAATATTTAGCAGTATAATGCTTATTCCTTTGATCCCTCCCAGCCCCTCAGCACAGTTTGGGAATCAGGAGCATCACATTAGCAAGTGGACAACTACAGCAATTTAGCTGGTTTGCCTGGAACTGCCCACTTTCTTTGCCCTAGATCTCAGCCATTTGGTCTGCTGCAACTTGACCTGTGGCCACAGGGTTACCAGGCTGACTGCTTATTGTGTGACAAGCCAGAAAGGATGAATTTAACATGGGAAAATAGTGTGCTAGGCACTGGGCACAAGGCAGGTGCCAGCAAAGTCATGGCGATTTTGAAGCTAGGAGGATCTTGTAGCTCTTTTATGTGTGTGAGTCAGAATGTATTAAATTATTCCATTCCATTCCATTCTTTCTTTTTTTTTTGTATTTCCCCTATTTGTTGTTCTCATAAAACTTGAGAAATATTCCCCTTTCTAACTCTGATTTCTTATCTGTAATACTAGTGCCTGAAACATAATAAATATTCAATCAATATTTGTTGTATGAAGACGTGTGTGTAAGTCTTAAGTGCTTAGACATTATGCAATTGTAGATAACATGGACATTCATGGCTATTAGAATCCAATGGGAATACTCCCAAATGCCATATAAAATCACAACTTTATGTAGAGGCTTTTGGGAAATGTAGCACTATCAGAGAGAAGGAAACTCAAGTCTCTTATTTTACCTATGTTTTTGCAATACTAAAACACTGCCTGAAAAACATTTGATATTGCTTAGAACAAATCTAAGTCACTCTAGTCCTGGTCAGAATGTTCCAATGTACTAAACAGGGTTTTCTTTCAGGAAGAGACAAAACTTAGAAGGAAAAGAGAATCAATAGGGAACGATAGACTTTGAAGAACTAAAAATATGTTTTCAAAAGTCATTCTTAGGGGGAATTCTAAACTATTTTATATAGGGATCCTAACAAGGACGGAACTGGGATCCATACAGGGCAATGAAATAACTGGAGGAGAAGAGAGCTTTGTCATCCCCTGAAAAATCAGTGCTTCTTATCGTCTCAGGGCCTCTCCAAGTTTCTCCGTTCTTGAAAACACTGATCTTACTATATTCCAGTAGTTTAGGTTACCTTTAAGTGGTGGCCATAATTATGGGTACCAGGCAAGATTTCTTCAACAATAGGAAAATGTATCGGCCAGTGCCAGAGAGCCGAACATTTACATATTAGGCAGGTTTGCAAAATTCCAATTTTTCATGCATTATTTTTGAAGAAAAACCCACACATTTATACACAAGACCATTAAATTCCCTATATTTTAATAGCAGTGTGAATAAGGAATATGATTGAACTTTAATAGTAGCAATAGTTCCAAAGAAGCTCGACCAAGTCATAGTCCAAATATGATTTTGATTCTTACAAGATGAGACTTTTTATTAATGATGTGGCTGGAGAAAAACAAATAAGCAGTAGTGTTCTTATATTTGGTTTAGGTTTATAGGCTATTAGGAAATTTCATAGCACTAAATAAGGCTGAAGACAGATTACTTAATGAATTCAGGCAGATATTGATAAGTCACTAAAACCCAAAACATTATTTATTTTTGATTATTCTCCATCCATAAAATTTTTTAATGTTTTATATTCATGACAGGTATCTGAAAATTGCAGGCTTAAAATGAGACATTCTAAGGTAAATTTGCTTATAGGCTATAAAGTTTGAGATGTTTCTTCTCGGAAAAAAAGCTTCATGTTTTAAACCAACTTGGGAGGCAACTGGCTATGGCCATGATAGATGTTATGATATTTGGCTCACAGGAAACAAAATTCAGCAATACATAAAGTTAACAAGTATTCAAAAAAGGCAGTTTTGTCTTGTGCATAGTCTCTTGGCAAAGGCTTAGGAAATAATAGAAGGACATAGTAAAAGACAGTATGAAGATGCATGTGAAGTTCTTGGGTAAAAATGATACACCCATATTTCTGAAAGATGTCAACATTATCTTTAAAAAACCTTTCTGGTGGTGTATGTAGTTTACCACTGAACAGATTTCATCTGCCCTGCCCCTATTACATATTAATGAGAGAAAGAAATGAGACTGCAAGAGATGAGTAATGGAGACAAGTTGGACTCTGTACAGATACATAGAAGCTTTGTATGAAGCCCAGTCAAATCCAGGGTAAGTCATTTGACCTCCAGCCATCCAGGAGGTTGGTGAGCATGGAAAAAAATGATAGCTACTTTAGGACACTGAGGAGTTTAGGAGTAGTTTGTTACACAGCATTACTATGGAAATAGATGACCAATACACATGCTATTAATTTTTAGAGGGACTTTTCAAGTACAGTTTGCCCAAATAGACATATTGAAAGGTATTGATTTTGCTGATTTCACCACTGTAGAAAAGGGATATATATTCTAAGTCACATAAATTCTGAAACAACTCTGTACTAGTAGTGTAGAATTAGCCATTAAGATATAGTTAGGGTGTATTGAAATCTGGCTCCAAAAAATAATGCATAGAGTAATAAAGAACCTAATAATGATAATTTGAGTAATTTTACTTTTGTGTAAGCACTATTTATAACTTTTTTGTCCCTAGAACTCTATGGCTTTTTAAGGTTAAATTCTTTTCTCTGAAATGTTCCTCAAACAGTCTAATCCACCAATTTTTTTCATTCTCTAATAATCAAATATTCTCTAATATAGAAATTTATTAGCCTCCAGAAATGACTCTGTTCTTAAAAATTCTTTTTCAAAAAGTGTTGAGGGAATTGATAATTCCAGCAGTTTGACTCTGTAGTAATGTTTATATGTAGTCTTTGGAGAGAAGATGCAGGTCTAACAAATAAATGCAAACATTGTGTGTGTGTGTGTGTGGGGGGGGGTGAATCCTATTGTAAACACTCAAGAAAAGAGGTTCTTTATTTGTAACAGACTAAAGCAGTCTCCTACCCCACACATAAGTGGAGTGGTCAACTGTATAGGCAAATGTCTTGGTTAGAATCCTTAAATTGTACACTTGGGGGAGTTAATATTCTCCATCTGCCACTTAGATTATTTGGAGTCCAGGTTGTTTTCAGGTAATACAACCTACAACTTGTGCAATTTTTATAAAGTTTTGTTTGACAGCAATTTTAGTCATTGATGATTGAATAAATACTATATAGTCCAGCCAGTCCTCTATATTAAGTGTATCCTTGGATCAAGCTAGTACATAAGAAAGCTGTAAACAATAAAAACCCTGTCTTAGGGTTCTTTTTATAACTAACTTTATTGGCTTGCATTTGTGTTTATATTTAACTTAGCTAAAAGAGCCTTTTTGGGTTCTGGGACAAAGAGTGACACAATGAAAGCAGTATGTTGTGAAGATGAGTCTGTAATCCTTTCCCCAGCCCAGCAATCCTTCATGTAATTAATAGCCCTAGAAAGTAAAATGTTTAAACTCAGTAAATAATAGTTTAAAAATATTAGTGTAAACTTTCACTTCTGGTCAATATGGAGCCATAGCGATTGGAACTACCCTCCTGCAGGAAATGTTTAAAAACTGGAAAAACGTGTTTAAAACAATAGTTTTAAGACACTGAACAACAGTCAGTGAAGGATGCTGATTTCTGAAAGATAGGATACAAATAAGGTGAGCCAGTAGTGCCCCAGCTAACTGTCCTGAGTTTCCAGGCAATGACAGAGAGAAAGAGAACATAGGCAGAGTGTGCTAGCTTTCTTGAAATGAGGAGATGGAGTGGGAGTCCAGGGGGACCAAGGTTGTTAGTATTTGCATAACAGAGCTCAGAAAAGGAGAGGGCTGCACATAGACAAAACTCCAGAGATCTGCAGAGGGCCCCTTAAGTAGTCAGTAGATCAGTGCATGCATGTGAGGAAAATACCCCAGACCTGGGAAATAACCACCCAAAATAATTAGAGGAGAAAATGCCCAACATTCATAAACACTGGCAATACTGCCTTTCCCACTAGCCAGACTAGAAAAACTCATAATTTGGCAAAGGACTCAGAAGAGTCTTACCTCACTAGCTGGGAATCATTCATCCTAGATAAACACTCTCTGTTTCTGAAATAGTGATTTTAAATGTAAAACCAGAATAGCTGAAACTATTTCTAAAACTTAACTCCCTCCCAAAACAAAGTTAAAAATATTTTTAGGAATACAAAATTATCTACTACCCAAAAAGGTAAAAGATACAATGTCTCATATCCAATCAAAGATTAATCAGCATGCAAAGAAGCAGGAAATTATAACCCATGATGAGGAAAAAAAATCAAGACCCACCCAGAACTGACACAGATGTTAAACTAAACAAAGACATGAAAAGTTATTGTATCTGTTTCATATATTCTGTATATTTACAACTTTAAGTGGAGACATGGAAGATATTATAAAAAATTACAAGATAAACTACTAGATATGAAAACCATAATTTCTGACAAAAAAAATACACTGAAATGGGTAAACAGAAGACTAGACATTGAAGAAGAAAAGATTAGTGAACTTGCAGCCAAATGGTGCAAGTAAAAGTTGTAAAACTTGTAAAAGTAGACACCATTTGGAATAAAACATAGGGAATAATAATAATAATAACTGATAATAAAAGTGCATCAATGAGTTATAGGACAACTTCATGTGGACTAATATATGTGTACTTGGAATAATTGAAGTGAAAGGGATATGAAAGCTATAAATCTACAAATCCAAGAATCTCAACAATACCCAAGTGCACAAGAGACATAAAGAAAACTACACCAAGCATATCATAACTAAATTGATAAAAATGGTGATAATGAGAAAATGTGTAAACCAGTGTTTTCCTTTATACATAGGAAAACAAAGAAAATGAGGACAAAATATTTCTTATTGAGAAACATAAGACAATGGATTAACATCTTTTAAAATATTTTAAAAAATGGCAACCTAGGTTTCTATATCCAGTGCAAATATCTATCAAAAATGAAATTTAAAAACTTTTCAGGCATACAAACGCAGAAAGAATTCATCATCAGCTAACCCACACTATAAGAAATGTTAAATAATCCTTTTCAGGCAGAAGGAAGATTATGAGAAATAAATATTGATCTTCACAAAGGAACATAGAACATCAGAAATGGTAACTAATATGTAAATATAAAACACTTGTATCTATTTAAATTTCTTTAAAAATATACAACTGCTTAGGGTGCATGGGTGGCTCAGTCGGTTGAGTGGCCGACTTTGGCTCGGGTCATGATCTCGCGGTTCATGAGTTCGAGCCCCACATCAGGCTCTATGATGACAGCTCAGAGCCTGGAGCCTGCTTAAGATTCTGTGTCTCCCTCTCTCTCTGTGCCTCCCCTGCTCACACTCTGTCTCTCTCTCTCTCTCTCTCAAAGATAAATAAACATTAAAGAAGAGCACTGGGTGTTATATGGAAACCAACCTGACAATAAACTATAAAGTTTAAAAAAAAAAAAATAAAATAAATTTTGCATGCCAAAAAAAAAATAAAAAAAAAAATAAAAATTGTAACTGCAAAAAAAAAAAAAATAAAAAATAAAAAAAAAATAAAATTAAAAAAATATACAACTGCTTAAACTAATATAATTTCAATGTCATCTGGAGTTTATATATATGTATAAAAAGACTATATTACAACAATAGGGTAAAGACCAAGAAGGGAAAATTTAACTACACTCTTGTCAGGTTCTTACGTCATGCATGACATGGTATACTATTACTTGAATATAGACTGTATAATTTAACAGAGTGAACCACTGTACAGGCAACAACATGGATGAATTTCAAAATAATTATGCCAGTAAACGAGGCCAGACAAAAAAAGACTACATGATGTATGATTCCATGTATATAAAACTTTAGAAAATGCAAATCAATTGACAGTGATATCAGATAAGTGGTTGCCCAGGATGGCAGTTGTGGAGGTGGTACCAAAATGGACGGGAAAGCCACATTAAAGGGGAATGGAAGAAACTTCTTGAAAGTGATGAATATGTTTATTACCTCAATTTTGGTACTTTTCACAGGTTTATACATATAAATCAAAACAAAATATATATTAAACAGATATGGCTTATTGCATTAAAAAATATACCGTAGGGGCACTTAGGTGTTTAGTCAGTGAAACGTCAGGCTCTTAATTTTGGCTCAGGTCTTGATCTCACAGTCACGAGATCAAGCCCTGCGTCCAGTTTCAGCACAGAGCACACAGCCTACATGGGATTCTCTCCCTGTCCCTCTACTCCTGCCCCGCTCATGCACTCTCTCTCTCTATCAAAATAAATAAATAAACTTCATATAGATGATAGATGATACTTAGACACTCACACACACATATACTTGGAATAAGTTGGAATATATATTCATATGTATATGTGTATATATTTATATATATATATATATGTGTGTAAATATATGTGTATTTATATATATAAAACTAAAAGATATCAGTTTTAAAGATTGCCACATGATTTGGAATTTTTTCATGGAATAAAGATAATTCAGTAAGCATAAGATACTCTTTAACAGTATAACTGAAATAATTAATGTATGTCAGGAAAGCAGCTACACTGTGTCTTAAATGCCTATCAATATATTTTTTCAATAACAAGAGAATCCAGGATCCAAAGGAAATTATAATAAAATTTATGTGATGTTTTCAGCAATCAGAAATTACAGCATTTCCTGTAATAGAATTCTTTTCCATTCACACTTTAAGTTAGAACTAATTTTCAAGGGCTGTTTTCTTCAGTTTCCGAGAGAAAGAGTTTATCTTTAATGAATATTCTATCATTCATTATAACGATGAAATTTTAGGGGTGCCTGGGTGGCTCAGTTGGTTAAGTATCCAACTCTTGATTTTGGCTCAGGTCATGGTCTCACAGTTTGTGAATTCAAGCCCCGCACCAGGCTCGGCCCTGACAGTGCTGACCTACCTGGGATTCTTTCTTGCTCTCCCTCTGCCCCATCCTCCCCCCCCCATCTCAAAATAATAAACTTTAAAAAAATAAAAATAAATAAAGATGAAATTGTTTACCTTCTAGTGATACTTCTCTCAGCATCACAAGTTCAATCCTCAAATATATTTATTTTCTTATATAGTATTAAGACTAGATATCAAAAACTAACTGAGGCAATAAATACTAGTGATATAGTTCTCAGGCATGGTTGATAGCTCTGTAAATTGGTTATAGACTTTCTTCATGGGAACTTGGCAAAAGTATGTAGTGTACTTAACTGATTAAACAACCATGCTTCCAAATGTTTAGTAAATTAATTATCAAGGTGTGTAAAGATTTAGCTCTAAGGATGCTCATTAAATGGTTAGTTATAATAGTAAAAACAAAAAATAAAACAATTGGGTACAGCTTTAAGGTTCAATAACAAAGTATTATTTAAGTAAATTGGGACACATCTAAATAACAAAGGATGAAGCCACTATAAATGATATTTAATGGTCAAAAACATACTTATAAAAAGCGAGAATGACAAAGTGCAATTCTCAAGAAAACCTATACAGAATGCTGCAGTTTTATATTTTAGAAGTCTGTGTTTATAGCAATAGATATACAAATGCATACATATGCAATTCCTTAGTTAATCTTATATCAGTTAAGTATTACTGCGAAAAAATCAGCTCAAAATGACTTGGCTTAAAGAATTTTTTCCACAATTGTGTTTGTTGGATAGGACCTCATGAGATTACCTATGGAGAGAGTGTAGATAGAAGAGATCTCAGAGGCACACTGATACTAGTAATTGGTAAGAGAAGAATCCAGCCAAGGACATTGAAAAGGACCATCTAGTGAGGCAAGAGGTTAATCAGTGAAGCATGCATGGGGTCTTAAAACCCAGTAGAAAAGGTTTGTTAAGAAAGGAGAAATCAATTATCAAGGTGAGAGAGAGAGAGGAAGAGGGAGAGAGAGGGAGAAAGAAAGAGAGAGAAGGAGGAAGAAGGAAGGAAGGATGGAAGGAAAAAAGGGAGAGAGAAAATGAACCTTGACCATCGGATTTTAAAATATAGAGATCTTTGATGATCCTGTCAAAAGTTGTTTCATGGAGCAGATCCAGGAGAGAATGACAAGTTAGGAAGTGGAGGAAGTACAAATAACCAACTCTTTAGTTTTATTAAAAAGCACATTTACTTTTTAGTGTTGATGAAAGAATTCACCAATTTTCTAAAGTCACCAAAATGCAAAAATCGCTGATCTCAGTGCAATGGACTGAATGTTTATGCTACCCCCCAAATTCATATGTTGAAATCCTACACTCAGATATGGTAATATTAGGAAGTAAGATCTTAGAGAATTAATTAGTCATGAGGATGGAGCCCTCATGAATGGAATTAGTGTCATTATAAAAGGGACCCCAGAGAGTTCTGGAGCTCATTTTCTAAAGATCTCTCTTATGTACCCGGGGAAAAAAATGAAAAGAGAGTAGTCCACAACCTGAAAAAGGGTTCTTACCAGAACCTGACCATGCTGGCACCCTGATCACACACTTGTGACCTCCAGAACTATGAGAAATAAATGTCCATTGCTTATAAGCCACCGTCTATCATATCTTCTTAGAGCAGTTTGAACTAAGGTTTTTCAATTTTTATAAAGAGGACACTTCAGATTTTTTTAAATAGTTTATTGCCAAGTTGGTTTCCATATAACACCCAGTGCTCTTCCCCACAAGTGCCCCCCTCCATGACCCCCTTCCCCTTTCCCCTTCCCTCTTCAGCCCTCAGTTTGTTTTCAGTATTCAAGAGTCTCTCATGATTTGCCTCCCTCCCTCTCCTTAACTTTCCCCCCGCTTCCCCTTCCCATGGTCCCTTGTTAGGTTTTTCCTATTAGACCTATGAGTGAAAACATATGGTATCTGTCCTTCTCTGCCTGACTTATTTTGCTTAGCATGACACCCTCGAGGTCCATCCACGTTGCTACAAATGGCCAGATTTCATTCTTTCTCATTGCCATGTAGTATTCCATTGTACAAATAAACTACATCTTCTTGATCCATTCATCAGTTGATGGACATTTAGGTTCTTTCTATGATTTGGCTATTGTTGAAAGTGCCGCTATGAACATTGGGGTACATGTACCCCTATGCATCAGCACTTCTGTATCCCTTGGGTAGATCCCCAGCACGGCTACTACTGGGTCATAGGGGAGTTCTATTGATAGTTTTTTGAGGAACCACCACACTTTTCCAGAGCGGCTGTACCAGTTTACATTCCCACCAACAGTGTAGGAGGGCGCCCGTTTCACCACATCCTCGCTAGCATCTATAGTCTCTTGATTTGTTCATTTCAGCCACTCTGACCGGTGTGAGGTGGTATCTCAGTGTGTTTTTGATTTGTATTTCCCTGATGATGAGTGACGCTGAGCAACACTTCATGTGCCTGTTGGCCATCTGGATGTCCTCTTTGGAGAGGTGTCTCTTCATGTCTTCTGCCCATTTCTTCACTGGATTATTCCTTTCTTGGGTGTGGAGTTTGGTGAGTTCCTTGTAGATTTTGGATACTAGCCCGATATGCCATTTGCAACTATCTTTTCCCATTCTCTCAGTTGCCTATTAGTTTTTTTTATTGTTTCCTTTGCAGTGCAGAAGCTTTTTATCTTGATGAGGTCCCAATAGTTCATTTTTGCTCTTGATTCCCTTGTCTTTGGGGATGTGTCGCATAGGAAATTGCTGCGATTGAGGTCAAGGAGGCTGTTTCCTGCTTTCTCCTCTAGGGTTTTGATGGTTTCCTGTCTCACATTCAGGTCCTTCATCCATTTTGAGTTTATTTTTGTGTATGGTGCAAGAAAGTGGTCTAGTTTCATTCTTCTGCATGTTGCTGTCCAGTTCTCCCAGCACCACCTGTTAAAGAGGCTGTCTTTTTTCCATCGGATACTCTTTCCTGCTTTGTCAAAGATTATTTGGCTGTACATTTGTGGGTCCAGTTCTGGGCTCTATTCTATCCATTGGTCTGTGTGTCTGTTTTTGTGCCAATACCATACTGTCTTGGTGATGACAGCTTTGTAGTAGAGGCTAAAGCCTGGGATTGTGATGCCTCCCGTTTTGGTTTTCTTCTTGAGTATTACTTTGGCTATTCGGGGTTTTTTGGGGTTCCATACGAATTTTAGGTTAGTTTGTTCTAGCTTTGAGAAGAATGCTGGTGCAATTTTGATTGGGATTGCATTGAATGTGTAGATTGCTTTGGGTAACAATGACATTTTAACAATGTTTATTCTTCCAATCCATGAGCACGGAATGTTTTCCCATTTCTTTGTGTCTTCAATTTCTTTCATAAACTTAATATAATTTTCATCATACAGGTCTTTTACGTCTTTGGTTAGGTTTATTCCTAGGCATTTTATGGTTTTTCATGCAATTGTGAATGGGATCAGTTTCTTGATTTCTCTTTCTGATGCTTCATCATTGGTATATAAAAATGCAGCCGTTTTCTGTACATTGATTTTGTACCCTGTGACTTTGCTGAATTCATGAATCAGTTCTAGAAGGCTTCTGGTGGAGTCAATCAGGTTTTCCATGTAGAGTATCATGTCATCTGCGAAAAGTGACAGTTTGACTTCTTCTTTGCCGATTCTGATGCCTTTTATTTCCTTTTGTTGTCTGATTCCTGATGCTAGGACTTCCAGCACTATGTTAAATAACAGTGGTGAGAGTGGATATCCTTGTCGTGTTCCTGATCTCAGGAGGAAAGCTCTCAGTTTTTCCCCATTGAGGACGATATTAGCTCTGGGCTTTTCATAAATTGCTTTTATAATGTTTAAGTAAGTTCCTTCTATCCCAACTTTCTCGAGGGTTTTTATTAAGAAAGGATGCTGTATTTTGTCATGTGCTTTTTCTGCATCTATCGACAGGATAATATGGTTTTTATCTTTTCTTTTGTTAACGTGATGTATCACATCGATGGGTTTGCGAATATTGAACCAGCCCTGTAACCCAGGAATGAATCCCACTTGATCATGATGGATAATTCTTTTTATATGCTGTTGAATTCGATTTGCTAGTGTATTGTTGAGTATTTTTGCATCTGTATTCATTAAGGATATTGGCCTGTAGTTCTCTTTTTTTGTTAGGTCTCTGGTTTGGGAATCAAAGCGATGCTGGCTTCGTAGAATGAGTTCAGAAGTTTTCCTCCTATTTCTATTTTTTGGAATAGCTTAAGAAGGATGGGTGTTAACTCTGCTTTAAATGTCTGGTAGAATTCCCCTGATAAGCCATCTAGCCCTGGGCTCTTATTCATTGGGAGACTTTTGATAACTGATTCGATTTCTTCGCTGGTTATGGGTCTGTTCAGATTTTCTGTCTCTTCCCATTTGAATTTTTGTAGTGCATGTGTGTTTAGGAATTTGTCCATCTCTTCTAGATTGTCCAGTTTTTTGGCATATAATTTTTCATAGTAATCTCTAATGATTGCTTTTATTTCTGAGGGATCAGTTGTAATAGATCCATTTTCATTCATGATTTTGTCTATTTGGGTGTTCTCTCTGTTCTTTCTGAGGAGCCTGACTAGAGGTTTATCAATTTTGTTTATTTTTTCCAAAAACCAACTCTTGGTTTCATTGATCTGTTCAACTGTTTTTTTGGATTCTATATTGTCTATTTCTGCCCTGATCTTTATTATTTCTCTTCTTCTGCTGGGTTTGGGGTGCTCTTGCTGCTCCCCTTCTAGTTTCCTTGGTTGCTCTGTTAGATTTTGAATTTGGCCTTTTTCTAGTTTGTTGAAATAGGCCTGGATTGCAATATACTTTCCTCCTAGGACTGCCTTTGCTGCATCCCAGAGAGTTTGGATTGTTGTATTTTCATTTTCATTTGTTTCCATATATTTTTTAATTTCTTCTCTAATTGCCTGATTGGCCCAATCATTCTTAGTAGGGTGGTTTTTAACCTCCACATTTTTGGAGGTTTTCTAGACTTTTTCCTATGATTGATTTCAAGTTTCATAGCATGTGATCTGAGAGTGTGCATGATATGATCTCAATTTGTTTGTATCTATGGAGGGCTGTTTTATGTCCCAGAATGTGATCTATCTTGGAGAATGTGCCATGCGCACTCAAGAAGAAAGTGAATTCCCTAGCTTCAGGATGCAGAGTTCTAAATATATCTATTAATTCCATCTGTTCCAATGTGCCGTTCAGGTCCATTGTTTCCTTAGTGATTTTCTGTCTGCTTGATCTATCCATTGCTGTAAGTGTAGTATTAAAATCCCCTGTGATAAGCACATTCTTATCAATAAGATTGTTTCTGTTTGTGATTAATTGTTTTATGT
>CM053577.1:60338032-60503300 GCA_028646485.1 Cryptoprocta ferox | reverse complement strand
ATTTCAATGTCTTTTTCCTTCCCCAGATTTGGGAAGTTCTTGGCTATAATTTGATCAAGAACTCCTTCAGGACCTTTTTCTCTTTCTTCTTCTTCAGGAACTCCTATGATATGGATATTGTTCCATTTGATTGTATCACTCAGGTCTAGAATTCTCCTTTCGTCCTCCTGGATCAATTTCTCTCTCTTTTTCTTGGGTTCCTCTTTTTCTATAACTGTGTCTTCTAATTCACCTATTCTCCTCTCTGCCTCTTCAATCCGTGCAGTGGCCACCTCCATTTTATTATGCACCTCATTTATAGCCTTTTTTAACTCATCACAGCTAATTTGAAGGTTCCTAGTCTTTGTATCAATAGCTTCTCTGATGGTTTTTTCAATTCCAGCAATTAATTTTATGACAATTGTTCTAAATTCTTGTTCAGTTATGTTGCTTATGTCTGTTTTGAGCAGTTGTGTGGCTGTGATTTCTTCCTGGAATTTCTTTAGAGGAGAGTTCTTTCATTTCATCATTTTGGCTAGCTTGCTGTCTGTTGTCAGTGTTAAAAGCTCGTTATGCACTGTGCACCTGTTAATATTGCTCTATTAAAGGAGACTCATTGACTGTCCAGGGCCTGTCGTTTCAGGAAGTGTTCTTTTAATGGGTTCTCTTGGTTTCTCTTGTTGTGCCTTTGATTATTTTATTTCCCTGCTCAGTGGTATTTGGGACTCTCCACCGTGTGTACTTTGGCTTGTTTCTTGAGGTAGCCCTGAAAAGAACAACAGACAGACAAACACACAGGGAACAAAAGCACACAAACACACAGACAAATCAAATAAATAAGCAAACCAAAAGGGGAAAGAAAATAAGAAAAGGAAAGGAAGGAAAAGGAAAGAAAAAAAGAAAGGGGGGACAGAAACGACAAAGGACAGTCTGAGAGCTTAAAACCTGCGGAGGGGAGAGATAAGAATGAGATAAGGAAAAATATATCTGGAGGGTAGGAATTGATCTAATCATGGCAGTGTATAAATGTTGGTCTTTCCCACACTCCAGGGGGGAAAAGGAGAAACGAGGGAAAAAAGAAAAGAGAAAAAAGATAAAAAATAAAAAAAATAATAATAATTAAAAAAAAAAAAAAGCAGCTCTCCAGCGCAGATGGGCGTGGTTTGGTGTAGGTAGGTTGGGTCTCAGGGGCTGCTCTCCGAGGCCCCCCTTAGTGGTTGTGGGAAGAAGAATGGTGGCGCCCCAAGCCCTTCTCAGACCACGCGTTGCAAGCCACTCTTTTGAGTCTGATCTCCCCATGCTACGGGTTGACCAAATTGCTTTTTTTTCCTAAGCTCCGCCACTTTTCCAAATCCTAGTCCGTGCACTTTAATGCTGCCGCCCCAGATGAAATGAAATGAAATGTCTTCCTGCAGGTGGGTGGCTTTCTAGCCAGGATTGAGTAAAGGTACTGGGGGGCCAGCTTTTCCCTGGCTCCTCCTGGAGTTGGTGGGCCACCCAGCCCAAGGGAGAACAAGCCCGCCGAGGGGGACAAATTTCTCTCCCCGCGCCCAGCGGCCACACACGGGATGGTGTGTCTCTCCGTCCCGGGCCGAGGTCTCTCCCTCTCCAGAGACCACTCTATGAGCGTTTTCAGTCTCTCTTTCTCTTCCCCTCGGCTCTGTGCTGTTCTACACGGCCGTTTTGCATGCGGCTCTGTACAGCCTCTCTGCATGTGGCCCTCCATGGTCCTGTGCCGCTTCTGTACACACGGCCCTCTGCGGCCCTGCATCACCTTTCTGGGTGTTCTCTCTCCCACTCAGCTTTGGGCCGGCGCTCCCTCCCCTCGGAGCCTCAGGTCCCAGTTCACACTCAGGCATCTATGAGGCTGTCATCTGTGAGGAGTCTGTGTGTGCACTTCCCATTCTTGCAGATCAGAGAATTGTGGCTTTAGTCCTTCTCAGTTTGATAGTTGCAGGCGGGTGGAGATTACAGAGCTCCCTACTTCTCCGCCATCTTGCCACTCCCCCCTCCAGGACACTTCAGATTTAACTTAATTTGTTAATTTATATATTGTCAAAGGTAGAGCGTTACCTGCTTGGCTTTGTGCATGCAAACTGGGCAAATAATTTGTGTTCAGGCCAGTGAGTACTCCTTATGTAGATGTTCAATTAATGCATATTCAGCACTCAAACTCCCATATCATCTCATTTTAGCTGGACTTTCTCAGTTCCCAGTGCTCTGAGGTTCTAAAGAGAAATAAGCCTTTCTTTTTGGCTCTACTTCCTCTTCATGTTCCCTAGGAAATACTGTTTCTTGTTTCCTGTTTTCTACTTGCTTTGTATTTTCCAGAAATGTATTATAATTATTAATTACTGAGGCATCTCACCTGTTCCTTCATTTATGAGTTTATATCATTTTTTTCTTCTTTTGTTTTAATAGATCTCAGGGAAGAAGGGATGTAAATGCATTTATTTAAACTTTTACTCATAACCAGAAGATTGTGTGTGTGTGTGTGTGTGTGTGTGTGTGTTTGGCAGAAGGGAGTTGAGGAGGAAGAGTTACTCTTACATTAGGATCTTTACTCTCCTGCATAAAAATGTAATGGTGCTGCTTGCTTTGGGAAGACAGAAGCAATTTTAACAACATTGAATTAATCATTCTTTGAATAAAGTATGTTGCTTTAAAATTTTGGGGCTTGTACAGTAGACATATAAGCAAAACATAAAACAGTTATAGTTTTATAACCATACATAATGAAGTTTTTCTTGGAAAGGGTTCAAATCAACTATAATATATACAATCTATCTTTAGATGTGAGGCACAGATATATTATGGGCCCCAAGAATTATTTCAGAAACAATCAAAACAGGACATGGAATGTAAAGGAATTTTGGAGTTGTTCTGGAAAGAGCACAAGACTTCATTTCACGGGGAAGTCAAAAAGGTAATGCAAAGGAAATTGATGTTATGCTAGATAGTTCTCTACCTTAAGTATTACATGACTCTTAAAAAAAAAGAATGGAAGGAAAAATACAAGTGGCCAGTCTATTTTGTCAGCTGAGAAATTCAGAATGTATATCTGTATGTTGTAGTGGATGCCATAGATTGACACCTTAAAATCATGTATAGATTTTATACATGTACAGATATAAATATATGTCATGTACATAAATCATGTACAGATATAAATATATGTACATATATATAATGACATTTCAGTGGCTATATATGATATATATAACCTATATATACTACTTAATCTTGATATAAAACTATATTTTCATAAAGTCTAATAATTTCTATATAAGTTTTAAAAATATATTTGCCACTCGTGAAATTTGAATTAAAAATACAACATTCGATACCAACTTTTGCTGCATTGACAATAATTGATAAATTTGGTTAAGAAAGAAAAAGTCATGTAACACTTTTGTAGTAAATGAAAATAATTCAAAGTAGTTAGAAGTAATTTTTGTCATCATGACAACAAGCAAACAGAAGTATTACAAAATTTATTTTGACTTAAAGCGTACCTTGAGAAGAGATATCTAATAAACGAAATAAATTATGACTAAGTTCCAGAATTCTTAGCTTATTTCATGGAAACGTTTTCACTTTATCATAAGTGGAACAGCAGACATAAGGAAAATGTGAATAAAAAGTTATGTTCAAAGAAGGAAAAAGCCATGTATCTTTTTTTGTTGTTTTCTGCTCGTATTGATTAAGACCTAAAATGAATGATTCCCCCAAAACTTTACCTTTCTTGATTGACAGAAAAGTATTAAGATTGAAAACCTTTTTGATAGTGATGATTCAATTCAAAACAAACTATGCTAAACTTTTTGAATTCTGAATTCTGGAAAACTCTCATTTTAAGAAACACAACAACCAACAGAAGAGAACAACCATATAAGTGTAAAAAAATAGCATGATTTTTGACATTGCTGATTCAGAATTTATGACAATTCTGACAAACTGAAACTTATCTTTGGCTTTTTGCAGAAGAAAAAAAAAAGATAAAGGAAATGTAAATAAAATAATAACCTGGTTAAAGGACTTTCTAAAGCTGTCAGTTCTCTATACTGTTACAGAAGCACCTGTGGCTAATTATTTCACCTCTTTTTTTTAAATTTTTTAATGTTTTATTTATTTTTGAGAGACAGAGATAGCGTGAGCAGGGAAAGGTCAGAGAGAGAGGGAGACAGACACAGAATCCAAAGACAGGCTCCAGGCTCTGAGCTAGCTGTCAGCACAGAGCCTGACGTGGGGCTCAAACCCACAAACCGCGAGTTCATGACCTGAGCCGAAGCCAGATGCTCAACCGACTGAGCCACCCAGGTGCCCCATTTCACCTCTTTTTAAAGAGAGAATCTCCTAGAGATTTTATATAGGGAAGACTTAGAATCATTGAATATGAAAAAGAAAGGACACTGGGGAGATTACCTTTACTTGAACGCTTCCAGAGGCATTATTTCCAGCTTCTCAAACAATTCATTCACATTTTTAACTGTTCAAAAGTCCTTTCTGATGATGTTAGTAATAGGAGTAGAATGAATTTTCTTGGAAACATTTTCAACGTTGGCAGACATCTATTGTAATGAATGTAATGAAAATGGGTAAAGAGGGCAGAGAGGAGAGTGGGAAATTCTGTAGAAAGTAGGTGGGAGAAAGCAACCATATGTGGAGCAACTGGAAGGGAGATTGTGGAAAGGAAAACTAGAGCAAAAGTGTCAAGGAACTGGTTAAGTGAAAGATTTCACCAAGTGTTGATATGGAATGTGAATTCAACCTTCCTTAATTTAAAAAAAAATTAAAAGTAGGATTACAAAATAATTTTCATTACCTTTGGCTGCACCACCAGAAGTCTGAACCTTGTCCTGTCTCCCTTCTTAGGTTGTGTGTTTTTTATAGAAACACAAAAATACTTAGATTCTATCCCATTAGGGGGTCATTCAACCACAGTTTAAACAACTGCAAGGACATAACTATCACTACTTAGATTGTTTTTGTTTTAAATGTGTTGTTGTCGTATGGTGTCACTATACTAAACTCACTTCTTCAGTTTGTCTTTAAGATAGCAATTTCGCTAGTTTGCCGCGTTTTCCTTGTTGATGTTAAATAAGGACCTTGTGCTTACTCATAAAACTCCAATGTAATAATATATATCACTGAGGCCCTCAAAAAGACAGATGACAAAATTAATTATTCAAAGTTTCTATTAGGAGAAATATCTGTGTGAAGGAAAACAGGAGAGGAGCTGGCTAAAGCTGGGATGGTGATAAAACCACAAGCAAATCTGACTCTGAGTGAAGGGAAGAGGTTGGGTACATTGCCTGGCCGTGTTCCAGACAGGCCTGCAGTGTGAGGGAGGTTTGACAAGGCTGTCTGAGAGAGTTCTCAAACCAGTGTTGCCCATCAGAGGAGTCCCATGTCTCCCAGGAATGGATCTGCCTTCATATTCCTGCCACTGTCAGTCATTGGCTGGGAGTAGCCCATGGAGCATCCTGACCTCAGCATAAGTGAGGTTTTGAATTTCAGAGCACAACAGCTGGGCTTTATGGTCAATTATACTCCCTGCTGTGGGAGGTCTCCAAAGTTTATTCTCATGGCCACCACATTGAGCCCTTGCACCATTCAGATCTACTTCTTCACACAGGGTCAGGAGCAGCTCCTCCATGGATTCCATGGGCCTTTTTTCCTGAGCAAAAATGAGGAAGAGGGAGGTTATGTGATGAACTAAAGCTTCTATCACTACAGTTTTTCCTCCATCTTCTTTCTAAATGCCTTTTATCCTCAGTGATTTCATCAGCAGGTCTTGGTGGCTTCCCAGGTGGTATGAACCAAACACTCATCCCTGAAATATTTGAACCCTTGATTATCACACCTTTCATAGTCCAAGTTGCTTCATATGACTGTCCATTTACAGTGGGGTAAGGAAGTACTAGGATACAAATGGGTTACCTGGGTTCTACATTCATTCTTCCCTGTCCCTATTGTGCAAGCAGCCTACTGTCATTCTGCTAATCAAAATCAATTACCTCTGCCAGTATGGTGATTTCGGTTTTCTCTTGTTGGTCCCTGAGCATGAGAAGTACCAAGTTCCCAGATGTAGCTATAACTTATAGCTTGATGGGACTCTTAGTGTGGTCCCTGTCAGAGCTCAAAATTCTGAGAAGAAGCACAAATCTTCCAGTGAGTCATTAATGGCCACTCTTTTGGACCCATGTATCCTTCCTATTAGAAACAAAGCACCATCTAGGGGTCTCTGACTTGATACATATTTTGCATCCTTTTGGAGTGTTTCCTCAGTACTGGTACCTTAGTTGCACATTGAGTGGGCTTTTCTAGGATTCTATAAGGCTGACCACTCAGAGTTGTACAGTATGTGTTATGATTAGTGGAGACCATAGTCACGGGTCCACTCCCATATTTCATTTGCTATGAAGTGGGTCCGTAAATTAGATCCTATGCTATATGGGATTCCATGCCTGTGGATCAGGTGTTCTATTAGCCTCTGGAAAGCAGTTCTGACTCAAGTTCTTCAGGCAGAAAAGGTAAACCTATGCCCAGAATAACTATTTATCCTTGTAAGTCAAACAAGGGTGTAGATGGGGCAATGTAGTCAACTAAGCAATTGAAATTCTTCAGGGAATAGTGCTATATAAGTGACTCAGTATTGGTCTCTGTTGTTGGCAAGTTGGCCATTCAGAGATAGCAGGAGTTAGATCAGCTGTGGTAAGTAGGAGTTCATGTTGTTGGGCCCATATATAGCTCTTATCTCTGCCACTATGGCCACTTCATTTGGGTGCCCATCATGCCCATCAGAGTGGCTGATAATGAATGACAACTGCATAATCATTTTATCTACTTGGTTGTTCCATGCCTTTTCTATGGTGGATGCTTTCTGGCAGACAATGTAAAATAAAAAAATCTTCATATCTTTCACCTACTCCTACATGACCATCAACATGCCTCTACCTCAGACCAGTTTGTCTCTGATGTTCTTGTTCCTTTTCTTCCATACTCCAATGGTGAGGCCATTGACCATTGCCCAGAAATTTATATATATCCTTCCTAAGATTACTTCTCTTTGCACACAAAATGGATGACCAAGTACACTGCCTACAGCTCGTCCATTGAGAGGATTTTTTTTTCCCACTCCACTGCCTTTCAAGGCCACATCTGAATGTGGCTATGATGCAGCCACTGTCCATATTTTATTTGCACCTACATGCTGAGCCAACCCATCCACAAATGAAGCTCAGAATTTTGCCTGCTCATTTAGCTGATAATACAGGCACTCTCATACAACCATGGGTATAAGCCAGGGGAAGAAGACTAGTATCACTGTGTTGCATTACATGTGGTCTGGGCTACTTTCTCATGACCAGTGGACAGTGTCTGACCCTGTCTGATAATTATGATTTGGTTGCCCAAACAGAATTAAGCTCATCATGGGAAGTTTTTGGTACATGGCCAGTTTTCCATTGTCAAGTGTTCTGTGTTTACCAAAATCCAAGAACACAAAAGAGATGTTTCTCAAAGAATAATTTCCTACATGCCTGGCCTTACTCCAGAATCCCAAGGGCCTATATTGTGATTCTTCCACTGGAACTTTCCAGTAAGTTCCACATTGCACATTTTCCAGCATTTTAGGGTCTGCTGGATTCTTCAACACTAGAAAGTATTGTATGGTTCAGATGGTGGGGCTGGACCTGCTACAGCACACTTTCTTGCTCCTTTATTTTTACATTTTTGTTTATTGTTTGTTTTTTAATTTCAAATGTCAAGCAGCAAGTCTTGTTGCCTTCCCATCTCTTCTGTTTATAAAAATGCCATGCTTTATTAACTATTTGCACAATTTTGTTGGTTAAATCCTTTGACTTTCTCTCCAACTTTACCTGTCATTATGGTACTTGAAGCCAAGTAGGGTTGGCAATCAAGTGTCATCACCTGGTTTTTATTATTTAGGAGGAGGGCATTATCACCCACCATAAATGTTCAAGAGCCCAGCTCTGTAACTGCCCCTCCTAGCATCATCCTAGCCTATAAAGAATGATCACTGAGTTTCTTAGTTATTCTGATGCCTTTCTTACCAACATAGTTCCAATGGCATTGGTAAAGGGCATGTTCTCTTGAGTCTTGTAGTTTATATAACATGTCCATTCAGCATGCTCACTTTCCTCAGCCTCATTATTTCTTCTTCTATCTGTCAGGGCAATATTTGCATTTTATTTTGCTTAGAGTTGGCCATCACTTTTTATAGTCCTCTAAGAGCCATCCCAGCAGCAAGTTTGCCCTATTGCCTGGAGTCCTTGTTAGGATAGTATATTCCTTGTTTATAGAAAATACATCTAAGGCAATGAATTCTTGCTTATCCAGCCATACATTCTGGTCCCCTCTATCAAACACCCTCAAAATCTAATCCAAAAAGTCCTTCTTCACTCTTGTCAGAATATATCAGCTAGCTATTGAAATGTTTAAAGTATATCATCTCTCTCCTCCCTTATCAGGCCTGGCATATTCCAACCCAGGTTATGCTCCTTTTCAACCTAGCTATTGGCCCAGCAGCCGGAAGAGGAATTAGGGCAACTCCTGAGAAATGCCCATTGCCTTGTGAAGGAGCAACTTTTGTAGCATTTTCCCACCCAGTGGAAGTAATAGTAACTAAAGAAGAATGGACAATCTTTCCAAATCCTGAGGGTACAGGGGTAGCCATTGGATTAAATAGTCAAGATCCTCAAGGTCAGCCATTCATATTTCCTTGTCACATTTTTTAGAATCTTAGGTTTTTCCTACCAGTGCCCTATTTTTGTATAACATACCTGACTTGGCATTGTATTCAAACATGTCTGGAGTTCTAGGTCTCTGATAAGTAGCTCTTCAGCCTGTCGCTTAATTGTGTTTAGCATTCTACTACAGGAAACTACAGCTGAAACTCTCTGGGTTCACACACTGAGCCATGAACTCCTTTTTAACAACCCTCAGTCTCTCATTATCCTTCCATAACGTGTCCTAGTCTGCTGTCTTTGTAGGCATTGTTTCCCAGTTTTTCAAATATCTACATCATTATACTGCCATAGCATTCTGCTCTACCAGGACATTTTCCGTGTCATCATTGGTGAAATCTTTAGCAATTAATCTGCCACATTGTACCAAGAACTATCCACATCCACATACTAAAAGGATGTTGTCCCTTTTACCTGCCCGGTGTTGGGTTAGCCAGTCCCAAATGTCCATCTTATTGTTCCTTTGCTCAGATCAATTTTGATACTACTTGTCTGGTTCTTCCAAGAAGTAGACAGCAAGATGGTATTAAACATGCAACTGTTTTATTAAAGAAAACACTTCTTTGAACTAAACGGGAAGAACTTAAGGCTGGGATCATCTTCAGACTGTAATGTGAGAGACAAGGAGGGAAATGTCCTTGACAATGATGAAGAAATTTCAGCGGCTTCAAGGAGGCTTCAAGCTAAAATCACCTATCAGAGGAGTTCCATGTCTCCCAGTAATGAGCATCACTTAATATCCCTGCTATGCTCCATCACTGGCTGGGAGCAGGCCATGGGAAGTGTGATCTCAGTGCAAATCCCACAGTGGAGTTCACAGTATAGCATCTGGGTTCCTCAGTCAATTATACTTCTCATTGTACGAAGTACACAAGGCATATTCTCATGACTTTCACACAAAGATAGATATTTACTTCTAAAGTCCTTTACCATCCCCCCTCCATTTCCTTCCTTGTTGGTTATAATTTATAAACTTAGTAATTATCTTCTGATTATTTTCCCTAATATAAATCATTGGAGACAACAAGGGGTTTCTTGTTCAAAAGGCCTTGATTAAATTACTACCATACTATAGCATGGCTTCAGGACAAGTTAGATGACATCTCTGGTTTGTAGTTTCCTCATCTAAAAAAAATTGTGAGGTTGCAAGATTACATTGAGAATGAGTGAAACCCAGTTTGCAACCTGATACATTATATACCAATTTATTTATCATCTGTCTTCCTTTTCCCCTCCTCAACTCCATGTGCCTTCTACTGGCACTTAAACAATATTGTTGAGTGAATTAAGTAACTTGTTTACCTCAGTATTTGAGTTCTATTTTCTCCCTAGACTAAACAAGTACAAATTCTTCCTGTACATTCATTATATTGTTTCCTAAGTACACCCAAGAATAAATTTTCTGATAGAAAACAAACAAACAAACAAAGAGGAAAATGGTATAAAAAACTTCCATGATAGCCAGAGACTTCTGAGATCATTTGAAAACCATGGAAGTGGATAAATCAGATAATTTTTAGAGTTTTATTCTATAATTTAATCGGTTTATAATTTTAGACATGCCTGGATATTAGGATTATTGTTAACATAGAATGTTTTATTTTGAATACATATTTAATTTGCTCCACTACTTAACAAATATGTCCTATATTCCAGGCACTGTACTAGACTTACAAACTTGCACACATTTAGAAGTATACCTGGATTTCTTATGTTTATGGCAAGCTTTCTTAACTAGTAAACTAGAAAAAGATAAGTCATTATTAGAATTCCATTCCTGACACAGAACTTTCCTTTATCTGATACAAGTATATGTTCTTGTGCCAGGCCTTCCAGCATGCCCAAGGCCCTGGTTTTTCAAAGGACTATGAACTTTCTTTCAATAGAATATCAGGGCACAAGAGTATATCTTAGCAATAGTAAGCAAGTTCCTATCAAGTGTGTGTTCTAATATAGAGTTGGAGCAGAAAGAAAATCAGGCTAGCCACTGAGCAGGGACCGTGTCTAATTCTGTGTCCAGTACTTGATTTTTAAATAAAAGGAAAATGAAACTATTTTTTTCCTGACTATTGGAGTTTCTCATTTGAAGAAAAATAATGTTTTCACCAGAGGTTTGTAGAAGACTACACAGTAGGAATTTGGGACTTAATTTAAAACATATAAGCTTTTATGTAATAACTATTCACTTCAGATACCTGATTGGTTTACCAAGTGTAATATCTTCTCTTAAATATGTACAGATGTTATAAAAAATTTTAATCATTTTTAAAATGAATAATAGATGAATGTACTTTAGAACTGGTAACTGTATTTATTCATTTAAACCTTTATTGGAACCTATTTAAAAGTGAATACAGGTTAAAAAAAAAACCCTCCTTCTTGAATAGTAGTATGTATATTATTGTAGTGAATCTACAAGATTTTCCCATTGTTAAAATCTTTTCCTCAGGAGAGGCTGGAAGATGGCAGCAGAGTAAGAGGACTCTGGGCTTGCCACGAATACAACTAGATAACTATCACATCATCCTAAATATGCCAGAAAGTGACCTGAAGTCTGTCAAAACAAACTCCACAAATAAAGGTAGAGAAGAGGCCACATGGAAGAAGGTAGGAAGTGCGGAGATGGGGCTTGGGAGAGAAACACATTGTGGCTACGGCAATGGGGAGGGAGCTGTGGTCACGGAGAAGGAAGGCGAGAGACAGACTGGCACTTTAGGGGAGCACACTAGGAGAACAAAACTCCATAGCAATTGGCTTGGAAAGGGAAAGGGACTGAATTTTGTGAGTTCTTCCAATAGTGGGGCTTAAAGCCTGAAGTTCTAATGGTCAGTGGGTGGGACAGGGCTGGGATAGAGGCCAGAGGACACTGTGGCTGTCCTTAGAGAAAAGGCAGGCAAACAGCCCATGGACATATAGTATGGAAAGAGTGATCTGAAGAGCGCATAGGACACACAGTGGAAAAGTTAGTTGCTCATCTTGGAGCATGTCCCAGAGAGACAGAGTTCACGGAGAGATCCCTCAAAACAAAGGAATTGGCTAGTTCCCTGCCCCTTAGCGTAAGCACAGAGACACTGGTGGGAACCAGTTCAGGGTGGACACTCCCTACCTAACATTTTTACACCAAGCCACGCCCTCTCTACAGTCCAGTGCAACTGCTTTTTCCAGCCATGCTTGCCTCAGTCCCAGCACAGCAGGCCGCTTCCCCCTAGAAGACCGGCCCAATCCCTGCCCACACTGGGTCTCCTCATGTGAGAGTTTTGCAAGGCCTCGATTTCCATAGAAGTGGTGATAGATCTCCACTGGTCACAAGCAGACCATACCACACCTAGTTAAAACTTGCCACATTGAGGATAGGCACCAAACACTGCCCACAACAGCCAGAGAGCCTCTGCAGAAGACTGGCCTGAAGGATAAAGCAGCCAGGACACAATAGCAGAGTGCACACAGCACACATTGGAGACACTCCTAGAAGCGCCAGGCTCTAGGGAACAGAGGACACTACATGGCAGAGCACTTCAGGACTTCTTTTTCCATAAGGCCATTACCCTCAAGAAAAGGAGATGTTGCTGACATGCCTAATACAATGAAACAGGCAAAGAGACTTAAACATTTTAGACAAAATTAGAAGACAGAAAAATTTGTCCCAAATGAAAAAATAGAACAAGGCCACTGCCAGATATCTAAGCAAAACAGATACAAGTAGCATGCCTGATGGAGTATTTAAAGCAATGATCATAAGAGTACTCACTGGACTTGAGAAAAGAGTAGAAGACATCAGTGAGACCCTAAACATAGAGATTAAAAAAAGAACCAATCAGAGATGATGAGTGCAATAAAGGAGATTAGAAATAGGCTTGATGCAATGAATAGCAGGCTGAAAGAAGCAGAGGAATGAATTAATGACCTATAATACAGAGTTATGGAAAGTAATTAAGGCAAACAAAAGAGAAAAAAAGAATTATGCAAAACAAGAATAGACTTAGGGGACTCAGTGACTCCATCAAATATAACATTCATATTATAGAAATCCCTGAAGAAGAATAGAGCAAAAAGGGGGTAGAAAATTTATTTGAAGAAATAATAGCTGAAAACTTCCCTAATCTGGTGAAGGAGACAGATATCCAGATCCAGGAGGCACAAAGAACTCCAATCAAAATGAACAAAAGCAGATCCACACTGAGACATATTATAATTAAACTGACAAGATACTGTGATAAAGAAAAAAAAATTTAAAGCAGTAAGACAAAAGAAGATAGGAACTGTCAAGGGAAAACCCATAAGGCTAGTAGAGGATTTCTCAGCAGAAACTTTCCAAGCCAGAAGGGAGACATATGATATATTCAAAGAACTAATAGAAAAAATCTTCAGCCAAGAATATTCTATCCAGCCAAGTTATCAATCCACATAGCAAAAGAGATAAAAGAGTTTCCCAGACAAACAAAAACTAAAGAAGTTCATGATCACTAAACCAGCCTTGCAAGAAATATTAAAGGGGACTGTTGGAGTGGGAAGGAGCAATCAAAAGTGGCAGTATACAGATAGGAAATACAAAAGGAGTAAAATGAGTATTTCTGTAAGAAATCAGTCAAAGAACTCACAAAGTAAAAGGATGTAAAATAAGACACCATATACCTGAAACATGAGGAGGAAAGGGAAAAATAATGGGTTCACACTTAAGTGTTCATCAATTTAATATAGACTACTGTATGAAGAAGATGTTATATACCTAATGGTAACCACAAATCAAAAACCAATAATAGATATACAAAGAATAAAGAAAAGAAATCCAAATATATCACTAGAGAAAATCAGCAACCAATGGAAGAGTGAAACACAAGAAAAGGCAGAGAAAATCTTCAGAAATAACCACACAAGAAATAATAAAATGACAATGAATACATATCTGTCAAAAATTACCTTGAATATAAATGGGCTAAATGCTCCAATCAAAAGACATTGGATGACAGAATGGATAATAAAACAAGATCCCTCTATATGCTGCCTATAAGAGACTCATTGTAAACCTAAACACACTTGCAGATTGAAAATGAGGCGATATATAAACATTTATCATGAAATTGGATGTCAAAAGAAAGCCAGAGTAGTAATACTTATATCAGACAAAAGGTCTTTAAAACAAAGACAGTAACAAGACACAAAGAAAGACGTTATATAATAATACAGGTGATAATCCAACCAGAAGATAAAACAACTAGAAATGTTTATGCACCCAACATAGGAACACCCAAGTACATCATATAGGAAAAAACAACTATATAATTAATCTTTAATAATATAATAATATAGGGGACTTTAATACCCCAGTTGCATCAAGTGAACAGATCATCTAAACAGAAAATCAACATGGAAAAAATGGCTTTGAATGACACACTGGACCAGATGAACCTAACAGATATATTCAGAACATTCCATCCTAAAGTAGCAGAATATACATTTTTTTCAAGTACATATGGAATATTCTCCAGAATAAATCACATATTAGCCCACGAAATAAGCCTCAACTAATTCGAGATTGAAATCAGACCATGCACTTTTCTGACCACAATGCTATGAAACTGAAAGTCAACCACAAGAAAAAATCTGGAAAGACCAGAAATACATGGAGGTTAAATAACATGCTAAGAAACAATGAATGGGTCAACCAGGAAATCAAAGAAAATAAAAAAGTACCTGGAAACAAATGAAAATGGAAACACAATGGTCAAAAACCTTTGGGATGCAGCAAAAGTGTTTCTAAGAAGGAAGTTTATAGCAACACAGACTTACCTCAAGAATCATGAAAAATCTTGGGGCCACTGGGTGGCTTAGTCAGTAAGCATCCAGCTCTTGATTTCAGCTCAAGTCATGATCTCACAGTTCATGGGATGGAGCCTGTATGGGGCCCTATGCTGATAGCATGATGCCTACTTGAGATTCCCTCTCCCTCTCTTCTGCCCCTTCCCTGCTTGTCTCTCTCTCTCTCTCTCTCTCTCTCTCTCTCTCTCTCTCTCTCTCTCCATCCCTCAAAATAGATAAATAAATAAACCTAAAAAAGAAGCCCAAAAAATGTCAACTAAATAGCCTAAATTTACATTAAAAGGAATTAGAAAAACAACAACAAACATAACCTAAAGCCAGCAGAAGGAAGGAAATAATAAAGATTAGAGCAGAAATAAATGATATAGAAACAAATAAACAAACAAAAAAATAGAACAGATCAATAAAACAAGGGGCTGGTTCACTGAAAAAAAAATCAATGAAATTGATAAACATCTAGCCAGACTTCTCAAGGAAAAAAAAATGTCCTCAAATAAAATAGCAAATGAGAGAGGAGAAATAACTACCAACACTATAGAAATTCAAATAATTATAAGAGAATATTATGGAAAACTATATGCCAACAAATTGGACAACATGGAAGAAATGGATAAATTTCTACAAATATATAAAGTACAGAAACTAAACAGAAAGAAATAGAAAATTTGAATAGACTGACAAACATCAAAGAAATGGAATCAGTAATCAAAAAAGTCCCATAAAACAAAAATCCAGGACCATATGGCTTTACAGATGAGTTAATACCTATTCTTTTGAAACTATTCTAAAAACTAGAAATGGAAGGAAAACTTCCAAATTATTCCATGAGGCCAGAATTACCCTGATATCAAAACAAGATAAAGACTCCACTAAAAAGTGAAGTACAGGCCAATATCCCTGATAAGTATAGACACAAAATTTCTCAACAAAATACTAGTACACTGAATCCAACAGTACATTAAAAATAAATCACTCACCATGATCAAGTGGGATTTTTTTCCTGGGCTGCTAGGGTAGTTCAATATTCACAAATTAATCAATGTGATACCTCACATTAGTAAGAGAAAGGATAAGAACCATATGATCATTTTAATAGATGTAGAAAAAGCATTTGACAAAGTACAACATCCATTTATGATAAGAACCCTCAACAAAGTAGGTTTAGAGGCAACATACATCTACATAATAAAGGCTATATGTGAAAACCCACAGCTAATATCATCCTCAATGGGGAAAAAATGAGAACTTTTCCCCTAAGGTCAGGAACAAGACAAGGATGTCCACTCTCACCACTTGTATTCAACAGAGTCCTGGAGGTCCTAGCCACAGCAATCAGACAACAAAAAGAAATAAAAGCATTCATCAGGAAGGAAGAAGTAAATTTTTACTATTTGTAGATCACTATATATAGACAACTCAAAAGACTACACCCAAATCTGCAAGAACTGATAAATGAATTCAGTAAAGTCACAGGGTACAAAATCAATGTACAGACATCTGTTGCATTTCTATGCACCAATAATGAATCAGCAGAAAGAGAAATTAAGAAAACAATCCCATTTACAATTACACCAAAAATAATAAGAAATGTAGGAATAAACCTTAAAAATGGGTGAAATACCTGTAGGTACTCTGAAAAGTATAAAACACTGATGAAAGAAATTGAATATGACACAAAGAAATAGAAAGATAATCCATGGTCACGGATTGGAAAAACAAACATTATTAAAACATCGATACTACCCAAAGCATCTTTAGATTTAATGCAATCCTTATCAAAATATCAATAGCATTTTTTACAAAACTAGGATCAAATGTTCTAAAATTTGTATGGAACCACAAGAGGCCCTAAAGAGCCAAAGCAATCTTGAAAAAGAAAAGCAAAGCTGGAGGAATCACAATTCTGGATTTCAAGGTATACTACAAAGCTGTAGTAATCAGAACAGTATGGTACTGGCACAAAAATAGACACATAGATCAATGGAACAGAATAGAAAATGCAGAAATGAACCCACAACTGTCTGATCAATTAATCTTCTTACAAAGTAGATAAGAGTATCCAATGGGAGAAAATTCTAGAAGGCAAATCTGATCAGTAGTGCCTGAAAGCAGGTCAGTATTTGCCAGATGCCAGGGACAGGGCAAAAAATTACCTGCACAGCAGCACAACGGAAAAAAACTTTTGAGGATCATGGAAGTATTCTATGCTTTTATTAGAATACTTGCATTAGTGTATATATTTGTCAGAATTCATCAATATGTACACTTAAAATAGGTGCATTTAATTGTGTGTAAATTAGAAATCCATAAATTGATAAAATAAGAAACATTAAACCTGCTTTGATTATTAGCAAAACATCTTTTATTTAATGCTTATTTTTGAGACAGAGAAAGAAACAGAGTGCGAGCAGGGGAGGGGCAGAGAGAGAGGGAGACGCAGAATCTGAAGCAGGCACCAAGCTCTGAGCTGTCAGCACAGAGCCCGATGCGGGGCTTGAACTCATAAATCTTGAGATCATGACCTGAGCAGAAGTCAGTCATAAAACCGACTGAACCACCCAGGTACCCATATTAGCAAAACACCTTAAACCTATCTGCTTGCTATTAAGAATACAAAGTATTTTAAGAATGTGAAACAAGGGTACAAGCAATCCACAAAACCAAGCCTTGTCCCTTAAGGAAGCACGTCTGTAAAAGCTGTCTGAGTATCCTGCATTTTGTTCAATTCAATCAAATCTTTACACCTAGGGAGTAAAATACTGATCAGTTGGTTAATTGGATCCAGTTCTGATATTTCTAATTTACCAAAATCTGAATATTTATTTTCTAACGATTATTAAATGAATACTTGTTCTTAGAAAAAGCAACACAAGGTAAAAGAGCATCCATCATTCCATCACCTAAAGGAATTATTGCATTTTGGAGTATTCCTTTATTTTTAATGCAAGTTTTACATGTCTCCGATAATATGATAAGTGCTATTTTGTAAGTGCATTTTTTACTCAATATTAAATCATTAACATTTTCCCAAGTCATTAAATATTCCATAAGCATCATTTTAATAACTCCATAATGGCTAATTGTATGCCTGCACCATAATTAACAATTACTCTTTTAATGGCATTTCAGTTTTTTTCTACACAGCAGTCACACTGCCTGGCTTACTGAAAGTTAAATGAAAATTTTGTTGAATGAATGAAGGAGTCATAAACAATGTTGTGAAGAACATCTTTTTGTCACAGTCTCTACAGTTTATGAGAAACTAAGATAAATTTCTAGAACCCGAATGTCTATGGTAAATATATTTTAAAAATGTGTAAAAAAATGTTAAAGGCACTCAATTCATTTACCAAAAGCTTTTATCTTGGGAGAAAAGATGAAAATGAAAACATCTGGGTTTTCAAAAGTTAACTAAGACACATTTTAAAATAATTGTGTTTTAGAGAGTTACAGTTCATTTTGAACAGGCTATTTATTTTAATAGTGTACTAGTCGGATCAATTAAAGATAAAACTCCATCTCTGCTTCTTTCAAACTTTTTTTTTTTTAAAAACCTCATAGGGGCGCCTGTGTGGCTCAGTCCGTTAAACGTCGAACTTCGGCTCAGGTCATGATCTCACGGTTCAGTTCGTCAGTTCCAGTCCGGCGTCAGGCTTTGTGCCAACAGCTCAGAGCCTGGATCCTGTTTCGGATTCTGTGTCTCCCTCTCTTCGCCCCTCCCCCGCTCACACTGGGCCTCTCACTGTCTCTTAAAAATAAATAAACACTAAAACAACAACAACAACAACAAAACCTCATGGTAATCCTATCTCTAAGAACATTCTGGTTTTATTTTTTATTTTTTTAAATTTTATTTTTATTTTTGAGAGAAAGAGAAAAAGAGAGAGAGACGCAGAGAGAGAAGGGACAGAGGATCCAAAGCTGGCTCTGCACTGACATCAGGGAGCCGGATGCAGGAACCCTGAGATCATGACCTGAGCCGAAGTTGGTTGCTCAACCAACTGAACCCACGCAGGTGCCCCTAAGAACATTCTGGTTTTAGATTGTCTCTGATTACACTATATTTATTTAAGTTCAGTTTCTAAATTCAAGATTTCTTGCCTCAATTATAGCTTCTGCTGCTTTGTCATTTCTGCCTTTTTTTCCTACAGTTTGGCCTTTCTGTAAATTCATTTCCACTCTAGCACTTACTGAGTAGGAGATTCTAAGAAAACATAACTAGTCTGTTGTGGTAATGGTGGCAGAGTTAACACTTTTTTACTTGTGCTTTGCTCTATATTAATCTGCCCTGGTTTATTTTCTCAATGCAGCAGCAAGCATGAGGCTGTGGTCTCTTTTTGTGTTGATTCTTCTTTGCATTATTTCTCAAAGTCAAACGCCCTCATTGCTGAAAAGGGCAAGTTTTAGGCCCTGTTGAACACATTTCAGGTCTTCTAATCAAGCTGGCTGTGAAGGTGAGAATGCTGGCTGAGGCTCTAGCTCCGTGGCTAGAGAATTGTCTGATGCTGGCCCCTACCTACTCCTGTTATTCTCTCTCTGATCTCAGCCTTTCCTATGCAGGGAGGGGTTATTGAGCCTGATGCAATGATATATGGAGCTAGTAAAAATATATTCTTTTGCAATATTGCTGCTAGGACATCAATTCTTGGAAGGCTCTTAATTTCTTCATAGTCTTTTCTAATTTCTCCATTTCTAATTCTCCTCTTTTTTCATAATGTGGAATAGTTGTTTAGCATAAAAATACTGTTATTTATTTTCACAAGACTGCTTTCCTGAGAGAGAAGACACTTTTTAAATATTTATTAGATAATTAAATTATGTTATGTACCTTATATAAGTCATGCTCAGGACTTAAATTCATATCCATAAGACCCAAATAACCAAACTAGTGTGTTTTCTTGATAGTTTAGCCATCATAAAAATGAAGTCCATATGCCGCATACATAGCCTGCCTCGCTTTTGCAAAGATGAGTATGAAAAAAGTAAATAAAATAGTTGGAGCAATTCAACTGATTAAGTAACAGCATTTCACATATGTTTCAAGGCACATGTATTCTTTCACTTCTTTGAGTAGAGTTCAGAAACTTCCTGTTTGAGTGAAAATTTAGAATTTCTATGTAGCTTTATACAATCTATGAGAAAAAAAAAAGTGGCTCATTGTTTCCCTCTAGGAGATGTATTAAAACTGAGGTACAAAAATCTGAATACAGGTAAATAAGAAATAGACCAGACATCACAATGAGTAAAATTTCCCTCTGAATCAGTTCAATCTCACACTGTATTAAAATGATCAGTTCCTACCCTAGTTGTCTGCCAGTAGTAGAATAAACGCTCTCTAAAGAAAGTAGCATAATTTAGAACTTCCAATTATCTCTAATTTCTCATGTAAAACATCTTAAAAAACTATCAAGCATGTAAAAGTTAAGAATTAACTGAAAATCTAGAGAAAAAAACAAAATAAGAACTCATCTATAGGAAACTTAGATATTGGTCATATCAGACAAAAATTCAGCACAGACCTTGAAATTATAATCATCTAATAAAAATTCTGGAAGTGGAAAAATAAATTCTGGAGGTGGGTAATACAATAAGTGTAATTAAGAGTACAAAAGACGGGCTTAACAGCAGAATAGACACAGTTTAAGAGAGAATTAACAATTTGGAAGAGAGAACAGAAGATAATATCCAGACTGAAGCAAGGAGAAAACAAAGGATAGAAAATAAGTTAAAAATACACAAAACATGGCTAACTGGTCTAACAGATATGTAATTGAAGTTACAGGAGGAGAAGAGAAAAAGAATGGGGCAGAACCCATTTTTCTGTAGTAATGAAGAGATAATTGGTTTAGAGCTTTCCAAACTGGACAGAAAAAAATTGTATCAGACATCCATAAAACTTTATAAATTCCAAGCAGAATTAACAAACAAAACAAAACAAAATCACTGAAAAACAAATACTACATAGAAAACTGCTGAAAACCTAAGATAAAGAGACAATTTTTAAAAATATTTTTATTTATTTTTGAGAGAGAGACAGAGCACAAGCAGGGGAGGGGCAGAGAGAGAGGGAGACACAGAATCTGAAACAGGTCCAGGCTCTGAGCTGTCAGCACAGAGCCCAAGGCGGGGCTCGAACCCACCAACCATGAGATCATGACCTGAGCCGAAGTAGGACGCCCAACTGACTAAGCCACCCAGGTGTCCCTAAAGAGACAATATTTAAAGTAGCCTGAGTAAGAAGCTTACTTTCACAAGAGTAACAGAAAGACAGATGAAGAAATAAACCAAGAAATAGAAAGACTTGGAGTTCAAGAAAAATATGATCTAGACTAGAAGATTGAAGATATCCCCAGGTTGTTGCTGAAGGGATTATCTCAGTATACCAGCTGTGCCCAGATTTAGAAATTCACTTGCCCAGATAAGAGAATAAAGGCATAGAATATCCAGTTTGTTGAAAAACCCTTGTAGTTGCCTTTTCTAGGTCACAAATGACAGTAGGAGATACCCCAACAGAACTGGGCTTTCTTACTTCAATGGGGGAAATAACAAGATCCCTGGTAGAGGCCAAATAAATGGGGATACATATCTATCAGAGACATAGTACCTACCCATAAATCTTGGGAATGAAAAAAAAATCTGAATGCTTTTGCAGAAAGGCTCAAATATTTTACAAGGTTATTCGCTGATATGTGACAGAGAATAAAGCTGTGATATTTTGAAATTCAATTTAAAGCTTTTTAGGCTAATCAATACTATCTTCAATTTTAAAATGCATTTCTCTCCATTACAAATGCGTTGAGAGATACTGTTTAAGTGGCTAGTCAAAAAGTGTGGCACAATTCCCTTGGCAGCTGCCCATTTCCTTGACTCCATTACTATGCACTTCATGAGGGCCTGTCAGTGCTGCCAGCTGAGTAAGGGTCAAGGGTTTGGGGAAAACAGGTGTTGCTCAGACCATTTTACTTGACAGTAGTGACCACTGAAGTCACTGACCCACAGGAAGGAAAATAGGCCCAACAACGGTGGCAAGCTGTACGTGTGACATTCTTTGCCCTCTTTTTTACATTCATTTCCTTTTTGATTCATAGAGAATCTTTCCTTTTTCAACAACATAGGGAATGCCTGTTATTTCTGGGCCATAAAAGGATTCAAGTCTAAAGATACCTGTGGATTTTTGAATTTTCAAGCCAGGATGAAAGTTATATTAGGCCAGTTGTTTGGGTGATTGGGTGATAAATTCTGACCTCTGTCAAGAGGTATAAATAAAATAAAATGTACAGATGAATTAGACAATGAAGTTTTTTGTTTAATATGCTTTGACTTTAATTTTCCTACATACATTAAGTGGACATAATGGTTTAGTTTTTCATTTGACTTCTCTTATTTTTTTAATTTTCTTCAGATTTCTATTTCTCTATTTATCTTTTCCTCTCTCACAATCTTTCACACTCTAGGTTGCTTATACATATTCACACATACACCAGCATGTTTCCCTTGTTAAATAAAGAGGAAGGTGTTATACAATCTATTGAGATTTTTATTTCAGGAATATTATTAAGGGATGAAAGCTGGGCATATTTTGAAATAGTCTTTAAAAGATAGCTGTAAGTCATGTTTCTACTTGATGCATGCCACACAAAATTAAAATATTCCTGCTTTTTACTGAATTTTTAAATTCCCTTAAAAGTAACAATCCTCTATAAAGATGCCATCAGGTGGCATTGTCTTAAATAATTTTGCAAAATATCATAAAATGTAGATATTTCACTAGATACTCCTAATATTATTTTATAGCTTAGGTAGTATGCAGCCTTCTAATACTCTATTTGTGAAGACAACTGGGAATTAATTTACTAAGTATTGAGTTTAAAACCACTACAGCATATTACATTGCTTAAGTAATACTAGTGTAAATGAAAAAACAAAGGTTAAAGAGTATATCAACATGCAAGTGATAGTTAAAAGAAATATCATGATGTACTGTGATGGAATGATAATGTTATGAATATCTGTTGGTATATTCCCGCAATTAAAAGAATCTGTTTTTTGTAAATGGAATAGACACATTCAGTCCACATCTGTCAAATTCAGACTTGAACAGCTAAGGGAAAAACCAAAGGCAATGATTGTGGGAGTTTTATATTTATAAGGAAATAGTATGTGGATCCGTTTATAAGCTTGCTTCTTTTTTGATAAAATGAAAAATACCAATTGTTTTCCATAAAACAAGTTTACTTTACATTTGACATTTAGTTTGTACATGTTTCTTTGTTTTACTTTTCAGGCTCCACTTTCCTACATAATTAAGATTTGCAGCTTAGGCACTGCCAAAAACCACATCTGCACTGAAATCAATTATCTGTGTTTGGTAAGTGGGACAGAAAACATTTGATAAATATTTTTTATCTGCAATAAACTCCAAAGTTCATGTTTTATCTCAAATTTTACTGAAGACACTTAAGAAAATTTCTAAACATCATGAAGGATTATTTTGCCCAAACTGCCTTGTATTTTGGCAAGGTGGGGGACTTGCATTTATGCATATATTTAATCTATTGTACCTAAAGCCAGAAAGTCTGGTATGCTGCCATTTGTTTGTTTGTTTTTAAGTTTTATTTATCTTTTTTGAGAAAGAGAAGGAGCATGAGCAGGAGAGGGGCAGGGAAAAGGAGAGAGAATCCCTAGCAGGGTCCTTGTTGTCAGCACAGAGCCTGATGCAGGGTTCGAACTCATGAACTGTGATATCATGACCTGAGATGAGATCAAGAGTCTAAACACTTAACCAGCTGAGCCACCCAGGCAGCCCTGGTATTCTGTCATTCTTAAATAAAAAACAGGAAAGACTAAAAATACATGCCTTTGTATAATCCATTTGAATCTGATAGTTTAAATTTTCATCAAAGTCAAACCTGAAGCAAAATATTTCTAATTAATCATATTAAAAAATTAAACCTTACTTGTCTTAGTCTGTATCAAATATCATCATATTGGGGACTGGTTTTAACATATAAATTTAGGGAGACATAAACATTCAACGTATAGTATCACTCTTCATTGATATTTCTTTCATCTCTTTATTTGCTAAAGATTAGTAATTCAGATGCTGGAATATTTTACTTCAGTGGTTTATCCCATCTTCCTTAAGAGAGTCAAAACTTCCAAAATGCCTACGCATTCTCTGACTATACTTGGTCCTTGGCCTCAGTTTTCCCTTTGCCACTTTCTGTTCACATTTTTTTCTAAATATTGAATTATGTACACAAAAATGGCTGTGATTTTAATCTTTGATAATATCAGTACAAAATACAAAATTCATCCATTTATTATTGTCATTGGTTAAATCATTTATAAAAATGGTGACAAACAGTGAGCAACAGTACAAAAGCATTTAGAGTGATTGTGGAAAAGTTAATCCAAGAAATCAGGGTATAGAAAAAAAAACTATAAGGAAACAAAAGGTTGAGAAAGAGAAAAGACAACAATGCTAATCCATTCAATGAATATTTTTTGAACAGCTACTATGTGCAAGAAGATCTATTTCCATGATTTGCCACTAATCACTTTGTATTGACAATTTTTATGTTAACTATTTTTCTGATGTAAAAGAATGGCTGTTTATTGTAGAAATATTCTAATATGGAAAAATGTGTAAAAAGAAAAATGAAAAACTCTTTAATAACATCCTTGAGTATGAAACATTGCTAATATTTAGTATATTGTCTTTTTTCTCTGTATATACTGTTTTTTATTAAATTGCAAATCTTCTAAATATTGAGCATATATTCTGATTTTTTAAAGTTAGCTTGGGCGTCTGGGTGGCTCAGTCAGTTGAGCATCTGACTTCGGCTCAGGTCATGATCTCACAGTTCGTGGGTTCAAGCCCCGTGTCGGGCTCTGTGCTGACTGCTAGCTCAGAGCCTGGAGCCTGATTTGGATTCTGTGTCTCTTTCTCTTTCTGCCCCTCCCCTGTTCACACTCTGTCTCTCTCTGTCTCTCAAAAATAAATAAAAAATGTGAAAAAAAATTTTTAAAAAAAGCTTTAGTTTTTATTAATTTTCCATCATATTAAAAATCTGAAATATTTTACATCTCTATGATATTTCAACAAATACATGTACCAAAATATATTTAATCCTTCCCATACTCTTGGGTATTTAGGTTGTTTACTGTGTTTTGCTGCTTTATGTGATGCTAAAATCAATATTCTCATTCATAAATTTTTGTTTTTTCTTCACCACATATATCCCCAAAATGAATTCTCAAAAATGTAACTGTGAATATAAAACTTATATCCAGCAGAATTATCTCAATATAAATGTGTACTAGTACTTTGAAATTATGCCTAATTCTTGGTTTCCCCTTACCCCATTAGGAATAATACTGGGAAAAAAAGTGATTATTAGAAAAATTTTTGTTGATAATGGATGAATAGAGTATTGTGTTTTAATTTGCATTTATCTGATGGCAAATGTGGCTGAATATTTTTCATATGCTTATTAAGCATTTGAACCCTTCTCATATCATAATTCTATTGAGCTATTAGTTTATTTATTTATTGCCAAAATTTATTATATTAATCTTATAAATTTATTTTTATATTTATAATACATCTCCCCAAGTATCATTTGCCTTTTCATTTTTTTTATATATACTTGACATACTTAATTTTGACCAAACTCAAATCCTTGGAGTTTTCTATTATGATTTCTTCACTTATGTTTGGAATCTGACCCCATCTAGAAAATTGAGAAGTAAACTGATAGAATTTTCCTCTAGTTTTTATTTTAATCCTTATGGAATAATTTTGGATTATGATATGAAGAATGAGTGCTCAATAATACATCTATTCTCACTAGTAAATTTTGCAGGTGAACTTTAGGATCATTTTGCCATTTTGCTATAAAAATAGGAAAATAAATCTATTAAACAATATATCAATTTCAGGAAATTTCTCTTTCAGATTTTGTTAGCAGAAAGAATAGATACTTTTTAAAATCTTATATATATATTTTTTAATTTTTTAAATTTTTTTTCATTTTTGAGAGAGAGAGAGAGACAGCGTGAGCAGGGGAGGGTCAGAAAGAGAGTGGGATACAGAATCCGAAGACAGGCTCCAGGCTCTGAGTTGGCAGCACAGAGCCTGAGGCGGGGCTCGAACCCACCAACCGTGAGATCATGACTTGAGCTGAAGTCAGGTGCTTAACCAACTGAGCCTCCCAGGCGCCCCTAAAATTATATATCTAAGAGATATTTATGTCTCTTTATTCAAATAATATTGTGAAAATTACAGTAAATAAAAAATTTTAACTATAATATAATAGTAAAGTATATATTTTATATCATCTACTAATGTGATATTATATTTATACTACCATATAGTATACAGTATACATTATCATATATTTTATAATACTATATAATATACTAATATAAACCTGAAAATTTTATAATAAAACTAAATTATTTTTTAGGTGATCGTATGTTTTGGTTTAAATAATTTATTAGTGTTTTATTATTTTGTTGACATTGCAATTCTATTTTACATAATTTTATAACTGATTATTAAAGGTATTAGGAAAAAGATATAAAGAGGAAAATAATGCCATGTTAGAAACTTAGACTTTTGAATCAAAAGTGCCCAGTTTTTAAATCCTGACTTTGGAAAAATGCATATTTCTAGTGAAATTATGTGCCCACCCAAGAATTCTATTTTATAGAATTATTATATAATTAATTATTATATTAATTATTATCTAATTGTGAGCTTGGGAAAAAGATACTTGAATATACTCAAGATATACAAGAATATCACTAATATACCCATGTACCACTTCTGTGGGAATAACCCTAAAGCTCTAAATAAAATGAACAAGAGAGAAATCTCAAGAAGGGGGTGAGAAAGAAGAGGGGAAGTACTGGGATCAGTAAAACTTATACTGTTTCATCTAACTGGAAAATTAACTGTTTGGGAGTGTATAATATAAACACTATATTAAAATCCTTGAAAAAGGACAGATATTCTGTAAAGGAAATTGTAATAATATGAAATTTAAAATATGTAACTATCTCAACAAAACATAGAATTTAGGGCTGACGATGAGAATAAGCTGGGGAAGGAAGTAAGGAAGTAAAATTTTTCCAAATGTCTCTTCTTTCTGCAGAAGAGAAAAGGAGAGAAGAGTGAAAGGAATGGATTTTATTCCTCTGAGCTAATCTTACTGCAGTGAGGGATAAGTCTTGGATAAAAGAAAGTAAAGCATTTTGATGTACATAGGAGTACATCTGAGTGGGGAAAATATCTAGCATCTTCTTTTCTAATCATGATAGAGAAATATGTGCCTGATTATGTAAATAAGAAAAGGAGGATAATAATATCAATAACATGATAAATTGTAATATATTTTCAAATTTACAAAGATAAAATGGAATGAAAACAGTATGAGCAAAATGAAAACAAAACAAAATTTGATACATGAGAAATATATAATTAATATCAAAACAACAAAGTCAAATTTATAAAACAACACTAAATAAAAATGAATTTTCTCACTAGAAGACCAAAAAAATGGTAGAATGGGGAAAGAAACACTAGACAAAAGTAAAGAAGGTAAAATGTCAGTGGTCATATCAGACATATTGCAATCAGTGTTTAAAGGCTGAAAATGAGAAAGATACCAAGCTCTGATAATACACACCAATTATAAAGATGATGTACTAAATGATCTTGTATTTGACAAAACATAAAATAGCTGAATCTGTTTGTAAAAGGGTATTTCTATCATCCTCTATCAGGTTTGGACAGAGATTGAAAAAAATAGTCATACAAAATAAATTGAATTATGAAATCAATAACATTGCATATTCACTCTACATAGGAGTTTATATCTCTTGAAAAGGGAAGATACTTATTTTGGGTGCTCTGAAAAATTTGCAAAACTCTGACCATACTTTCCACAAGAAAACCTTGAAAACTTTAAAAGAAAAAAATTTTTGTAAGGTTCACTGTTAATTATTACCAAATAAAGCATAATAAAAATATAAAAAATGCAATTCATTTTGTGGAAAATATATAATTTGGGATCAAGCTGGAAATAATGGAAATTATGATATCTCTAGAAAGCCAAAAATAAAAAAATCACTTTATGACAAAATTGTAAAAGCATAGCAGAAGTCATACCCAGAGGAAAATGCATGAATATCTTAATAAATAAAAAAGAAAAAATATGTTATTTTATGATTAAAAAAATAAAACTGCAAAATAAGGTAGAAAGAGACCATACTAAAGCTAAAAATAGAAATTAAGAAATACAGAAAATAGTAAAATTTAAAATCAAGACTATTTAACATCTGCAATATACAGATGGTTTTTGACTTACAGTGATTCAACTTAGGATTTTTCAACTTTACCATGATGAGAAAGCAATAGGCCTTCAGCAGAAACCATACTTGAAAATTTGAATTTGGATAATTTCCGGGGTGAGCGATATGTGACGCTGGGCAGCAGCAGTGAGCCATAGCTCCCAGCCGGCCACATGATCATGAGGGTAAACAACTGATACACTCAAATTAATTCTGTGCCCGTACAGTCATTCTGGTTTTCACACTCAGTACAGCATTCTATAAATTACATATGATGTTTAACACTTAGGTTTTGTGTTAGATGATTTTGCCCAAGTGTAGACTAATGTAAGTGTTCTGAGCATGTTTAAAGTAGGCTAGTAAGCTATGATGGTCTGTACATTAAGTGTGTTAAATGCATTTTCAATTTATGATGGGATTTTTCAATAAATAATCCCACTGTAAGTCAAGGAAGAGCTTATAATGGGAACTACCTCATGGGATTTATTAAAAATAAAAGTGAGTAAAAGAAAAAAAGATTAAAAAATGTAAAAGAAATAACTACACATATTTAAATAACATAATATATACATATATAATATATATACTTTTATATATCATAGATATAAAATTATGAGATAATATCAGGTATAGCTCCATGAAAATATATGACAGAAAGGATAATTAGTGTCCCTGAAAATATAAAATTTCCAAAAAGTAGGCATGACTGCTGAAGAGTTTAGAAAGGTAAATAAAGATTTACGTTTGAAAAACATAGCAAGTACTTTCATTTCTGATGATATCATGGACTACATACTGTGAAAAATATTTGCACTTCAAAATAAACAAAAAAATCTGTTCTTTAAAAGACTCTCTAAGCAAAATATAAGCCAACGCATAGATGGGTTAAATATAGATATGAATCTCGAATATGTAAAAGGCACTTAAAACTTAAAGAAAACCATAATCCTTTAAACTGAAAGGCTTTTACTCTTTATAATGCATTGTAAAAAAACTGAGCAAACCTTTCACAAAATAGGGTATACAAGCTACAAAGAATATGAAAATTTTATCAAAACTTTTTTTCCATCAGGGAAATGCAAATTAAATCTCCTTCACAGTCATTAGAACATCAAAAAATTAAGATTAATAAGGCCAATTGTAAGAAAGTTTCAGAGCAATAGATACTTTCTTAAATTGCTTGGCGGTGGGGCAGGGGGGAAGCCGTAAAATGGTAGAACTACCTAGGAAAGCTATCTGATAATTCCAAACGTATGTATTTACCCAAGTGAATTAAAAAAGTATTCATGAAATTCTTATTTAAGGATATACATAGCAGCTTTATTCATGATATCTAAAACCTGAAATCAGCAAATGGCTCATAATATATGATTTTGTAAACAAACTCTGATATAATCACAAGAGTGGATTACTACTCAGCACTATAAAAGCAACAAATTACTGAAACTTCCAGAAATATGGATGAATCTCAACTTTTAAAATTATTATTTCATTATTATTGTTGTTATTGTTATTATTTGCTAAGACAGCTATATACAAATGTCTGACATAAAAGAGAGTACTTTTGTATGATTTTATTTTAAATGTCACATCACCATATGTTTCTTTTTTTTAATGTTTATTTATTTTGAGAGAGAGAGAGAGAGCAAGAGCAGGGGAGGGGCAAAGAAAGAGGAAAAGAGAGAATTCCAAGAAGGCTCTGCACTGCTAGGACAGAGCCCGATATGGGGCTCGAGCCCACAAACTGCAAGACCATGACCTGAACCAAGATAGAGAGTCAGACGCTTAGCAAGCTGAGCCACGCAGGCACCCCTGTATGATTTAATTTATATGAAGTTCAGGAACATACATGACTAATTTGTGGTGATAGAAGTCAGAACAATGACTGTCCCTGGAAAGAATAATGAGAGAACTTTCTGAGGAAATCATAATGTTCTATAACTTGATTGACTTTGTAGTTACATGAATATATACATTTGTCAACCAGGGCACATATAAAATAGTATTCATCAAATAATTATTTGTAAAAACAAAATCATCATTATCACTATGAAAAAAATTTAGAAATATGCTAAAAATCTACCCATAAAGAATGACTATAAAACACCTAAGAAAATTGTAATGTAGTGCAATTCTATAGTGCAATGCTATACTTCAGTGAAAAATTAAAGAATTGCAGATATATAGAACAATATGAATGACAAAAGACTGAAAAATACTATGTTGCAGAAAAATACATGTGGTATTATTCCTGTTAAGCAAGGTTTTAATCCATTCCAAATTAAGCAATGTATCTTACACATAAATATAAACATCATAAAGCTTTGAAGAAGAGCTGTAAAATAATAAATCCAAAATTTGGAAAAGCGGGTACCTCTGAGTTGGAAGACGGGTTATGCATGTAAAGGAATATAGAGGGTTTCAAATGTTTTGAAAATGTTCATTGTTTTTTAGCTTGGTGATGGGTCCATGGCTGTTTATATTCTTTTATATGTGTGAAATATTTAATAATTTATAAATTGGGGTGAAGAGTCACTAGAAAAAAGATTGTTTTATATCTGAATTTTATCCAAACCCAAGGAACACAATTCCATTGTGATTAAAATTGTTACAAAATATAAACAGCAACAGAAATCTACAGAAACCCTGATAAGAGGAGCATAAACTAGAGAATTATGAACCAACTCTTTTATTAGTCTTGAGTTAATGTGGTAAAAAATGTCAATTCTTTTTAAATATTGATTATTAACTTTAATGAAATTGCATTAGGAATCCAAACAGAACTATTCTGAGAATTAGATAAAATGACTTAAGCTGTGTATGGGAGATTAAATAAATAAGAGTCTATATAGGATCAACAATCAATAAATTGGACTGCTATAATATAACAGGTACAAAATAAATTCCAAATGGTTTGAAAAAGAATCTCCACATATATTTTAGGTTACATATTCAACCTGGGTTTCTGTGAGAAGCCTTGTTAAACAGAGATGGAAATCCATTGCCAGAAAAGAATAAATAGGCATGTGTGATAAGGTAAAAATAGAAATTTTGTATATCAAAAGATCACATTTTCCTAAAACTTGAGAGGCGATACAAAGGTAGATTAAGATCATTGAGGATCTCTTATATTGTTTCTAACCCTGCTTTTAGGATATTATATATTAAGTGAATTATTTAATTACTATAATTAGATGAGTGCTTTAAACTCAAATGAAATCATCAGTCAACAAGTATGTTTCAGGCACGTATTATGTTCCAGCCCTTTTATAGGTGCAGGGGACACAGCAGTGAATAGAACCAAAGAATAAGAACCTGCCCTTGTAGAGCTCACATTCTAAATATGTGAAATATATAAAAAACAAAATAACATGTGAATTGCATGTTAAAGAAAATAATACTTAGGCATGTTGTACGTGCGATAGTGATAAAAATCAGTGGAGAAAAACCACAGTAGTGATATCGGGAGTATGTCTTGTGTGTGTGTATGCACAATTTTAGACAAGATGTTCAGGGAATTGCTCACTGGGTAGGTGACAGGTGACTAAAGACCTGAAGGAAAGAAGAAAACAAGTCATCTGACTATTCAAGCTAAAACTCTTAGAGGCAGAGGAAAGAGCAGTTCAAAGGCAGTGAGTTGGGAACATGCTACCTTTTCTGGAGGAGCAACAGAAAGGCCAATATGGTTATAATATAATGAGCTGGGTTGAGAGCAGTGGAAAGGAAGGGATAGGTGATAAAGGCAAAGAGGTAACAGTGGACCAAATCAAGACTATCCACAGTAATAGAAGAAAAGGAAAAATATGTAGTCAAAAGCCGATTGCCAGAATTAAGAAAATTTGATAACCTTGTGGAAATTCTCTTGTATAGGTTTCTGTTTTCTCAGTGAAATAGAAAGCAGGGTGGTTGCTGAGAGTGAACATGAGGGAGGAAATACTGGAGAATTGTAGGAGGAGGCGATCCGAGTAAGTCATCATTCTAGGTGATGGAGAGAATAAATGGAACTATAGTACCATTGGACACCCAGAATACAGTTGAGGTTTGTGATTATAAATGTAGTAAGAGTTCAGGAAGCAGTGTGTGTGTGTGTGTATGTGTGTGTGTGTGTGTGTGCACGTGCGCGTGTGTGTGTTTCTCTAGCCATACTCGGTACAAATGTACGTGCCAGAATAGATGGGAGTTGGATTTTACCAGCTGGGTTGTATTGCCATTGGTAAAATGAATTGAAAAGGAGCAGGGGAATTGGAAGCGTATGTGAGGGAGTAAATATAACTGAGGAAGGCAGCTGTGTAAGCAGGTGAGTGGGGACATAAGGATGAAGACCATAAAAATCTAATCGAGTCAATAGATTATGGGTCCTCTGAAATCAAGGGTTGTTGAAAATGGGGTTTAAGAGAATGATCTGAAAACATGTTAGACGTTATGTATCAGTCATAGATTGACAAAATTGGCATGCGGTTATGGAAGAAATCACCTGCATTTCTCACAAAGTTTAAAGATAATATCTATTTGAGATTCATGAAAATTCCAATTCAGTCATGTGTTTTGGACACAGGATTGAAGATGCACTTTGTACAATATTTAGTCGTACTACTTAATAACCTCCTCAAAAAAAACCTGGCTAAATGTATTATTAATCTTACATTGCCCTGTTTTTCATCATTTTTTTCTAAAGCATTTTGGAAGCCATTGATATAATTTCTTGAGTGATATCATTTCATCACTTCTGAGTATAGGGTTTTTTAGATGTTTTAAAAATACCCTTTTTGGTGGATGCTTTATATTTTAAAGCTGGAATCATCAGTACCCCAATGCAAAACCAGACAAAGCATCATATTTCAAATGATTCATTGTTTTCTTTTGGAACTAGAATTAGAATAGTTGATATTCATCCACAAACTATTATGTGTACATTATTGTTGCTTTTGTGATAATAGAGAATTTTATTTATTTTTATACCAGGTTATATTGTGAGAAGATAGTCAGTTTGGGTTTAGCAATCCTGTTAAGTTTGTCCTTAGAATGTCTTTCACATGTTCGAGGTTTGTAGTTGAAAAGTTTACAAAAAAACCCTCAAAACCAAAAAAAATGTATTATTTTTAGAGAATAAATTTATTGGAATGTGAAAAATTACCCCTTTCAAGCTTTAATACCCGTTTGTTCATATACATATAATCTACATGTTTGTGTCTATATTTATTTGTGCATATGTTTGTGGATCTTTATGATTGCCACTCCTTTTTAACACTGATTCTCAAATTTCATATACTGAAGCATCTTTGCAAATATGTGTTCCTATGGGGCGCCTAGCTGACTCAGTTGGTTGGCCGTCCAACTTCAGCTCAGGTCATGATCTCGCAGTCAGTGAGTTCAAGCTCCATGTCAGGCTCTGCACTGACGTCTCGGAGCCTGGAGACTGCTTCAGATTCTGTTTCCCTCTCTCTGCCCCTCCCCCACTCGCACTCTATCTCTCAAAAACATTAAAAAATTTTAATTAAAAAATATGTGTTCCCATAAAATAACCTTTCCACCTGCTCTCATCTACTTATGGTGGTCATTTTTTCTACAATGTTCACTTTCCATTCTTCACGTCTTTTGTAAGGTTCCAATACTAGAACTTCAGTCCTAATCTAACATAACATTTTTTGGGCTGTTGAAGACAACATGTAGGTCCCCTGTTTTAGGGACCTTAAATACGAAATCACTTTGTTATGCTATAAATGTTTGTAGAAATATAGATTTCTATAAACACAGTTAAAATTATTTTTTCAATAAAGTTTTAATTTGAATTAAATTTCTATTTCCTGTACACACATAATCTCTAAAAAATCACTAGAATTGTAAAGTTTTGCAGGGAGGAGGGGACTTAGATCATTTTTTTAATTCTTTTTTTTTAATGTTTATTTTTGAGAGAGAGAGACAGAGTGCGAGCAGGGGAGGGACAGAGAGAGACACACACACACACATAATTTGAAGCAGGCTCCAGTCTCTGAGCTGTCAGCACCAAAGTTGGATACTTAACCGACTGAGCCACCCAGGCACCCTGGAACTTATTTGGAAATTATTCGGTTTAACATTTTGCATAATCTGTGCGAGATAAAAATAAATGTTCTATTTGTTGTGTACTCTATTTTCTTATAAGACAGTCATGAAATATATTATAATGTTAAAAATTCTGGGAAGTCCTGTAGCAAAGAAATCTGACCAAATTCAATACAGCTTTTCTTAAACATGGTTGATATCAAAATTACTACCCATCTTTGTTTTTTGCTGAACACCTATTAACATCTCATTGAACAAATGTTCTCAGAACAGCTTAAGAAATGCTGTTCTCTCCTTAGATGAATAGACAGAGACATGGTATATTAATAGGCTTTTCTAAAGTAAATGGCTATTTATTAGCAGAAAGTATCAGAACTAATTTGTACTCCCAATTAAGTGTCTCTTTCTTCCTGCCATTTGTCTCTTGGTATTTACCTATCCCCAGTGCTGTATTGAGCCATCTTTAACACTAATCCTGTCTTTGTTTAAAATGCTGTATTTTTTTCATTGATTTATTTGCATAAATTTTATTTAAAAATGTTGTTTAAAATATTACGTATCTTGATTACTGAGTTTTTTGTTTTCCCCTATATTTTGTGCTTGAATGCCCCATTCACCTAGCCCAGTTCTGGGTTGGATTATTCCAACAAAACTTTATGTATCTCCTCCAGTCTTGGGATACCCAAATCATTTCATATTCCAAATTATTTAAAAGTATGATGAGTTAGTTAAATCTCCACATCAAAACCCAATCTTGGTTACTCTCATTCTTCACTTTTATAGATAGAAACATACCTAGTATTTTCTGTCCTTTTGTTCCTGGGAATAACAATATCCCTCCATTTTTTTGCATATTAATTCATAAATACCATGTAGATTATTGCACACTTTCTGAAAGTCTGAGATTTTAATTAATTGATAATTAAAAACCCAGATCTTACATTAACCAGTTCCTATGTGCAAGGCAATAAACTTGGGGTTGAGATAACATCTACTAGTTCCACTTAATAAAAATTCTTTTTTTTTAAGTTTTTATTTATTTTTGAGAGAGAGAGAGTGAGACAGCATGAGCAGGGGAGGGTCAGAGAGGGAGACACAGAATCCGAAGACAGCCTCCAGGCTCTGAGCTGTCAGCACAGAGCCTGACGCGGGGCTCGAACCCATGAACTGCAAGATCATGACCTGAGCTGAAGCTGGACGCTCAACCGACTGAGCCATCCAGGCACCCCCCACTTAATAAAAATTCTTGTTCACCAGCCCAGTGAACTCTAATACAGCATGTCCCAAAGTGTGTTTCAGAGAAGGGGATGTTAATAGGTTCAGGGCAGGGCGTTGGGGATCAGGGATGTAATAATAAAATTAGTTGGATAGATAAAGATCTGAAGGAAACTAAAGAGAATATTTCAGGACTTCTCAGAGCCTTTAATATGCTAATATTCTCCAGGAATATGAAAAAAAGTTTAAAAACCCTTATAGAATGCAGTGTTTCTTAAACATATCTGACTGTAGAATCTTTATATATTTTTCTGAATGTATGAGAGCTTTTGCACTGAACATCTGTCATGGCACTATTGTTTCACAGATCATGTTTGGAAAGCGTATCTCTAATAGGCTAGTTAAGCTTGGATTGTGTTTTATAGAAGGTATTTTTCAGATGATGTGTAATTCAGTGTTCAGTGGCACCACTTTGTTCTCCAATAGTGTGGTTCACTTACCCTAAAGACCCGCCAGGACTCTTCTTGTGCATGAGAGAAATATTGAAAATTAATTGTTTTACTGAGTGGCAAGTTATAAGAATTTTCTTATAAGTTATAAGAAAAATAAGATTTTTCTGATCATCATAGCCACCTTTTCACAGCTGAATGCTTTTATAACTCTTGGGTAGCTGGTACCCACTTAATGAAAGAGTTCCTCCTAATGAGTCATATATGGAACAGCTGATATGTTTCCCCTCTTGGCTCAAGTATTTCTGACCTGTTTACTTAAAAAAAAAAATTTGAAAATTTGGAAAATCTAAACCTGCTTCTTTGTTATACCTCTATTGTTTTCCATATACAATGCATGCCTAGACCATCCCTGAGGTATAGAAGAACTCTTATTTTGCTTCTTTTCCGTACTCTCAGAGATACTGACAAAAATAATTCCTTGCCTTCAGAGCCAATTATTAATTGGAAAAAATTAATAATGATCTGCTAAATATTTAATATGAAGCTTAAACCTGGGTATTCCTGAAAATATGTTTGAGAATAATTTTATATATTTTAGAGTAATTTTGGATAAGTTCTGCAAATAGTATTTTCAGCTGCAGACAAAGATCCAATACTGACCACGGTTTAAATCATCGCCTCTAACTCCTTCTCCGTTTCTTTTGTTTTAGGTGTGGACACTTTGATATCATGTCAAGGTATGGTAACAAAACATCATCTTTCAATAATAGCACAACAACTACCCATAACACGCGTAGACTTATTCATGTTAGTTAGTTCTCAGCTCCGAGCACCCCATGGAGGGTGTGTTCCCTGGCCACACACATGGACCCTATTTGGATTAGAAAGGAATTTTCTCATCCTTAGCAGCATTACTTTCAGAGTTTGAGTTTTTCAAAGTAAAATAGGTAATTGTTGTTTATAAAATATTATGATGGTACAGAGTCTGTAGCAACTGAAAACATCCCAGTGTTTGCTGCAAGGCATGAGGAGACAGTGACACAGCTCATTTCCTCAGCTGAGCTCTCTTTGCCGCCTTGTACAACACTTATTTCAAAGCACGCCACAGCTTAGAACTGTCGTGATCCCCATTAATATAAAATCATTGACCCCTGCTCCCGCTGGTGCGACTAAATTACATTCTGCTGCTCAGCGGCAGCCACGCATGGGGCCAGCGCTTTTAGTCATCGCCAGGTGCCTTGATGCAGGCGCAGCCCCTCCTACGCCCAGGGTTTGCCTTTAATGAGGATTAGGCACCTTCAAAGATCTAGGAGGACCCACTCCCAGGATGGAAGCCTTTCTAATGGCATCTGGGCTTATCGTAGGCAGTAATTTAGTATCTCAGAGGAGACTGAGGAGAGATTCATTTCTCGCCTCTAAGAAATTGCAAGAATGTGTGGTTTTGTGATTGGCTTTTTCCCCCCCTCACTCTCCACCAGCACAAATCAAGAGCATTATGCCTAACAATATCCTGTTTTTATAAAACCTAGAAAATAGATGTGGTAAAACAATATCCTAAATTATGGTATATCCCAGCTGAGGAAATTCCTCCTTTATACTATACTATGTGATGTGCTACTAATAGGACTCAACCCACTCACAGATGCCCCACGCTCGTTTCATTTTTTGTATTTCGGGTGGTGGAATTTCCTTACTAAAGGATTGATAACCTGATCCTGAGTGTGGTCTGTCTTCTCACTGTGTGGTCTCCCTTTGCATCAGCACCTGACCCTCTCAGGCCTGCCCTTCCGCGTGGTTCCTGTGCTCTCTGAGAATGAGGGGATCAGGGGGTCTGCACCTTCCTACAGTGGGTGTGGAATTTGCAGGAATGTTCTCTGTGCTGCTACAGCAGTCACTCCTGCCTTGACTGTTAAGGGATAAAGCTGGAGAGTTAGGTATAATGAAATATAGAAAAGTAGTTATCGAACACAGCAAACAGACAGATAATCAAAGTCCTCCCTTACAAAAATTGCAGAAAAATGAAAAAAGTATTTAAGGATCAGCCACACATATGGTATTAAAATAAGTGTGATTATATGAATGCATATACATATATTCACACAATTATTTGCAGTATGTTTAAATAAGTTATTTATATAGCAAACTGTTACTCGTAAAAAGCTCAGAAATAGTTTAGCATCAGAATAAAATCTGGTGTTCGAAGTATTATTTGTGGAAAAATCGGATGTTTTTGTCTGGCGAGGGAAGAAAGCTATGTATTAAAGTAAAGCTGATGAGTTTAATCCAGGAGAATCTGAGCTCTGATAAATCAGTTGGTTTTCTCTCTGATTTGTTTGTAGTGAGACAAAATCATGAAAGTTCCTCAATCTAGTAAATGTCAACATTTAATTTTTAGTTTATTAGTATATACGGCAAGAAAACTGAGTCAAAGAACACATTGAAGCCAGTCAGCAGTATAAAATGGGACAAAATTTAATCAGTACTGTGGTGGTCACACTGTATATGGAGACTTCGTCTGAATTTTCTACTCTGATTCCTATCAGAAGAAACAAATTACGTTTTATGGCCATAGGGAGTACCTGCAGAGAGTTCTCACTAACTGCAGAGAGGTTAAATGGTCTACACTATTTAATTACAAAATTTAAAATACTATTGTTGATAAAAATCCATTTTAAATAAAAACGGTGCAAAAGCCAACAATAATCAGGAAAAAATTGAAATTTCTGCAGGTTGAGTTTATCTCTGTGATATATAAATACATATAAAGAATATAAAGAAAAAGAAGTATGTTCACTATACTTTGGAAAAGACATGGTTTTGGTTCTGAAATTATTTTTTCCCCTGAGGTTTAATTGTATTTCATGAAATTCAGTATCTGGTTTAACAACTTGCTTCTGAAAGCTGATACCCAAACAGAGGGCTTTCTTTCCAGAAGGGTGTCCTAACCCCAGTCACACGTCTGCTAATTTGGCCTTTCTCTTAATCTCAGAAGAACTTGCTGAACAGAAGTGAAACTATGCACGTGCTAATGGCTCACGCTCTGCAAACTCCCCTCTCTCCCCGAGAGTGTCTGGTGTGCAAAGCTGAGCTGGAACAAAGATACACTAATTATTCCCCATTAATTTGTCTGCTTGAATGGTCCTAAATACCAGAGTGATTAATTAGCGCAAGGCAGCCGGGGCAGGATGTCACACCCTTCTCTGCATTTAAGTGTCGGCAAGGTTGTGCTCAAGTGTTGACAACAGCATATCTTTAATTTTCTCCAAGAAGAAAAGTTTAGTCAGTACAATTAATTTGAGCTTGGCTGGCTTGCAGGAATAAATGTAACATGTGGAATGATATTACTGCTGTATAGGCAAATTTTTTTTGCCTCCTTAGGGTACAGTAAAACTTTTTTGGCAACTTGGTTATTGAATAGTGTATTTCTATAATTGTTTCAATTTGGCTTAATTACTTTTGTGCATTTTGCAGCAAAAAACATGGATCATAAAATAGTAAGAAATTATTATTCATAATAGCTGGGATGGATATAGATGAATGCATAGATAAGAATTAGAAAAAGAAAGGCATTAAATTTGGTATCCTTTCAACTATGCAATTTTCTCTCATGGATTGAAATATATATCATTGTTATCAAAAATAATTTGAGACCACTTAACCCCTAAAAGATATGAATCTAGTCAAAAAAGTGTAACAGAAAAGTGCTTATTTGGCCTGATTTTTTGGGAGGCAGGTTTTGCTGAGATTTTAAGCTTTCTGAACAATATTTTGCCTCCATTAGACTTCCAACTAGTAACATATAAATCAGTTGTAAAGAATAATAGCATAAAAAGTGATGTTTAACACTTCCGTTATATTCCTTTCTTTTTTTGTAATTTTGTCAGAGTGCTTTCTTAAGAGAAAAAAATTAACTCCATTTTAAAATAATTATAATCTGTTTAGAGAAATAGAATGAATCATATAGAGTAACTGTGGCTTATACTCTTTCCCCTTTTTAAGATTGAGCTACCAACATAATTCTGGAACAGAAACAAAATACTGTATAATTGGGAAGTAGTATGTTTCATTTGCTGCATTATATTTCTTTGCTCTTGCTGAAATTTTAAATTAATTCATTTTGCTATGGGCATGCTGTCTCGTTTTGTTTTCAAACAGTGGAAAGAGAAAAAACTCAGAGTGCCATGTATCCAGCAGCATGGATGTTCTTCTCTTTTCTTTCACAGTCTTCCTCAAGCTCTATACAGGCCCAAAAGGCTATTCAGCAGCAAGGGTGAGAGCACTGAGGGGGAGAAGGGGTCACCTCTCCCATCTCTCCATGTATCTCATTGTTCCTCCCTTGTCAGTGTATTTCCCACACACCATCTCCAGCCACTCTGCCTCATCGCGGCTGCTGCTTCCACCACCCCCACGGCATTATTCTTTCTTCCTCCACTCCCCACATCTACGCTTTTTTTTTTTTTTTTTAATTTTGCCCAGACTGTGGTTGCTATACGACCATTACTCTGGTCATATAGGGTTGTAGAAAATATTTGTTGGAACAATTAGGCAGAAAACAAAAGTTTCTCAGTGCAGTGATACCCGGCTCCTACTGCATCTAATTCTTGCCTTCCCTCCATTCTTTCACCTCCAATGCCTCCACAGGTTTGTACAGTGTTTAGTCACTTCTTGTGGAAGCAGCATGTGTAGTGAAAAAAGCGCAGTCTCTAGGCTGGAATCTCAGTTTTACTACTCATTAATTGTGCAATTTAAAGCAAAAAAAATCACTTAACCTTTTGAGCCTCATTTGCAAACTAGGATTATTAATATTTGTTCCATGGAGATGTAAATGCAATGAGAAATCTGATTTCTCATCCACTTTGTTCGGCAGTCTGTTCTCTAGGTAAAGCAAAGGTAACTATTTTCTTGGTGTTTTTATAGTTTATTAAATATTTGCCATAATTGCCGTATCGATGGCAAGGCATAAAATTATTGGCAATATTTATATTCAGTTGAAATGATGTAAGTTCCATTCATGGGTTTTGTTACTTTTCCTTTGCCTCAAGAGCAGATAAACCCAGTGGAATGGTGTTGGGCCCCTTTATATCAAAAGGCAAAAGTGCTTTCACTGAAAATTTTCACCTTAACTTTGTGACATGCTTGTATCTTTGAAGAGAGAAGAACCACTAAAAAGCTGTGATAGTCAAAGCTAAACACCATTAATTTCTTCCCTCCCTATATGTATACACTGCTTCTCACAACAAAGGATGGAATTTAGTTCCCCTCTTCTTGCCTGGGCTTCGTGACTTGTCTTTTCCTATAGAATGGTACAAAGGGGGATCCTGGGATTTTCAAATTAGGTCATAAGAAGTTTTGCAGTTTCTCCTGGATTGCCTGGTATACTTGCACTTATGATGCTCCTCTCAGAACCTGTAAGAGGCTACATGAGAGAGCTACACGGAAAGGCCACATGTGGATGCCCTGGTCAACAGCTGTAACTGAGCTCACATGTGACATCCAGCATGAACTGACCACCATCTTGGATGTGTAGCCCAATCAAACCTTCAGATAACACCAGAGCCAGTCACCATTTGTTTACAACCCCATGAAAAAGCTCAGGTTTTTCTGTGTTCATTCATTCACAGAAATGTGAGAGAAGAAACTAATGTGTTGCTTTAATGCACTAAGACTGGGAATGATTTGCCATATAGACAAGCCTAACTACAACAGCAAAACTACATCTGAACTTAATTTAAACTTTGTACATCATAGTGACAAATCAAGATAATATTCACAGCTAGAACTTGAATAATTGAGGGAAAAATTGTATTTGTGTGTTTCACTTGACTTCATTCATTCATCCATCTATCGCTGGGCTACCATGAGCCAGAAGTTTTGTTTGTTACATACACTGCAGAATGTTTATAAACAAAAGGTTTGGTCCCCTGATACATATTGATTTAGAAATGTGCATCACAAAAATAATTTTTATAAATAAAGGAACAGGCTAAAAATGTGCATCTTTAAAAAGACACTTTAAGTCATTTTAAGAAATGAGGTGAGATACAAAACAGCTTTTGTGCTGTTACTGATTTATCCTTAACTCTAAATTACACTGATTCCTAAGGACAAAAATTCCCTTAACAGAGATTATAGTTTTGTCAGTGTTTGTAAATATAGAATGTGAGAAGAATGGAAAACTCTGACTGTTACAACAGTTACACTTACTTCCACAATTCTTCAATAGGATCAGCCTAATAGTAGTGGCATTACTCTTGATCTTTTAGAAAGATCAGTGCCAATACCATCTTACATGCTATGGACAACATTGGTCACACGAATCACATCTTTTGGGAGAGAGGTAGATAAAAACAATTTAATTTATGGACTTGACTTTTCCAGAAAATACACATTTTTTCTTTTGCTTCTTGCCTTTGGCCTTCTTTGACAGTTCCATCTGCTTTTCTTTATCACCTTTGTGGGCTTGTTCCCTGCTGGACCTTAAGATGCAAAGCTCAAAGAGTAGAAATACTTTATCAAAACAGCTTGTGTACCTTATAAAGTAGAAGTGACATACAGTGGGATGGTTAGTATTTGGACATCAAGCAGTGTAATATCTAAAGCAGTGACACACCTCCCTTCCTCCTGCTTCACTTTAATGAGCACTTGGCTACTTACAGTCCAGGAAAAGAAGAGGATAGAAGGTGATTTTGCTTTGTAAAAATAAATAAATGGAATTTTAAAGGCCCATGCTGAAAGCAACAGTGAGCAGAGGAGATGATAATTGTGCTAAGCATAATCAGCCAGATCTCTTGAACACTAGCTGACATTCAGGAATTCCTACCTTATTCTCTCCAAAATATTAACACTGTTATGATGTAAAGGAGAGCAGAACCTGAACAATGAAAAATTTTCCCTCTTCCAACAGAAGACAGTTTGGGGAAGCATTTCTTTTCTTATGCCCATCGAGAGGCTTTCTAAAAAGTGTTTTAACATCTACCATCATATTGAAACTAGTATTTGTGAACCTTACTTTACCTGTAACATCTAAATGCAAAGTCTTAGGGGCATGTGGGTGGCTCAGTCATTTAAGTGTCAGACTCTTGATTTCGGCTCAGGTTGTAACCTCACAGTTCATGGAATGGAGCCATGCATCAGGCTCACACTGTCAGCACGGAGCCTGCTTGAGGTTCTCTCCCTCTGCCCCTCCCCTGTTTATGTTCTCTCTCTCTTTCAAAGAATAAATAAACATTTTAAAAAATAAACAAAGTTTTAGCTTTAGTATCAGAGACTCTCAAATATCAGTTCAAAGTCTGATGCCAGGAAGTTACATTGAAATTACCTGGAGAGTGTGTTAAAAATTCAGACCTGTGGACCCCACATTACAGAAATGGGGCCTGCAAGTTTGCTCTTATTGTCATCTACCATCATGAGCAGCCATGTCCAAGCTGTGTTCTACTGAATTACAGTCCCTCAAGATGTTCTATGAAAGGAACATTCTGTCCTAGAGATTCACAATCCATGTGATCATATCAAAGTCCTTAAAGATATTTAACCTAGCGTAACCAAGTATTTCCAGACTTACTGGACCTTCAAAACATTTTTAAACAGAGTATTCCATGGAGCACACTTTGAGAAAAGGGAGTCTAGAGGAATGCTGAGATGCCCCTTCCATAATAAAAATTAAGTAAAACAAAACTTCCTTTGCCTTTGCAATTTTTTTTCATATACTCTTGTAATATTTTCTGTAAACTCAATATTTCTATTCTCTTTCCAATTGCTCACTATCTGTTGTTAACTTATATATAGTGTTCTAATAGTATTTAAAAATTAGAAATTACCTTAAAATTATAAGCGTGCCTGAGATGCCCAGGTTTTTCCATGGAACATATGTATTATTCATTACTTCAAAAGTATAATTCTAAGAATTTATAAAAGTATAATCAAAATATTCTGCTATTGAGTAAATGGTCACTGGAACAACTCTCTATATCCTGGTTTGCATTATAATTAGTCATGGTCGTGAATTTTCTTTCACTGGACTCCTAACTCCTTGAGGGAAAAGACAATATCTTGCTCTCATCGCCATGTTGAATTGTGGCAAAAACCTTTGTTGAATTGTGTTGATTTCTGAAACCAGGTTTCTCCTGACATGTGGTATCAACATAAAGGTGCTGTTCAACATTCTGATTCAGTAGTTTACTGACTTTGTCAGATTTCTCCGTCTTGTTTTGTTTTTTAAAGATAATTGACATTTCATCCTCAATTTGTATTGTGGAGGCATCAATAACCAACATTAGCTCATCATCCAGTTCTGCACCAAAATCCAATGTGTCATATTTTTTATAAGCTCCTTGAGGACAGGGTTTGTATATCTTGCTCATAACCCTGCAATACTCTTTGGTACAGAAGCATTCAAGAAGTAGTTGTGGAGTGGATATAAATAACCAAAAGGAAAACATGTTGAACAACCTGTGACCATTATGACTTCCCCAATACAATGTTTTTCTAAAAATCAAAATCCCAGACGTGATGTTTATGGCAATGTAAGTGCCAACCTGGGGCTGCTTTATGCACTAAATGGAATTTCCCCCTTTGCTTTTTGTCCCTTGCTCTTGTTCCTGCTCATACCCAAAACTCTGAATATTCAGTTTCTGCAGTTAAAAGTTAAATTTCAAAGGTAATGAATTTCAAAGTGGGTGTTTTATTAAGTGCAGCAATAAACAAGTGAGAGTTACATTACACTGTGACAAAAGTTCTTCAGCTTCTATGGGCCCTTGTGTTCCCAGATGAAGAGCCAAATGGAAATGTTTAATAAAACATGTGTGAGACTGCACAATAGAACAGTCCTTACATTTTACATCAAGCTGCATCAGGGTCACGGGAGGTGTTTTATTAGCACAGTCAACAATAATATCGTGATTTTTATTAGGAGGAAAAGATAGTGAGAGACTACTAATTATTTTTCAGCCTGAGGGGCATTTTTTCTTGAAATGACTGTTAATTTGATCATTGTCGTGCAGTTCACAGATTTACATGAACTTATTTCACTGTGACACATGGTTAAGAACCAGACTAAGATTGTTGCTTTATTAATGGTTTTCAGTAAATGTATTCAAAAGTGCTAACTGTGTGGGTGTATGGATGATATTGATAGCACTTGGAAGGTTGAATCCTTTTGGAAGTAGCTAGCCTGAAGCCCTTTTCACATGATATTTTCTTTGTTCATGCAGTGAGATGTTAAGCCTACAAGAATGAAATAAAATCCCAGTGAAATAAGAATGGTGTTGTCTCAGATATTACCAAAGTGGCTTTTCTGCAAATGTTTCCTTTCTTGTTTTCCCCTTCCTGCAAATAGGGCAAGCTTTAAAGATATGAAAAAGCCAGTGATTTCTCAAAACACTTGCTTTGGCATAATCAACAAAATACTGCACCATGTTTTTGTTGTTAAATGTTATAGAATAGACATAATCCACTAACACTTGAACTAAGAATTCTTGCAGAGTGTACTTCTAAAGCTAATTTATTATGATTTTCTTTTTGATCTGTATGTATTATGCTAAACTGAAACAAGAATCTTAAGCTAGAAGTGACCAGGTTCATTTTTATTTTCTCTTTCTTTTTACAAACATCATAAATCTGGTAAAAAGTTTTATAAAAATCTTCTCCTGCCCTGATACCGAAAGAAATTCCACATAAGACATATTTTTAATGATGGAAGTAGTCTTCAAAAAGGGCAAAAGGTTAATATGTATAGAAAGAGAGAACCTGTGATTCATTCTGCAGGGTTTTCTATTTAATTTAAAATTGACTTGTTCTAAATAATTTAATGCATTTGGAAAAAAAATCCTGAATTGGACTCAGAAAATTGGCAGTTTTCTTGACATAAGAATCTTATTAATTTGCAGAAAAATCCATTTCTTAAGATAACAAAGTTTTAAGGTGATATTACAAATATAAAAGTGATTCATAAATTATAAAGCATATCAAGATTTTAAGTTATTGTCATTATTAAATGAACTGTTAATATGTTGGCCATAAAAACCACTCTCACTATTTTTACACTATGTGTTTTTAAATAATCAAATATCATAGAAAATTTGGCAGATATCATCCACACAACAGAGTGATCTTATAAGAAGTATAATGAGTGCACCAATTAAAAAATTAATGTTTATTTTTTGGCAAATGAATATAATTCATATTTTAAGGACATCCTCATTATTAAAACTGCTTGATGTAGCTGCTCTTAACTCTCACAAATGGGAAATGAATGTGATTTAAAAAATGGATTGAAACTTGAATTTAATTTTGCAACAAGTGAAGGAAAAGTATAGCATACTATTCAAATATTGTCATTGGTCAGAAATAATTAAAAATATTGTGAGGAAATAATCCTAATTATTTTTTCATCTTTGTTTAAAAGAGAAAATTTTTTGGCCTAAATTCAGTGTATATGTTTGAATTGATGAGCAAATTTTCTTTTGAAAATTTTTTACTCTTTGGGGAAGTTACCTATATGAAAAAGACAATTTTCCATGTGTTTATCATCTGTCATTAGCCACTCCTCTTTTAAAAGCATATTAAAACGCCATTTTGTGACATGAAAAACTTCCAAGAATTCCAAAATTTCAAGAATTCAAAAGCACAATTACAGACTTTTGGGGCCTGCAGAGACCTTGAAAATCATTGACTCCATTTGTCAGATTCTCAACAGGGAGTGGAAAATGTTGCTTATTTATTTATTGTGATTTCCCACAACTCCCTTTCAAAAATCTCATAGCTTCACATTGTAACAATAGCTTGTGGTCAAGGAGGCAATGATCTGTTTTTACTTGAGTGATGTCAGTCTCCTGGAAAAGGATGACTCCAAAATTCTGAGTCTTTCTGAGCTCCTGTGTACAATACTGGGCCACATCTGGCCATGGATAATTCCAGATGTAATTCATACTCTTATCCAGAAAGAATTTTGATTGGGAATATCTTGAAATCACTTCAATTGTCTTTGAGAAATCTCACAACAAATTAGATGTATATTAAGTTTAATTGTCATTTAAAGGTCTCACCAAAGATGTTTTAATAAAGAAAAGTCTATCTTGCGCACACCGATTAGGCTAACAAGCAGTCCTAATTATATGGTGTCTCTTATGTTACATTAGTGTAAAAGAGAACTTTAACTTACCCATTGCTGATGCTGGTAAATGCTTTGTTAGTCAGGGCCATTTGTCATCAAGAAGGCTGACTATTATAAAAAGAAAAAAAATATATTGGCAAGTCTCTGAATCACACTATACATTAAGAAAAAATTCAAAACCAGAACCAAACCCTTACTCTAAGATAAAAACCCATCACATCATACTTTGCATTTCTTCTACAATGTTTTATACGTCTTTATCATTTAGTCCATATATATAATGTAGAAACAAGTTTGGGTGCTTTGAAAACTTATTTTGTCTTTTTATTTACATAGGACAGAATTTAAAAGTTTATCTTAAGAATTAAAGAAGCTAATACTACCTAAAACATATATGTAGTTTGGATCCCCACTTTATTATCACAACCATTCATGAATAAAACCTACAAATATTATCACTCTTCTAAAACAACTTTCATTTCCCTGTGACACTTGCAAGAACTAAGAGATGATATGATTTTTTCCTGGCATCAAGTTGCAGGGTGATTTTATCTTAAATACGTAGATGAGCAACAAGAGATGGTTGATAATAATAGGAATAATAACAATAATTGACAAAGCTTTCGCTTTGTACTAGGTCAAGTGCTCAGTAATTTACATGCATTGTTATATTGCATTACACATACAATGCAATGAAGACTAGAAAGATGTGTCTTAAAATCCGAAAACTTAATTGCATTCAGTGTGATGTATATTAAGTTTAATGGTCTTAATAAAGTGTGACTGGCACATTTTTTCTTACAAACACAGGCAAACTTAGGCAACATATATTCAGGAAGGTTCTACTCAAGACTCAGTTGGCCATTAATGCTGTTTTCCTCTTCAAGTATTTCCTGCACTTGGAACAGAAGCAGTGATAACAGTTTATATAAATTGCTAGAGGAGGAAAGCTGACAGGCAATGAAGACAGGAACATGAGTCTCAACTCTGCTCCAGAAGAGTAGATAGAAAAGAGAAATGCTGGAGGGGATACAATAGCAAAAAGCCAGAAAAGAGACAGAGTCTTTTGGTGAAATCATCAGAGCACCAGAAACTACAATAAACTGTATTCTGGGAGCATGTTCTTCCATCGCTATGCCTATGTTGTAATGTAGATTAAGAAGTATATGATAGCACATTATTTCAGCTATGGTGAGAGTCAGTGTTTCTGTGTTTCTTTAAGCTACATCTCCGTAAGTCTCTATCAGTGGTTGGTGGTCATATGCCTGCTCCTATGTGTGGAAAGAAACAACTACGAAAGTCTGCGAATGGTAGACTCGTGCAGGTGTGTTATAGTAGCAATGCAATATGAGCAGCATTGCCCTAGGTATGAAATATGTTGTTAAATGGTAACTTTTCAGTCTGGAATAAGTGAAGGGCATACTTCCATCATTTTATATAATGGCCCAATGTCTGGCAAGTTTCTATTATGTTAAACCTATACAAATAATAGCTTTAGTTTCTTTTAAAAACTGATGTAGGGGTGCGGCTCAGTTGGTTAAGTGTCTGACTTCGGCTCAGGTCATGATCTCACTGCTTGTAAGTTCAAGCCCTGTCGTTGGGATCTGTGCTGACAGCTTGAAGCTGGGAGCCTGGAACCTGTTTCAGGTTCTGTCTCCATCTCTCTGCCCTCTCCCACTCAAGCTCTGTCTCTCTCTCTCAAATATAAAATAAACGTTAAAAAAATATAATAATGAGGGGTGCATGGGTGGCTCAGTTGGTTAAGTGTCCAACTTCAGCTCAGGTCATGATCTCATCGTTCGTGAGTTCGACCCCAGCATTGGGCTGTGTGCTGACAGCTCAGAGCCTGCTTCGGATTCTGTGTCTCGCTCTCTCTCTGTTCCTCCCCCATCTGCACTCTGTCTGTCTCTCTCTCAAAAACAAAGATTTAAAAAATTAAAAATAAATAAATATTAAATAATAAAATAAAATTAAATAAATAAAAACTGATGTAGGTTCTAAGTGCCAGTCACATCTTTATAAATATATTGGCAAAACATTAAAATCTTGTGTGGGACTCAGGGGTATTTTTTGTAGGATATCTAGCATTCATAGCTTCTACTCAATAAAATACCAGTGTGCCTCAGTTAGTGTGAGAACCAAAAACTGCCTCCATGACTTCCATTATCACTCTTGGTACGACAGTGAAACTTCTGACCTTTACAACCCAAGTACTCTAGCCTGTTTGAAAGGTTGGCCACTGGTTCTCTTCACAAAAACAGGAATTTTCTCTTCCATAAGCCTAAGATACAGTTTCCTTTAGTGGTCTTATTTGCCTTTCAGCCAACTTGGTCTAAAACAGTTGGTAGCTTTTGTAATGTAAAAGCTCAGAAACAGAGTTTATGATAAATTCAGTGGCTGATATGTTATTTGGTTTTAAACAAACAATCATCCCAAGGCTCCATTCCTACACACATCCACTTACCACTCACTTTCTGCTGCATAAAGAATTAATTGTTACAAATAAATTGGTGACAAAGCAAAGAAGGCAACTTAGGTATGTTTTACATGACACACATCATGAAAAGTCTGTTTTCAAATGTCTCCATGAAGGCTAACTCCAGGACTGTCACACAATTCCTCTGAGCATTAAGATGCTCTGTGATGCACATTTCTTCCTCTGTTTGGTTTGCTAGTTCTTTATGAGGGCTTGCCATTACACCCTCAGTGGAAATTTCTAGTATCAGCTTAGTAGGGTTTCCTTACTCCTGGATATCTAATCAATCAATATCTTGAATGGTGAAAACTCTATGTGGAAGAATGTCCTTGAGTAAGTGTTTCTGCTAAATTCCTTGAAATAACCCTATCTTCTGGAAGTTTCTACTCTAATACGTTTCTATTATAAGCATTCTATAAAATTTTCTTCGTTTAACAAATACTTCTTGAATGGGTGAGATGAGCCTTGAACTAGGGCAGGTGCTTCTTATCTCCTTTTCTTGATGCACCAAATAACAAAATATAATTTCAAGTTGATTATTGCAATACCAATTATTACTAAAAACTGATACATTAATTCATAGCTATTATAAGAGTTATTTCTATTCATCTTATAATAGGACTAGTAAAATACTATATGATAATATAATAGAGAGGGCAGGCAGGGTGGATTCAAAATTTCCAGGGTACTGAGATGAGTCTTGGGTGACTCCTAGACAACAAAACTCAAGCATCCTCAGTTTATTTTTGTTGGCCCAAAGCAGCCTGACTGAGGCAGGCGTATTCAACCATCCAGAACATTACAAACAGTCTAAATACACTTATATGGGGCTTAAAATAAATATATTTTGAATAATTTATTTCCTGGTCACAAACTCGAATGAAAAAGCAAAATTGACACCTTGCCCTGCATTATGACTCAGCGTATCGTACGTAGCTCAGTCAGAATGAAAACGAAGTCACAGACAAACAAAAACAAACACCTTTGCGTTATGGGATAAAGTAAAACAAACAAAATAGGAACCTCTGTCTAGCACCATTCCTCCAAATCGATAGACTTTAGTCCTCTCCCCAAACTGGCCAACTTGCCAGCAAACAAAATTAATCCTGATTCTGCAGCACTGACACCTACAGATAGGTGAAGACCCTTGAAAATAAGATAATCATTTGAGAAACCAACTGTTTTTCTTCCACCTTCATAACCTTGTATTTGGGTGTTTGTTTCCCTTTACATATCTGCTTCCTGTGGTCAAGAAGCCAGTTTTTCAGAAAGAAGATTTCCTTATACACATTTTGCTTTTGCATGTAAATGTGCTTTTTAAAGTTTTTTTTCCTCTGGATTTTTAAAGTTTTTAAAGTTTTTTTTCCTCTGGATTTTCCTTTGACCCTCAAAGAAAGGATTTTCCTCTGACACTCAAAGAAAGCATTAACTTATAAATAAATAAGGATTATAAATTTTGTGTACCCTTACTATTAATTCTACACTCCTTAAGGAGGACTAAGCATTTAAACCTGTTTTCTAAAGTGGATTTCAGTTTAACTCTACTGAAATGTGTAATAAACTGCTCTTTTCCGTATATTTAGGCAGCTCCAGAAAATTATGTCAAATTCACTAATTTCATTGTTTGCTTATTTATTCAATAAATGCCAAATATCTATTATGTGCCAGACCCTATTTCAATCTCTGATGATGAAGGAATGAACAAAACAGACACAGTCCCTTGTCCCCATGGTGCTCACATTCTAACAGGCTATTAATATATTATAAATTACGTGTAATATTTGGGATAATTGATTTTATATAGTGCAAACATGGCTAAGCAATTGGGGCTTCAGATTTCATTCAGAAATTATTACCCTACAATTTTCATGTATTTTTGGAGAATTTTTATATCATTAATATTTAAAGGCAAACTGTGAAGTAGAGGCTCTATGACTCATAGATAAAAAACACTTAGTGTAACTTTTTGAATTAGATGGCCATTAAGATGGCTGATACTTATTTTTAAATCTTCACATTTTGAGAGATTAAAAAATGGAACAGTCTAGTGATAAAAGTCATTAACAAATTATTTAACAAAATTTTATGAAAAAGCTTTAGACTACAGTATCTCCATTCATGCCACTAAAACAAATGTTAACATAGCTATTCAAAGTATCTAGGACACAACTTGCTCACTGAGTGAATTTGGCTCAATATTTATACAAAACTCATTGCAAACTTCATTTCTATTTTATGGGATAAGAAAGAAAATACAATGATAGTCACAACTTCCATCATTGTGAGATTTAACGAACATTGTGAGGTGGACAAACTTAAAGAATAGTAGCAGCCTTCAGAGAGGCATATGTTTCTTGAAAAAGAAAAACTATAGGGCCGCTGGGTGGCTCAGTCAGTTAAGCTCAGGTCATGATCTCATGGTTCATGGGTTCGAGCCTCGCGTAGGGCTCTGTGCTGACAGAGCCTGGAGCCTGCTTCAGATTCTGTGTATCTCTCTCTCTCTGCCCCTCCCCCACTCGTGCTCTGTCTGTCTCGCTCTCAAAAATAAGTAAACATTAAAAAAACTTTAAAAAAAAAAGAAAAACTATGTGATTATTACTGGCCTTCCCAAATGTTATTAGCACAGTAATGAAGCTCATTTAACCATTCTCTGCTGCATGTTCACAAGATATATATTGCATAGAGCATACACATGCCCATGTAAAGATTCTCTTTGCTCTTCAGCTGACTAGAACCTCCAGTTCACATCATCCCTTTTGCAGTTAGGGAACTTGGGGTGCCATCTACAGGGTCATTAAAACACTGTTCTGTATGTAAATTGTCTTAATGGCTTTTGTCATTTGTTTCTGATTCTTCTTTGCTGTCCCAATAGGGAATCAGACGAGGGTGGCTCTGTTATTCTGATGGAATGTTCAGTGAGATCAGAGCCAAGTTGTTGAAGATGCCTGTAGAGTCTGGGGGAGTCTGAGATACCCTGCAGGGTTTGTGAGGAGGGTGCTGGAGCTTACAGATTGTTGTGGATTTCATCCTGGATGGTTTGCTGAGTGCTTTGGGATGCCTGAGGTGAAAATTACAGCAATTTTAAAAGTCTGAAACACTTTCCAGCTGATAGCACTGAAAACATGACTCGTTGCCTCCTCTCCTTTCCTTGTTTCCTTCTTTGAATGAAGATAGCAGAAATTCTCTGTATGAACTGTTACCCATTATGTGAATCTTTATGAATTAAACTGATTTATCTTTTAAAAACCCATTTATTTTTTTTCTTTCCCTGTGAGCAACTTATACTATGGAGCAAATCCACAATATTTGTCAAAGTTATTAGAGCCCTGGGTTTTTAATTACTAGTTTGAACCCCCAGCCCTTTTAGTAAATGAAGACTGCATACTGAAAGGAAAAAAGAAAAAAAAGAAAGAAAGAACTGATTATGCAGTATATGAAGAGGGTATCAGTGGCCCATTCTCATCTAAGACAACATTTAATACAGTGATAGCTGCTGTGGACCCCATATCCCTTATATTCTGTTTTATTAGAGGGGAGGAGGGTTCTGATGTTATCAAGCAGTACAATAAATTGCAAACTCAGATGACACATTGTCTTTAACAAAATTAAAACAATGAAGAATTCAAAGTTGCATGCATAAATAATAGAATGTTTTTGTGTACAAGCTAAAACTTTATCTTTAGTAAAACTTTAAGTGCATTTCTCCTAGAATGAAATTATATGCCTGAAAAGATGATATTACTCTTATTTTTATAACTTCTATCACATTACAGAATTAGATTTGTCAGAACTTACTGTTAATAATTTGAAATTGTTCTTGCAATTTACATGAAATTTGAATTTACTATTTCATAGAAAAGAAATAAATTGTATTTTTCCTTTCCTAGAATTTTAGAATCTATGAAAAACTCAATGCAAGTATGAAGCACCCATTTTAAAATGAGTCAAATGTGAGGGCATACTAAACTATTCCTATGGACAGTTTTGTGCACCCCTCAAAATGTTAGACCTCTCAGTAAATGTGAATTACAACTGTGATTCGAATATCAGAGTTTACATGCTAGTTTGAATGCTAACATGTCCAGGACTTGTTATTTTTCTCCATTCTTATGATTCTTCAACAATATAATAAGTTAAATAGTAAATGCTTTATTGATGAATCTAAGCATAGCTAGTAAAGACCCTATGGTTTTTAATATAATAAAAGAAAACATATTTAATATCAAATATCTTTAGTTACAAGTTACAAGGAAGTTGAATAAGCTTAATTCGGCTATGAAAAATCATATAGTTCTGTTCTAGTTCTGAAAATTTCATATTTCTTATATGCATGGATGTGGCAAAGAAGTTTAATGAATGGATATCTTTACTTATAATAAATAAATGTTCATACTCCTTTCTATGATGACTGTAGTTCTGCATCTTTTAACTCTAATTCTGTTCTTTGGTATCCCCCCATGTCTGCTCTCCATCAACTCTTCCTTTCTACATCTCTTTTCTGCATATTAATGCTACTAGGAATCTTAAGTAGCCCTCAGCAATCACAGCATAAATCTAAGAATGAAGTCTAAACCTAATTGTTCCCATGTTGTCAAATAAGAGTGACCTGGAAGGAGGTTTATGACCAAAACTGCCACTTGTGAGTATACATTCAGCTTTTGATACAGTTGAAAACCTTAATTCATAAAATATCAGTACAAAGAACAAAATGCAACTTTGCAATTATTTGCATAGAAGTTACCACTTAAAATGAGCACCAATACCTGTGACATTTGGGCTGTCTAGACAAAGGTTGTTTACCCAAACTAAATCCATGAAAGGTATGTCTCACACTGTTAGCTAAATCCTACTAAAAATATTCATTTTGAGTCCAGCTTGCCTTGGTGCCTAACTCCATGGCATAAATTAAGATTCAGCGAAAGTTTCTTAACTCTTTCACGTCATGAGAGCCGTATTCATAAAGAGCATTTCAAGTGATCCTTGGGTTAATCCCAAATGCAAACATCAGCATGTTAAGGTTTATTTATCACTGTAAGTTTTCATCTACATTAAAGACATGAAATGTAACATGTCTTTGAAAAGAGAGCCACAAAAACTGGACATTTACTAAAACAAAGCAGAATAAGATTGTGTGTATGTTCAGGGGGCAGTTTGGATAGAATGAAAAGTGTGTGAGGGTTAGCCATTAGAAGTGGTTTATAGATGAATCACTCGGTGATCACAGCAAAATAGTAACAGTAAGTACCATCCCTGTGGGAAGGAGGAAGCAGAATTTGACATCTACTCTGAGAGATTATTATGTCTTCTAACTATTTAGATTGACTTCCTTTATGAAATTTTAAAATTGGACTCCAATTTGTGATTTTTTGATTGTGATTTTTAATTTCCTTGTCTTTTGAATATTTTTACTTTTTTTTTTGCCTCAAGTTCCACAGACCACGTCCCTAACTCTTATTTTATAGTCATTGCACCTTATATCTTAAGTCGTAATTTGATTTCTGAGAATGCAAACTAAAGCAGATGGAGCCTGAAGCTCTTCAACAAAAGTTAGAAAAGGCTGCTGAATTATCAATGAATTTAGTACCAGAGGCATTGCCACTTAAAATCACTACATTTGATAAAAACAAGATGAGTATAGAAAAAACTGGGCTTGAGAATCTACATAATCTAATCGTTCCTTCCTTGTCACTTTGACTTTCTTTCTCCAGAGTCATTGGATATATTTAAAATATTTTAAAACTGCATTTCTCCCCCTCACCCTAAACTTCTGGGATTAGCTCTTCAAATCAGAACGTGAACTGGTGTAGCCTGTTCCTCATCTATCCAGACTCAACCAGAAATAACAAATTCTTGAAAAATATTTGGGTAGAGTGATTGTGATCATTATTGGTTTGGTTTTTGTTAACCTTTATTTTTTGTTTAAGGAAGATTAAGTCAATCCACCTGGAGTTTAATACTGTATGTTACTATAGTAACTTTATAGCCTGTTTGGCTGTGACAAAGGGGCTTCATCTCGTCCATTTCATGCTCCTGTGTCGACCTACTCCCTCCCAGTGTTTTATTATATCTGTCTTTAAGGGTATCTGCGGGAGCCACAGCTGCTGTGCTTTTGTCACAGAAAGCAGCTTTCACTGTGTGAAATGCTCAGCTCTAAGAGGTCTTACAGGCTGATAGCATTATTGAATTTCAAAGCAAAGACAAACAACATTAAATTGTTTAAAGCTAATATTCATGTTTTCCTGCATACAGTGTGTTTTTCCAGAAACAGTATATACTCTCTTTTTCTAGAAAAAAGTATATAATTGCTATCTCATGGAATTATGAATGAAGCTATAGGGAATAATCTTAAGGTAATATAACTTGAAAAGTCCAAAATATATTCAGGTCAGAAGATATACCAATTTGATATACAGTCTTTTAAATGGGGAGATTTTTGTTCTTATCAAGTAATTTGATTGCTTGATTTAAAAAAATTATAGATATCTAAATGTTGTTTAGTGAGTAATTTCTGAATATGCTCTTATAATCTTAATATCGATGCTGATTCACTCATTTCTGCAAAACTTTGTGTATTTACGTTCTATTCTTAAACCAAATTTAGTCTTGATCTCTTTTGAGGAAATGTGTTAGGCTCTGTTATTCCCAAAGATAAAACAGCAGTGTTTGTAAGGACAGAATTGAATATAGTTTTAGTGTACCCAGAAATTATTTATATGAATGTAATGAAAAGATCTTTTGATAAGAGTTCTGTTTTGCAATTTCATCTCAATTTAGCCAACGCCCCTGCCCATACTTGAAACTTCAAAATACTACTCCTCACAAAGTGGACCAGTATTTATTTGCCTTCGTTCCATAAAAGGCAACTTTGGTGAGATTCTTTTTCAGAATATCTATGCAGTGATTTTCCAGTTGTGTTAATTGTTGTGTTGGAAAAGTGGTGAAAGCTCAGTGTGATCCTGTTAACTTGCTAAGCATCTGGTCAGCAGGGTAGTTCAGTTCCAGCAAGGCTCTTGACACCTCTGCCAAGGGTTATTGATACCTCACACACCCCAGCTGAGGCAGATTGTTTTAGTTGGGCTTCACATCCATGGCTAGCCGGTAGTTAGGAAAAGAAGAAAAAAAAAAGAAAAAAAACCAACAAACAAGTGATTGACAGCCCACACCTCCTGGGCCCTTCTTACTACCAGACACAACATCTGCTATGCCCTGTGGAGCAGTGAACCAACACACACCGAGAGAGAACTGTTTCTAGTATTGTCAGGGTGGATTTTGTTTAACCCTTTGTAGTTACTCTCTGGAGAAAAGTGCTAGATGGCTTTTATTTGGGGATGAGGATGGAAGTAAATGTAGATTTGTGGGGAGATGAGAATGCCTTGCTTTAAAGGGAAGGTTATTTAATAAAATACCACAAAAAGCAACAAAAAAGGAAGTCTACTGTAAACACCTAGAAATAACCTCGTTGTGGTGCATTTTAGTGTCAAATGAAAGATTTGTCGTGTCCTCTCCTCTTGCTCTTAAAGAACCAGGAAAACTAAGTTGTGAGGAATAATGAATTAGGGACAAGTGGTTTTGATTTCAGTTTTCATTCACACAGTATCCCCAAGCATATAAGATTTTCATTCCATCTAGATTTATAAAAATTACTCTCAAAATTTCAGAAGAGATGAGGACACCAGTGTATTTCTTAAGTAGGCAGAAAAGTCACAATGTGTCCATGCCAACGTATTTATAAGGCAAAAGTACTGTGCATCTAATATTCTGTGACTTCTGAAGTTATAATCCTGAAATATGGGAGATATATATCATTTTAGAAAACTTGTTTTTTGTTTTTTCCAACTCAACTACCCTGCTGATAGCATACAGAATCCTGTATTTGATAATAAATATAATTCATTAAAAATGCATCAAGAAGATTTTGTAGACTGCCAGCAATGTATAGGAACATTTAAAGGTTTCCCAAAGCAATTTCCAGGTTAGAATTGTTTTGACATTTTTGAAGGGCTCATCTTTGTGTCTGGATATTTTAAAATATCTTCTGAAACAATTTTTCACACCTTGGGCACATTAGTAAAAGAGGTAGAGAATAAGGGATAATGGTGAGGTAAAATCATCTAATTTCTTTACATATGTGTTCTTTTGATACTGACATGAATACAATTAGGACACAAAGCTTCTACATTAAAACAATATAGGAATGGATCTAAGAGTAATTTAACATATTTCACTTGGGCCAGTATTTGTCAAACTAGCTCTGCATCATAATGCCATACATCAAGGCTAATACTTAATAGCCATAATATTTCTGTTTACAGCACTTTAAGGACAAGCTATGCTACATAGAGCTAGTAGCATTTTTATTACATCTTTATTACAGCAATGTAATTAGCAATATTATTATTGTTATGCATTACTCTTACCTCTTGTCAGCATCATGTTACTCCCACATAATTCACCCAGTATCATGAAGACAAAGAAATTATTACTTGAGTCATATGATATTATCATACTGCTATCCTCATAGTTATATTAGTGAATGTGTACATATCTGGTATTTAAGATGCATTTGTTTGGTTTTTTATTTTTTGAGAGAGAGAGAAAGTACATGCACACATGTGCATGGAAGAGGGGTAGCAGGAAAGGGAGAGTATCTCAAGCAGGCTGCACACTCAGCGAGGATTTCAATGAGGGGCTCAGTCTCACAACTGTGAGATCATGACATGAGGCGAAATCCAGAGTCTGACGCTTAATCCACTGAGCCACCCAGGCAACCACAGATTGTTTTTCTAATAATCAAAATATAAAAATATTTATATTCAGACAATTTAAGAAATATTTTTCCTTTCTTCACTGTTTGAAATTTACTTATATGCTATATTTGTGTGTGTGCTTACTACTTAATTCTGTTTCATTGATTTATTTATCAATTACTATTCCAAGCTACATAATTCTCATATTATTGCTTTACATTATATCTAAATGTGTGCTTAGAAAATACCTTAGTTTTGTTCTTTGTCATTTTTTTTCCTGGGCTATCTGTGCACACATATTCTCCATAAATATACAAAAAAGAAAAAAGAAAAAGAAAGTTAGGTGTAATAGTTTGGTTTCCTTTTGTGATTCAGTCATATAATCTCTGGGAGAATTTAGCTCACTCACAAGCATCATGATTAGCCATTCATTACTCATGTCTATCATTTTACTTTGTATGTTTTATCTATCATGCATTATCTATGTTCCTTATTTTCTACTAGAGTGACTGAATTTGATTTGGTTTCTACTTTGTTAGCTCTATGTTCTATTCCTAGTCTTTGAGTTGTTAATGCTTAATTTTCAAAACATAAATTTAAACGTTTTTCTTAAAAGATCAAGAGTTTATTATTTTTCCCCTTTGCCTTTCCTCGCCTCTCTGACCCCCTCACCCTGCCCTAACTCATTTGTACCTCTTATCTTGAACTTTATTTTCAGATTGATATTAAAAACATTCCCTCCTTCTTTTCTTTGCCTTCTCTGCTGCCTCCTCCTTCATTTCTCGTCTCCCTTTTCTTTCTTCTTCCAATTATACTTAGTAGATTTTAACTATCATTTTACTTAATTTTATGCTCATCATTCCTTCTCCTCCTTGTATCCATATGAATTCATTTTTTTTCTTTTGGAGGAATATATCCTTGAGTGTTTGCTTTTATTCACTCAGGTTCTCATTTTACTCTCGAGAGTAGATTTCTTTAAACGTTCCCCCTCCTACATACTATTATATTCTCTTTCAGAAACTACTGCTGGATAAAGTGTTTTCCTCCATTCTGCTTAATATTTTCTTTCACTAATGTCCTTTTATTGTATTTTGACATGTTTTTTTACCTTGATCATTTAACTCACCTATTTGCTTTTTACCGTTGTGTAACTATTAACCTATTTTTTAAATATGTAATTATATTTTTCATATTAAAAACTTTTAACTTTCACTTATAATGAATTTTGGAGTTCTTTTCTGACTCCTTTATTAATTCTGTTTCTTTAGAAAACAATTCATTTGAATTCTTTGTATTTTTTCTCTTAGGTCAATTACCCTGGGAGTTTGTTTGTTTTTTGGAAGTATTTCATTTGTATCTGATTTTCCAGTGCAGTGATATATTAGTTTTCTATGGCTGCTATAACAACCACAAATTAGTGGCTTAAAACAACATAAACACATTGTCTTCTATTTCTATAATTCTGAAGCCTAAAATGGGTCTTATTAGGTTAAAATCAAGGTGTTGTGAGGGTTGCCTTGCTTTTGAAGACCTAAAACACAATTTGCTTGCTTGCTGTCTCCAGTTTCTAGAGCTTACCCGCTGTCTTTGGTTGTTAGCCCTCTCGCTCTTTCCATCTTCAAACAAGAATGCTGGACTAAGTCCTTTTTCACTGCCATCTCTCTGGTTCTCTCTTCCCCTTTCCTCTTCTTAACAATTTGTAAGGGAAAATCTGTAAAATCTGGAATAATCTCTTTATTTTATTTTAAGTTCTGCTGAAATGTTATCTGCTACTTCAGTTCTCCTTTGCCATGTAATCTAGCACAGTCACAGGCTCTGGGAATTAGGGTGTGGGCATCTCTGTGGCAAGGGGCATCTTCTATTCTGATTATTACAAATGGACTGTAGAACATATTCAGGTAGGGTCAGCAGCCTATTGGAGTAGCCTTAGCCAATAAGAGTAACCTTGGTTGACCAGGTGAATTCTCATCTGTCTACTCTTTTGCAAAATCTCTCAGTATTACGTCAATACAAGGTGTCTGGTTTTTTTTTTTTTTTAAGACAAATATATATCTATTTAATTTTCTTTCATGTTCTGAGTTTGACATGGAAGTAGTAAATTCTAACTGCTGCTTAAGTGTAACAATTAGAAGAATAAAAAGCAGAATTTATGTGAAAATCACTAGATTTGGAAAAAATAAACAGTTTATTTAGAAAATATTGGGGAAAGAGGAAAGAAGGAAGAATAAGAAAAAAAGGTACTAAATGAGACACAGTCTGAGGACCAAATGAACGAGTAATAAAAATATAACTCAAGATTGAAATTATTGATTAAGATTTTCAAATTGAGTCAAAACTGTTAAAGAAAAGGGTTTCTTTTGGTAACATTAAAAGAAAATCACCTAGGGGTGCCTGGGTGGCTCGGCCGCTTTGGCTCAGGTTATCATTTTGCGGTTGGTGGGTTCGAGCCCTGCTTCAGGCTCTGTGCTGACAGCTCGGAGCCTGGAGCCTGCTTTGGATTCTGGGTCTCCCTCTCTTTCTTCCCCTCCACTGATCATGCTCTGTCTCTCTGTCTTTCAAAAATAAATAAATGTTAAAAAATTTTTTTAATTAAAAAAAATCACCTAAAAAATGTAAGACAGCTAGGTTGAGATAAAAGAATTTAAAATGTTGCATAGACACAAAAAGAAAAGCAAAAAAATCATACTAATATCAAGAAAAAGTTATAAGTAAAAATGCTAAAAATAAAAAGATTATTTTTAATGACTAAGTTTAGATGATTTTACTCAGTAGAACTTCAGATTTTATTTATGGTCTAATCAAGTTGGTTAATACTCCATTTTTAATTTAAGATTATATATTGGGTCTGTGCAAATTAAAATGTTCTTGTTTTATATTAAATCAGACATTTATGTTATTCAGTCAAAGAAAAGTACAGAATTTAAAAGATCCGAAAGACTAGTATTAATAGAGTATAAGATTATTTTAATGTTTAAAAAATAATATATATCTTACACATATAATGGAAGACTAACAAAATTGATTTAGGTCACAAATAGAACCTCAAATTCTACAGAACATATACAGATCATATTCTCTGATCATACTCTAGTAAAAAAAATTAATATAAAACATTTAAACAAAAACATCTCCTCACATTTATTTTTTTAAATTATCTGCCATGAAACTCTTAAGGAAAGAAAAATGTAATTAGCTCTTTAAAAAGAACAAAGATAGGAATATTTTTGTCATCACTTATGAATATTACCAAAGCCTACTCAAATGACTATCTACAACTGTGAATATTCTATCAAATAAAAATATGGAAATGAATAAATTAAAAACTGAATATTAGAAAACATGTGCAAAACAAACATAAGTAAAATGTTTATTAAGAACACCAAGAATAGAAAACCCTAAAAGTATAAAATTGGTGAAGCTAAGAACTTGTTTTATGTAGCGAAAGTAGAATAGGAATACTTTTAGGTAGTCCAAAACCCAAAATTTGGGGCAAGAAAGAATAAAGTTTTTAAAATTATATTAAAAATTGTGAGTCTAAAAAAAATTGTTAGTCTATGCGCATACATATTTTCCAAATAACTTGAAAACTTGCTATAAGAGATTGCTATGTTTAAAATAGAAATGACCGAGCGCCTGGGTGGCTCAGCCCATTGAGTGTCTGACCTTGATATCAGCTCAGGTCATGATCTCACAGTTGTGAGATGGAGCCCTGGTTGGCCTGGACTCCATGCTAAGTGTGGAGCCTGCTTGGGATTCTCTCTCACCCTCTCTGTCTCTGCCCCTCCTCTGCTTACTTACATGCACGTGTGCACGAGCTCCCTTTCACCCTCTTTCTCTCTCTCTCTCAAGTAAATAAACATTTAAAAAAATAAAATATAATCTAAATGATCATATTTGACTAAAGAAACACAAAAATCATGAAGAGAACTGAAAAATTTTTAAATAATTGCTTCTAAAACAATGTACCAAACTCCTTCAATTTTTCAAATATGGGAATTACTGCATTTTATTGATAATATTGTAAAGAAGCACAGAAGAATGTTTTGTTAATGACACCAGAATTAATAAAAATTATGGAAAAATGTAAACCTATATTTTTATGGAAATAATTAAAAATCATAAATCAAATATGACCAGACCACAAAACTTGTAATGTCCAACTAAATTTATTTCTGAAGTGTAATTTTTCAGAAATGTTCCCAGTTAATAGAATATAATAATCGTAATATTTATTGAGAGGATATTTGACATATTTAATATTCATTCCTGAGTAAATCAGAACAATGAAATAAATTAAACATTAATAACAACGACAGCAAATAGTATACACATTCCCTTAATATAACAAGGAATGATGAGGAATATAAATATTTATTATATCTTTATATCTACTTTAAGCTACTAGCCAACATCATTTTTAATGGAGAATTATTAAAGTCATTTCAATTAAGTATAGGTAGGAATTTCAAGAGTCCCTCTATTTTTTTTTTGACATTTTGTTCCAGGTCAAGGTTTATATAATAATACAAGAGAAAAGATAAACAACAACTAGACAGAGAGAGAGAAAAAAGAGAGATAGCAAAAAACAAAATAAACATTGTCACAATTTGCATGATTTTGCAAACCGAAAAGCCATTAACTAATCAACTGTATTAGAAATAGATTGAAAAGACTATCCTGAAAGCATATAAATACCAATAGATTTTCCATATCCAAGAAGAAAATTAAATGGGAAAACAAAGGATTACCTATTAAACAACCATCAAAACAATAAAATATCTGGAAACTAACTTAGCTGTAAATTTGCATCTAGAAGGCAAAAACAAAAATCTTACCAATAGATATACAAATACTGGCAAAAATGTATATACTTCCCAGGTTCTCATAGTGGAAGACTGGATAATCGAAAGATAAATTTATCTGAAATTAGTTTGTCCTTAATGCAAATCTAATCATTATTTATAGGGACTTTTAGAACTTTACTGTGATTGAGATAGGAAAAAAGAATGGTACTAGCCAATAACATGTTAGAAAATAACAATTATAAAGAGGAATTTATGTGATATCAAATATATATTGCACAGCTATATTTATTTAAACAGAAGGAACTGCTGTAAGAATCTACTATCCATGGAAAAAAATCAGTCCAGGAATGAATTCAAATATGATCTCAGTAAGGACTCTTCCAATCATGGTATTTAATCGTGGGAGCCAACCCTTATTTTTTATCATCTAATAAGTTATTTAAGTTCCTTGTTTATTGTCTGATTCCATCCATTGAAATATAAAGATCTACAAGATAATCTTTTTTGGTCATTATTCACTAATAGATTCTGTGAAAATAAACAAAGAACACCTCATTTAAAATGAAGTCAGGAAGCCCTGAAGGGGGAAGATTGCAGGCACTGGCTCTGAGACCCCAAACAGGAGGAAGCTTACTTTACATGTGCCAGCAGGAAGATGGAAGAATTTTTCCCAGCCTAGCAACAGCCCAGCCAATGAGAAGCATCCCCAATTAAAATCTTCAAAATAGCCCCTCCTCACAACTTCCTCCTTTCCTCCAAAAAAGCAAGCCACTCTCTTCTGTTCTCTGGACTAGCCTATGGTTAGCCATAGTCTGCTTGTCCCAAATTGTAATTCTCTGCAATTCCAGAAGAATAAATAAATTTTGCTGGTAAATATTTTTTTAATGTTTATTTATTTATTTTTGAGAGAACATAAGCACAAGCCAGGGAGGGGCAGAGAGAAAAGGAGACACAGAATCTGAAATAGGCTCCAAGGCTCCTGGCTTTCAGCACAGAGATCATGGCAGAGATCAAGCCATGAGATCATGACTTGAGCCAAGGTCAGATGCTTAACCGACTGAGCCACCCAGGTGCCCCATTGTTTTGAGGTCAACAATTTAAAAAGTACTTGGAGTATTGTTAAGTATCTACAAATATATTTTGAATTGGTTAATTGCTTCAAAAACGTTGGGAAATAATAATTAATTCACAAATAGTGGTGACACACTTGATTCACTATTTGATTTCAAGAATTGAGATATGCCAAAAATATAAGTACAGCTATCTTATACCATACAAACCACTATTCAATGGAAATTTTGTATTTCTATTATTAAAAAGAACCTATTTAGGTAACTCAGCTTTAGAACATAGGAATCAAATGAAATTTACATATTTTTCTTATATTTTAAGCTTTTTGGGGGGAATTTTCTTACATTTTTTATCATTAAACTGCTATCCCATTAAAATTTACATGAAGTACCAGATAATGTATTTCGTGGGCAAGGATAATACAAAGATTTTGATTTGGGGCAATAACAAAGTAACTAGTTCTAGAATTGGCCCCTAATGTAATAAAAGATAAACTGAACAAAAGAAGTAATGAAACAATGTTCAGACATTGGGTAGCACACAGCAAGGACGAGGATCCATGAGAGAAATAAAATCCATGAGGGGAGATCTACAATTACTCCAGCTTTGTACCTGAGCACACAGTCTGGGCACCATTTAGACCTACCTGTGTAAAGGTAGAGTCAAAACAAAGTAGCTCTTTCACTGAGCTGCAGAGGTAAAGATTGGAGTTTGGTGACATTGAGACTGCTAGTGTCTATAAGGCAGGGTGCCGGAGAAAAGTGAGCTGTATAGGAATAGAGATCTAAAAATCTGCATAAGGATTGCTTCACAACTTTGTCTGAATAGAAAGCTGAACTTGAGTCGGATGTGACTCTACAAAGGCTGGCAAAGAACACTTGCTGGAGAGCTAGGAATTGAATGGAACCTGAGATCTCACAGTGACAGGAGTTGTAGGCTTTCTTATTAGCTAGAGTGCAGACACCTCTATACAAATACAAGGCACCTGGTGAAAACACAGAGAAGCCACTCTGTAGAAGAAGGTGTGCTGTGACCCTAAAGTAAGTGCTATTATAGACACAACCTAGCAGATCTTAAAGAGTCAAAAAATTCAAGCTGATCACAAAGCATATCCCCAGTAAATTTAAGTGCATGCCAGAACAAAGCAACAGTTTCTAAAGGAAAACAACAAGATATGGACTTTCAACAATGTAGAATCCACAATGTCCAGCAAACAATAAAAATGATTAATAATGCAAAGAAGCAAGACAATGTAACCTCTGAACAACAACAACAACAAAAAAACAGTTAATTGGAAATAATTTTGAAATAAGCCAGATATTGAAATTAACAAAAACAAAAACACCATTTTAAAAATACATCAACATGACTGTAATAAGGTCACAGTTAAGACTTTAATTCAAGACCTTAAATAATATATATATATATATAGTTATAATAAACAAATGAGTAATCTCATTAGAGAGGTGGAAACTATAAAAAGGCATCAAATGGAAGTTATTGACATCAAATTATGTGAGTCCACTGAGTGGATTAAACAGCAATCTGAAGACGGCAGAAGGAAAATTTAGTAATTTAAGAGGTCAATAGAAATTATCTGATCTGAGGAACAATTTAAAAACAGAAAATAAAAAAAGAAAAACAAAAAATTAAAATAAACAGTATCTTAATGATCTCAATAACAATAGCAAGAAATACCCTTTTTCAATTTGATTACCAAATATCTACTTGTAGATTCAAAAAGCTCCATCAACTTCAAGCAGAATAAAGCATAGGCAACATTTTAAAAAAATGATGAAAATAAAAGACATTGAAAATCTTGGAAATAGTCAAACAAAATGACACATTACATAAAATGAAACAACCATCAAAAAATGGCAGGCTTCTCATCAGAAAAAACTGGAGAAAAAGATAATAGAACATCTTTCAAAAACATAACTATTAGCTTAAAATTCTAAGTGAAGGGATGAAATTATTTAAAAACAATGTTTTCAGTAAAGATATTTTTAGTTACTAATAAAATTCATTGCCAGCAGACCTGCTCTGTAAGAAATGCTAAAGAAAATTCTTCAAGCAGAAGGGAATTGCCACAAGATGGGACCTCTACAGTAAGGAATGAAGATCATCAAAAAATAGCAAACATAAGGGCAAATATGAAAAACAATATTTTTCCTCTCAAGTTTTAAGAACAAAATTTTGTTTTAATAGCAAAATTGTATATAAAGTAAAACACAGAATATTGCATTATTGTTGACTTTATGAACAAGTTTTATATATGTATATGAGTAATTACTTTTATATGCTTTTATGAATTTTTCATGTATCTGAATAATAGCACAAAGCTATCCAGGACAAACAAAACTCTATTGTTCAAAGGTTCTTATATTTTACATGAAATGGTATAATATAAACCCTGAGTAGACTTTGACTTGCACATATTAGAACCTATATTCATAAGTTTAAAAACAAAATGCCAAATATTACAGCTGTGAAGTCAGTAAAGGAAAGAAAATAGAATAAAAAGATTTTTTAAAAAGAAAGAAGGGAGCAAAAAGAAGGCCAGATAGGCATAAAATGAATAATACCGAATTAAAAGGTAGAAGTTATAAAGCCGTACAGAAAAAGCATGACTCAACTCTATGCTGTCTATAAGAAGTAAACTTCAAAATATAAGGCACAGATAGACTGAAATAAAAGAACAGAAAAGGTGTATCACACAAATTATAAGCATAAAAAAGCTGAAAAATGGACTATTACTGTCAGAGCAAATAGATTTCAAAACAAGGCTTATTATCAAAAGATTAATTTCACAATGATAAAAGAATCAATTCATAAAAAAGTGTACTGATGGAATATTCATTAGTGATGTGCTCACTAACAAAGCTTTAAAATACATAAAGCAAAAACTGGCAGAACTAAAGGTAGAAAGATAAACCAATGACATAGTTAAAAATTTTAATATCCTCTGTCTAGAAAATTAGTTTAAAAATTTCATATAAAAATGTGAGAAGTACTATCATCTTGATATAATTTGTCTTTACAGAATACTCACACAATAACTACAGAATATACATTTCTGTAAGTGCTTATGAACTATTTACCTAGATAGACCATATACTGGAACAGAATATACTATCAGACCATAACAAAGTTAAATTAAAAATTAGTCTTGAACAAGGAATATTTAGAAATCCTCAAATATTTCTGTATAAAAGAAATCACTTCTGGGGCTCCTGGGTGGCTCAGTTGGTTGAGCAACTGACTTCAGCTCAAGTCATGGCCTTGGGATTCATCGATTCAAAGCCCACTTTGGTCTATGTGCTGACAGCTCAGAGGCTGGAGCCTGCTTCAGATTCTGTGTGTGTGTCTCTTTCTGCCTCTCTTCCACTTGTGCTCTGTCTCTCTCTCAAAAATAAATAAACATTAAAATGTTTTTAATATAAAAAAATCATTCTAAATAATCCATAGGTCAACAACCAATCACAAAGGAAACTAGACTATCTCAAAATGAATGATAACAAAAATGTACATCAAATGTATGGATAGTAACTAAAGCAGTGCTCAGAAATTATATTCATAGCTTTATATGCTTATATGAGAAGAGATTAAATATTTAAAAGAAAAAATCTATGTTTTCACCATAGTGTTAAAAAAAGATGAGCACAGTAGACCCAAAATATAAAGTATAAGGAAAATAATAATAATACAGATAAAAACAGAAATACATAAAACAGAAAATTAACAGAGCCCAAATCAATCCTTTAAAAAGATCATGGGTTTTTATCACTCACCAATTAAATATGTGGACTTTGGGGCACCTGGGTGGCTCAGTCAGTTAAGCCTCCAACTCTTGGTTTCGGCTCAGGTCATGATCTCATGAGTCATGAGTTCGAGGCCTGCATTGGGCTCTGTGCTGACAGTGCAGAGCCTGCTTGGGATTTTCTCTCTTTCTCATTCTCTGCCCCTCCCCACTCACTCTCTTTTTCTCTTTCAAAAATAAATAAACTTAAAAAAATAAATATGTGGACTCTTTTCCAACACAATTTTCCATCCCTCTGACACTAACTAAGTGTCTTATAACTCAGTTCAATTGTGACACTAACAATCCAAAGTCAGCATCAGACTCCACAGATTTGAGGACTCAGTCCTATTAGACTGCCCTTACTTCAGACACCAGTCAGAAGTCCCAGGTTACCCACACTTCAGTCTGGCTTGGAGACAAAGTCTGGGGTTTCCACAACACCCCTCCTCAGGTTTAATAAGTTGCTAAAATGACTCACAGAATTCAGGAAAATACAACACAAACTGTTATAAAGAATACAAATAAACAGCCGTGTGAAGAGGTACTCAGAGCAAGTTCTGCCAGTGTCCCAAGTATAAGAACCTCTGTCCCCATGGAGTTGGGGTATTTAAACTTCCTGGCATGTGGATGTGTTTACCAACTCAGAAGCACCCCAAATCCAGTTATTTAGAGGCTTCCTTATATAGGCATGATTGAACCCCTTTCCACTCCTCAGAGGTTAGAAATTTCAGTCCCAACCCTCTACTCAAGGCTTGGTCTTTTTGGTGACCAGCCCTCATCCTGAAGCTATCTAGATGCCTGCTAAGTGCCCTTTCATTAGAACAAGAGATGCTGCTATCATCTTTATCACTCAGGAAATTCCAAGAGTTTTAGGAGCTATGTGCCAGGAAATAGGGACAAAGAACAAATATTTTTCTTATCATACCACAAAGACTAATAAAAATGATTAAATATGAGTAACACCCATCACAGAAAAGGAAAAAAAATTACTATTACACAAGAAAAAGGGATCTCACTGTAGATTTTATAGACAATATAAAAAAATATTATGAATGACTTTATTCAGCAAATTTGACAAGTTAGATGAAATGGGTGAATTCCTGAAAACAAACACACAATTTTCAAAAACTAACACAAAATGAAACAGAAAATTGGAATAGCCACATATCTAGTAAAAAGTAGAATTTATTATTTTAAAAATATAAATAAAACCTTTTCATAAAGAAAACTCAACCCTAAATGTTTTACTGACAAATTCTATCAAGAATTTTAGAAGTGCCAAGTTTATACAAAATGTCTCAGAAAGTAGAGATGGAGAGAACACTTTCAAACTTATTTTGAGGGGAGCATTACCCCAAATCTGACAAAGACATTACCAAGAAAAAAAAATCTAAGGCCAATATCCCTCATGAATAAAGATGTAAAAATTCCTAACAAAATGTCAGCAAAATGAAGCCAGTTATATATAAAAAAGATAATGTATCCTGAGTAAATGTGGTTTCTCTAAGGAATTCAAGGTTGTTTTAGCATTTGAAAATCAATTATTATAATTCACTATGTTAATAGACTGAGGAGAAATAGCTTTGAATCCTCTGAATAGATGCAGAGAATGATTTTTTTAATCTTATATAGGGCATATCCAAAATATCTACAGCTAATATCCTGCATAATGATGAAATATTGAATGATTTTCCATAAAATTGGGAATAGGTAAAAATGTGTGTTTTTACCACTTCTATTCTATATTATGCCAATATGTAAGAAAAAAATGTTTGGAAAGAAAAAGTGAAATGTGTCTATAATTATGGGTAACAATTATTTACATAGAAAGTCACAAGGAATTTATAAAATAACCGCTTGAACCAGTAGATGAATTTAGCAAAGTTGTGGGGTACAAGATTAATATACTAGCAGCATAGAAAATGTATGAAAAATCAGTAACATATACAGTAGTATCTAAAAGTATAAAATATCCAGTAATAAATTTAACAAGAAACTGCAAAACCTCAACTCTGAAAATTACAAAACGTTCTTGGAAGAAATTAGGAAAAGTTTTAATTAATGGGAATATACACTATGTTTGTGGACTAGAGCGTTCAAAATTGTTAAAATGTGAATATTCCACCTTCCCTGATTGAACTATGGATTCAACACAATCCCTATGTAAATCACAAGCTGTTCTTATAGAAATATAAAAGCTGACTCAAAATTTATTTGGAAATGCAAAATGACCAGCATCACCAAAAAATGTTAGTTGGGGGGGGCAGGAAGATGGAGGATTTATATCATCCAACTTAAAGATTTACTATGAGGCTACAGTAATTAAGACATCTTGATATTTTTTCATGATAATAAATAAATTAATCGAACAGACTGGAGAGTTTAGAAATAGACCCACAATTACACAGCACAATTGCATTTCCAAAGAGGCAGTAAAGCAAATCATTGGAGAAGGTGTTTTCAACAAAACTGGTCAACTGAATATATGGGAAAACATGAAGCTGAGACTTTACTCAACACCAGAATAGGAACTAATTTGAGGTGTATCATAGTCTAAGTATTAAAGCTAAAGTGATAATGGTTTTAAAAGGCAAACAAAAAAGATTATCTAGGCCAAATGAGGTAGGCAACTATTTTAAACAGGATACAGTAAACAATTCCTTTAAGAAAATAAAACAAATAAGAATGACTAATATATTTGGGAAATAGAAATTATAGCCATAAGGGGGATGGTACTATAATGACACTCATATTAATGAAATTGTAAAATGAAAATACCAAATATAGGTGAAGATGTGAAGCAGCTGGAACTCAAACATTACCACTGAGAATGTAAATGGTACAACCATATGAAAAAAGTTAGCAGTTCCTCAGAAAGCTAAACTTATACCTACCATATGGCTCAGTAATTCCGATACTAGATGTTTTCCAAAAGGAGCTGAAACACATCTCTATAAAAAAACATTTTAATGAATAATTTTGGAATTTTAGTCATAAAAGGTGAACGAGTCTAGAATAAGTCACTGTGGCATAAGAATGATTTTGAACTGAAGGCATTTAAAGTCCTGAAATCTCTTATCTGCCTAAAACCAGAACCTCCCAAAAGATCGCCAAAATCCCCTTACGGGGGCATCTCGAATCTTCTGATCTCTTCCTGAGACAAGAGTCCCTGGCAACACACCCAAGCAGACTTGGTCAAAAAACAATTATATCTCTTATCTATTTTCTTAAGGCCCCTATTATCTTTCCAAAAAGAAAATTATTTTTCCATAAGTTCTCCTTTCTCTCTTCAAATTTGTTCTTCCAGACATGCCCCCTTCTCCTCCCCATTCCCTACTAAAATGCCACATATGCCCCAAATTTTAATATTCTTGACATTTTTTGGTATACCTCCATGCTGTTTAACCCCCTCTTGTTAATCTGCTTTCGTTAATTTAATTTGCAGAACACCAAAGACTGGACCTAAGAAGGTAGAAGAAAAGTTTTTTTTTTTTTTAAGTTTTACTCATTTAAGTAATCTCTACACCCAATCAGCATGAGTCCTGAACTCATGACCTTGAGATCAAGAGTTGCATGCTCTTCCCACTGAGCAAGCCAAGTGTCCGGAAAAGTTTTTACTTTAAATTGACAAAACCAATTGCTAAAAAAAGCCCAAGTATCCATTAAGAGGAAAATGAATAAATGAGTTGTACATTATATATAGGTATACTAACCAGCAATAAGATGGAAGAAAACTCCTAATAGATGGAACAATACAGACAAATATTACTGACGTTATACTAAGTGAAAGAAGTCAAACATCAAAGAGTACATATTATATTATTCTACCATACATTTAGGAATGTGGGTTTAATGAATATCCATTTTCAAGACTCATAGGATTTTACACTTCCAATTTGTGAATTTCACTATGTACAAATTTTATCTATAAGTTAAAACAAACTTTGAATTCTTTTTCATAAGCTTGCTTTTCGTAGTGGTATCGATTAGCAATTTCAAAAGTATCTTCTGTGTTTTCTAGGCATTCATGAATAAGTAAAGTTTTTGAGGATAATGGAAGGAAGACTTTTTTGTTGCAGAAGCAAATTACAATTATAGAAAAGGTGAAAACTAGTTGTACCCTGTGGCACTGGGTAATTGAAAAGTATCAATATAAAAATAATTAAATATATATGCTATTTGCAACAACATGGATGGAATTAGTATAATGCTAAGTGAAATAAGTCAGTCAGAGAACGACAAATACCATATGATTTCACTCATATGTGAAATTTAAGAAACAAAACAAACAAGCAAAGGGGAAAAAAAGAGAGAGAGAGACAAATCAAGAAACAGACTATAGAGAAAAAACTGATGGTTACCAGAGGGGAGGGGATGAAAGGATGGGTTAAAAAGGTGATGGGGATTAAGGAGTGCACTTGTCCTGATGAGCACCAGGTGATATATGAAATTGTTGAATCATTATGTTGTATACCTGAAACTAATACAACACTGTGTTTTAACTAACTGGGATTCAAAGAAAAACTTAAAAAGCTCCCCCCCAATTTTTTAAATCCATATATATTTTAAATACCTAATACACATGTATGAACATATATACATATCTGTATAACATAAACACATGCATGTATACTTACATATGCTAGATCTATCAACTAATAACTGATACTGATAGCAATTAAGACAAAATTGTTTTCTAAATATAATTTTCCAGTAAAGAGAACTAAGGATACTTGGAGAAAAAATTGAATCCCAGGGCTTTGGCAAAGAAAGTACAGGATAGGTCTGAAACATCTTGCAACACAGTTAAGGGACTGTTAAGACTGGGGATATGTTAAAAGAACACAAAAAACCAGCTTGAAGTGGCTCAAACTTGGTCAAGTCTGGGACAAATTGAGTATTATAATAAATCTTAATAGCAAATAAATAGCACTACTGATCAATTATAAATTATAAAATAAAACAAGAACCCACAAGTCTGTTGAAATGATAGATGAAAGATAGATGATAGACAGACAATGGATAGATGAATAAAGAAATCTCTTCCTTATAGTAGGACTCCAACTAATAATTATAAAAGAAACGATGGAGTTCATTAAACATTCTTCCTGACTATATGTGCTATCAGGATATATCTTTGCACTCTATTTTCTATACCTAACTCAATTAAATGCTACTGGAATATACCTGATAGGTTTTCCTTTTTAGATTCCGATTTTCTACTGTTTCTGTAGAAAGTAATGATAGTTAAACCTTCATCTCACACAGGTAATGTTTCTGATGAATAGGTTGACTTTCTTCGCTCAATTAATTCAAGATCTAAGCTGTCCTCATCTATAAGCTATCTTCAATTATACAGGATAAAGCTACTTTTTTATGCTGCGTTCTGTTTTATTTTTTATTTAAATTATATTATATTTGACTAATGATAAGTATTTTCCACTGAAAATAGGTGCCTACAATTTATACATATTTTTCTAAAATATATTAATGGTATATATGTAAATAAAATTTATATTCTTAACATTTTACTTTATTTCATATTTTCATATGAATGCTAATCCCATTCTTTTACTTGTATATGATGAAGCTTAAGAACTAGCCTGTTATAAGATAGGACCCATTTTTTTCCCCATCTTTTGCCCTACTATTTCTAGTGGTTAGCACACAGTACCATCAGCCAGTTAGTCTCTTCTAAATAGGAAATTCCTCCTTCCAATATATATCACTATTTTTTATAGTGTGGGGATGTAGAAAGATATTACCATCAATGCTCAGAAAGTATTAAGTTTTGAAAGTGATGTATAAGGACACACCAAAATGATTTCATTAAAAAGGTGTCATTGAAATGCCTCTTCATTTATGCAAAATAGCCTTAGTCTCCACTGTCTTCTATCCAGTCAAATGTTTGGTGCTTTGGAACAAACAGTGGAATACATATTTTGTTGGGGAACAGATGCTATGTTTCTATTTGGTAATGTGTCTATCATAGAGTTTTTCATATCATTATTCAGAAGCTCCTGCTAGTTACCCTAAAGCAATATAGGGAGTAAAGGAAAGGGTAATGACTATTAATTGAGCATTTAAGTGGCACCATATTTGTGCTAAGCATTTGACAAGTGCCACAATTATTATGTATATTGAAAAAAATAGTACTTAATTTACATGCTCAAATTCGAAGAATGAGATCTTTTGCATGCAAACTTTGGGGTAATAATAGCCAACATTTATAATTTACTAAATACAAGGTAGATGCTATTAGTAGCTTCACTTTGCAGATGAAAAAACTAAACCACAGAGAGTTTAAATGGCAGACTAAAAAGTGGAATCAGAAATCTGTCTTCAGAACTCATGCATTTAACTTCTACATTCTATTACCTATTATTTCCCCAAACTAGATGGAGAAATAGATGAATGCAAAGATAATCATTCTTACATGATGAGACATACAGTGTCTTTGTATTATTTTGCATACTTCAATTATGTTCTGTTAGCATTTATTGAGAACTTACCATATACCAGGAAATGCTCAAGAAAAAGAAAAAAGGGAGAATTTCTTTGGGGCCATCTAGCATACTTCAACTCAAATCAGTGAATATGTAATGAAGCTTACTATGGGCAAACTGATATCCTCATCCCAATAGAGGCAAAAATCTTTGCCTGGAAGAAGAGCTTGTAATGTAACTGGAGATAAATAAATACATATCATATAGTGGGGTAGGTAGAATAGGACACCAAGAAAAGATGTGAATAATCAAGGAAAGCCATCTAAATCTCAAAGGAAAGATTAAAATTTTGAGTTGGGACTGATGGTGAGGGAATACCAGATATAAAAAACATCACATTGAAAGGCATAGAAGTATAAATTAGTGTGGTATGTTCTTGGTATGACCAGAGTATAGTATGTTAGATGGAATAGGCCGAGTGATTATTAAGTGAATCTGGAGAGAAGACTGGAGCCAGAAATAACAATTAGTACTAATGGCCATGGTATTATTGGTTAGCTTTGCTAAAAAAGAATATGCTATCTAAAACCATTGGCTGGCAATGATATGTTGATCAGCAGAAATAGCAAGAATTGACCAATAGGACATATCTATCTCGGTGTTAGATATCCAACTCAATATGCATGTTCTGATCACTGGCCAGAAAAGGCCAATGATTCTTTAAGAAGCTGAAAGTGTATTCACTCCATTTCTGAAAATGAGCTCAAGCATTTGTATTCTTTCAGTGTTCACCCAAAAAGGTACAATCACCCCCTGTCCAAACCTAAGGTGCAGACATTTTAGCCAACTCCAGTCAATGCTCTCCATGAGCCTTTGGGCTCAAGATAGTGTTTTCTTTGGATTTAATTTCTTTGTCTTGTTACTCTCATTCCTTTGAGGGCTTACAAATGTGACCCTAAACTGTAGTCTTGTCACTGTTGGGGCTGTTACACATATCTTAGTAGACAAATACATGACTTTCAGACTTGGATTATATCACTGTTTCACCCATGTGTTGGGAGCTCTACTGTCTCTTTTCAGAAATCACTGACTCATTATTATCTCAATCACTACTAAACTTGCTCTTGATATTGAATCTTGAATTTTTTCAGCATTTCAGTTTTAGCTCCCATCATTTGTCCTACTCTATTGTGTGAGCTTCATGGAATAACTTACTCTGCCATTTCCTTGCTTTCTAATATAAGTCATCATGCCTCATATCAAATCCAAGATAGGGAAAATTTTACCATCTTGTTGTGTGGATATTGCAGTCTCAAGAATATTGTGCAATGAGCAATCTGCATCTTCTCAGAGTCAAAGACATGGATGGAGCTTTCCTAGGACAGATTTCACAACTGGAAAAGACAAAATAGAGTAGCACTAGGAGATCCTGCCAATCATGGTATAGGCTAAAAATCTCCTTCTGAAATACCAGATCATATGGTAACATTTTGACTTGCTGAGAAATAGTATTTATTATATAAATATTAACAACACCAATACTAAATAGGAAGCTATTGCCCTTAACTTAATTCTTACTAAAAGGTTATGGCGCTTAACTCTGACTAAAAGAACTGCATGATAAAGTACAAGTGATAGAGGTGGCTATTTTATTTTAGCATTTTTCTTAGTATTTTTCACATTTTTACCTCCCTAACTCAGAAGTACAGAAAAGTACACACTCCTGGGGGAAATTCGGAACAAATCAGAGATAGAGGTCAGTGGATAAATGAAGTCTCCTCGTGTTCCTGTGAGACAACTTGGAAATATTCTATATGGTTTCTTGGACCTTTCACAGCAGAATTGAGCCCCAGTTACCCACAGCACTAACCCACTCTTTCATATACATTTTTCTGACTTCTCTCTTTCTTGTCTCACTTCTCTCTTTCTTGTTCACTCTTTCTTGTGAACCCTGCGATCTCCTCTCAAATAAACCACTTGCACCCAAACCCTCATTTTATGTCTATTCTTGAGAGACCCAAACCAAGATGAGTGGTTGTTTTTGGAGTTGGTGATAACTGGTGTGGGAAAAGAAAGAGGTTTCTGGGGGTACCGCTAATGTTCTTGGTCTTACTCTGGGTAGAGTTAAACAGAAGTGTTCACTTGTAATTATTCACTAAATGTACATTTATAACTTGTTCACTTTTTGTTATACTTTATGTAATTCAGTGAAGGGTTTTATACAAAGCAGTAATTATATATTAAAAAGTATAATGAGGGATGTTTAATTCAAATAATTATAGTCATATTGAGTGACTTTTAATATATTGTTGTTAGTATTAAGAGTACTGAAATGATCTAGCATATAAAGTAGCAATTTTTTGTTTATTTCATTATTTTGCTTTTCCCCAAATCTCTCTGAATTAAAAATAATATATTCACATCTCTGTATATGTGTATTTATACATTTTTGTACATTATTAATAAATTTAATGTAATTTAATTCAATTAAATAAAAATTAAATGAATAATACACAGACACATACACACACACTTGACTATAGTTATGTATGGATAAGAAGTTAAAGAGCTATATGACTTAAATTTTATATCCACAGTATTCATTTCAGGTTATATCAAATATTTAATACCAGCTATTCTTTGGGATTTGTTAGCATATCTTTTAAAACTTGCCTGCGGCAGTTACAAGAACGAATGTAAAAAGTGGTTTTGATTATCGTTTTGGATTGTCAACCTTGACAGTTTGGGTGGGATTTATAGGCATGAAGAAAGAATACACAGATACTCACACCAGTGTACCTTTATCCTTTTCCTGGGGAAGATTCTTTCCCAAAATAACCAAAGAGCTTGTTATTTGTCAGAAGAATTATAGAACGGCACTCTTTGGGAGTAACCTGGGGCACAGAAGTCTGGAAGCAAGAATCTACTAGTGATCAGTTTGGATCTACATGCACAGACGAAGACATTTTTAAAAACTCTGCTTTTTAAAAAGCAGACTTAAAACCCCATTTCTTTATTTTATAACCACAATCAGGAGAAGTATGATACTTGTAATGTGCATTTCTTTAATTGTATTATTCAGAAACATAACAAGAATTTAAATTCAAAAGTAGAAGGCAAAAATAGAATGACTTAATATGTGGCTTACTGTTAAGGAAAAAGAAAACCAAGTCACTAACATACTGCTTGGATGTTATCAGAGGGTGAATTTTCTGTATCCAGATGCTTTAGAGAAGCTACTTAGGGCTATCTGACCCCCTTAGGAGGGACCTGAAAGAAAGGGAACTATGAACTTTATGACTATAGAAATCCAGAGGTGTCCCTGAAAGAATGTTTGAATTCTCTTACCTAATGCCTAACCCCTGCTTTAATAATTCATTAAAATGGAGGTTCCAAAGGATTGGCTGTTGAAATGTCCATCTTGAGGTCACTTTCTGACTAAGCTCTTCTCTGCTCTGATACTAAGGCATGAATAAAATATATTGGTGAGAGGAAGATGGTGCCAGAGTAATAGCACCGAAGAATGCTGCCTTCAGGTCTTTCCTGAAACTCTTTCATGATTTGATTGGAAGCTGAATTTCAAGATCCTTTGTTACTAACACCCATGCATCATAATTGCTGAGGCATATTATCATCCATCCTTACATTGAGTCTGCATATAGCTTTACCCTGAAATCCGCATGTCTTTGTGAGGCATACATTTTTTTTTTCATTTAAGTCCTTTTATTACAGTGGTGCCAGCTACTGCTGCTATCGTTAAATGCCTGTCAGCATTTCCATTATAAACCTTATTTTCAGGGGATTTATAACCTAGCCATTTTAATTCACATTCGGCTGAAAGTTGCCATCGAAATTCTCAACATACAGTAGGTGCTGTTTTCTTTTATCACCAAATTTTATTTGAATCTGTTTATCTGCCAGAGATTTAGCAATGTGTAAAACCATAACATTGAGATGAAAGAAAAGTAGAGATGTTTTGGTAGATCTTTTCTAAAGTAAAGCTGTACACATGGAAAACTAGAAAGGAGTTGTAAAATTGTCAAAGTTTTGACAAGCAAAAGTTTTAATAGATAATTTGAAGCCATTACTATTTGTAGTGTACTAATATTTTATACTCATAGTTTTTAAAATATATTTTACTCTGAACGCCAATTCATATCATGAAAGAGTTATGGTAAATTCAGCACAGCATCCGGTTCACTATAATAGACTTACTGGCATCATGAAATGTAATATAAAGCCATATCCCTTTTATAATAAAATAAAAAGTTTTAATGTGCAAATCTGACATCTAATTTTTTTTTAGAAATCCTATCTAACTTTGCTTTTGTTCTTCGTGAAGGAAACTGCTTTATTTTTTTTTCAAAATAAAAAATGTTTTTACATCATCAAAAGTTTCCTTTAGTTCATTTTTATTGTTAAAATAAGTATATACCAATCATTTTTAAACACTCTAGAAACAATAATTCAGTTATTATATAAGCACAGGAAAAAAACACAAACAACCAGATCACTTCAGGTCTTATGGCTGCTGAAGAAAAACACAAGACCAGGCCATCAAAACTTGTGGAGATTTTATGACAATGAATAAAAACAGGTATGTCAACAATAGTGCGCATGATGAACACAGATAGCTAAATAACTAAAACAACAACAACAACAACAAAACAACCTGCATGCAAACCACACAACATAGGCATAAAATTATTTGGACCTTCTCCAAAGAGTAAGAACAATATGTTGATGGGAATGAACTGTAAGGATAGTGGCATGTTTGACCTTATTATATAGTTCTCACTTAGCATTTCCTTTCTGATTTATGCTTTATACTATCTCACTTAAGAATCATAATAATTTTTTGATATGGGAATGATTATTATGCTCATTTTTCATATGAAGAAACTGAGACTCAGTAAATTAAAGTTGTTTGCTTAAAGTCAGACAGAATGAGGTAACAGAGCCAAAACTTAACCCAGACAATTCTTAAGTCTGTGACCCCTTAGCCAAAAGGTATAAAAATTGAATGCAAAGAAGATATATTCACTTTTCATATGCATGTGTGCGCATCTAAAATATAAAAGTAAAAGCAAATTACACTTAACTGGCCCTCCACTTCTCCATTTCTTTACAGCTATTATACACTGGCTAGACATCTAGATGAAAGCATTTAGTCATTCGGCATGAGTCAGTGAACCAGCAATCTGCTGCCCAGAATCCCATTCTCTATAGTGCTTTACTTCATAGAATGTGAGGCATGGAATCTTCTACTGGTGACTTTCAACATCTGTAATTTACTTCTTGAATTTGAGATCCCCTCTCACTTCATATATCTGTACAGATTTCATACAGCTTTCAGTGACCATTCTTAAAAATAATTTCTGGTTAAACCTATTAAAATGGGTTGCTGTCACCATTTCCCAAATCTGTGATCTAATTTCGGTCATTTTCAGTATGGAAGCTAAATTTAATTGCAATGTTGGGACCAAATCTCTTACCCTTCTAAGACTTTGACCATGCCCCTGAGTCTGCACATTCAAAGCTTGATCTTTCACAGAACCATACATCTCTATTAGAGCTCTGCCTCTAATTTGCTGTTTTAGATACCAGACATCTTTGTTTTGATTCTAAAATGAAATTCAGTGAATGCTGCTGTTCTGAACTTTACTGAATAGTTTAGCTTTAAAAGTTTTTTTGTCTATTTTCTTTAGATCAAAAGTTTCTTTCTTGGTATAAAGCAATTATGTTGTGCTAGGACTTCCCGTATTGCCATGCACTTATTCTTTTAATGTTTGTTTATTTTTGAGAGAGACAGAGAGAGAGAGAGGAGGGGAGTGGTAAAGGGAAAGAGACAGAGGATCTGAAGTGGGTTCCATGCTGACAGCAGAGAGCTGACAGTGGGTTCAATGCAGGGCTTGAACACAGGAACAGTGAGATCATGACCTGAGCCAAAGTCTGAATGTTTAACCAACTGAGCCACCCAGGTGCCCCTGGCATGAATTTTATTTATTTTTTTAGTGATTTTATAATTTTCTGTTTTATTTTTTTTAATTTATAGTTTATTGTCAAGTTGGTTTCCATATAACACCCAGTGCTTGTGGGATATGGAAGATGGGAGGAAAAAGGAGGAGAGGAGAAGGGAGAGGAAGGAAGAATTAAAGAAGTTTGGTATTTGTGAGAACTCTGTGCATAAGGGCCTACTCTACCCTGCATTTCCCATTTTAAAGTGCATGCCACAATTGTGTTGTTGTTTAATGGTTGTAGAATTTCAGTTTGCAAGATGAAAAAGTTCTGGAGATCTTGTGAATATGTGAATATACCTAACAAAACATATAAATAATGTGAATTACTTAATACTACCAAACAATATACTTAAAAGTGTTTAAGGTGGTAAATTTTATGTTACATATTTTACACAATTAGAACATTTTAAAAAATTTTTTAAAAAGAGTTTATCTATCTCTTCAGTTCAGAAAATATAGGTTCTTTAAAGATCATTATTCTAGAAGAAAAGAGAGTATCTTTCCCAATAACTTATGGAAAAGCTCAAGAGTGGAACTGATTGAAGAGCTCTGAGATACGTGGACTAGGGGAGTGGCAGTGGGAGCAGATACGATCCTTTCAGACCCTCATGTAGAAGCACTACTATGGAAAGGCAAGTGGTTATTCCAAGGATATAAATCTGCTCCTGAAGGCTGTCTTCAAGGAGACATTCCACTGTGGCAAGAAAATGGACCAAAGTCTTGAGTTTTCTTAGCTATGAATAATCTTGGTTTTGATAGCCTTTCTCTAATTCTTTCTTTCCAAAATGCCAAATTTGCTGATGGTTTTTAGTTATACCCTTTAACTTTCAAGACAATGTGAACATTTATTGAGCAAATCATTCTGAGTGTTTATTTGTGGCAGACACTGTACTGAGAGCTAGGGATTAGGGATTTGGTCTTAAAGGCCATAACTCTGTGGAGTGTATATTATTACAGTATAAAAAGTAAATTTATATATATATATATATATACACACTATATATACATATAGTATAACATCATTATAGGCTTTGATAGAAATGTGAACAGAGAGTTATGAGAGCACCAGAGGGATGACTCCTCAGCTGTGGAATGGGGAAATGAGGATGTGGGGAGAAAAATGGATGAAGGATGTTTATTTTTTAAAACTTTTTAATGTTTGTTTATCTTTGAGAGAGAGAGACAGAGCATGAGTGGGGCAGGGGCAGAGAGAGAGGGAGACAGAATCTGAAGCAGGCTCCAGGCTCTGAGCTCTTGGCACAGAGCCTGACGCGGGGCTTGAACTCACAAACGATGAGACCATGACCTGAGCTGAAGTTGGACACTTAACCAACTGAGCCACCCAGGCACCCCAGATGAGGGATATTTAAACTTTATCTTGAGGAGGAAGGCTTATGTAAGAGTTCCAAAGCAGGCAAGTTGGAGAAATTCCAAGGGAAAGTTTGAAATAAGGGACATTTCTGAAAATGTGTACAAGTAATGGAGAGATGAGAGAGCAAAACATATTCAAATATCTTCAAGTGGTTTAATATGATTGGAACATGGAACATGTGGGAAGTGAGATCCAGAAGACAGGATCCAGACTTTAGTTTAAGAAAATCAGCATAGATTTTATTCTGAAAGTTAAGACAATTCACTCAAGGCACAAATCATAAGGAACAACAAATTATAAATAATTATTTAGGAGTTTAGGAGAGTGACATAATCACATTTCCAGTACAGAAAACTTGAACTGCTATTCCATGTAGGAGATAGTGAAATCTGTCAGGTAGTCCTTCATTTTGCAGGACTTCCTCTCCAGAGTTTCCAGAAGTATCTCATAGGTTTATCCTGGCGTTTTAGCTCAGTTGGTAACCATGAAAGAATAAGCTAGTGTCCCTACCTACCCCCCAGCCCAGTTCACCCAGGGTATCCAAATTTCTAGGAATCCTCCAAAAAAGAAAATGTCTGAATCTCCTGGACTTCTGCACAGCTAAGGTAAATGACGATTTAAACCCAAGTCCAGAGTCAGATTCTAGTACTTCTTCATATCTAAACTAGCCTTCTAACCACCATGTGGAGGTTTTAAAAACACTAAATCATTTATAATTTGGTATTCATCCGTGTATTTCCACCTATCTTTTAACTGTTTCTCTAGGTTATATACTTTGATGACTTAGATTTACTTAAAAGAACTTCTTAGTACAGTTTCAAGAACTTATTATTTGAACTCCTTTATTTTCACTGATAATAGCATTCCCTAGTCACTCTCCTGTGAACATATCCATTAATATATACTTAAAATATTGAAAAGGAAACCAGGTGGAAATTTTTCAGTAACATTTAACTTTGATAACTTAATATGTTATATTAAGAGACAGAGCCCTATCCAAACTAAAAGAATTATTCCATTGATCCATAGACAGGTCAGGCCATTCATGAACCAAAATTCTGGCAAAAAGTTGAAATTGCTGTTCTTTATTTGATCTTCCAGAAGGTTTTGATTATTTAATATGTGGTGGGATTTATATGAGTTGATAACTTATTGGTTTTCAAACCTTAAATTGGTTGCTTATTGAACATGGTAGATATAATGTGTTTTTCATCAATATACTGTATCATAAATCTGCAGTTTTTGCTATTTCCTTTAAAATCAGCAAAGCAAGCAAAATACTGTGATAATAGTTTATATAGTCAGCATCAGCCTTCCAAACTGGACAGAGATTGAATATCTTTCTGTTTGGGATTAAATAAAATGTACATAAACAGAGACTTTCTATTAAATTGGATCTTTGTTACAAAGTTTCTAAAATGGCATTGTCAATAGCATTTCATCTTTGATAATCATGAAAAAGCAATACTATTTACCCAAGGTTAGTGTAGTAAGAATTTAAGTTTGAACTTGAAATATTAATATGGCAAAGTCTACTGAAAATTCAGTTCATAAAATACATTTAAAAACATGAAGTAAAAAATGTAAGTTGTGCTTTAGAAACCCACTATCTTAATATTTTTGGTTATTTTCTGAAACATCGCTTTACTGTAAGGTAAAAAGTCTAGAGAGATCGGTTCAAACCCTCATATTTGCTACAAAAACAACCTAAAATTAACTGTATCCTTAAGTCTTTATCAATGACAACATTATTTTTTGTTTAGTTCCAGGACAGACTACAATTTCAAACATTAACTAAATTTTTTATTTATTTTGCTCTTGTCATTCAGGAGCTTGTATTTAGAATAGACTAAACACATTCTGTGAAAAATGACATCTCTCTTTCAGGTGAATATCTACTATTTAAATAAATTATTTAATCAAGGGGTACAAATTAAGGGGTACAGTTCTTCTACTTGATGTGCATAACCAGTTACAGCAGCATTCAGTAAGACAGGGATTCCCATTACAGGGTTAACAAAGAGACATTGATGAATTCTGGCTTCATGATTCTTATCTCCACTGTATTGTAAATATAAAGAGGAAAAATAGGTCAAATAACTATGTTTTCTCTTATTAGTTACTCATTTCACTTTAATTCACAGTGAATTTCACATACTATGAAATGTCAAAAGCAACCTTAGATTGTTTCATGCAGTAATGATATAGTTAAGCAGTTCCTTTAAATAAATGTGTCAAGTTTCATTCATCTGAGATCCAGATGATATGAGAAAACTTCACATTCTCATGGGGGATGATGGGTGGAAGAAAAATTACTCATTCCAGTTGCACTGATAGTAAACACAGATGAGAATTAGAATCTTGGATTTTAGCTAAAATGGATTCCTATAGTAGAAGAACAGAATTGGGGATAATAAAAAGACTGCCAAAATGTTAAAAATGAAAGCACTCTTAATAATCATCAATGATTCCTAGCCAACCACAGGTTATTATACACATATTACAATATATGTAGTATTATAATATACTTATAATTATAATTATATACATATATTATAATATGTGTATATAATACCAATCATGTCAATGAGATTGAGCCATGTTAAATTTCAAACAAGAAATGTGCAATTTTCCAATTGCTATATAAAATGTAATTTTTTCCAGAAAACATTGTATTTCTGTACCCAAAATGGGTTTAGCATTATAGTAATACTTAACAGGGATGAAAATGAACCCCCCAAAATATTAACTCATTCTCTTAATTCATCTCCCTTAACAGGGCTCCATTTCATATATTTTATCTTTCTGAAATTTGATCTCTGGGAAGAGACTAGGTAACACACTGAGCCAGAAAGAGCACCTTCTCCCAGAGACTGAAAGGACTTTGTTCCATGTGAAGCAATGCAGGTTAGTGGCTGGTAAAACTATAGTGCTCCGTTGTTAGGGAGCTACTGATTAATTAGATATTCTAATGTCATAATACATTCATTTTACATTTCACTGACCAAACCTATTGTCTTCCTGTCTACTACTTCAGGGTCAGTTTAGGCAACAGACAAGACAGATTATAGTCATATGCCACTAAGGTACCTTTTAAATTGGAAAAATGAAGAAATGTGCTCTGAATCCACTGCCTTATTTCTTCATGTAGAAGGAGCTGTGGCGGTAACCCAGAAAAATAGAGGCTGATTTATACATTAACATCCCATTCAAAACATCCACCTCAGACCAATTAGGAATCCTCCTCCCTCCAGGGCTACTTTTGCACGTATCAGTGTGAAAGTCTCCAGAGAGGCCTGTATCCATTGTCTATCCATCAACTCCTTTCTTTCTCAGGAAGTGGGCCAATGTAAGTAGAAAGTGTTGCCCAGAATATCCTCAAGATTACAAATCATTTAGCAAAGATAATAAGCAATGTCTCAGCTAAGGATGCTGGCAAGACCAAAGAGCCAGTCTAAAAGAGATAATTCTTTCTATAGGCTTAAAAAATTGTGAAAACAAAGATTCATCTGTCTCTTTGGTACAAGAGACATAAAAAGACTGGCTACTTGAAATTTGACAGATTAATGCCAATTGAATTACTATCTGACTGCTGATTTTTATGCTTTCAAAAATGTGTAGTTCTAACATCACACATTTAAATTAGTATGAATGTATGAGGGGCGCCTGGGTGGCTCAGTTGGTTAAGTGTCTGACTTTGGCTCAGGTGATGATTTCACGGTTCATGGGTTCGCACCCCACATCAGGCTCTGTGCTGACAGCTCAGTGCCCGGAGCCTGCTTCGGATCCTGTGTCTCCCTCTCTCTCTCTGCCCCTCCCCTGCTCAAATTCTGTCTCTCAAAAATGAATAAATGTTAAAAATATAATAAAATAAAAAATAAATAGAATAGTATGAATGCCTTTTAAATTATTGCTGATAAAAGATTTTCTGAGGTAAACTCAGTGCTGTGCTGTGCTGTTGCCAGCTCATGAGGGCTGATTGTTAAATTTTTAGGACTTTCGGTTGTTTAAAATAACTATTACTAAAAAGTAAATTACATGAGCTTACAATTAACAAACGATATTGAAATCAAAAGGAATATATACTACAACCTATTACTTCCAAATTATTTCACTACATTTACTGTGCTCTTGATGTTCATTACAACTATCATATAGGTTTGGTGAAAATACCATATAACGGTGTGCTACCATGAATCTCTTCTTAACTCCTCATTCAGTGACCCTACACTGGTAGCTGGAGATTGGCCATGGTGAGAGTAAGTACACAAACAAAATCATCAAACACTATGAATAAGCCTTGTTTTCCCTTCTTCTGGAGAGTCAGTTGTTAAACATTTACTAGCACACCATTGACTATAAATCCTATGGTGAAGCAGGCAAATGATTAGAGCTGTATTTGTGGAAAGGGAAGGAGATGCAAAGCTGTACCTAACAATGATAGAGAGAGGCCTAGGTCACTACTATAGTAGAAAACTTGAGAAAATACTAAATTTGAATTGTAAAATACTTTCTATCCACGATTACAACTGAACTGAAGGCTAGAAATAAAAGAGAAAAAAAATCCATGTAATTGCTCTAATTCTTTCTAAACATTTTAATGAATATTAAATTATTATAATTTGTTTTATTTGAATTCACCAAAATAGTATTCTGTTGGAGATATTGGGTGTTCTGTAAACCTATCTAATGTCTATTTATGTTTATGGTCATACTGGGTTTTCCCCAGCAAGGCAGCAGAATTTAGGCTTACGTGGTCTCTTATATACACTGAATTATATAAAGAATTCTGATATAAATCAAGATCAGAAATATGAGATTGTGGAAAGGTTTATGATTTTTAAAATAAATTTAAGGCAATTCAATCTGTGGCTGTAATCCATCATCTACTACTACTCCTTTATTGGGATACTACTGTTTTAATGATAAGTCTTAGCTTGAAATTAATGCAGAGATTGGATAAAGCAAATATAAACACAAAATTTGAATACCTAGAGAAAAAGAAGCTTTATTTTATTTTTCTCCTTTATTCATGGGAATTACAGAAGAATTAATTATTTCATGGGATAAGGTACATTTTTAGGGAGCAGATCTGGTTGTAATGGGCTGAAATTGTTGCTAATGTCTGTGATTTACACAGTGTGTCTATGGAAATGGAAATATTTAAAATGCTGTTCATAATGTTTTTTCAAATAACAAAAACTTTGCTATATTTTTAATAAAATATTGTTACAAGTTAAAAGCTGGCCTTCTTAGCCTGTTTATATAACTGGGGATAATAATGTTTTCTAAAATAAATTGTACATTTTTACATAAGACTTATATCCTGGGAGATAATAATTGTGTTAGAATATTTTGATCCTTTGTTTTTGTTATGTTACTATAATTCATAAACTTCATCATTCATTAAGTGTATCTATACCCAAGTTTTTAATAATACTGAAGTAATTCTTTTTCTATATCTAAGGAAAAGCCTGAACAATAGAACTTTGCTAGAAAAAAAGCCATATCTTAAGTACTGTATGTAAAATCAAGTGCCTTCCTTCTCCACAAAAAGTACCATTCTGTATAGTTACAATTTTTACAGTCTTCTACTAGAACAACATACGTGTTCATCTCAAAAAAAGATATCTATTCTATCGCTAAATATTCTCTTATTTCATGTGAAATTTTTTAAATCTAATTTATTATTAGATTTAAATCTAATAATCTAATTCTAATCTAATCTAACTTCTCCACAAAAAGTACCATTCTGTATAGTTACGATTTTTACAGTCTTCTACTAGAACAACATATGTGTTCATCTCAAAAAAAGATGTCTATTCTATCGCTAAATATTCTATTTCATGTGAAATTTTTTAAATCTAATTTATTGCATGCAAAAAGTTGAGTTTTACACCTAAAATGATTATAATAGCATTTTATTTTTATTTTAAGCTGATGTTCCTATGCTACAGAGAAGTATTAAACTTGTTTAATTAGGAGTATGAGTCCATGTAACCTGTTGCATAGAAAAAAAGTTAATGCTTCATTTGCTACTGAGTTTCACATATGAGGAGAAATGGAAAAACTCAGGTGATTGCTTCACAAATAGGATATTTGTATTTTCTGATTTGTGAAAATAAAATTCATATGCTATTTTATTTAAAAAAACTATCTTTTTATACAGGGGTTAATATAAGTAAGGACCAAAAATCAGCCTCATGGTACATGAGTCACCGTATCTTGGCAAAGTTCTATACAATAATATTTAATAGTGAATTCCTTCAGGATGCTTATTTAAATTCACTTATATAAACTTTTTATGTATGGAGCAGGCTTTTGATTTTTAAGCCACACTCTAGTATTTATGAGATGTTACTGTGCAAATTTGCTGGTGGGTACCCCTTTCTGATGATAAATAAGAGGAAAGAATAGAATAAAGAAAGAAAAAGAATAGAGAGATTATGGTGGAAAAAAAGAAAAACATCTTAATAGAACTTTTAGCATAAAATTACTGCCTTTTTAAAACTTACATTAATATTGCATTTGTATTCATTATGCATTCTGGCATTAATACATATTATGAACACTAATGCTTGATAACAAAGACTATAGTTTATTTTTGCTTCAAAACATACTTTAGCAATTTTCTGAGAAACAGAAACATGGCAACATACATACCTCTTGAGAAAAAGAAAAGCCAAGGGTTCTTAATTGTAGATTAAAAGCTGATGATAAATATTTTAGATGTTACTGGTTGCTAACATTTGGCACAAATGACAGTATATGAGATCCATAAAACCTTCAAAGTTCACATAAAAAGACAATAGAATTTTTGTTTAGAAATGTGTTTTAATGACCTGGGTAGTTTTATGTTTAAAATTAGGGATTTTTATGCATTGTTGTATTTTTCTGTAAAGGATCTTGTGGAGATCATCAAAATACCATTGTATTTAAACCTATTCTCTTTATTCACTCACACTTGTGTCCGTTGTTGGCATTAATCTTTTTTCCTTATTAATGACTTGGAATTCAGGCTCAGAAAATTGTGCTACCACTGGATAAGTCAGGCATAAGGAATAGAATTCTATTTATAAATGCATCTACTGCTAATCTGAAATTAATAGAAAGGAGGTACAGAAAAAGCATATGACAGTCTTATAGAGAAATATTAATGTAGTGAAATATATTTACTTTGCTACCTAAGATGTGACAGTAGTCCCTTAATCTATAAGAATAATCTCTTCTGCTGTAGCAGCAAATAAAAAGAAAGATGCATATTATGGATTCTTTGAGTATCAGCATATCACTCTGCTATAATATATCATGCTTCATTGTGACACATTCCCCCATTTGTCACTTTCTGTCATGTTACTGTATCTCAAAAGACACAACATTGCCCACCCTTTTTTTTTAAGTATAGCAAATAGACACAAAATGTTTGACACTAAAAACAGAACTATTTTTAAAACCAGATAGTCATAGCCCAAAACTGTTTAAATGGATATTTCAAGGACTACATACCAGGGAAAGTGGCTATTTAAATGTATATTTGTACAGGTTGAATGTCTAGTGGAAACAAGCATTTCCCCTTCCTTGTGAGCATTTTATTCTTAAACAATGAGAACTTGTTCCCTTTCTGTTTGGCTGAATTCTAAAAAAGGATTTTCTTTTTATTTCTGCTTCCTACAAAAAAGGTGGTCCTTATAAAAAATACTGAAATAGTCAAACTGCCTTTATTGGCTTTTACATTTAAGTATTTCAAGTTAATGTTTTAAAATTGTTCTTTGAAGAAATACATAAACATATACACATGTATTAAATACTTAGGACTCCATGTTAGAATTCAGGCAACAAAAGCCACAAGAAGTGCAGAGTATCAGCTATCTTGCAAATATGGCCACTGAGAGCTGGTGCTGTCAGAACCAGTAAACCTCTGCCAACATTCCACATGCATCCAGACAGAATAAAATGGAAATGCTTAAGTAAATAGAAAGAGATTGTTATAATTCACTTACCTTTCCATGTAATCCCATCCCATGAATCTTTTTGTATAGACTAAGATTTTCTAGCATCATTTGTGTATCTCAACCAAATTTAAAACGTATTTTGAACTTCTACCACATAATTCAGTCTCTTGGAACTTTCTGTTACTATATGGGTCAGTACATAGGAGAGCTCCCAGACTTTGTTCTCTAGTGTCGACCCTGCATTAACAGTGTTAATAGCTGGTATTAGCTCTTCTACTGTATGCGAAGGGCTTTGCATATTTTGTCATTTCATTATTTAAACTTTATAATGTAATGTTTAATATACTAGTATTTTTGTTGATGAGAACATTGGCTCAGAGAGTTTATCAGAGACTGAGTTTGTAGCTTCTGCTTTAATGCATAGTGATCCCTTAGAAACATCACTATACTCTTTGCAAATTTTTATTGTTTTTGTTAAATAACATGGTATTTATGCTACATATGTTAATATATTTATATTATATCAACAATATAGATAATTATGCTAATAAAATATTAACCTATAATGCTTTAATTTGTGTAAATTTGGAACAATATTTTTGTTCTTTTTTATGTGGCTAATGCCTATCATAAATAGGATATTTTGGTGAAACTGTCATAAAGAAAATTCCATTTGACTATGGCTTTTGTAATATTAGCGATGTCCACGTCTACTAGAGTCATTCCTCTGCCTGAAGACCTCTAGTCCTCCCCATTACACATAAACGTGGTTTAAACTCTGCCAGGATACTTGTTATGTACATGAAAATATATTTTCTCTCGTCTTTAATTATATGTTTATGTGCCATTGGTCTCTGGAATAGCTGAGTTTATCAGTATATTCATGTCATCTTAGTTCTGTGATTTGCTTCAGAAAGGTCTTCCTTTTCCCCCAAGGAAACCTATGCTAATATATTTTGTTCTAATAATAATAAAGAGTTATACTTTATATGTAACTCTTACATCTGTATCAGAATTTGCTGGAGTATGGATTAAATATATGACTTGATTTTTTCCCAAATGCTTCCTTCCCTTTTTCTTTTTTCATAACTGGAAGCTTGTACTTCCCACTCCTTATCTTCTAAAACATTTAGCCAAGTGAGTAAATTAGATATATTTGCACTACAAAAATGAAGTCATTAAACACAATCACAATATGCCTTTGCAAGCAAACTGTGACTCGTGGGTCAATAAGATATAACTGTCCCCTGTTTATCGCTTGCTATTTTTACAATAGCTACTCCGGCTGAACTTCAAATCATTCTTTTCTAGGGGATATCTTGTTGCCTGTACGGAGTCTGGAAGGTCATCTGTACAGATTTGGAGCAAATATCAAGTTCTGAAGGAGACTAGGTCATGTTCTTACTCAACCACCACATAGGTGTAGGAACAGAATCCTAGAATATCACCTTCTGCACACTGGAACCCCCAAGTGAAGGGGTTCGTGGCAGGTGCTTGTGGAGGCAGGAGCAGCATAGGGGGGATGTTTCTATCCTTGGAAAGAAAAAGAAAGATATAAATTGTGGGAGAAGTCCAAGACATGAATAGAACAGGGACATGCTTGACTCATGGCCAAATACAACATAACTCAGGTGAGGATTTCATCAGTAGCCTCCTCTGCCTGTATCTATTCCTTAAGTGCTGCTTCAGACTACCACTTCTTATCGGGAAGTACACATTTTCTGGGTAAAGAGGAAGCAGAAATAGTACCTTTTTGCATTAATACAAGGAGTTATTTCTGGACCCTTAGGATTTCTACCAGAAGATTAAAAAGAAAAACTAGACTTGCGGCTTTTATTTCTTTTTCATCTTGGGAAACAATTTATGACAAAGGGATGGGAAAAGTAATTAATATTTTCAATGCTTACTATGGGCTAATTGCTTTTTATATTTTATATTTTTAAAAATTTTGTTTAAATTTTGGGGCACCTGGGTGGCTCAGTCTGTTGAGTGTCCAACTTCGGCTCAGGTCATGATCTCGTAATTCGTGAGTTTGAGCCCTGCATCTGGCTCTGCACTGACAGTGCAGAGCTTGCTTCAGATCCTCTGTCCCTCTCTTTCTCTCTGCCCCCTCCCCACTCATGTGTATTCTCTTTCTTTCTCTTTCTCTCAAAAATAATTTCTTTTAAATTTGACAGTAGTTTTTCTATGTAGGTGTTATTATTCTAATTTTAGACATGAGAAAACAGAGATTCAGAATGGCCACAGAGCAAGAGATTCAGGATCCCAGACTATGTGTTTCTTTCTGCACAGCTTGCACTCTACTTCCATTCTCCAGTTCCTTCTTGATGGTTCTCCAGCTGCCTTCTACCCAAAGACAACAATCTAAATGACTCATTTTGCTGATTTCACACCCAGCCCTTTCAAAAAGTCATTGCTTAGTAAAGAAGAAATATTTGTACCCCCAGCTCAGATTTTGCATTGCATGTTACACTGATTCACAGAAAAAAACTCCCCTTGTGGCAGCCTTCCTCAATGAAACCAGCTCATCCTGGCAGATAAGTTTGTTTCATCTCAAATACCAGTGTCAAACATTACTTAGGAGATAAGAAAACTGGAGCAAAATTAAAAAGACTTTCTCAGCACTACCAAGATTCTTGGTATTCAGAATTCAGGATCCTTCAGTTCCCAGTAAAAAGGCAATATCCTGAAAGCATGCACCTGCAGAGGCACCACATACATTCGCAGTTTGGTTTCCATATATACATGTTTTTTTATTTAAATATTGCTTAAATGTTTACTTATTTTTGAGGGTGGGGGACAGAGGATCTGAAGCAGGCTCCACGCTGACCACAGAGAGCCTGATGTGGAGCTTAAACTCACGAACCACAAGACCATGACCTGACCTGGAGTCAGTCACTTAACCGATTGAGCCCCCCAGGTGCCCCTGGTTCCCATATATATAAATGTTTATTTATTTTTTGAGAGAGACTGGGAGAGGCGTGGAGAGAGTGGGAAACAGAGGATCAGAAGCGGGCCCTGCACTGACAGCAGAGACCCCTATGCAGAGCTCAAACTCACAAACCACAAGATCATGACCTGAGCCAAAGCTGGACGCTTAACCGACTGAGCCACCAGAAGCCCCTCCATATATTTTTAATAGTAAAGTAAAACTTCTCAGGTTCTTGAAAAACCCTATATAATGTATTTTATGAAAGCATGAAAGCAAACATCCTTTAACTCAAGCAATAAAACTCACTTGCATGTAGAAACTCTGTTTTTAAGCATTATTTATCATCAAAACCATTGAGAATCTCTCAGTTCATTTTCTTCAGAGATCATGTTGGGTTTTTTGCTTTGTTTTGTTTTGTTTTGTTTTGTTTTGTTTTGTTTTCCCTAGCAGTCACTCATCAAACTTTCATAGGATCACAAACTGTTTAATTTATATTCAGAGGGCTTATTGTTCTAGATACTCACATGGTGCAAATAAAACTCAACACAAGTATATTTGGAAAGCTGAATTTTAAGGAACACCTGGCTTAATTTTTAAAGAAAAGAAAAACATGGTAATTCTTTCTACGTCTTTCATTCGTTTGTGTATATTGGATTTCAGGTGCAGAGGTTGGATGTAATCATAAGTATCCATGGCTCCTTATGGGACACTTGTTCATGTAAGACTCCCCAGCTTCATTCACCCATTCACTCTCTTTATTTCCATTTCCCATTCCCTTCCGTGGGCAAACATCAAATGTGTTTCTATTTGTAAACCATCCTTTGTGTGATTGGCTTTTTATGTAGCAATTTTTTACATTTTTTTAATGTTTATTTTTGAGAGAGAGGGAGAGAGAGAGAGAGAGAGAGCGCGAGCGAGAGTGGGGGAGGGGCAGAGAGAGAGGCTTTGGAGGACAGAATCCGAAGCAGGCTCCAGGCTCCGAGCTGTCAGCACAGAGCCCGACGTGGGGCTCCAACTCATGAGCTGTGAGGTCATGACCTGACCCTGAAGTCAGACACTTAACTGACTGGACCACCCAGACTCCCTTTATGTAGTTATTTTTAAAGTTATATATTTATTTTTCTTCCTATGGTGGCTGCCTTAACTTGAGACCTATATTCCTGTATACTTACCCCATTTAATTCCTTAAACATTCCAATGTCGCTTTATCCTCTGAGACCAGATGTTTATCTAGGCAAGCTGACCTGTCCCATTAATTTATCTTCACCACAAAGATCTTTATAATTTCTCACTTTTGGGTCCTGGGTTGTTGTGTACTCAATAATAAAATTATTGTTTATAATAAGATACTATATAATGAAACATTGCTACAATGTATTATTAAGATAATAACACGTGTTACAAGGCATCTGATTATCCTTACTTTCCATATTTCTAGATGTATCCCCTTTTTTTCTTTTGAGTTTTTACCACAAGTGTTCTTGATATTAGCCTTTGCTGTCAATTCTAAAACTGTGAGATCTTATTCTTTTGTTTTTTTGTTTTGTTTTACCAAAGAAAAGTTTCATTGACTTTTGGTTGTGTATAACATTCTAAGTTCAAAGTTTCTTTTCCATTAATACTTTAAAAATATGATTTCTTGTTCTTTTTGTATCTGGCATTGCTTTAATAGACTTGATGATATTCTGATTCTTATTCCCATGTAGGTAATCTGCTCTTTCTCTCTGGAAGCTTTTAAAAAATTTTCCGGTTTTCTTTGATGTTCTTAATATAATGTATCCAGGTATGGCTTTGCTTCCCTACTTCTCCTGTGTAGCAATATGACCCCATTGTATTTGAGGTCATTCATCCAGCTCTATTGTGGAAAACTTATTTTTATTCATTTTTCAAATAGCTCCCCTGATAATTCTGCTTTTATTCTCTTGTTTTTTTCCTTTGTATTTCTATGTCTTTATCCCTTCCTGCTGCCTTCTGAGAGAGTTCTTCAGTTTGGTTTTACAGTGGACTCATTTGTCCTACATCTGATTGATATTCTTTATTATCTTTTTCAGACGTGTTATCTTTATGTTTTTCTACTTCTTTCTTTTTTTTAATTATGTCTTGGTTTTGCTTCAGATTGCTCATCTGTTACCTCATCTTCTTTTTTGTAATGTTTATTTCTTTATTTTGAGAGAGAGAGAATGAGCAAGGAAAGGGGGGGGGAGAGAGAGAGAGGAAGAGAGAATCCTACAGGCTCTGTGCTTTCAGTGCAGAGCCAGATGCAGGGCTTGAACCCACAAACCATGAGATCATGACCTGAACGAAAATCAAGAGTCAGATGAGCCCCCCAGGAACCCCCCTCATCTTTGTAAGTAGATTGCTGATTCTTCTTTTTCATTATTGGTCTATCTCTTGTGAGAATTCTGTTTAAAATGCTAGATACCATCCTTTTCATTGTCCTGTTTTATATTCAAGGTAGTTGTACTTCTCAGGTAGCTGTTTTTACCTGTGAGTTCCTATTCCTGATGGTGCTCTGAGGAGGGGTCAAAGGCCTCACCTCCATCCCCCATGAATTTGAGAAGAGGGGAAGGAGGACATCCAGGACAGAGAACCCTGCATACCACAGAACCTGAGTTTGCAACTCTTCTTTGTTGCCTGGTGCCAGCTATGGCCACTAATTAGGCCTCTTCACAAGCAGTGTTGGTAACAGTGCACTTACTTAAATCATCATTTTGCAGGCCTAGGGGGTTGGAGTGGGTATGAGGCAGATCCTTAGTCATGCCACACACCTGATTTTTCCTACTCTTCACCCTTTAGAGGGCTTTTAAGCTGTACTAATACTACCCCCTTCTTTACTCCTGCATATGCTTAAAAAAATGGCCAAATATGGGGACTTAATTACGTCTTCTGTCAATTTTTATTTGTTTGAAATTTTTCATAATAAAAACTTTAAAAAACTGGAGGTAGAGAATAGCTTGGTATTTTCTTATGATTTAATATGCATGGAGAACAGTGAAAAAATCAATATGTAAATAATGACAAGAATACATCATTAATATTGCTTCAAGATCTAGCCTATCTAATCCTAAAATAAAACTTGTATTCTTTTATTACTTCAACAAGCTTTTATTGAAATACATATCTGTTTCTAGCATCAACCTTAGATTATACATTTATACTCAAACAACAACAAATAGCAATGAATAATGCAACTATAGTTTACTATTCTGATGTCATGGTGAAATATAAAGTATGAACATGAGAGTTTTAAAAATATGTTACTGATTTCCCTTTCTCTCTTTTTATTTTCCTTGCCTGTGTTTTTATTTTTTTTAATTTTTTAAAGTTTTATAATGTTTATTTATTTTTGAGAGAGAGAGAGCATGAGTGGAGGAAGGTAGAGAGAGAGGGAAACACAGAATCCAAAGCAGGCTTCAGGCTCCAAGCTGTCAGCACAGAGCCCAATGCGGGGCTTGAACTCACAAACTGTGAGATCATGACCTGAGCCAAAGTTGGCTGCTTAACCAACTGAGCCACCCAGGCACCCCCTTACCTGTGTTTTTAAACTGTCAGAATTATTTTCTGCTTGTCATATAGGGAAGCCAACACCTGTTTTTGCAAAGGGCCAGGTAGTAAATATTTCAGCTTTGTAGGCCATGTGGCTTCTGTTGCTACTTCTCAATTCTGCTGTTATAGGATGAAAGCACTCATAGGTAACACTTAAACAAATGGGTGTGGCTATGTTCCAAAAAAATTTTATTTGCAAAAGACGGACAGTGGGCCAGATTTGGTCTGCAGGCGTTCGTTTACTTATACCCAAACTAGAGGTATCTGTGTGTTAGACTGCATTGCTGAGAGTATGAAAACTCAGATAAGTAGAAAATTACCTGCACTGAATAGCTGAGATTTGGTTCCCTAGGAAGACTGGGGGTGGGGGGTGGGGTTAAAAAAGTTATGTAATATTATGCATTAAAAATGTTATATATAACATATATTTAAGTAAGTTGTGAAACAAAAGAAAGAAACAAACAAAGAAAAGTCCATGCACCCAAATGAAGAAATAGCCTAATATTAAACTAAGAACTGGCACAGTAGAAGCTATTGTGCGCCGCTCCTAATCCCATCCACTTCCCCTGTAAAAAAAGAAGTGAACAATTTTAAACAAAAGTTTTGTGTGCTCTCTGGGTATTTAATGATAAATTTTTTCACTCACAAATTACTGCCTAGGAAAACAAAAAGATACTTTATTTATCTAAAAGTGTAACATATTTCCGGAACTGCTTTCCTTGGACACAGCAGGGTCTTGTCCAATATATGTACAGCATTTTCATTATCCTTGCAAAATTGTAACTATAGAAAGACAATGTGATATTATTTTTATTATTGTTGATATTAATAGAATTGTTCATAACGAGTTGTTATTAATGATGCGATGTTATAAAAAGAATCCTTAATTATTAATGGCATTGATATGACATTATTAATTTTGATACTAAAATGAACATTTCATTATTCCAGATGCAATTATATTGTTAGACACAAGTTATTGCTAATAGATTATACTTTCTGCAGCCTTGTTTTGGCACATGGTAATTAGCTGTAGGTTTATATTGCTGAATAAAAAATTGGCATTGGGATTTTATTTCAGGATAGCAGAGGTTGAGAGCATTAACTCAGTGGAATGGGGCAGGTAAGAAGAATCATTGACCTTACTTTGTTCAGTCCATGTCCATTCTGCTCTGGATGACTTCTCAGTCATATGCGCAAAAGAAAAGCATAGCTGACAGTAGTAGTATGTAAAGATTTGGCTGGTGAAGGGTCTTCTGTCATGTCACATTTTCTACACAGTAAATCAAGAGAAGTCTCTTTTCTGTTCAGCATTGGTTATTAAGATGTGATATTATCCTGTGATTTATATCATGTTGTCACAATGCATTTCATTTTGCTTTGTTTCAATAATACAATGAATTCTTTCATAATTTCTTTCAATTTGCCTCAGGAGTTGTTATATACTCCAGGCTTTTATTTCTTTATATTCTGCTCAGCCTTATTAGTACAAGTGAAGAAAGTATATCCCTCCATAATTGCTTATAGCCTGTACAGTGCAATACAGCATATTACCTCATTTTAGATAATTCTTTTGTAGTGGCATGATATTCTAACACTTAAATGCTCTGTGTAGAAGCAAATAGCTTTGCAAATTACTTTATAATCTTGGTTAACTTCAACTGGTTATTCCCACACAACACTTTAGTCTTTGTCCTTTAACAACCACCCTGCACTTTAAAGATCCTCAGGCACAACTTGAAGGGCAGTTGAACAGAAAAACCAATAGAAGAAATGAAATCTTCTCCAACAAAGCCTAGAGCAGGATTTCCTAAGGCCTCTCTTGCCCTCTCCATGCCTCCATCCCCTCTTGATCTCAGCATATATAAACACACTTACTCGGAGCCATTGCACCTAGAATGCTCTGATGCCTGGGGTTAAAGAAGTCAGATGACCATCTGATTTGAGACAGTTAAGGCAGGTTGAGATATTTTTAAAGGCAGGTGTAAAAATGTAAAATGCTTTATTTTCTTATCTGAACAGAATGTCCATCGGGAGGTTTGATTTCGCTTGATGGCTGGAATCCTTAATCAATTATTGAAATATTTTAAATTTCAGGTTTTAAAAAAATTCTTAGTCATTTAATATGAGGCGAATATTCCCTGTTAATATTTACTTACTCTTAAATATTTCTGATGTAATAGTTGACATATGCCCAGAAACATGTATAACATATATAAATTATAAAACTAATGATGAAAGGAACTTTTAAAGAATTTTTGTTGATCTGTAGTTGACATACAATATTATATTGGTTTCAGATGTGCAGCACAGTGATTCAACATATATATACATTACAAAGTGATCACTAGGGTAAATCTAGCTACCATCTGTTACCATACAAAGCTGTTACATATTATTAACTATCTTCCGTACAGTATACATTGTATCCCCATGTCTTATTTATTTTATGACTGGGAGTTTGCACCTTTTAATCCTCTTTCCCTATTCTGCCCATTCCCCAATCTCCCTCCCTTCTGGAAACCACCAGATTGTTCTCTGTATCTTTGAGTCGTTTCTGTTTCTGTTTTGTTTTGTTTGTTCATTTGTTTTATTTTTTGTTTTTTGTAGCTTCTACATATAAACGAAATCATGTTGTGCTTATCTTTCTCTCACTTATTTCACTTGGGATAACACTCTTTAGATCCATCCATGTTGTCACAAGTGACAAAATTTCATTTTTTTTAAATGGCTGAGTAAATTTCCAGTGTGTGTGTGTGTGTGTGTGTGTGTGTGTGTGTTTACATGCCACATCTTATTTATAATTTGTCTATTTTGGACACTTATGTTGCTTCCATATCTTGGCTATTGTGAATAACACTGAAATGAACATGGGGTGTATATATCTTTTCAAATTAGTATTTTTGTTTTCTTCAGACAAATACCCAGGAGTAGAATTGTCGGATCAAATGGTAGTTCCATTTTTATTTGGGGAGGGGAGCCTCCATACTGTTTCTATAGAAGCTGCAAACTTTGTGCATTCCCATCAATATATGAGAGTTCCTTTTTCTCCATATCCTTGCCCACACTTATTATTTCTTATCTTTTTGATAATGGTGATTCTGACAGATGTGAAGAGTTATCTCATTGTGGTTTTGATTTGCATTTCCCTGATGATCAGCGATGTTGAACATCTTTTCCTGTGTCTATTGGCCATCTGTATGTTTTCAAGGCAGGTTGAATTTTTGTCTATACACTTAGAAAAATACTTCTGTTAAGTATTCTTTGAAGACTTGTTGCTTCTTTTGTGTCTTCTAGTAATGAGAAACTTAATCATGAGAGAAATTACAACTGGCAAGAAATTTCAGTAGAGTCCTATAAAAGTAAACTTTAAAAATCATTGTACGTTCTTATTCTCAAGATAAAAATATGACTATTAAATTTGATGATTTGTTCAAGATAAAATTTTATTATTGAATTTGGTAATTTTTTAAAATGTCCTTTAAAAATAGAATAAAAGAACAATGAAGAAGGAAAGCATTATTTTATCTTTCTCATAAACTAATTATAAAACTGTAATATACTTTAAAATAATTCAGCATAAACAGTCTGAGATCATCTTTAAGCCATACTCAAGGGACAAGTAATTATCTAATCAGGAAATCTCACTCCCTGGGTGGTCACCAAGTATCTAATCAGAAATAAGTCCGCTGTCCAGAGGTAGCTATTAAAAGTACTTTGAGTATCTCTGTCTTTCATCAAAACCAGAGGCTTTGCCGAATATTTGCAGGAATATTGATTGTAGCCATTTCTCCATCCTTGCATGGACAAGGCATACAAGTCCTTGGGTCTTTGCCTATGTCTTTAGGTATGACAACACGGATGAGTCTCTAAGCTTTCTGATTTGCTGCTGGGTCAGAGGCCTCTTGGTTGTCTAACCCTGATGAAGAGTTAATTAAATTCTGCTACTAGAATAGCATTTCATTTGCCTTAAGTACAATTTTTATGCAAGGGGTTTTCAGAGCTTTGGAGAACACGGGGACATAAAACTTGTAGGACTGACTATACGACAGTTTTGTGATTTCTCATTAATAAATATCTGTGTGTGTTGCTTTTATTATAAACCTGGTAGCAGGTTGTGGGGAGTAGCTCTTTATGTACTTCAAATTCTCTTTGGCTTCCAAGGTATACTTAAAAGAACCTGATAAGTCTGTATAACCAAATTAGTTTATGGTAGTTCACAACAATAAAGTGGGACAATAAAATACAAAATAATCCAGAATTCATTGTATCTATGGTAAGTAAGATGTTCATTTTCATGTTTTCTGTTTAAAATTTAGGATAAAATTGTTCTGTCCTAGACGTCTGGTTTATACAGCCCCATTGATCCCTCCCCTTAGCTGATGTAATGGAGCTTTTCTTCAGCTTCAGTCATTTTTGTTTTATTCTCTATCTCTTTGGTATGCTCTTGGGACACAGATATGCTAATGGATTCAGTTGGTTGGAGGTCAGGAGTCTTGTAATTGGTGTCCTCCTGAGGGCAAAGGAGAAAGTCTGGCTTTATTATAACAAAAAGGTAGAGTTATCTAATAAACAGCATTGTGCTTGGGAAGCTGTAATTATGGTTATGGAATTATTTAATTTAGGTTCCTACATCTGTGTTTCCTATATCATATCATCAAAAATGCATTCTTATTTTACATTACTGTTGCACTGTATTTCCCAAGTGATTTACATTCATAAATTAGCTTCTGTATGTGAGAGTTTGATGTGAAATGATGGTAGTGATGGTCTTCCTTCACTTCCATGGGGAAGGTTAAAAAATAATATATTCCAAAGGTTAAAAAATAATATATTTTTATATCATCATTTTTTCCCTGATTGATTTTTCACCTAGATTTTCATTTGCACAATTTCATTCACTGCTAAAGTAGATAAAATGGTTTGTTACATAACACCACTGCAACTACAAATGAGTAATTACAAAAATGAAATTGTTTATTTTATTATGAAACAGTCTTTCAACTTGGTAAACAGTCTGTATATTCCCAATGGCCACCATCATTTTTACTGGAGATGGAGAGGTAACATGCCGAGAGCCACCTTGGGTCCAAGGTAGGGTTACAAATTTTAGCACTTCCTGTAAACAGGAAAAAAAGTCCAAGGGGCGCCTGGGTGGCTCAGTCGGTTAAGCGTCTGGACTTCGGTTCAGGTTATGATCTCACCGTGAGTTCAAGCGCTGCATTGGGCTCTGTGCTGACAGCTCAGAGCCTGGAGCCTGCTTCAGATTCTCTGTCTCCTTCTCTCTCTGCCCCTCCCCCGCTCTCTCTCTGTCTCTCAAAATAAAATAATAAAGACATTAAAAAATTAAAACAAAATTTAAAAAAGTCCAAATGTTCGGTTTATAAAGGGCAAAAGATGTGAACAGATAATCGACAGAAAAATAAATGCAAATGGTCTTTTAACATATGAAAAGACCATCCTCATCCTTACCCTAATATAAGAAATGCAAATTAGAGCTATACTAAGCTATCATTTCTCACTTATCAGATTGACAATAATAAAAGTTTTACAACATACTCTGTTGATGAGGCCATGGCGAAGCAGGCACTCACACATTATGGGTGGGAAGAAATAGTGAAGCACCTATCGGGGATTTAGCAATTGCATCTGTGTTATACTGCTTACCAGAAATTTTACTTCTAAGATTTATCCTGAATTCTCATTGGAAAAATATGAAATCCTATATGCAAAGGCTATTTGGTGTGACATTATTTATAATAACAAAGGGCTAAAAACCTTACGTATGCCCATCCATAGAAAATGTATTGAATAAACAATTGAATAAACAATGGTACTATATGGTACTATATGGTGATATATTAGTAAAAAGAGAAGAAAAGAGGAGCATCACTATAGAGTTAACATAGTGTGATCTCCAGAATAAGAGACTTAAGAAAGTTATATCCAAAGCAATGTATGCTTGTATGGAATTTAAGATTTTCTGTTCATGATCAAATAAATTAACTATAAGCAGACATCTTTGTGACAATTAGGAGAATTTGAATATGGACTGAGTATTAGATGATCATAATAAAAATCACTGTGTTTTTTGTGAGAGGTGACAGTAATATAAATCACTGTGACTTTTGTGAGATGTGTGGTGGAGATGCATAATGGAGTATTTATAGGGAAAATGGCATAATTTCTGAGATTTGCTTTAATAAACTCTAGAAAAAGAAGTAGAATGGCCTGTAAATGAAACAAAAATTGGAAAAATATTGATATTGCTTTGAAACTGGAGTGGTGAGTAAATGAGGTTTTATTAAAATTTTCTATTCTTATGTGTATGTTGGAAGTTTTCCATAATAAAATGTTTTAAAAAGTGAGCAGTTAAGCATCTTATAGTTGGTTATAAAATCCAATAGGAATGAGTCATTTAAGCTACAGGAGAATTACATCAGCATGAAAAATTTGTTCCACCTGCACAAAAAAACAAACAAACAAAAAAGTATCTTTGCTCATGGTGGAGAAATAAAATGTAAAGAAAAGCAGCCATCTTGGCAATAGTAGTCATGGGACTGATAATGATAGGGTTCCAAGACAAAAATATGCTTGCTTGTTTGTGTTTTCATTTACAGTCATATGGACAAACCCAAAGGGCACTAGAGTCAATATTTTTGGATTCCCGAAGAGTGACATGTTATAACTATGACTCTGTAGCCTCCTTCCTCTGCTTCAGTTGTTTCTTTCTTTTGGATGTATTTTCAGTGGGCAAGGATATTATGACTGAAAAATTGAAAATTGTGATATGTTCGAAGTTGGCTATGAAATGACATGGCCTCAGGTCTAAACAGCCAATGTGTGGCTTTACCTTCACAATTGATAAAATGGTTGTCAGTGAAATTAGTCCACTCATTTCAAACACGCTGGTTTGTATATTGGATGTCAACAAATAAACTTATTTGAGTATTCTTATGATAAAATTAAATAATGGTATTAACTAAGATAGGCATAAGTTGTTGCTTCAATAACAATTCTCAAGAGAATTGATGTTTGACATAAGACAGTTTCTCAATAGAATTAATATTTGGCATGGGTCAGTGGACTGTATGCCAAGTCTTTGTTCCAGTCAAAGTTAAAACAAGAACATTGCATTTTTTTCCTTTGCACTCAATACAGTCAGGTTTTGTCGTTTATTCTTTCAGAAGAACAACAAATGTCATTAAAGAGAATGACCCCTTTTAGGTGTTTATTATCGATGGCAGTAGTGTTATTATTACACAGCAGTTCATTTATAGCTATTCTTTAAATACTTTGCTGTGGAATCAGGATTTATTAATGACAGTATTTTCTACAGCTCAAAGTGAAGTATATATCACAAGGAAGGAAGGAAATTTGACATTTCGGGATCTGGTACTAAACCAAGATTGATTTTAAGTCTGCATATCAATAACAGATCAATAATAGAAACTTGGCCCGACTGAAAAGAAATGTGGACTTCAGTCAAGTTCCATCAGTATTTTGTGGGTTGCGCTTTTTCTTTCACACTTACTGTCCAGTTAAATTCCATATAGTAAGTATATAATAGTGAATAGTTATTAGACTAGCACTTTATCAAAATAACTTCAGGATTATTTGTAAAATAGTACCAGTTCTATTATTTCCACTTGTTACAATAATGAAGTTTGGACAAAAGTAGAATTCCCAGGAGAAAAGAAAGAAAACTCTAATTGCAAATAAAATAATGTACTTTTAGACAATGATATTTATAGTGATTCATTTTGTTTTTAATAAAAAAAATCTCAGAATACTTAATTCTGATTCATTCTTGTCTAAACAAAAATACAGTTTTTCAGCTGAACTACAGGTTTTTAAATTGTGGAGCTGAGTTAGAATAATAGAAAAAAAGGGTTTTTTTTGATAGAAAGGTAAAGTTGGAAATGCAGATGATTCCTATGCATTTTGCCTGTGTTCAGACCCTGTTTTACTGATTAAGACTTGACTCGGGTATAATCTTGATGGGCTGTTGGATGTGTCTCTGGGCAGGTGAGCAAGGGAAGGGAGTCAGAACCTGTCTTGTATGTAATATGCAGATTTCTTCCACTAATTAAAATATATGAGTTCCAGAAACATTTCTAATTAAGCAAATTTGTATTAAATGACTCATCAATTATAAAATTGGAAACAATTATTTAATATTGAAATTAAAACCTTAGAAGTCATCAATTCTAACTCACTATGGGACGCATGACTCTTTCTATAATTCAATTCAGGAAATATTTAGCCTTTGGTATATATTCAAAATTGTGCTGATTGACGGAAAATACAAAGAATATGTAAGTTCATATAAATATTTATGATCCATCTTGCTTCAAGATGACCAAAACTTGAATCTTGCTCTCAAGAAGTCTCATTCTAAGTGGGATTATATATATACACACATATATAATTAATTATGACATAAAATTAAATATGGTAAGAGAAGTACAAATTAAAATGCTAAAGGAGTATATGGATACTCTCAGTCAGAACTAAAAGCTGGAGATTGGAAGAAGTATTGTTTAACTAGGGTTTTCTTGGTGGAGTAGGTTTTCAATAATAAAGAGGGTGAGAATGCAGGGCAGCAAAAAGGTCATTTAAGCTGAGGGCACAAACCCTTAAAGGTGTAAAAAGGCATAGAAGTCAACTTATCTGACCTGTTTAGGGAACAGTGAACAGTTCTGTGTGTCTGGAGTAAGATCTGTGAAAAGCTAATGTTAGAAAGATAGTTTATGGACAGACTACGAAAGGCCCTGGATGGTTTTTGAATTTATCTTTAAGAAATAGAAGATCATTGAATAAGAGAATGTGGCAAATACATCTATAGTTGAAGATTAGGAGGCATCGAGACGCAAGGATTGGAGAAAGAGTAAGCTGAAGGACCCAGGAGTTGTGACTCTGTGGGAAAACAGTGGGGGTGGAAAAGACGGCAGAGATGGGAGACATTGTTGAGATGGAGTCTATGGGGTCTTACAAGGGATGAGTTAAGAAAAGTAAATGAAAGAGAGAAATGGGAAATGAGAAGATGGCAAAGTTGTTAAAAGAGAAAGAGAAACATAGGAGTTGGGAAAAAAGAAACAGGATCCCAGATCAAAGCTCCCTTGCTGTGTTGCTAGACCATGTAGGTCTTTAGAAATGAGGATCTTAGAAGACAGATGAAGTCTGAGAATGGAGATGTGAGAGTCAGTGGTGAATGGGGGATGGCTGAGATCCTGGGGATAGGAAAGAACTACTTGGACTGAAAGTCAGAAGGAGTGAATTTTACACCTGGTTCTGCCAGCCATCGGGTGGGATCTAGGCGGGTCACCTCCCCTCTGGGCCGCATCTTTACACATCTACAAAATGACCTTGTCTACTTTACAGGGTTATGGTAGTAATCCATAGGTTGGTGACTTTAAAAGTTCTTTATAAAATGCAAAACACAATACACACATCATGTAGTTCCGAGATCCTGAAATAAACATTTGTCGTGCACAGGACGAATTATCAGTTTAATATTTTCATTCAGAATTATGTACAAATGAATATGCTTTTTAACTTTTCAGTTACATTTACACCCCTTGAACTCCTTTCTCTCTCTCTACATCTATGATGTCTGTATTGTGCTTTGTAACATCCAAGACATTATCTTGGACAACAGAGAAAGGGTAACGTGGAGCCCAAACTAAGGAAACAATGAAGCCTTTGCCCTCGGGAAGCTTTCAATTAAGCTGCAGCAGGAGCATGCTCACATGAGGCATGTTAAGAAGAAGTCAAGGCAGAAGGACTGAAAGAGGATGTACGTTCTGAGGGCAGAGCCAACAACTGTCAGGTCAGGTGGCTGTGAGTTTTACATGAAAGCATTTAGGCAATGAATTATGTTCAGTCCAAATTGTTAAAGGGGGTGTAAGGCATGGAATCCTAGAGAGAAAGAAAGAAGGTCCTCCAGGCATTTGTTACAGTCTATTTATTCAGGTAATAGTCATGCTAATGAAGACTGCTGCTGCCTATAATCACTGCTGTCTACCGCGCTTCTTTTTTTTTTTTTTTTTTAAACTTTATAGTTTATTGTCAGGTTGGTTTCCATATAACACCCAGTGCTCTTCCCCACAAGTGACCTCCACCAAGACCATCACCCCCCTTTACGTTTTCCCCTTCCCCTTCCCCCCTCAGTTTGTTTTCAGGATTCAAGAGTCTCTCGTGTTTTGTCTCCCTCCCTCTCCCTAACTCTTTTTCCTCCTTCCCCTCCCCATGGTCCTCTGTTGGGTTTCTCCTGTTAGACCCATGAGTGCGAACATATGGTATCTGTCCTTCTCCGCCTGACTTATTGCCAGCGCTTCTTGAACAGGGTGTGCACAGAAATCACTTGAGCTCCAGCCTTTCATGTGAAGGTTCTGACTCAGGAGGTCTGGGACATATATTCAGGAATTGCATTTTTTTTTAACTCTCCCAGGGGATTTTGATGTGTTCCGGCCCCTGGCTAGATACCACTATGAAAGTGATGCCCAAAGTTTTGTGTATACTAAAATTACATGGGGATTTAAAAATTCTAAAATGCAGGCCATATCCCAGACCAACTAAATCACAATATCTGGGGGTGAGGGAGGAGACACAATCATCAGTGTTTTTTAAGCTCCCCAGGTGTTTCCAATGTGCAGACAAGTTTGGGAACCACTGCAATTTCCCTTCTCCCTCAATCCACTCCTCAGAAGGAGGAGAGGCTCACATATGAGTAAAGAAATGAATGAACTCCAGAAACCCATGTATATTAATGTGTGAAACAAAGGAGCATCTATTTGTAAAGGGGCAAATATTCCTCTCTGACTCTTCCTTATTGACATCTCAATGTCTTGACTCCTCCAACTCTTAAAAAACTATTTCATGCTGCTCTTCCTTCACTTCTTCAAAATACCTAGTGCCTCAAAAGTGGCTGGGGCTCATTTCACAAGGGAGATGTTATCTTTCTTCTCTTTTCTTTACAGGAACAATCAGGGAAAGAACAGGGGACAAAGGAAAGGAGTTATGGAGCATTCAGGACGAAAGATTTAGATAATTTTAACTGTATATGAAAATGATGTATTATTTAATAAGTTCACCAACAGATAATATAAACAGTTGGCCACATATGGAGATGCATAATTCTAGCTACTTTTAGATGGGGCTAACCACTAAATCCACACTTAGATCTTATTACATCATAGTTTCTGGTATTTCCCATTTTTTTTGTGACATGGAAAGTTTTCCTGGATTTGTTTCTTCCAGAAAAGAACCATCAGAAGCAGCTACAGAGAACATTGTGTTTTTTATATTTTTAATGGGACTAGTTCCTTTGTGATTTCAGTTTCCTCTGTAGTGATGAGTTTGTGCCAAGTTAAGGGTCAACGTGACTCAGAGCCTAATTTTTTTTTAAGTTTATTTATTTTTGAGAGAGAGACAGAGCATGTGCAAGGGAAGGGCAGAGAGAGAGGGAGACACAGAATCCGAAGGAGGCTCCAGGCTCTGAGCTGTCAGCACAAAACCCGACGCAGGGCTTGAACTCACAAACTGTGAGATCATGCCCTGAGCCAAAGTTGGATACTCAACCGACTTAGCCACCCAGGTGCCCCAGAGCCTAATTTTTTTTGTTCCAAAGGTCCTGGGAATCATATCAAATGAGTGACTGGGGAGCACAGTTTAGTGTTTGAACTCCAAGAGAGATGTTTTTGCAACATAAGGGGAGCCCAATTTGGGCAAGAATAAAAATACCATAGACTGGGTGACTTATAAAACAGAAATTTATTTCTCACAGTTCTGGAAACTGGGAAGTTTGAGATCAGCTTGCCAGTTTGGTTGGGTTTTGATGAGAGCCCTCTTCCTGGTTTGCAGTTGGCTGTCTTCTTGTTAAGTTTTCACATAGCAGAGAGAGAGGAAGTGATCTTTGTTTTATCTTCTTATAAAGTCACTAATCCCATCATGAGGGCTTCACCTTCATGACCTAATTGTCTCCATAGTCCCCATCTCCAAATACCATCACAGCGAGAACTAGGGTCTCAACTGATGATTTTTGGAGGGACACGAGCTTTCAGTGCACAGCACCCTATGTGTAAAGTTCTGCAGGACTTAGTGGTCAACAGAGGAAACATTCAAAATCATGATGACTATAAAAGAGAGAAGCAGATATTGTTAGTTCAGTGAACACAGAACTTTTACTACCAAATGAATAAACAAACAAACAAATGAAACAAACAAAAACCAAAACACATGTGGGCTCCTGGGACTCTGGGAAGGTAAAAGCAAATTTGAGTGAGGAAGCAGGTTCAGGCTATTTTTGAGAGTCCTGCAAGAGCACAGTCTTTCTATGGAGTTTATTTAGAGGCTTAATGGAACTTAGTGATAAAACTGGCTTGAATGTGGAAGGCACAAACTTTTGCAGTGGCTCATACTATTGGTAGGTCAATAAAAATGCATATCATATTTCCCCAAGTATGAAAAGATTTATGTTATAAGATTTCAAGATTGTAAAGATTATCCATTGTAAGGACTTTTGACCCCAGAAGTAGATGCTAGCCAAGTTCATTCATTCATCCATCCATCTATTCAATCACTTTATTCATTCACCATCTAGGACCTAGAGATGTCATTCCTAATGTCATTCTGTTTTTTATAATCTAACTGGACCCACCTGCTGAGAGGAGAAACTTAACTAGTGTCCTTGGCCACCACCAAGCTGATTTAAACAAATAGCCTCTTTTATGACAACTTAGAGGAGAGTAGAGGTCCATAATAAGGAGGTGGCCCACTATACACCTAATAGAATGGCTCAAATCCAGAACACTGACAACATCAGCTACTATTAAGGATGACAAAAGGACCTCTCACTCATTGCTGGTGAGAATGCAGTTTGACAGTTTCCTACAAAATTAAACATACTCTTACCATACAATCCAGCAATCGTATTCTTTAGTATTTACCCAAAGGATTTGAAAACATATGTCCACACAAAAACCTGCACACACCAGTTGTTTTATTAAACAGCTTTATTCAAAATTGGCAAAACTTGGAAGCAACCAAGATGTCCTATAAAAGGTGAATGGATAAATAAACTGTGGTACATCCAGACAGTGGAATATAATACAGCACAAAATGAACTATCAAGCTATGAAAAGACATGGAAGAAACTTAAATGCATATTACTAAGAAAGAAGCCAATCTGAAATGGCTATATACTGTAAGATTCCAACTGTATGACATTCTGAAAAATGCAAAACTATGTAGACAGTAAAAAAAAAAAATAGTGGTGGGACTCCTGGGTGGCTCAGTTGGTTAAGTGTCCAACTTTGGCTCAAGTCATGATCTCCTGGTTTGTGGGTTCAAGCCCCACATCAGGCTTTGTGCTGACAGCTCAGAGCCTGGAGCCGGCTAAGAATACTGTGTCTCCCTCTCTCTCTGCCCCTCCCCTGCTCATGCTCTGTCTCTCTCTGTCTCAAAAATAAATAAAACATTTTTTAAAAAAATAAAAAAAAAAAGATCAGTGGTTGCCAGGGATAGAGGGAGGGGTGGGATGAACAGGTGGAACACAGAGGATTTTTAGGGCAGTGAAACTACTCTGTATGGTACTATAATAATGAGTACATGTCCTATACACTATAGGCTTTTTCCAAACCCATAGAATATACAACACAAACAGTTAACCTTAATGCAAACTATAGACTTTGAGGGATAATGAAGTGTTGATGTAGGTTCATTGATTGTAACAATGTCCACTCTGATGAGGAATGGTCATTATGGGGGAACCTCTGCATGTTGCAGGCAGAAGATACTTGAGTAATCTCTGTCCTTTCTGCTCAGTTTTGCTGTGAACCTAAAACTGCATTTTAAAAAGTCCAGGCCTATCTCAAGAAGCAAGAAAAATCCCAAATACAGAACCTAACTTCACACCTAGAAGCAGAGCAGCAAAGAAATCCCAAAGCCAACAGAAGAAGAGAAATAATAAAGATTAGAGCAGAAATAAACTATAGAATAAAAAAAAACCATAGAAGAGATCAATAAATCTAAGAGCTGGTTTTTTGAAAGAATAAGCAAAATTGTTAACCCATAGCCAGACTTCTCAAAAAGAAAAGAGAGAAAACCCCAATAGATAAATTCATGAATGAAAGAGGAAAAACCACAACCAGCACCACAGAAATACAAACAATTATTAGATAATACTATGAAAAATTATATGCCAATGAAATGGTCAATCTGGAAGAAATGGACAAATTCCTAGATACCTACACACTATCAAAACTCCAAACTCACAGGAAGAAATGGAATATTTGAACAGAACCATAACCAGTGAAGGAATTGAATTGCTTATTCAAAATCTCTCAACAAATAAGAGTCCTGGACCAATGGCTCCCCAAGGGAATTCTGCCAGGTATTTAAAGCAGAGTTAATACCTATTCTTCTCAAGCTGTTCCAAAAAGTAGAAACAAAAGGAAAGCTTCTGGACTCATTCTATGGGGTCAGCATTACCTTGATTCCCAAACCAGACAAAGACCTCACTAAAAAGGAGAATTACAGGCTAATATACCTGATGACGATGGATGCAAAAATCCTCAGCAAGATACTAGCAAGTTGAATTCAACAGTGTATTAAAAGAATTATTCACCATGATCAAGTGGGATTCATTCCTGGTCTGTAGGACTGGTTCAATATCCACAAATCAATCAATGTGATACATCACACTAATAGAAGAAAGGATAAAAATCATATGATACTGTCAATAGATGCAGAAAAAAATTGACAAAATACAGCATCTTTTCTTAGTAAAAACCCTCAAGAAAGTCAGGATAGAAGGAACATACCGTAACATCATAAAAGCCATAAAGGCCTACAGCTGATATCATCCTCAATGGGGAAAAACTGAGAGCTTTCCCCCTGAGAACACAAAAACAACAGGGATGTCCACTCTCACCACTGTTGTTTAATATAGTGTTGGAAGTCTTAGCCTCAGCAATCAGACAACAAAATGAAAATTTTGCATCCAATTTGGCAAAGAAGAAGTCACTTTTTGCAGATGATGTGATACTCTACATGGAAAACCTGAAAGGCTCCAAAAAAAACCTGCTAGGACTGATACATGAATTCAGCAAAGTTGCAGAATATAAAATCAATGTACAGAAATAGGTTGCATTTCTATACACCAATAATGAAGCAACATATATAGATATCAAGGAATCAATCCCATTTTCAATTGCACCAAGAACCATAGAATACCTAGGAATAAACCTAACCAAAGAGGTAAAAGATCTGTATGCTGAAAACTATAAAAAACTTATGAAAGAAATTGAATAAGACACAAAGAAATGGAAAAACATCCCATTCTCATGGGTGGAAGAACAAATATTGTTAAAATGTTGATACTATCCAAACCAATCTGCACATTCAATGCAAGCCCAATCAAAATAGCACCAGCATTCTTCTCAAAGCTAGAGCAAATAATCCTAAAATTTGTATGGAAACACAAAAGACCCAGAAGAGCCAACGTAATGGTGAAAAAGAAAACCAAAGCTGGAGGCATCACAGTCCTGGACTTTAGCCTGGACTTTAGCCTGATACTACAAAGCTGTAATCATCAAGACAATATGGTATTGGCACAAAAACAGACACATAGACCAATGGAACAGAATAGGGAGCCCAGAAATGGACCCACAAATGTATGGCCAACTGATCTTTGACAAAGCAGGAAAAAATATCCAATGGAAAAAACACAGTTTCTAGCAAATGGTGCTGGGAGAACTGGACAGCAACATGCAGAAGAATGAAACTGAACCACTTTCCTACACCATACACAAATATAAACTCAAAATTAATGAAAGACCTAAATGGGAGACAGGAATCCATCAAAATACTAGAGAAGAAAACAAGCAACAATCTCTTTGACCTCAGCTGCAGTAATTTCTTACTCAACACATCTCTGAAGGCAAGGGAAATAAAAGCAAAAATGAACTGTTAGGACCTCATTAGGATAAAAAGCTTCTGCAAAGCAAAGGAAACAATCAACAAAACTAAAAGGCAACCAATGGAATGGGAGAATATATTTGCAAATGACATATCAGATAAAGGGTTAGTATCCAAAATCTATAACAAACTTACCAAGTTCAACACCCAATAAACAAATAATCCAGTGAAGAAATGGGCAAAAGACATGAACAGACACTTTTCCAAAGAAGACATCCAGATTAACAGACACATGAAAAGATGCTCAACTTCGCTCATCATCAGGGAAATGCAAATCAAAACCACATTGAGATACCACCTCACAGCGGTCAGAGTGGCTAAAATTAACAACTCAGGAAACAATAGATATTGACGAGGATGTGGAGAAACGGAAACCCTCTTGCGCTTTTGGTGGGAATGCAAACTGGTGCAGCCACTCTGGAAAACAGTGTGGAAGTTTCTCAAAAAATTAAAAATAGAATTACCCTATGACCCAGCAATAGCACTACTAGGAATTTATCCAAAGGATACAAGAGTGCTGATTCATAGGGACACGTGTACGCCAATGTTTATAGCAGCACTATCAACAATAGCCAAATTATGGAAAGAGCCCAAATGTCCATCAACTGATGAATGGATAAAGAATATGTGGTATATATATAAATATTCTAGATATATATATGGTATATATATAATATATATATTACACACACACATACACACACAATGGAATACTACTTGGCAATGAAAAAGAATGAAATCTTGCCATTTGCAACAATGTGGATGCAACTGGAGGGTGTTATGCTAAGTGAAATCTGTCAGAGAAAGACAGGTATCATATGTTTTCATTCATATGTAGAATTTGAGAAACTTAACAGAAGACCATGTGGGAAGGGAAGGAAAAAAACAGTTACAAACTGAGGGGAAGCCAAACCATAAGAAACTCCTAAATACAGAGAACAAACCAAGCATTGATAGGGTAGGGGGTGGCAGGTGGAGGGGAAAATGGGAGATGGGCATGAGGAGGGCACTTGCGGGGATGAGCATCAGGTGTTGTATGTAAGGGAAGAATCATGGAAATCTACTCCCGAAGCCAAGAGCACACTAGCTAAGTTGACAATAAATTATATATATATATATATATATATATATACACACACAGATATATTCTTTTTTTTTTTTTAAAGCAAGTAGCTTCTGTTCATGATGGTGTGCCTAGAGTTCCTTAACTACTTTGGTACAGGGAAGTATTTAAGTGATATTCAGGGAATGGAACAGTCCAAGAGAGTAGAACATCAGAGAATATTGGCTTCTGGAACAGGCAGATAACTATAAATAATTAAAAAATAATTAATATATATAAAATAATATAAAAATAATTATAAATAATTATATTTATTGAGCTGTCACCTGAGAGCAGTCCTCTGATGGTGGCAAGAGGGGAGTTGCTTTAGAAGCATTGATCTTTGGCAAAATTGGCCTAGGAAGCAGGTTCATCCTGCAGGATGAGAAGGTACCAATAGTTAGGCATGTCCTGCTGAATGACATTAACTCCAGGGAGTAAAAATGAATTGTGAAAATAATCAGGAAGGCATATAGCTTACTTATAAAGGAAGAAAACTCAGACCCATACCAGATTTGCTCAGAGCATCAGATGGCAAAAGACAGTAAAGTAATATCTCCAGAGTTTTAGCATATAAAAGGTTGTATACAAATGATCTATAACTAGATCTATCTTCATTCATGTATGAAGATGATAGAAATGAAATGTCAATGAAATGGCATGCTATTATATTGGGTGGGGAGTAATTATTAGTATAGAGAGAACGAGATAAATAATAACAGTGTCAACTTAATAAATATACACCAAACTTATGTACTGCAGACTCTATTTAGACAGCTAGTCACTCTCCTTAGAGGTCTTTTGACTCTAAGGAGTCTTTTGACCACTGTCATGCTGTCATGTACTCTCAGATGTTCCTAGAATAGGGTCAAACTCCCAGTCTTTTCCCTCTCTGTTTTCGGCCAGGGCAAGTTTCTCCCTCTTTCTAAGTCTTCTCCAGGGTATGGTTGCCAGATTTAACAATAACAAAAATTATAGGATCCTCCAATATATTTGAATTTCAAATAAATAATGAATAATTCTTTTCTCCCCTTTCTTTCTTTCTTTCTTTCTTTCTTTCTTTCTTTCTTTCTTTTTTAGTTGTAGCATATCCCATGCTACATTTGGGACATAATTGTACTGAAAATTATGTGTTGTTGATCTGAAATCCAAAGTGAACTGGGTTTGTGGCATTTTATCAAGAGAATACTTTCTATTCTAACCTGTATCTCACAAACTGACTCAAGATTTTGGAATTAAAAGTGAACTAGGGAGGAAATTGTTTTCAGGTGAATTCTGTTTTTACCCAATCCTGAATTAGTAAGCACAGAGCCTTGTTTCTTAATAAGCTAATAAGTGAAGGAAAAAAGGGAAGACCTAGTGAAAACTCTCATGACTCAAAAAAAAAAAAAACCTGCTTCTCATTACCTCGAGTCTTATTGCAGGTAATTTCTATGTAAGAAATATAATGTTGGAGGGGGTGGGGCCAAGGGAAAGTCTCCAAATTTTATCCTTCAGTGCATACCAAGGCTTTTTAATAACAAATAATAGTAGTAGCACATAACCTGAATAAAATATACTTTTTCTAATCATGAAATAAATTATTCACAGTCTCTGTGTTTGGTGCTGACTTGATCCATGTTTCTCACTTCTTACCACCAGTTTTCAGTGTGAAGTAAACCAGATGCTCTTTTAAAAACATATTCCTAAAAATCCTTGATTTTAAAAAGGCAATAGATATTTTTTTTAGAACAGCACTAAAAGGAAAAGGATTTCATTTTTATGTTTTTAAACTTTATTTATTTATTTTGAGAGATAGTGAGACAGAGAGAGAGAGAGGGAGCAAGGGAATCTCAAGCAGGCTCTGTGTTGTCAGCACAGAGCCTGACTTGGGGCTCAATCCGAGGAACCATGAGATCATGACCTGAGCCGGAATCAAGAGGACAATTTTCAAACAGCTGAGCCACCCAGGTGCCCCAAGGATTTTATTTTTTTAAAGAGGTAAATAAGTGAGGGAATTTCAGATCACATTTTCACTAATGACTTCTGCCAGCAGAGTTTAGTCAGAGACCTTGGAGGAATTTTTCAGCCAGTGCTTGAGGGAAATGTCACTGCCACAACAGGACCCCAAGTCCCTGATCTTCATCTTGTGAGTGCAGATATTGTTCATGAGGGATTCTGGATGTAAATCTGTCACTACTGCACAACAAATAATCCAAAATCTATGTCTCCTACCAGTGGGCAAGTAACATTTTTCACACGTAGGCAACAAAGCACTCATTACCTGACTCTGATTTGTTTCATCTACTGAGTTTCTACCATGTGCTATGACTCTCTTTGAGTCAGCAAGTGACTTTACATGTGTGTATATTTTAAACTTAACATATCCAAGGTAAAGTCGCTGAACCTTCCTTTATCCTGGAATTGGTTCTTCTCCCAAGCTCTCTCACTGTAGTCCAAGTTGTTCAAGGCATGTGATCTGAGAGTCATCCTTGATCCTTCTCTTCATCTCACCCCTCACATCCAATCCTCAAACAAGTCCTATCAATTATGTCTCCAAAATATGTTTTGATTATTTCTGCTGCCATATTTCACATTTGGACCACAGCAATAACATCCAAAAAGGGCTCCTGCTTCCATTCTTGTTCCTCTAGTATCCATTTTTCATACACATACTGAATAAGAGTTTTAGAAATGTTAATTGGATTATGTTACTTCCTTGCATAAAACCTTCCAAGGGTTCCTCTTGCTTTTACAATAAAACCCAAACTCCTGCAAGTCCTGTCTCATCAGGCATCTGAGTACGTCTCCAGCTTGATGTCATGCACACTATTCCCAGTCACATTAACCTCTTATCTTCAAATATAGCAAGTCCTTTTCCACTTCAGAAACTTTGCACTTATCACTTCCTCTGCCCAAATTGTGTTTCCCAGCTTTTTCTCTGATTGCTTATTCTTATTTTTGGCTCAACAGTTACCTCCTGTAAGAGGCATTCCAGAGAGCTACCTTAAATTTGGTCTTCACTTTACTCCCTTTTGGAACTCCCCACTCCCATCACTTTTGTTTCCCTCATAGCCATCAGTAACAGCCCATTTATTTTTCTCTGTGTTTTATTCATCGCTGTGTTCACTGCATAGTATATACTATATAATAGGTACTGAGTAAATATTTATTAAATGTATGAACCCTTTAATGCCTAGTGTGTTATTGTTCTATAAACTATGAACCCATAGGAATGGTAGCAAAATAATGGAAATCATATTGACAAGGCCAACCAGGGGAATCCGTGTTCCCCACCTGATTCCAGTAGATGTGATATTATTAAATGTTGGGTTTCCCAAACGATTCTAGGATTCATAGTTATTTTTTTTGTCAGAGCCATGGCTAAGCAACATTTTTTCTTTGCCACAAGAAAAAGCTGGCAGCTGTCTACAACACCCGTTTTCAGCAGAGTTCTTAGGATCATTCTCTGAAGACCTTACCTATGACTGGAACTGCAATTCTCATTTTGAATTTGGCAGCTATTTGAATTGTATTTCATAAACTTCCTGATTCCTAGAGGCATTTTTATAGGATGTTTTGGTCACAAACTTAAAGTTGTGCAATTTTATAGATTTATGTGTGCTAACCTTCTAATTGGAGTATTGATTTTTAAATTTTTATAACTATTTTAGATGCAATGAAGCATTATCATAAATAATTGAAACTCAGATAACAATGTCTAAATAAATTACAAAGAACATATTTTGATTTGAGATAATTTTTATTGCATTTACCATCCACCAGCTGACAGAATATAACAGCTCATAGTTAGCAGCTTGTACCTACAGAATAAAATAGACTACAGTCTACATGTAATTTTGACCTCAGTTAAACCTCTAGATTATTTTTAAAATCTATATATATTTAATAAGTGAAAAGGATAAATAATATATGTATAGCATTTTCTATAGTGACTTTTCTTACACATCTATCTAGGCACTTAATAAATACTTATTGAGCCACTATCATGTCCCAGGCCCTAGACTAGATGTGGAAGACCTAATGGTAACTAAGGTGGATGGTGTCTGTTTCCTCCTGGAGTGTAATATAGCAGGGAGATCACATAGCACTGCATGACCATATGCAATTGCCTTACTCCACGAAATTGGGGGATATAGTGTATTGTGTGGGGAAAAGGTAAGGTTGTAAGTCAAGACTTCTTGGAGCAAATAGGTCTTATTGAGGCAGAGTGTGGGAGAAAAGATTCCAGAGAGAGGGAAGAACATTTACAGAGGCTCAGAGGCAACAGAGAGCATGGCTAGAAGAATTGGAAGGTATACAGGAACATACATGCAAAAGAGGAAGGTGCAAAGATATATTCAAAGGGTCCAGATGATTCAAGGTCTTATGAGTCTAATTAAAGAGTTTGGACTTACCATAAAGACAATGGGATTCAACTGTGAATAATGTGATTAGATTTATGTTTTAGAAGGTCTTCTCTGGATGCATGATGACAAATGGATGGGAGGGAGAGAAGACACTAGGTGAAGACATTGCCAAAAATAAAACCACTTTTAGTCAAAAATATAATGGGGTAAATTAAAATTAAAAATAAAATGCAATGACAACTCCAGACAGATGGTAAGGTTCACAGAGCCAAACTTGGATTAAAATGCATAAAATATATAAAATGTGATCTAATCAAATGCAAGATGTATGCTAAATTCATTTTCTACTGAAATTTAAGATGCTTAAATAAGGAAATAGAAAAGTAGAGCAAGTGAAGCCACATTACCACAATTACTCAGTGCCATCCCATGTAGCCATATAAAGTACGTTTTCCTTTCATATGAAAGTCCAAATGGTCACTGCTGCATAGCCCGCAAACCCAGGAAGGCAGTGGCATAAGTGTCTGCGACATTTTTCAATCAGCACCCTGCAACATTAACTCCTTCGTCCACCTGATATAGAAAGATCATTATAATCCTATTGTTCCATAGAGAATCCAGGGTAAAACTATTTGATCCCAGATAATTAGTTAATGGCATTATATATAATGAGATGCTTTTTGTTCTTTCTCTGAACAACGTCACTAATATGCAGACCCTCACCTTGAGCACCAGTGACATGGTGTTACGATGCCTTAGTTTAAAATGTAGATAATTTATTTCCTTAAAAATTTTACAACTGCATACCCAGTGTTAAAAGACAACTGTTTTGACTTATTCCTTTTATCACTTTATTCAGCTTCCTCTAAAGAAAGGAGAAATACTTTAAATACACCTTCAAACCTGTGCAGATAGGCAGGGCAAACTTCTAACAGTGTAAATTGAAATAAATTGTTAAGTGTATGTTCAGTTCCAGATTTTGAAGCAAAAATAACTTTGAACATTTTGGGGCTAGAATTAACAAATATTATAGAATTTCCTTCCCACATTTGAAATTTTAATTTCATAGTATTTTCAGTCCTCTGGGCTGAAACGAGGACCAGATAATATTTTAGCAAAAAAGGTGTTTTGTTTTCACGCTTTCATCATGCAAAAATAACCCAACTAATTTAGCCCTAACTTTCAAAAAATATTCAGTTTCATACAGAAATCAACTATGTAATTCTCAGGCCAAAGGAATATTTATCAGAAAAGTCTGAAGCAAAGATTTTTATAAAAATATACTCTTCCATAAAGTTTTATTTTCAGTCATTTTTGACATGATGTAAATGAATCACTGCATTATTGCCTACTAGTTATCTCTTATCCTTGATCTGCCAGGATTTTGTAATTTTTTGGTATAAATTTTGATCATTTAAATTAAAAACCTGAGGCCAAACTTAAATATTGTAATTTTATAATAATTATAAAAATAATAGTGGTTTGCATTTATGTTGTGCTCCCAAAATGCCAGAGACTGTGCTAAATGCTATGTATACATCATCTCTTTTAACTGTATCACAGTCTTAGGAGGAAAGTGAAATTGTTATTTCCAGTTCACAATTAAGGAAACTAATTCTGAAAGGATTAAATAATTTGTACCAAGCTACTGTGTTAGTTTGTGATGGAGCCAAGTTTCCTCTGCTCACTGCCTCTCCAACTCTATACTCCACTCAAAAGTGGCACCCCCTTGAGAAACAGCCGCTGGCATAGCCCCAGTCAAAACAGTCATAGTGAGTAGGAAAAAAGCCAAGGGTAATGAGATACTATCATATATTATAGTAGGTATAGATGAAAAACTATATACCTAAACCCTCCAATAAATTACATAGCAATAGGAATTAATTCATTGTGTTAAGTTCTATGGTCGACTGAATCAACAGATGTTTAAAAGCCAAATTAAAATTATTTATGGTATTTTAATACTGGCAGAAAGTATCAGCTCAATAATAACAACATATCAACTTAGTTGTTAGGATAGGTTGGCCTAAATCTCAAGCTGTCAGTGGTCATTCTAAAGATTTTGGATAAGCACAGAAAATATGTTTTATTCAGTTTCCCTTAGGATTTTCGCTCAACCAGCTATTCTGAGCACCTCTTCTAAGAGGATACTGGCATTGTTTTAAGTGCTGGAATGAGGGAGATTCAGGTGAGTAGTAAATTGATTTTGACCTTAAGGAATGTACATCTCATATTTAGAATCAGGGGATTAAAACATGTAAGGGAATTGCAAAGTGTAGACTGCTAATAATAAAATGATGTATAAATCTCAATAGTATGTGAAAGAAAAAACAATTCTGCCATAAGCAGTGGTCTATAAGGCACACATGATTTGCTCGGGGCTTGGTTCTGACTTTATCTCTTTCCACACTTTACTCTTGTTCACTTTGCTCTTGCTATGTTGGGACCATGTATCTGTTTCTTGAAAACTCTGAGTTCAGGGAATTTATACACACAACACCCAGTCCTCATCCGAACAAGTGCCCACCTCAATGCCCAGCACCCATTTTCCTTCTCCCCCACTTCCCCCCGCCAAACCCTCAGTTTGTTCTCTGTATTTAAGGGTCTCTTGTGGTTTGCCTTCCTCCCTCTCTGTAACTATTTTCTCCCCTTCCTTTCCTCCATGGTCTTCTGTTAAGCTTCTCAAGATCCACATATGAGTGAAAACATATGATATCTGTCCTTCTCTGACTGACTTATTTCACTCAGCATAATACTTTCCAGTTCCATTCACGTTGCTGCAAATAGCATGATTTCATTCTTTCTCATTGGCAAGTAGTATTCCATTGTATATATAAACCACATCTTCTTTATCCATTCATTACTTGATGGACATTTAGGCTCTTTCCATAATTTGGCTATTGTTGAAAGCACTGCTTACATGTGCCCCTGTGCATTAGCACTCCTGCATCCCTTGGGTAAATTCCTAATAGTGCTATTGCTGGGTTGTTGGGTAGTTTTATTTTTAATTTTTGAGGAAGCTCCACACTGTTTTCCAGAGCAGCTGCACCAGTTTACATTCCCACCAACAGTGCAAGAGGGTTTCCATTTTGCCACATCCTTGCCAGCATCTGTAGTTTCCTGATTTGTTCATTTTAGCCACTCTGACTGGTGTGACAAAATACAACATTCTTTCTTAATAAAAACCCTCGAGAAAGTCGGGATAGAAGGAAGAACATACTTAAACATCATAAAAGCTATATATGAAAAGCCCACCACTAATATCATCCTCAATGGGGAAAAACTGAGAGCTTTCCTCCTGAGATCAGGAACACAACAGGGATGTCTACTCTCACCACTGTTGTTTAACATAATGCTGAAAGTCCTAGCATCAGCAGTCAGACAACAAAATGAAATAAAGGGCATCAAAATTGGCAAAGAAGAAGTCAAACGTTCACTTTTTGCAGATGACATGATACTCTACATGGAAAACCCAAAAGACTCACCAAAAGACTGCTAGAACTGATACATGAATTCAGCAAAGTCACAGAATATAAAATCAGTGTACAGAAATCATTTGCATTTTTATACACCAATAATGAAGCAATAGTCAAGTAAAATCTTGATGTTCATCCAAAATTCAACTGAAATTAGCCCTCCCATCAACTTGCAACTTTCTAATTCTGCTCGTAAATTTAAGCCTATACCTCAACACTAACCTGAGTCTTTTGTTTCACATTATAGCACATTTTTGAAGACATATGCCACCTTCCCTACTACATTTTCTATTCTTCAGGTTAAACATCTTCACTTTCTTTTACTCTTCTTCCTTTTAAGAAACAAATATTTGAGGAACTACTACTTGCTAGACACTAAAATAACAAGTTTCCATTCCTTTTATGATCCTAGCATTTTGCACTATACTGCATCTGCAGCCTGAATTTTGCGCTCTTGAGACCCCATTGTCCCTTAATGTGGACACCACATGTTTAATAATATATTGTTAACTCATTTGTTGAGCAGTGCATTACCTTGCATTCCAGCATTTCTTAAACCTGTCATTCTCATATCTCCATAACTATTTTGCCATATTTGGGTACTACCAGTACAGACTTGATGATTTTCTTTAAATTTTCTCACTTTTGTGCCTAAATATTGTTTCAAAGGATGTTTTTATGCCATTTCCATAAATAAAACACTAATATTACTTTCTACAAATGGAAAGAAATTATAAAATAAATACAATGAAAATGTTAATTCAGTTAAAAGTAAAAATTATCTGTGTCAATAAATATAGTTGTGTTTTAAAATGTCTACTTTAAAGAAAGTTTTCATTGAAAGGAAAGAACTGTTTTTACTAGTCACTAACTTTATAATGAAGAGAGGCACAACATAAATGAGGAAACATCAGTTTTAGTTAGATATTAATTACCTCTTTGAAGTCTTGGTCATATATATCCCTAGACCAGAAGGTGATAGATATCATTAGCTACAATATAATTTAAATTTTTAATGTCAATAGGTGGCCCTTTGACCAGTGGGGAAGGAGCTGCAAAGCAAAGAGCTTGGTCAGCATTCTTAGCCATTAAACTCAGCCTTCATTCTTGTCCCAGGAGGCAAGAGCATAAAAACCTGTGAAATGAAAACAGCTCCCAAGGATGGCAGGCTGGGCACATGATTGGCCTCTATTCTCCCACCATCCCCCAGAAGGCCTATTGTATCCACAGTAAATGAAAAAAATGAGAAAGAAGATAATACCAACAATCCACAAATGGAAAGATTTTAAATGATTTAACAGATTCCCAAATGTAACTCTTTAACTGTGGATTAAGCCAAGTAACAATCTGATTTACACTGCCCTGAAAAAAAAATCTCAGAAAGTTCAGTAACTGGGTGATACCAAAGATTTTTGAAGACATGGATGAACATGGGGCTAAAAATGTAAATAATGGTTAAAAGATTATTTAGGAAGTGATCAGAACACTAAGATACCCCCCTCACCAACTGGCAGATCACTAGAAGTTTATTCTCTGGAAAGAGTAAAACAGGTTCATTGTACTCAGAGGAGCGAAGCACAGTTAAGGTCAAGAATGGCACATTGAAATTAGAAGCGTTGGTTAAAATTTTCATCCTGAACATTGAACTTCCTACTTTATTTCCCACCCAAGTCCCAAAATGCTACCAGCCATGATTCTGCCATCCAAACAGGAGATTGGAACAATTTTCTCTGAAGAATATGACTTAATAAGCCCAAGTGAAAGAGTCTAAAGCTGCTGACATCTGGGTTTCCACCTCCAAACCCCCAAATGGTTCAAAAATAAGAAGCCCTGATAATGTTTACCTACACATACAGAAGTTCCACCTAGATTTTTATTTGCCTACTCTAGTATCAGTAGATACTTGAGAAAGCCTCTAATGTGAGAGGAAAATCAGAACAAACAATCAAAATAAAGCAATCAGTGCTTTGAGTGCCACACACTAGGAAATATAACCCTTGGGTTTTCATTTATAATCAGTAAACATTTATTAAGCACCTACTGTTAGGGATTATGACCAATTGTGAGGTAAACTGAATCAGACAGAAGGAGATCATGATTTTCTTTAAATGTTCCATTGGAGGACATGACTGAATGGTCTAGCTAAAAGGGCATGCTAACACGGTGCTAACCACCCACTCACAGATCACCACCCTCCCAGTCTAGACACTGGGAAGGCCATATGGAGAAAATTTTTCATCTACAGAGAAGGCACAATACACTCACCCAGGATTGCTGCTTTAATCTGATCTGATATAGAAGCCAAGGGAGCAAATCCCCAGTAATCATACATTTTCCATTGAGTAGTTCTACCCAGTAAGGAGGTGAGGAGTGGTGGTACCAATGACCATCACCCACCAGTCTAGTAGCACCTTCTTTCCCCATAAATAGATATGAGTAAAGATGAGAGGAGAAGTCAGTGGTACTACTCCAGTGGAGGCCTCTCCACACAGAAATATGAGGAAGGGGGAATAAATGTTCCCCTATAATACCTGCTGTGTTTTAGGCTCTTTTTGTATGAACTGAAAAAGACCCATTCTTTTTCATGGTGTCATTATTCAATTTACATTTACTTCAACTTATTTTTACTTAATTACTTTGGAACAATTTTCCCAAAGTTTTGACATATTTTCAAGATCTGAATGTAATAATAACCAGCTTATCTACCTTTCTTGGATCTACAAATTTGAGATCTTGTCCTTTCTATACATGTATCCAAATAAATAAAATGGTACTATAAATATGACTGAAGTTGGGCCCCTGTTGCTCCATGGTATTGATGACATATCCCATGGCTTTGGGGGGGTATGATCATTTGACCAGTTATAAACCTACTTACCTAAATAGAGTTCATTTTGAATTCTTATCACCAAGGGAACATTAAGAGATGTCACCAATTTTTTCTGAAATTCACATATTTGATGTTCATGGAAAATTCTTCATTTATGCCATAGCTATCTTTTAAAGAAAAATATATAAAAAGAGAAAGAGGGTTTGTTTAGAATGATTTGTTCTAGGTGAACCCCTTCAAGCTAGAAATGAGCATCCCTTCCTTTTCCCAGTGCTAATAAAATAACCTTTAAAAAAAACCTTTCTGCAATTTTTTCAGTGACAGGGTCATAGTCATTTACCTGTGGTTTCCATATTTTGTTTTTGTTTTTCTTTGAAAATCAGAGAAAGACTTCCCATTTCTTGGTTTCTAGCAAGTTTTTGCCAAAGGTTATCAATTGAGGCTCTATACTCACATCTACAACTTATTTCGGTTTCACAGGACGAAATTCACCTAGCCTAGAGATTTGGATTCATTTAAAGAATCTCAGTACTTCCATACTGTCTTCTCACATTTACCTCTTCATCATTTTTAGCCTTTCTGGTTTGCAAGTCATTCTCCTTGAAGAAAAAGACAAAAAGCAAAATACTTGTGTAGTTTTGCTTTCTCTGTGTCAGCTGTCAACTCAATCTCTCTCCTCAGTAATAGAATGATATAATATCTGTGTGGAGCCTGAAAAATCCTTTTTGCTCAGCATTTGTCTAAAAAAAAACCTAGAAGAAGAGAAAGAAGAGATAGCAGATTTGTGTGTGTGTGTGTGTGTGTGTGTGTGTGTGTGTGTGTGTGTCTTGAACGTGTACGTTAATTCACTTGCTTGCTCGTTGAGTCATTTATGAGAGGTGATTAGGCACCATTTGCTTGGTCTCAGATATTGTACTGAATACAAATGATAGATGAGTAGAGACTGATATCATGTCTGCTTAAAAGACCTTGTTTTAGTCACTGGATATACGTTTGGGTCAGGGCAGGGGGCAGATCAGAAAAATAAATCAACAAAGAGAATGCAGAGATGTGTACCCCAACTGGGTGCCAAAGGAAGGACACTTTGCCAAAGTCAGTGCTTGTGGTGGAGATCCTGTGCAGAAAAGCCAGGTACAGCTTCCAAGTAGAGTCAACCCTTTTGTGGAATCTTAAAAGATGGGTAGAAAAGAGCTTCTGGACAAGAGAAGCAGGGTCAGAAAAGGTAGAGGAGATGATAAATGGTTAGAGAGAGCATGACCGTTTAAAAATCTCCAAGCCTAGCCATCTGATGAAGTGGACAGGTGATGTGGTGTGTTCTTTTTAATGATACTTTATTAAAAGTACAATTTTGGGGTAGCTAGTTAAAATTTTCTCAAGTGCTTTTCATTTGCTTTCATTCATGCCCATTGAGGGTTTGCATATAGAAAGTGATTTAAAACTCGTGCTGGTCTTGTCTTGTTCACAGCAAATTTATAACTCCTCCTAAGAAGCAACATCTTTCTTCAAAGGCTTTGCACGGTGAGCATCTTCTGTCCTGGGGTGCCCTCATTTCAGATATTTTGTTATCTCTTACACTAAAATACTTGTCCCACTGTTTATAGTACAGAAGGCCTTATATGATAGAATACTGGAATTATTGAAATCCTGGCTTTTAAATAACTCAGAGAGCAGAGAAATATAAATAATGAAAAAGAGTTCATAGCACATCCAATACAATACTTGCATAATTATTTTTTCATAATACTTCATGTTGGTCTAAAAAATCTGGTTGTTTCAGATTATCATTCGTAGAAAATCATCTTCTCAGGCAGATAACTCAAACGTTCTTCTCTGTTTATAAAATTTAAATAATGTTTACCAACTAAAATAACATTGGACCAGCACAATTCCCTAACTTCCTGCTATAGCCCATAAGATATTGAAGCATAGACACACATACACACACACACACTCACCAAGTAGGAAGCTTCTTTTTACCCCACTTTCTTTTCATAGCTATACCATCCCTAGCTCCCTTTTGAAATGTAAGTCTACACACATACCTCAAGATCATAAAGGCCATACACAAAAGACCCACAGCTAATACCATCCTCATTGGGGAAAACCTGAGAGCTTTTTCCCTAATGTCAGGAGTATGAGAGGGATGTCTACTCTCACCACTGTTATTCAACATAGTGTTAGAAGTCCTAGCCTCAGCAATCAGACAACAACAAAAAAAGTACCAGACATCCAAATTGGCAAGGAAAAAGTCAAATTTTAACTCTTCCCAGATGACATGACATTTTACATGAAAAACCCAAAAGACTCCACCAAAAAACTGCTAGGATTGATACATGAATTCAGTAAAGTTGCAGGATATAAAATTAACGCACAGAAATCAGTTACATTTCTATACACCAATAATGAAGCAGGAGAAAGAGAAATCAAAAACAGACACATAGATCAATGGAGCAGAATAGAGAAACCAGAAATGGACCCACAAACACATGGCCAACTAATCTTTGACAAAGCAGGAAAGAATATCCAATGGAAAAAGAGACAGTCTCATCAGCAAATGGTGCTGGGAGAACTGGACAGAGACATGCAGAGGAATGAACTCAGACTAGTTTCTTACGCCATACACAAAAATAAATTCAAAATGGATGAAAGATCTAAACATAAGACAATAGCCATCAAAATCCTGGAGGAAAAAACAGGCAACAATCTCTTTGACCTCAGCCGCAGCAACTTCTTACTTGACATGTCTTGGGAGGCAAAGGAAATGAACTATTGGGATCTCATCAAGATAAAAAGCTTCTGCACAACAAAAGAAACAATCAGCGAAACTAAAAGCAACCGATGGAATGGGAGAAGATATTTGCAAATGACATATCAGATAAAGGATTAGTATCCAAAATCTATAAAGAACTTATTAGACTCAACACCCCCTCCAAAAAAAAAAAAACAAAAAAAAAAAAAAACAAAAACAAATAATCCAGTGAATAAATGGGCAAAAGACATGAACAGACACTTTTCCAAAGAAGACATCCAGATGGCTAACAGACACGTGAAAATATGCTCAATATCACTCATCATCAGGGAAATACAAATCAAAACTACAATGACATACTACCTCACACCTGTCAGAGTGGCTAAAATTAACAACACAGGAAACAAGAGATGTTGGTGAGGATGCAGAGAAAGAGGAACCCTTTTGCACCGCTGCTGGGAATGCAAACTGGTGCAGCCACTCTGGAAAATAGTATGGAGTTTTCTCAAAAAATTAAAAATACAACTACCCTATGACCCAGCAATAGCACTACTAGGAATTTTCCAAAGGATACAGGAGTGCTGATTTGAAGGGACACATGCACCCCTATGTTTATAGCAACATTATCAACAATAGTCGAATTATGGAAAGAACCCAAATGTCCATCAACTGATGAATGGATAAAGAAGGTGTGGTATGTATATAGATATATACATACATACAATGCAATATTACTCAGCGATCAGAAAGAATGAAATTTTGCCATTTTCAACAACATGGATGGAACTAGAGTGTATTATGCTAAGTCGAATAAGTCGGAGAAAGACAAGTACCATATGATTTCACTCACATGTGGAAATGACATACACAAAAGTCAGAGACAGCAACTTCTAGGTAACAACTCCTCAGCAAGGAGGCAGATAAACATAGGAGAAGGGAAGCAAAAATAAGATAAAAACAGAGAGGGAGACAAACCATAAGAGACTATTAAATACAGAGAACAAACTGAGAATTGCTGGCGGGGTATTGGGTGGGGGGATGGGCAAAATGGGTGAGGGGCATTAAGGAGGGCACTTGTTGGGATGAACACTGGGTGTTATGTGTAAGTAATGAATCACGAAATTCTATTCCTGAAATCACTATTACACTGAAATATTATTACATAACATTAGTTATGTTAACTAACTTGGATTTAAATTTAAAAAGAAAAACTAAAAAAAAAACGAATAGCAAAAAAAATACATAAATCTTCACCAAAAGTTAAAATAAACATAAAATAGCCCTCACTGACATTGGTATTCTAACAAAGGTGGCCACTGTACCACTTTAGCATAGGTACTCTTTCCACATGCAGTCAGAGACAGCAACTTCTAGGTAACAACTCTTCAGCAAAGAGGCAGGCACAATATTTAACTTTATGATGCCCATAGAAACTAATATCTGGGCCAATCCAGTCCATGAGTGTAAAATGACGTCACATTAGTCTTTATGCCTACACTGTATTGACCTAAAGCTCTTTGTTTTAATTGTTAGGTGTGAAAACAATTCTTCCCTTAGAAATTATCCTGGCAGAATTATCCTGAAATTATTTCTTAAACACCAAAAGGGTATATATAACATGTATTTACAAATTAGTTCTGCCAACCAGCATCCCTAGGGGCACCTGCTGTGTTCCTTTTTTCTGCTAAAACTGTGCCCAGCTGAGGTGTGTAACCTTTAAGTCCACTACCTAGAGAAGCTTCACAGTTGGTACTGTTGATATAGCCATCATAAAATTGCCTGCATCTATGTCACAGTTCTGAATGAACATCTCCATGTTTTCAAACTCTACTGAGAATCACTAGATTTTGTATGGAAGTAAGAAGAAATTCCCTTTTATTAATGCCTCAGCCATATTTAATTAGTTGGTCTCCTAAGCAACTCTGGTCATCACTGGACTATTATAAAATTGTTTCTTTCAGGGTCTATGCTTTTCTCTTTTTCTCATATAAGCACCTTTCAACCTGCCCCACACACAAGAAAAAACAGCCCTCCCCACTCTTCCCACCAAATGCCCATTTCCATAGGAACAAGCAAACAAGCCAGACAAGGTCCATTTTAGTTTATGTTTTACAAAGAGACATTTCTTTTTACAGAAGTAGATATCCAGCTTCTACTCCAGGAAGACACACACACACACACACACACTGTATATTATATATGTATACACACATACACATATATGTTACATATATGTAACATGTATATACATACATGCAATATATACATATATGTATATATGTGTGTAGCACACACACTTCAAAACAACAAAAAATACAAATTGGCACTGCTGTATTACCAACCAGAACACTTAATACTATCAGTAGGGAATTTTTAATTTTCCTCATGAATACTGATAGGTATGTGACAGATTATATTACTCCAAGAGGGGCCACAACTATATCTATCATCCCACATGCTCTTCTTATAGGGGGATTTTTACATACCTCCCATTGAAATGCAGGGTCTAAGTTCCCTCTCCTTGAATTAGGTGGGTTTGTGACCATCTCAGGAGTGACACTATGTGATTTCCAAGGAGGTTGTAACAAGTGATATTACTTCCATCTGATAAGTAAATGGGATGTTTGCTGTCTGACCCAGCCAATATATTGTGAGAAAGCCAAAGTAGCTCATGGAAAAGCCCGTGGAGAGAGGAAGCAGGCCCCTGGTCCACATCCTTGCTGAGCTCCCAGCACCAACCTGTCTATCAAGTTGAAAATGGAATTTCCAACCCCCAGTTGATCTACCCCCCTTCCTGACACAAGAAGGAGCAGAAATAAACTGTAACTGCTGACTTTGTAATTGGTAAGCTCAAAATTTCAAATTTGTTAGCAAAGTAAGTGATTGAAGTTTGAAGCCATTGGATTTGAAGCAGTGTATTATGCAAGAGTATATAACTGAAACATAGTTGGGTATCTGAAAGTGAGCCTATAACAAAGGGCCTAAAGTGTGTGTAATCTTTAGGATTTAGGATCAGGCAGCATGTGTAATCTTCAAGGGTCTCAAAGATAATTAGTGAAAGTTCAGAGGGCTTCGAAGAGAGTGTTAGCAGAAGTGTAGAGACCAGAGGATGCTGTCAAAGAGAGCTAAAAGAAGATTCGGGAAAAGAGGACCCTTCTTATATAGTAGCAGAAAGTTTGACAAGTGTTACCTGAGCTAATTTGGAATTATATCTAATAAGCTCGATGGTCTAGCCAAGGAGATTTCCCGAAAAAGTATTGAAGGTACTGCCTAGCTTCTTCTAGCTGCCTAAACTAAAATGAGAGAGATAAGAGATGAGCTAAGAAAATAACGGATTAGTTTACAAGCAAAATGTAAGGAAATAGAAATGGTCTAGGACTTGTAGGGTCTTGAAATAAAACTGTTTTGCATTCTCATCACTCTTGACAGCAACTGATTCTCACATGAAGATCTGATCCTGGTCAAAGATCAAATCAAGTATGGGCTGTAAGATCCTTTGTTAAGATCTCAGATTTAAGGTGATCCATCAGGGTTGCCTCATACCTCCACATTGAGACTTTCTCCACCTAGTGGCCTCCGATTCAAGGCACCCAAGTCCTATTGCATATGTCAGTGCAGTCAATCCTTCCTGAATACATGCCATGTGTACTGCTTGGGGAAAATTCTATACCGTCTTCCAATCCATTTTCCAATAGAAAATTCTATATATCTTTCAATAAGATGGGCACCAAATCTTACAGAGCCTCAATAGATGCTTAAAATGCTAATGAAGATGACTTATCTTATCTTCAACTGTTCCTTTGTTCCTGCAAGCCTTATCCAAGTTGTGGATTTGGGGGCTTTTTTTTGCATTTTGTTTTGTTTAGCTTAAGGTTGTTGTTATGCAGCCAAGAGATAATTGAAAAAAAGATATTAGCTTTGCATTTAGGTGTTTTCTGATGATTTCTATCAAACAGTAACTCTCACAGAATTGGATGATACTAATTATTATAAAAATAGTTAAAATTTATCAAATGACCCATCACAGCATTAACTAACCAACTGTTTGATATTAAAGAAATAGATAAATTTTATCTTAGCCACCTTCTTGACTATTTTGAAAATTTTTGAAGTGTTATGTAGTAATTTAAAAAGCATATGACTGTAAAGTGTGTGGGGAAAAAAAGACACCATGATATTATGTTTGCAGATGACTACAGCTATGAGAAAATAAATAAACCAAAAAAAATAAATAAATAAAGAGTCAAACCAAAGAAGAAATACCATGCATGGATAAACAGTGGAAAGACATTCAAGAAATCCCCCCAAACGATGTGACTATGGAGAGTTTTGTTAATGTTTCTTTCAGTTATTTCTAAAATTTTTTAAATATATGTTGTTATATTTATAATAGAAACACATTATGCCAATTTTTATGAAAACTAAATGATTTGCTGAAACCTCAGCACAAAGCAAAATTGCGGCGTTCTAGCTGTTAGTTGTCATTTCAGGTTTTCAGGGCAAATAAAACATGACATATTTATTTTACTTTCTTGATAAGTTTTTTAAAATATGCCTAGATGAAACTGGTTTCTTCCTTTTATTTCCCTACTATTCCTTGGACAATACTTTGAAATTTTCCTACTTAAGTACATGTTATCCATCCTCCTATATGTAAAACTAATTGTCACATGCCACAAAATGACCCTTCAATAAATATCATCCCCTGACTATATGGATCCTTTCTTGACAAGTCCTCACCTTTCTCACAAAACTTCACATGTCCTGTAATACTTGAGGAGATGGATGCAATTCTTTCTCAATCATCCTCTTAAAGAGCTGTTTTTCTATGATATTTTTGACTACCTTCTCTGTGTAGATAAATCACCAATCTCTGTTTTCATCTCCCTCTCTTGTGCCAGTATTGCATTTCTTAGTGTTTGGTTAATATCAGCACAGGGTATGCTTATATATTCAAGATTTCATTATTTCTCAAAACTTCATGCTTATTTCTCATCCCTATAATATGCAAAAAAATTTCTTCACTTTTTCATATTTGCTTTTCAATCATAACCAGACTCTTCCAAAATTATTTCTCTGCTTCTTCCAACTGATCATTAAATATTCTTCATTTCCCTCCCTTCCTGCTGTCCTGGGAGTAAAAATGATCAAAATATTTTGTTTGGAGCAAATGAAGACCTCCAGTACTCACCTCCAGCAGAGTGCCATTCAGTCAGACCTTTATTCACTGCACCTTTCTCTCCCTAATCCATTGCCCTGGTTATGCCAAGCAATGCACACGTCTTTCCTTCTCTTCATTGTGGCTGGACTAAATCCCCATGGTCACAAGTCACAAGCATCTTTCTCATCTATCCCTTTGCCACCATAACTCTTCACCATAAATCCCCACTGACACTGTTTTTTTTTTCTCTCTGCCACTAATGCAGATGATTGATCTAAAGCTGTAAATTCTCTAGTAGCCAACCCTATTGACTCCCTTGATACTTCATGATCAGGCAAGCAAACTTGCTTTTAGTCAGACAAATAGAAAATAAATTGTTTGAAGAAAATAAGTAATCTGGGAGAATCAGTGATCTGGCATTGTTGATTAAAAAATAAACATACTGCACATTAAAAAAATCTTATCATTTAATTTATCCATTGACAATTCTTTTTTGATTTGTGTGTGTGCATGCATTTGCTAGTTTTTCCTGTTTAGGAGGAAAGGGAAGATATAGCCATATTAAGAAAAGTAGACCCATTTGAGCAAATCTGAAAATAAAAGTATAAATGCTTAATGCAGATGAGTATAATAGGTGAGTCTATTTGTAAACATAATGGATGGTTATGTAAATGAAGTATTCAATGATACACTATACTTAAGAATGTATAACACTTAAGAATATGCATAGGGCAGAAACTGCACAAAATAGAAAATACAAGGTAATGCAAAAGTTTGTACATAAATATGGAACTTGTTAAACCTTGCTCAAATAATCAGGGCCAGGCAAAATAAAACAATAATCTCTTGCCTTTTTTTTACATTAAGTTATCAGAAAATTTAAATTATGTTACAAACATAAACAAGGAGGTCATGAAATTATTACCTTTAACTCTCTGTTGGTGGCATTATAGACTGGTATAAGATTTTGGAAAGCTATTTGGCAATGTCTATTGAGAGTAATAAAATATTTGCAACCTTTGAGCCAACAACTGCATTTATGGAAATTATTTTGGAAAAGTAATCCAAAAATAGAAAACAAATACATTGTTATGATAGTAAAAGAAAAGGTAGTAGCTAATAAGACTTCTCTCAATTACTCAATGGAAATTATACTACAACTAAAAATTATGATTGCCATGTGATAGAAAATATTGAAATATGAAAATTGATATGATTTATTTTAATACATTTACTTAATTTCTTTTTGTAAAGAAGAAAACTTAGGACACATTCAAGAAGCAACAAAACTGTGATTAAAAATTAAAATTATTTTATCTAGACATAAATGGTATTAATATTATGGTGCATTTTGTTCCAAGAAAAGATAGACAGATTTTTTGCTGGTTAGATGAGTACACAGATAGTATAACATAGATATAAAATTTTTAAAGTTTATTTATTTTTATTTTTTTAATGTGTATTTATTTTTGAGAGACAGAGTATGAGTAGGGGAGGGGCAGAGAGAGAGGAAGACACAGAATCTGAAGCAGGCTCCAGGCCTCTGAGCTGTCAGGACAGAGCCCAAGGAGGGGTCAAACCCACCAACCGTGAGATCATGACCTGAGGTGAAGTCAGGCACTTCTCAAGTTTATTTATTTTTGAGAGAGCAGAGACAGTGTGATTGGGGCAGGGTCAGAGAGAGAGGAAGAGAGAGAATCCCAGTCAGGCTCTGGGCCGCTAGCACAGAGCCCGATGCTGGGCTCAAACTCGTGAAACTGTGAGATCATGACCTGGGCCGAAAGGAGGAGTCAGACACCTAATTGACTGAGCCACCCAGTTGCCCATATAACATAACTATAATTATGGAGTTTATTGTTTGTTTATTATATAATATTGATATTAAGTGAGAGAAGCAAAACAAAATTGAAGATACAGCAATGATAAAGAAAAATTTTAGTTAGGGGAAAAAATGAAGGAAGTATTGAAACACATCAACCACTGGATTGGAATAGTGAAATACAGTTACTTTTTTTTCAACTTAGCCAGAAGCTTGTTTTTCTGCTTTTGTTTATGAGGATTCAGTGATTATTTATTTTAACCACCCAGATCCAAACACCCTTCCTCTCTAGAAGAACACCCCAAAATAAGTGGGAAGAAGGGTCTCTAACAGAAGCTTAGAAGAAGTAGTTCGTACCTTCCCCAGCAGTCTGGCATAGAGTGTTTTAGGTGTGTAGCACAGGCAGAGGCCGTCAGACATTTTTGTCTGTGACTTTGAAACTAATGTTGCAGTAACAGCTGGGTGATTTTAAATGACTGTGGAAAACATGGATGTGGCCATTTGTCCAGGGATAATAATACCAGGAGCTACAAATTATTCAGATTCCACGGGGGGAATCTTGGTTGTGCCACACATACCTAGGGGTCTGTGGATGAGCTTCCAAAAACTGAATGAAACCATAGGTCAAATACATTATATGTGTATGCGCATTTTCCTTTGAAAAGAATTCCTCGATTTCCTCAGATAGGCAAAGGATTCCATGACCCAGGTTGTAGGTCATTATTACAGAGGTGCCCTACCTATTTCTGAGTTCCATCTGTTCCCTGAAAGATATCTCTATCAGACTGTAATGCTCAACAGGCAGAGGTTTTAATGAATTGGTATCGATCTATTATTTTAGTCAATTAATTAGTCAAATGAATCAGTTCATTTGTTAAGTTGCTTAAAAATATATTCATTGCCACCTTTTACCTGCGGGCCTCATTTGGCAGAGGGGATACAAGGCAAAGGCATCCTCAAACACATTCCGGTTAGGGATACAGACAGATATATGAAGTCACTGCAGTCTTTTTCTCCTAGCAAAATGGCAAATTAGATGCCCTGCAAGTTTTTCGCTACAAAATACCTAAAAACTCCAGATAAAATATAGACAACATCCTTTTGAAGAGGAATGACCTTGCAAGATAGTAATGGTAATCCTCTGAGAATGAGAAAAAAAATCCATGATGTGAGTCCTGCAGTTACCAGCAAACTACAGTCCTGGGTGGCCCCAAGCTTTGACTTTAAAAGGCATGTGTAGAAGGAAAGAGACTTTCTACAGTCAATGGAAATCTAATATGGGTTAACTCCAAGCTTTCCTGCAGTTACCAATATTGGATTCCTGGTGGCTGTAAAAGTCCTGACTGATTTGTGTAAAATTAAACAAGCCACTCAAACTCTTTATATCTCAATTCCTCTACTAATAAAATTTTAATAACAACACTTCTACTACCTTTGCAGATATATAAAAATATTAATCTATGTTACACAATTCTATCCATGTATAGACAGAGTTCTTGCATCAGACCACCTGGTAGGGCTCCAGATGGGCTACCTTTGTGTCAGATATTCTCTGCAGGTCTAAACAGCAGCATGTCATCCATTTTATGCTTAAGGAATCATGTGAGCCCCCTTACCTCAGCAAAATCTATGGGTAGGAACATGTTGGAAGGAAATAGGGAAGGAATTCTGAAGCTTCGTGTGTCCGACTAAGATGAATAAAGGGATAAGTCTTAAGAAGAAGCAGTTCTCTCTATTCATACACAGGGCTGTATGGGACAATTATTTCATTTGATCTGAAAGACTAACTTAAGTATAATACATTCCTGAATTACAGCATTCAAGCTCTAGTAAAACAGTGGAAAGAAAGTAGTTTGTATGCAATATAGGAGACAATACATAACTGGTTGTGTATTTTAATATGTTATATTGAAAACATGACTTAGAAAACTAACCCCAATAGGCTGGGAAATGTGTGATGTGTCAGTCATCTGTATGAAAGCATACAAGCAAAAGGTAAAATACCTGACAATAGACCGAGTAGTAAGACTACCTAAGACATGTATATATTTTCTTTTTGGGGAGAGAGAAAGAAAAATGGCAAGAGTCTGTATTATGTAACTTGATTTAAGACTAATAATTACAGAGGGTAGCTGAATCTCATATTAAATTTATAAATATCACAAAATTTAGGTGGGTTGCAAGCACTAGCTATAACTGAAATGTGTTTATGAATATAGAGAGGTTACAGTGTTGAGGAGGAAATATCAAAATAAGATTAGGCTTTGAAAAATGTAAAGTAATGCATCTTGGATGAAAAATTCACAGATAATCAGGGAAATGGAGCTACTGTACTTGGAAAATGGTAATGTTGAATGAGACTTGGGAGTGATAGTTACAGAAAATTAGTATGAGATTGCACAGGATGATATAGTAGTTTATAAAAACTGTTTGGGCAGCACATGCAGAGATAACACATCATGAGTCAGACAAGTGTGTCCATTTATGAAAACCTCAGTACCAGAAGGATGTCATCATACCAGAGTGAATTCAGAGAGAGCTACAAAAATGATTGAGGGGCTGGAAGGGCTGATGTGAGGTAAGATTAAAAAGAACTAAATATGTATGGCTTATCCAAATATAGACTATATCGCCACAAAATGTAAGGTGCTCACACAGCGAGGAAAGGGAGAAAACTTTTCAAGGAAGCTTAAGCAGAGGTTATCGGAAACATTCTGAAGAAAACTAAAAAAAGAAAAGTTTAGGTGAAATAAGGGCTCCCTAGTGGGTTAAGTGGAGAAAATGGTACACCATTTTCATTCTCTAGGTCCATTGTGCGAGTGGAAAAAAAAAAGATACAATAATTTAATCTCCTACTCCTTCAGTTTCCACATATTTAAAACCAGGAGTACTGATCCCTCTTTGACACACTTAAGAATTTTGACTGGTGAGATAAATTCTAGTCATATTCATTTAAATATCATTTAAAAATTATGTGACAAGTGCTCAGCATCAAGTATAACAGGGTACAGATTTTTTTAAATAATTAAATAAAGTTGATCTAAGAAATGAACAGAATACTTGTTTTTAAAAAAGGGGATAAATATGAGCATGTAATATGAAAACTTGTATTCATTGTAGTTCCTGACATCAAAGAGCTTCCAGTCTCATGGATGAGTAAACATGTGTTCAAGTACATGAGCAAAGTATGCTAATAGCTATCATAGAGATTCAAAAAAGAGCAACTAAGATTCCAAAGAATTGAGAGGAAATATTTCAAGGATAAGAAGGAAGTGGCATTTAAAACAAGCCTTGAAGAGTACTAGGAATTCAACAAGAAGAGATTAGAGGAAGATTCAAGGACAGAAGAGCATGACACACACAACTCATGGCCAAAGCTGTAAGTGATCTGGTATGGGGGAAACAAGAAACACAGAAAAGTAGTATGTATACAGATCTGGACAGAGGTACTGTCACTTATTGGACCATGACTGGGTGTTGAATGGGAGTTGAGACCATAGAAAGACCATTAGTTTTCACAGTTTTCAGGCTTTCATCAAATAAAATCTAAATAGAAGCCTCATCTATGGAACAGATAAAAGTAGTTCTTCTCTGTTTGAAGTTGGTTAGAGACCTAGGCTTCTGCCCTGCATGATATTGTCCATCTCTCTTTCTGAGGCTTCTCAAAAGACCCCTGCAAACTGTTCAAAGAACACAAATATTAGCAAAAGGAATACATAAGGAATTCTGAACAAGGCAATGAAATGACCAGTATAGACCTGTAAAAAAAAATGACTGAGAAAGGCACCTGGGCGGTTCAGTCTGTTAAGTGTCTGACTTCAGCTCAGGTCATAATCTCACGGTTTGTGAGTTTCAGCCCCACATTGGGCTCACTGTGGAGCTTGCTTGGGATTCTCTCTCTCTTTCCCTCTCTCTGCCTCTCCCCATTCATTTTTTCTCTCTCTCTCTCTCCCTCCCTCCTTCCCTCTCAAAAATATATAAATAACCTTAAAAAAACTGGGAGAAATAAGAAGGGTGGGTGGAATTAAGAGTAGGCTGCGTGAGTCTGCATCTAGATTGTAGATGAGGATTAGTAAAGATGTGGCTTTGATATTATAGAGTCAAACACCAACTCTTCTTGATTAAAAAAAAAAAACTCATTATGAGAAGTAGAGTAGATGCTAACTCAGATTTTCACAGTGAGTGGGACATTGCAATGCCACTAACTGAAAGAGAGTTTTATTTAATACATGATTCTGGTTTAAAATTTGAATCTACCACAGTCTCCCTTAGCAGCTCTATTATATACCTAACCAATGTACAATTATAAAATGTACTTGTTAGAAGTTATAGCTTAATAATATTTCTTTTTGTTGAGTCTTGAATTACAAAATCTTGTCACCTGGATGAGAGGAATGAATTGTATACCAAGAATGCAAATATCATTTTTGTAAATGTATTCATTCATTTCTTCATTTGTTTGCTATGCATTAGTTATTGATCACTTAAAGTGTATGAGGTATTGGGATAGATGCCAGGATAATTAAAGTTTTAACTATTACTCACTGGCTAGATTATTAACCTTTAAACTCATCTTTCAATAATCTTTAAAAACATTTCTTCCAGATTTATAATTTATTTCTATATAAACTCAGAATTCCTTTCTGAAATTTCCCTTCTTTTTATATTTTTATATGTGTCAAAGAGTGCCACATATTCATGTAAGTGCCAAAATTCTATCCCTAAACCAAAGCATTTTAACCATCTGTTGTCTGATGTACATACATTTTTAAATATCCCAATTAATCACTGACTTCCTAGTTTATATTTGTCTTTATGAGACTCTATATTTTTTTATTCCAGCCATCTTTATCAAACCAAAAGCTAAACTTTCTAATTCTACTTTATATCAGACAAGAAATACTCAAGTTTATTTTGCGCAAATCTGATCTATAATCATTAAATGGAAATTTGGATCCTAAAAAAATGTGATCAGATCCTGAAAAAAAAATGTGATCAGAGTGTTCACTTCACCCATAAATCTCCATGCCATGATGTCACTTATTATTTTGTATGGTTAGAATAATTGGCAGCAATATTGAGGATTAGAACAAGAAATGACCACTGTCAAGACATTCTGGACAATCTATTTTAGAGAAGCATTAAAATTAAAGACAGTATTAGGTATATAACCTCTAATATATGACAATGTAGTACTATACATTTTACTTCTTATCTCATTTAATCCACAAAACCTACATGGCAAGTAAAATCACCCATTTTATAAATGAGGAAATTAGAGTTAAGAAAGTTTAACTTGCCCCAGGACACACAGCTAGTAATCAACAGATCAAGGCTTATAAATTTCAAAGTCCAAGAACCTTTCACTAAAAGTGCTCCCTACCGGTGAATAGTAAAGAATTCATTAATAAGCATTCAATACCATCATCAATGGAGGAAGCAATAGGGATTAGTACTTTATTACAAAAGTACCATAGTTATCTTCCCTGTCATATCTCAGGAATTGTCATTTACTATTATAACATTAAAGTGATAAGCCAATCTTACTTGATATTTTCCTGTCTATTTGAAAGAGTTATCTCTGGGCAAATAGCCTTTTAGAAGGAAATCTTTTAATTTGGATTTGCTGTAGATGAACATTTGCCAGAAACATTGATCATCATAGTCATAATGTCTCAAAATTACTGTACAAACTAATCAATATCATCAAGTCTCAAAAATACTATACAAACTAATGAATAATTTGAGAATACACATGTTGAAAAGATGTCAAATTCATTAAAGATATTTGAGGGATTGGTCTGTAAACTATTAGGAGTTGTTTACAAGAAATGCACATCAAACTAGGTCTAAGTGAGAATAAATAAGTTCTTAGAGGAGGTAATTGGAAGACTGATATATTAACATTATACGGAAAGTGGTTAATTATTCTTGTTTTTCCAAAGATGCTTTGCCAAGTAACTAGACCAAATAAAACAACAACAAAATAGACTTTCTTTATAGAAATTTCCAGGAGTGCTTAAATGCTGACCTATGGGTGAAGATCCTAGTTCTGTGGTTTCTTATCTCTATGTCCTTGGAAAGTTTTTTAGCCTCTCTGTGCCTACAAGTGTCTTTATTTGTATAAAGGGATAATGTTAGCATCTGATTTATAAAGTTATTTCTGAGTTTTGAATTAAATGAATTAATCCATATAAATATTTAGTCCACATGGGTGGAAAAGGGAGAAATCAAGCATAGCCAAAGGGTAGAGAGCAATCAGAAGGATGGCATGGAAACAGCTAGGCAGGAGCTGGGCCAGACCTGATGTGCTCTGGAGGCCATTTTAAGAGTCTATTCTTATCCTAAAGATACAGTGAAGCCATTGAATTGTTTTAGGCAGGAACATTACATGGTCAGATCTATGATAATGTTGAAGCTAAACAAAGAGGTTATGATCAGGATTGTTAAATTTGCTCTCTCATTCTGGAACATGCCAAGGTGACTATTTAGTCATTTTGTCACTTTGAAGTGGGATCTGGATCAGGTTCTGATAGAGTAGCTCTGTTGCTCTAAAATAGATTCATTGTTGTATATGCAGTATAAGGAAAAAAGATTAATCAAAAGAGAAGATAATAAAGTAAAAAAGAAACACAAGTTAAAGCAGGACATTAATGGAAAAAAAATGTTAACTCAACCCATCATACTTAGAAACAATACGTATGTATAGTCTATGTGGTAGTCTTATATAAAAATGATGCCATATAATGCATCATTGTCAATATGTAAGGAAAAAGAGAGGGAATGAAATGAAAGAATGGAAAAAGATATTGCTTATAAACATATATGCATACATAAATATGAATTACAGTCTCTTTATGATGTTTAGCATCCTGAATCTATTATTTGCAAATCCATGGATTTAAACTACATAATTAATAAAAGTTTGAGGAAAACACAATTCGTTTCATATTTTAAGTATATATATGGCTATATATATCACTAGACAATACAGCAGATAAACAGAAGAGAACATAACAAGGGCATTAGAAATGAATTGCACTGAGTTAATTTTGCTCTAAAAATTAGGTATTTGCATTTTCTCTTGAATTTAAAGGCAATTTAGAGGAAGAAAGGGTTTCTGGACAGCAAGATATCAGCCAAATCCATAAAGAGCCAAGTATAGCTCCAATCTATCATCTGGAGCACACTACTGCTGAGCCCTACTCTAGCCAAGAGAGTCAAGTATAAAATGTGCTCAGAGCTCCTGATTCCTCTCCAACATTTTGCACTCTGCTTTGGCTGATGTTCATTTAAGTTAGATTGCCTTTTTTTTTTCTAAAACAGGAAGACATACTTCATCAATATAAAAATGTTCTTCAGAAATTTTTTCAATAAATGCAAAAGATCCTGAAGTCTAAATTATGGAGATGGTTTAATAATTTCAGAATATGCTATCTAATTATCTGGGTTATCGAAGAAAAAAACATCTTCTTTCCTTCCTCCCTCCCTTCCATCCCTTCCTCCTTTCCACTCTCTATCCCTCCTTCCCTCCCTCTTTCTTTCTTTCTTTTTTCTTTCTTTTTCTTTCTTTCTTTCTTTCTTTCTTTCTTTCTTTCTTTCTTTCTTTCTTCTCCCGCTCTCTCTTCATTTTTATTCCTTTCCTTCTTCTCTCTCTTTCCCTCTCCCTCTTCCTCTCCCTCCTTCTGTCCCTTTCTCCCTGCCTCTGGACATCTTTTCTTTCTCTCTCTTTCTTTCCTTGATTGAACTAATTGGATGGTCAGTGATTGGTTCCTAACCAATAGCCACCGTGCAAAAGAATCTACAGTCTGATAAATAAAAGCTAATTTGTCATTGAAGAATTTTGTGGTTTACAATTTTTACAGCCAGTTCTAGTTACCACATTGCTCAGTTTTGTGTCACCAATTTAAAGAGCACAGGAGATCACCTTTAGACCACTGTGTGTCTAATATTATAATCTAGGCCTTTGATCTCTACTAATTATTGTATTGAAGAAACTGATCATAGGAGACAACTCCATAAAACATCTTAGATATTGGATATTTCCCTAACAAACATCTAATGTTTCTACAGAAGGCATATTATACTTGTATGGTACTTCACAGATCATAGAATTTTTAAAGTTTTTTTCTTTTGTTTCTTTTATTTGTTTATTCATTTTGAGAGAGAGACAGAGGGCACATGTGAGCAGGGGAGGGGCAGAGAGAGAGGGATAGAAAGAATCCCATGTAGTCTCCATACTATCAGCATAGAGCCCCATGTAGGGCTCAATTCCACGAACCATGAGGTCATGACCTGAGTAGAAATCAAGAGTTGGATGCTTAAACAACTGAGCCACCCAGGCACCCCAATCATAGAGTTTTTGTATTATTTTATCTCACTCATTTCTTCAATATTAATTTATTCACAAAATTATTGTGTGATAGTTATATACAACATCAAAGATGTCTTTGACCTTAAAGAATTTATAGTCTTGTCACTCACTCCTTCCAAAAACTATAAAAAGTAGATCTTATTATCTCAACCTGAGGCTTACAGAGTTTTAATAATTTAAATCAATAAGGTGAGAATGCTGTATAAAAGCCCTCTGAATCCATGATTCGGAGTCCCTACATAGCCTGTATTCATCAACCCTTCCTAGTAAGCTGCATGAATGAATTGACAACAGTATGTTTCTGGAGTCAGGTGAATCTGAGCTAGGATCCCAGCTCTGTTTTTTTAATACCTATATGAATGTGAGAAAATCAATTTTCTTCTCTGAGTGTTCCCATTAGTGATAGGGACTGGTCATGCCAGTCTTTACACTAAAAGGTTGTGGAGAAAACTGCTTCCAAGACTGTAGTGAATGAAAAGGTAGAGGTGAAACATAAAGGGCCAAGACTGATATGAGGTCATTGAGGCACTTACCATGGGTATAAAAATAAAGGGGAGGTGGCCCCAATCGAAAAATATCTTTAAAAACATCAAATTGGCAATTTATGACTCATAGACTGTTTTGTAAAAAGAAACATTTTATCAGAAACATGATTGGATTGGGTAAGGAAGTGAGTCAGGGTCGTGCAAGTGCAGGGTTAAATATAATCTTTCAAATTTTGGTATTTTGTTCATCTTTGTAGTAGGCAGAATCTAAAATAGCACCCCAAAGATTTTCTTTGCTAATCCTCAGAACCTATAAACAAGATGAGTGATGAGCTATCTCTCTCATGGTTATGTTATGTTATGTTATGTTGTCATGTTATGTTATATTATGTTATGTTTTATGTTATGTTATGTTATGTTATGTTTTGTTATGTTATGTTATGTTATGTTTGTTTTAAGTTGTGTTATATTATTATGTTATGTCACAGTTGATCTTAAGATAGGTAGATTATCTGGGGGCCTGATCCAATCACACAAACCCTTAAAATCAGAGAGCTTTTTCTGGCTGATAGAAAAAGAGGATGGTAGAAGATATAAGGGAGATTTGAAGGGTAGGAATGATTCAGCTTGCCGCCACTGCCTTTGAAGAAGCAAGGAGTCACAGGCAAGGACTGAGGAACAGCCACAAGGAGTGAAACTGACTTGGCGATAACAACAGGTCCTACAACCCCAGAGATCTCTATTCTGCTATTAGCAGGAATGAGCTTGGAAGAGAATTGTGAGCTACAATTTGATTTCAGCCTTGTAAGATCCTGAGCAGACCCAGCCATCCCATCATAGACTTCTGACCCACAGAAACTGAGAGAGAATAAATGGATGTTTAAGCCACTAAGTTTGTAGTAAGTTCTATGCAACAATAAAATTCATACAATCATGAATATTTGACATCAATTTCTATGTTAAATATATTATATTAAATTACCATTTATCTTTATTATTGACCTTTTCTCGGCATGCCCTTAAATTGTGTACCTGAGTGTAGTGTCTCATTTACTTCATTCTTGTCTGAGACTTGCAATGCTTGGCATAAACAAGGTCTGCAATACCTGTTGTTATCTTTATCCTTATTAGTTTACAGTGACTTCTAATTCCAGTCTTACTGATAGGGAATTTTCTTAATCTTCCCAACTTCTTCAAAATTTCTCCTCTTTGACTGCCCCTCCCCACCAATGGCCAATACCTATGCCTCCTTAATTACAACAAATCCACCTAGTTCTGAGATTAGTCAGATTACTGCCAATTAAGGCAGTATCTTAAGGATACCATGTGATGTAATTGTCTTCTTTAAAAGGTCCCTCCCTCAAACAATTCCAAAGTATTTTCCTCCTATGTATTTGGAAATTTCTTTTTACCATTGGGCATGGTACTTTGGATTCACATTAGTAATAACATTTACTCCCACAGATTTTACCTTTCTCCAGACTACTTTTCAAAATAACTGTGCTAAATTTAGGTGATTGGGGACTTGTGAGTTAGAGAAACATGAGTTTGGATATGGGAAGTTAAGAACAGAAAGGGTAATGGCTAATAAATTTACTCTCTGATCTAGTGCATGTGTATCTAAATTGCTAGAATAACTCTTGCTCAGTTGAGGACAACTCTTACTTTATTACAAAAGGAAGAAAAGCAAAGTAGCTATAAGAGTCATTCATAACCACCCATATTAATGACTGTTTTCACTATGATTGAATCATAGATATTTTATATCTCCAGAAAGTGGTCATTTTTACTGCACATGTTGATTCACAGTTGCATAACTAATCATGACAACTTTATTAATTGCTTATTATCAAGGGTTTTCTCTTTTATTAGAGAACAAGTGACTTCCTTCCCTTATACTGGTCTGTGTATATATCTCTGTGTGATAGAGATTAATGCATAATGCTTTGCAGGAAACTGCCTCATTGATTTTGTTGCCTTTATATTTGTCTTCCTCAGATGACTTCCACTAACATAGATGGAGGATGTATAGCCCATTCCAGTGGGACACCCAGGGACTTGCCTATGGTGGTTGGAGTTCTGGCTTAAATTCAGGCAGCTGAGTAAGTAAGAGGTTAGAGGGATATTTTTAGAGAAATGAATGCACTGTATCATTGGTTATTTTTAAAGTCCCCAGTACAGCACTTCTTGATGGAAGTACTCTTATAAAGTATCAATTCTTGCTTGTGTTTTGTATATTAATTAGGAAATGCATTACCAACACTGCCATAATCACATGCCCTGAAATATTATTCAGTGTTGTAATGGGTTGTACACAAGTCCTGTCTCTGGAGTCTATGTCTTTGAATATTCTCATGCCACATTTTCAAGTTCTTCCAATCTCATGCTAGCCAATCCACCACTCTACCATATGATTCAGAAATGTTTTCAAAAACTCATGTTGTTTTCCCACATTATTTAAGACTTAAATTGATTTCTGAGATTTTTATGCAGTAATAAATTGTACTCTTATACAGAACTTAATTTAGCAGCATCAGAACTAAAGATGAATAAATGTACCCACCTCAGTACAGGGTACCTCCTTTTAGAGAAAACTCTCCAAAAGTCTTTATTGAAGAAAAGTATCAAATCAGTACCTTAGAGTCTTCTCTGCTATGATAGTGCATTGAATACAAGAAAGCTGATGGGGTAGTTTTAAAAAATGTCCTGACAGAGTCAAGGTGATGGCCATTTTTAGCTGCCCTGCTATCCATCACCTCTTTCAGCCAAGCATACTCCATCATATGCAACAGCCTCATGAATTTATGCATCAAGCTGTGCAGCCAGTCGTGCCGAGGGCGCTGGTGACAAGTGAAATTGCTGTGCGCCTCATTTAGCTGTTTATTGCGCCTGAGTACGTGTTGCAGCTGTCATCCCACGATGGGATGATAGTGCTCGTTAATAGACAAGACAGGCAAATAATGATGGAGGCCACAGCAAGAGATGCTCATCTGCCAATGGGCTCTGAGCAATATCACAAACATCCACAAAGTTTTCCATCAAAAGCAGCTCTGTAAGAAAATAGAGAGGGCAGGGCTGTTCTTCACAGGACTAACAATGGAGATTAAACTTTTGAAAAAAGTGTAGCCCAGTAGATTGTGTAACTTAGGGCTGGCATTTGGGGTTCTACACCGTGCTTCCCTTTTAAAAGAATCCCAGGGAAATGACCACACACACCAACCCAGTTTGTGACCAGTGTTCAAGATGACTGTATTCCTTCCACACACCATGGAATTAACCTTAACACGCTGAACAATTGGCCTTATTCTCCTGCCATCCATGGCCCCAAGAATTTGCAAATGTTATTTCTCAACTATTTGAAGACTTGTTTCATACATTTAGAACTTTGGATTGCTATCTTTCAATTCTTCTCAGTAATTCAGTGGAAAGTAACTTGAAATAGAAATATTCTATCTTTAGATTTGAATGGAATTTTCTTTTGTATAAAATTGAATTATACTCAAGCATTCATATCTTGGCATATAGGAAAGAGGCTCTTAATAAAATCTCTCCCAGATGAAAGTGTGTTAAACAACTGACTTCTATTTCCTTCCTTCCCTGAATGTGTGGTGCTTAATCTTATGGGCATTTTACAGTTGGTGATTAGCAAATGCCTAAGGTATGGGCTTAAATGTGAATCTTTATGATTTTACCAACAGGTTATTCATTTTGTAAGACGATAGAACTTAAGGAGTTAATTAACACGTTTGGTATAAAGCAAATTCTGACACTCCTTTGCAGACTTTTATATACAATAGTAATACCCAAGAACACTTTAATTCTATGCTTAAAATATCTATGGATATTATTTTGAATCCCATATATAGAAACAAATATCAAGGTCCAAATTGTGAACTCAGCACAGAAATAATTATAGATATTTTATAATTTAATAGAAGGACCTGGAAAACCCATAAACATAAAAGTATGGAAATCAAATAGAGGAATAATCATTAAACACACACACTGTTTGGGGGAATGGCTCTTTTGTATATAATAACATGTGGCCATGGTCTTTTTGGTGGTGTCCATCTTACTATGAGGAGAGACTGCCAAAAGTTTAATAAGGACACTATTGTTAATAAGTATGTCAAGAACCATAGAAAGTACTAACCGGAACCTACATAGAGAGAACACTTTTATTAGGATCCCAGAGCTATAATGATGGGGGGAAAAGCCTTTAGTGTGGACTTTTCATTTTAATGATGAGGAAACCAAGTCCCAGAGAGGCTAAGTGACCCAGAGAGGTCTGCAGTCCATCATCTGCAGCACCTGCAGTAAACCCAGGTCTCTGGGACCCTCATGTCCTCCAGAGCTGCCTTAGCTGTGACATTACTCATGTTCTTGCGGTGACTGACAGTGTGGGCAGTTTTTTTTAAACTACTTATTAACAAAAGTCTTGTTTATATTTGTATTTTATTTTGAAAGGATAGTCTGACTTGTTTATTTATCATTTATATATGGTTATTTCTTTAAAAAATAGAGGGGGGAATACAAGGCATCTAACAATAAAGTTAAAATAATAAGGGTTGTGTCATAAAAGACAAGAGAGAATTCTAACAAAAAGCTCAGGCAAAGCATAATTACTAGATTTGAATATAAAATTTGCCACTGATTTAAAAGGGTTGATTCATTCTTAAATGTGATCATTGTCTTTGAGCCAAAAATTACTTCAGTAAGAATGGATCTTTAGCTTTATGATGGAAATAAATGAGAAAGTGTAAGTTAACTTGCAAAGAAAATAGTTTTATGATGCACATTTCAGAAATCTACATATTCTGTAAAGTGAGGCACATCCATATTAATTATCTAAAGGTCTCTTCCTTCTTTAAAACGTTCATATCTGTGAATCTGCTGTTACTTAAAATGTATAACAGAATTCAGTAGACACAGCTTTCCACTGGGTGTCTTGATCCAGAAATATTGGCTTTTCTTAGAAGTTTTTGATAAACACTTAGTATACAGGGCAATGTGTATTCTACAACAATTAATTTGGATGCATGGTAGACATCATTATACAAGAACTACAAAATCATATTTGGATTATACATTATAGCAGTGAGTTAGCTCAGAGTCTTAATGTAAAATCCTATGGACAAACATGTAGTAACTTTATGTACTTTATTTCTTTTTCCCTATTCTGTGCTTACTAGGGAATAGCTGTATTATTCTCCTTTGCTTTTTCAAAAATAACAACAAAATTTTTTTTGGCATTTACGAAACTAATAGTCAGCAAATTTAAATATGTTGACTCCTTTTTCTTAATGAAATGGAAAAGAGATGTGTGTTACACACACACACAAAGTTTTATTAATGTTTCATAAAATGGTTGCTACAATCAAAGGAACTGCTCGGAAAATTAAATTACTGGGCTGACTCTGGAAATCAGCATAATATGCTCTGTTTAATTCAGTCATGCTAAGATGTTAGATTCTCCTTCATTCTCTCAGCTTTCTCTCTCCTTCACCTGGGGGCATCTGCTGATGAGTCTCTTCTAGAGGTTGTTTAATGACTATTTTACAGGAACTGTCAGCTTTCTAAAGCCCAGTGGCATTGGGCGTCACTGTATTACCAGCCTTTTTACACAATTGGCCTGACTGTAAATCGGAGGTTTAAAAGTACAAGAAAAGCTCTTATTTGATTTAATGACTGGCTGATGGAGGTCGATTAATCTTTCTGTGCTCAGATGTTTTACTCATAAAGGTCATCTATTGTTTGTTTATACTCACTTTTCTGATTTTAGAAACACAAGAAATAAGAAGGCCATTTTGAGAAGAGCAGATAGTTGCCTTAAGAAAATCCCTGTCATATGCACTCTGGGATTTGGACTCAAATCCTAATTATACAGTGATTGAAATGAACACAGCCTTTACATTAACCTAATGTAAAGCTGCAAAACCACGATACCTGCTCAATTTGGTTAAAGAAATTAAAAATGGTGACTTTTTTTGGCAGGAGGGGGCTGTTTCCATTCGAAAATGCAAATCTTTTTGGTTGCATAAAGAAAAATATTTTTTCCTTCCTCCTCTTCGCCTCTTTTAAAAAAACCAAACAGGAATCTTTTTAGCACTGTCACCTTTACTTAGGGCGTTACTTTTACTCAAGGTTAGGAGCTCATTTTATATTAAAAAAATTGAAAACATATCCTTTTTTTCAAATTAGATTAATTCACTGTAATCTTGGTATATAATACAAAGTCTTGCTTCTTGAATTTTAACATGAGTATTCAGGTTATCCGTCAAATTATTTTTGTCAGTTTTAATTTTTGATCAAGGGATAACTTGTTTAATCAAAGAATGTGCCAATCATTAAAAGCTAGTCAATGAAGAGCATGGATTGAGAGTACAAAAAAGTAGCACACAGAGGGTGATGCTGAGGAAATATTCAACAAGTTTGTAAATCTACCTTTTAATGTTGAGATAACGTAGCAGAGTTATTCTATGACCAACAAAATATTACCTAACCATTGGCTCTTCCAAACAAATGGAATAGAACAATGATTCCAGCAGTTGTCCTGAATGGAGGTTTCTGATTACAAGTGACTATAGGAGAATAAGACCCATGAGCAGGTGGAACACACACACAGTGAACAAAGATGGTTGTAAATCTCCCTACACAACCTTTCCAAAGTGAGAATAATATAAACACTGAAGAAAAATAGAGTCCCATAACTTTTCACTGGACCATCTATCTATTTAGACATGCAGACCAAGGCTTCTGGATATTAATTTTGGAAAAATCCCTGGAGGTAGGAATTTCTGCTATTTCCAAGCTATTCAGGTGTCAAAAAGCCACAGAAGTAAATTTAACATTGTTTTCTATTTGAATCTCAGGTCCATATTCTACTACCAAATGGTCACAGAGCAACCATACATACTAAAATGTTGAGTAAAATTTTTCTTGAAGTATTCTTTGAAAGGCATTTCTAAGCACAAATGTAAGAGAAGGGATAACTGACAGGCAGTTGCGGATAATACTGGCATAAAATAACATGGCTGTTTTGAGGCAGTTGCCCAATCAACTCTTCCTGAGAAGTTCCAGGATTTCTTTTACTGTACAGAGCCTTCCTTGGGCTTTTACTATACTAAATTGTATTCATTCATTCATTGTTTACGTGGTGATTGTTCTCTGGAGATTTGTCTTCACAAGGACAGGGACTGTTTTATATTCATCTAAGTTTTTATTTAAATTCTGGTTAGTTAACATACAGTGTAATATTAGTTGCAGGTGTAGAATTTAGTAATTCAACACTTCTATACAACATTCAATGCTCATCACAATAAAAGCACTCCTTAATCCTCATTACCTATTTAACCATCCCCACCTACCTCCCCCTTGGTAACCATCAGTTTGTTCTCTATAGTGAAGACTCAGTTTTCCTCTCTCTTTCTCTCTCTTTTTTCCCCTTTGCTCATTTGTTTTGTTTCAAAAATTCCACATATGAGAAATCATCTGGTATGTGTCCCTTATATTTATCTTGATGTATCCCAATTATTCAGCACCTGGGACAGTGTTGTGCATCTGGTAAGCATTCAATAAATATTGCTTGAATGAAGTAACCAAATTATAGTGTTTTTCATGTTCAATAGAGGACTTACTAAAGTGTCTAAATATTACATTCCTCGTTGGAATTCTGACTGCCTCCTATTGCTAAGCATGAGGGAGCAATGACATTGGACATGTAGATGGAGGCTCTAGTCTCAGCTCTGTCAGTCTGTGACTACCAAGCAAGGCACTTAAACTTGAGCTTCTCCAATTCTTATCTGTAAAACTCAGGATAGGATGTATCACTGCAATCCTTGACAGCTGTGATACTCTGACTCTTAGATCCCTGCTATTCTCATATGTGGTCAGCCATTTTTTTTTCAGTCTACTTGCAACTCTAAATTATTACTAACACCTAACATTTACTAAGCAGTTAGTTATAATGTTACTATTATCTCCCCTAATTCTCATAACAATCCTGTGAGTTAAGTTTTTACACATAATGAAACTGGAGTTCAAAACAATTTAAAAACTTGTCCTAGGGATCACATTAGCCCCAAGTGGTGTAAAGAAGGCTCAGGCCTTGGGCTCACTGCTGATTTTTCTTCTCTTTCCACTGTGCTGCCTCACTCTGTCTGTGGCTCATTCTTTCCTGGACTTCTAAAAGTATTATAAGTTTGTATTTAGTATTGTAATGTTTTAAATAGAATTCCTAAAGGAAACATCAGGACCCTCTGTGAAAAGTCCAATTTATTATGAGTCAGACATTCTGAGTTATATTGTTATCAGAGGTGAGGAGTCTCCTCTGATCCCCCATATCTCTTCTCATTCTCTGGTGGCCAGTGTCATGCACTTTCAAGACAGCTGGTCAGTGGACTCTGTGGCCATAAAACAGAGTTCAGAAAGCTGCTCACACAGGACTGAACTTGTGACCTTGGCATCTTTTCCATCATATCCCAAGCAATTGAATTAAATAGCCAAAGACAAGTCTAACGCAACATGAAATGAAACACAGCCCCAGAGATGTGGAAATACTTATCATTCAGTCTATTTATATTACAATTAATTTCAGTTGTTTATTTTGAACTCTCACTTTGTAGAACAGTGTACTAGGAACTGAAGAATAAATACATAGTCTGAACTTCTAGAGCTGGAAGTGTAAGGGAAGAGGAGGTAACTTGTGTGGATGACCACAGGTCCTAAGAGAAGGCAAGCCAAAGGTTATGAAAGTACAAAGCCAGAAAAATGCTCCAAATCTATAGAATGACTTTCCACATCTATAAAATCCTTTATTAGCAACAGCCCCCAAGGTTACCTCATCTAAAGGACCATGTAGGAATGCATTGGTTTTCATAGCTTGTAGGATCTCCAGTCTTTGCAATAGCTCTGGTTAGACCTTTATCTTCTCTGTATTGTGATCTTGTTTTTATATAACCCCATCAGATCTGGGTGATTACCAGTTTGTTTTTCTTTTTTGAGTTTCCATTTATTGTTCTCTAGTTCTCTGAGTACTTACTGGACCTTATCTTTGATTTTGCTTTTACTCCCTTACTCTTTGGGTTTACTTCCTGCGTAGTATAACTGCTGCAGTTAACATCTGGATTCCCTGAACTAGTTGCTTCACCTTGTTCTCCCCACCCTCCCGAGGAGCCCAGAGATTTTCATCTTAGTCTTTTGGGATGTTACTGCACTAAACACCTAGGGACAGGGGTTCCAGAACCGAGTGTATGTTGAAGAGAAAACCTTAATATTTTATTTTCAATGGAGTAAACCCAGGAACTGTGGGCTAAGGGTTCAACTCAAGGTCAGCTTGACCAGTAAGCAGAGTCTTCCAGATAGACTTTGACTTTTAGTTAATGGAGCTAATTAAGGGAACAGAGTGTCAAGGAATGACTTCCTGTTCTTCATGAGGTGAAGTCCTCATGAATGGGATTAGTGCCCTTTTAAAGGGACCTCAAAGAGCTCTCCCGCTCTCTTTCTACCGTGTGAGGATCCAAGAAAAAGAAGGTAGTCTACAACCTAGAAAAGGGCTCTCACCAGAACTCACCTAGCATGCTGACATGCTGATCTCAGACTTCCAGCCTCTAGAGCTGTGAGAAATAAATTTCTGTTATTTATAAGCCACCCAGTCTATGGTACTTTGTGATAGCATTCTGGACTGAGATGCTCATGAATCTTCTACCTTTCTTTCTCTATTGACTTTTTCTTTAAGATTCCCTCCAACTCTGAGATTCTGCAAGATGTAATGCCAACCAAGCTGAGCATATAGGAAAATGTGATGGTTCATTGTACTGCTTCTGTTGTCTACAAATCCATTATTTCCTTCTGAGAATTCACTCCATGAAATGAGTTATATTTTTAAACCACCAAAATAAAAACATTTAATGTATACAGTTTAGAAAAAAGATTACCCTTTATTATTGTTCAATAAATAGTAATTAATTCAATATTGTTTGTTCAATGCTAGCTCTTAAGTTAGTATCCCCAGTAAGATATATGTAATGTTAAAATTAGCCTCAACTGCATTATTACTGTATGTGTCCAGATCCTTAGAGTAATCTCACTCTCTTGATATGGGCTAACTTCAACATTACATCTTTATGTATGTTACATTTGGGATTCAATTTAGGTAACTCATGCTCCTGAATATGCTTAAATGTTTATTTTCTAAGATTTTTACAAATAGGGTTGACTTTAAAAAAATTAATTGTTAAAAAGGACAAATTTCCTACCAATAATTGCATACAAACACAATCAAATGAACCCCAATTTGCTAAAAGGTTGTTCTTTATTGCTTTGACAATACAATCTGGAAACCTACTAAAGTTCCATTTTACCATTTTTTCAATAAAGTTTCAATGAGTTTAACATTATCTGTTTATATCTGTAATGATGATGAGAACAGGAAATTCGGACAGCAAAATAGGTCGCTTCTTAGGCTGGCTGCCAGACGTTGAAAACCAAGATAACAAGTTGTTTCTGCCAAGTAAGTGAAATCCAAATGCTGGCTGAAACATTTGAAAAAAAAAAGAAGAAGAAAAGAAAAGCAAGCAAGCAAGCAAGAACGAAAGAAAGAACAAAAGAAAGAAAGAAAGAAAGAAAGAAAGAAAGAAAGAAAGAAAGAAAGAAAGAGAAAGAAAATAAACCAATGCTAACTAATAGGCACTAATGTGTGAATAATAATTAGCACAATTAAGTGACTGGCGCTGTGCGGGTGAAATTTTCAGAGTATAAAACATTAATGTAGGGGTTTACATACACATAAACAAAGCTTTAACATGGGCTGATGTGAGCTATGATTGTGGAAATGTTTAAGGGTCGGTGAAACAATGGTGAAATTCTCATTGCAGATAGGTTAATTTTAGGTATAGAAATTATAAATGTTAATCATTATTATAATCTTATAAAGTCCTCAAAGATTATATCTATATGTCATCTATATCTATAACCCTATATATGGGAAATAGGTCTGAAGTCTGATAAAGAGTCTAATAACATGAAATTAATGCATGTGAAGTTAGACAAATGTTATATATACGAAGCCACATTACCTAGATGACTGCTGAGACAGCTATTTACCCTTCCCTACCTCCTGGACACACCACCCTCCATGCTTCTATTCTTTAAATCTCTTTATATGTCTTTCTCTCTCTCTTTCTTCTTCTCTCCCTCTCCACCTATTATTTATCTGAAAATATAGGACCAGTTTTCTCAGTGAATAGTACAGAATTATAGCTAAGAACCATCATGGGCTTAGTTTATCTAACATGAAGAATAAATTATTATTCTCTTAGAAATACTGCTGTGTCAAGGTCAGGGTTGAGGTCATTTACAAGGCAATGTAGAGGACAGCATATAATTTACTAGCCAGAATCACTCACAGCTGATGTGTGTTGGGGGGATGGGGCTCTTTCCATCAGAAATCTATACTCATTTAGCTTTCATAAACAAATGCTTTTAAGAGTATAAAAAAAAAACTGTGTTGTGAGCTTAATTAAGAAGCATCAAATTACCCACTTCTTTTGTTCACCTTTGGAGAATATATTTAGTAGCTGATGATTAGCAACCTGTGTGTTTATTCAACAAAAATAAGAAACTCTAAATCAACATGTTCTAATGTGCTCTCCTTTCCAAATGAAGATAACACTATTGATTCACAATCAAAGGGCATGCATTTATCTATTCTTTCTTTTGGGGGGTTAAAGTATTGATGATGAGTAGAATATCACCCCCAGTTTTTTTACCTTATCTAATTTGTGACCGACACTTTAGAAAATAGCTGCTCAGGGCAAAACAAGTAGCCCTTGATTGTGAAGCACAGTAAACATGACATACAAAATTTTTGTTGTTGTTGTTGTTGTTCCAAGCACAGAGTGACCCAGAGAGTTTTAAAATTGTTCAGATAATCCTGGCTTTCAGTGTTTCCAAACATTTTTACTGATGGTCCAATTCACCACTACCACTTGACGTATAGTCTCTCTGTTTGCTAGGAATGTGCCTCTGAAATAGAGGGCAGAAAAAGGGACCATCAGGGAAGAATCTGGAAATAGTAAAATCAGATGCTTGGAAGTGAAAATGATCTAATGTTCTGCAAACATTATAAGTGACATCATGGTCTTAACCCTGTAAGCTCAAGTCAATATTTAAAGCCCCCCTCACCATTTCACTCTAATTTCAAAATACCATGAAGAATTCCTTGTTCAATAGATCCTGCTTCTCTAAGCAAAAGAGAGTTAGAGACAAATTATTGAGGCCCCAAGTTGTCTAGTGGAAAATGTTGACAAAGAGATAATTATCCATTACATATTCTCATGTATCTAAAGATATATAAGTACATATAGAAGGAGCATTCAAACCATGCTGCAGGTAGAAGGAAAGAGGGCATAAAGTAGATAGAATGTTAGAGAAGGCTTCCTAGGGGAACGGTTTCTGTTTACTCCTGAATTTCAAAGCACTCCTTCTCTGTTGATCTTTTGCCTGTACTCTGTGAGCATGCTCAAGTATTTCCCACTCCAACAGAAGGGAAATCTTCTCATCAACCCAGCATTTCGCTTGTTAACAATAACCCAGCTACTTCCACGTGGCTAGCTTCCTTCCTGTATGCCTGGTTTACACGGCCTCTGCTTCCCCTCTCTCACTGCTCACCTAAAGCTTTTCCACCTTTGATTGTCACTTTTGAGCCCCTTTTCTTTTTAGAAACTCTTTATTCCCAGGAATTCCACATCATACCTCATTCTAATTTCTCCTGCTTTTCACTATTTCAAATCCTTTCCTCTGCTCCCATTCTAAAACCAAGTGTTCCTGGACTTCCTCTTCAGTTGATTGCTCTTCTTACTCTGTCCATTGTCTTTAGTGGTGTGTGTGTGTGTGTGTGTGTGTGTGTGTTGAGGGTGGGGCTCATCCATTCTCTTGATCTTAACTACCACCTATATGTGTCTATCACCTAAATACTGGTCACTAGCCCTCTGGTCTCCTCTGAGTTTCAGAACTGAATATAGATGTTATGAAAAAAATCTCTACTTGGCCATCCCAAAGACATTTCCACATTTTCAACATGCTCTAAAATGTCTCTAATCATGTCCTCCTCAGCTTACCCTATCCATGTCAAAACTTAGCCCTAGGGGTCATTTCTCAATTGCCTGCCTGCCTTCCTGCCTTCCTTCCTGCCTTCCATACCTTACAGACCATCACCAAGTCCTTCTAAGTTTACCTCCTAAACATTTCTCAACTCTATTTTTCCTTGGCCCAAATAGTGCCTTTTTACTTCCTGATGCTTCTCCTGTCTTAAAGGCAAATGTAACATAAACCTAATAAGCTTCATTTTCTAACCCCTCACTTGAGCGTTCCTCCTCTTTTAAGGCCCTGGGTGGAGTCTGACAATGTGCTCAAACAGGCAAATATATATATATATATACTTTTCAGTTTGCTATATCTTTCTACACCTATTCTTTCTTTGCACTTTTCTATAAACTGAGTGGCCTTGGAATGGCTATAAGCATTTTTACGCTCTGGCTAAGAGGAGGGTGTGCTAGGAATACACTGGTTTGGGGTCATGCAATATATTTATGCAGTTAGCAATCACTTGTGTGAGGAATTCAATTATTGCTAGCCATCCAGGACCAGGAATGGCTTCCAGGTATATTTGTCACCCCCACTATGTCAGCTCCCATAGAGTGGTAATACAAAGCAGCTGATGCAGAGTTCAGGCCATCATTGTGACCATGTCTTGTGGCTCCAGAAGCAGAACCATGTGTACAGTAGAGTGGAGGAAAAACTAGTTTGGAAATGTACAGGCACAGAATCTAGTCTGCGAGAAAATTCTTCCAGTTATGAGACATGTAAAATTCTAAGTGGAAGGCTCATGTCTTATTGATCCCTAGTCAAAATGGAAGTAATGTCCTATCATCCATATGCTCAGAAATACATCAAATATAATTATAAATCCATCATGGATTCTTTTTCTTTTGTTGAGAATAATGTAAATTTATCAAGTTTTTTTTTTATTTTTAGGGCAAACTCTTGTAGTAGTGTTGTGTTTAGAAACTCATATTTAGGGCATCCCAGCATAACGAATTACTTCCTAATCTACCTGACTCACCTGAAGAAAATCAGTTCCAAAGGAAATAGTAAGCAAAATTGTCACCAGTGAAGAAACAGCCTAAAGATATGAGTGTTCTGGTGACAAAACTCCTACTCATGTTAATTAGTAAGTCAATATATGTAGTATGAAAGTAATTTGATGGCACATTTAAGTTGTTCCATTCATTTAAGTTGCTCTTCTGTATACTTTAAATTAGGATTCCTCTTCCTAAAGCTTGCTAGAGGTCATTATTCCCATTTTTCAGTTATGTAAACTAAAGCAAATGCAGTTTATCTTGCTTTTCCAAGGCCAGTTAGGTGGTAGTAATAAGTCAGAGTAGGAATTCAAATCCAATTCTTCTAATTCTAAAATCCTAATTATTTTTACCATGCCACAATTCTACATATATAATTGCTAGTTATAATTTATAGCAGTTTCTCTACCCCAAACCAAAGGTCAATACCATTTGATAACCAAATGATGCTATAATATATAAAAAAGAGCTTTGGTAAATTTTTTATATTACTCTCACTTAAAATTGAAATGAGTTATAGATATTATTAGTACTTACTGACGTACACCATATGGTTTCTTAAGACTTTGTTAATGCAAATTTCAAGGATTATACTACTTAAATCTTAGCAAATTCCATTAAACACATTAATGGGAATCTTATTTTTAAATTTGTTTGTAAATCTTCAAAATTATCAACGTGTGAAGGCAATCTGTTCTTCACACTTTACCCTTGAAAGTTGATATTAGCCCTCTGAAAGCAGCTAAAAGGACTGAGGTAATAATAAATGAGAAAATGAATCCTTGGAATAATAATTAGAATGGCACCCAACTGAAAGATCATGACAAAACATGGCATGACAAGTAGTGGAAATTAAAAGCCAAAATTAATCAAAATATGAAATAAGCACCAATAATTAAAGCCCCTTACAAAAATTAAAGATAGCAACTCCTTTAATGATGAAAGAAGCCTTAAAGGTATGAATATGATACATTATAATACAATCTGCTACTTGGCGGCAGCCAATTCACAAATATTCATGTAGGAGGATCGGAGAAAGTGTTTCTTACATCTTGAAAGCTAAATCTAAATAAAAGCAAACTAATAAGCAAATCTGATGACAGTTTTCTCTTCAGCATTATATAAATTAACATTTCTGATTTCATTTCCTATAGAAACTACAGAAAAGCATTTTGGCAGAAAAAAAAACATGGGGTGATTTTACCTTAGATTTAAATGGAAAAACCTTTGAAGTGGGAAGTATAGGAAAGCAGTAAAATGGTTCAGTAGTTTGACCTTTACAGTTTTTTTATCCTTAGAAATATTTCACTAAAATATTTTAAAAGAATAGGATTTGAAAACGTGAAGTTGATAATTTATCTTTAAACAAAGTGAATACTGGCTGTATATAGAGTAGAAATAGGTATCATTTTGAGTTTCAGGAAGACAGTGATGAAAATATCTGATAACCAAGAGTGTAAGAATAAGAAAATACAAAATAAAACTGAGTGAAGAAAAGAAACACACTCAGAAGATAATGTGGCTTTTAAAACTAAACAAAATATATTTTATACCATTACTTTATCCCAGTTTTGAGATTTATTGGTTAAAAAAGAAAAATAAATCCAAGAGGATATTTTAAATTTTCTCCTAACTTTGTGGATGCATTCCTAAATCTCCAGGTCACTCTAAAGATCAGAATGAGTGTATGACCCGTATAATATAAGAGATCACATAAGAAGCATAACTTCTTCATAAGACGGGAATATTCACCAGGGGAAAAGAAAGCTTAAAGTCTTAATATTTTCTGAAGGAGTCACATTTGATAGAAAAAAATATACACAGATGAATTTAGCAATCATAAGAGTAATTGTTAAAATGCATTTTCAGGGTGCCTGAGTGGCTCAGTCGGTTGAGCATCCGGCTTCGGCTCAGGTCATGATCTCACAGTTCGTGGGTTCAAGCCCCGCGTCAGGCTCTGTGCTGACAGCTCAGCCTAGCCTACAGCGGCTAGGTAGCCATTGACTACTGAAGCTGAGCAAGCACAAAACGGTGAATGCGAGATACATTCTATAGAATGGAAGTCAGGAATAGAAGATGACAGGCAGGAGGGAGGACAAACAGGAAGGTAATTACGCTGAAACTGACTCAGGTGCCTCACAGGGCATCATCGTATTTCTTTTTAGTTGTTAAAGGCACATGGGCCTACAGATCTCAAAAAGGCAGGTTGAAATGAGTAAAATTTAGACTTTGGCTACAGATGTCATAAAGATAAAAGGCCTGGCAATTATTTAAGGTTCATCAACTGTCCTGTTTTCTTCCAAGAACCTCACCAGACCATCTTAAGTGAAGAACTTTGCACATGCACCGCCTGAACAATAAATGTTGTGGTCTCCTTTGTTCCCCTTAACTTCTTAAATATCCCAGGCTATTTTTTTTAAACAAGAAGTTTTCTTTTATGGGAACAAATATTACAGATTATTATAAAACATTATATTATGTCCTATATATTATATTCTATATATATACTCTGTATTATGTATAGTATATTACATTCTATATATTTTATTCTATATTTCAAACTCAATTCCATTTTGTATTATGCTTTACCATGCATTTTTCAACACTTCCATTATGCCCATTTTTCTTCTCTATGCCCTTGTCAATTGATTAAAATACAGAGTTCAAAAATAGGCAAAATGATAGCCTTAGTCAGTTTTGGATACGTGGCGCCCATGATGCTGTGTCCTTATTTATACATCTTTGAGACCATAATCAATTACCTACAAGCATTGCTGACTCATGGTTAGTTCTCAGGTCTTTCTAATCCATAGTGCTCCTGCCAGTCATGCCCAATTTTATGTTTGTGAAGTCATTGTGAGGTTTTTTATGTTTGGAAATTTAATGTCACTCTCTGCCCACCAACATCTCCAATTGTAATTTTGTTTTGCAACTATGTGTACTGTGATGTTGATAATAGATCTTTGCTCTAAGTGATAATAAAATTCAATAAATTCAACTTGTTGGGACTCTCCTTGAAGGACTCTTGGTTTAGTAATGAATGATTGGTCATTTTTTAACTGCTAGAAACTTGTAACACATTTTCAGTATTTAGAAACAATATGAGCCAAGAAAAAATTTTCTGTGTAGAGGGTTCTAAGGTTCATCAAATAATAAAGATACAGGTGTATAATTTATTGTTTAAATTCTGTGTTAGCACTGTCCATGTGGCAGCACCTGTTTTTGCCAAAAAAGTATCATTAAATAGTACAAAGGAGTTTCTCAGTGCATGATTGCCAACATTATGATATATTTACACATTCATTTGAATGAGCTCTGACTTAAGTTAATTCTATAATAATATATTATTTAGAGTTCTATTAAAAGTAGAGAATAAAGTCTTAATTTTAGTGAATTCTAGACAAATTAAATTGATTTTGTTGCTAGATTTAACAACACCTGAGTTCCCAAAATATCCTGGAATCAAGTGGAACAAAATGCCTCTTGGTAAGTTTAAAGAAAAGGGAAAAAAAAGGAATCTTTAGGGGGGAAATGTAGGTAATGGGAAAGGAATAGCTGACTATTCACAAGTGCAATGAAATGCCTCAAGATGCAAAGCAAAATTCCATATAGCTGTCTAATACTGACTTACTACTGCATATGCTCTTCAGTTTTCACAGTTTTTCTCATGAGTTGTGACAAGATGACAACAAAACTACTGCCTTAATTACACGAAGATTGGAAGGTGTGTAACAGCCCCTCAAGATGACTGAAGAAATTTCACAGGAAATACAAACCTCAAGACTAGCATTTAAATATGCCAAGATAAAAATTTTAAAGTTACACGAAGGGTACAATCTTGATATCCTAACCATCCTTTGGTATATGCTACTGTTTACATTTTGAACCAAAGGCCCACCATCCTTTTTTTAGCAAAATGTAAATATATTTTCTAAAAATGAGTTACAACCCTCATTGGAAATCTTATTGTTCCCACAAAATCATCTCACATAAAAATCGTGGATGATATGAAGTGATGAATTTCTAATGCATTCTTTCATCCAGTGGCATTATTTGTGTTTATGTGGTAGGCAAGATCTCACATATGAGAAAAGTTTTCCCAAAGCCAATTCACAGCTTGCCACTGCCCTTAGTATTTGAAGATGACATTCCTGAGATGACTGAGGTCCTGAGATGACTCATGATCACTCTCCAAATGGAAGAGTAGAGGAAGAAACCAATGTACAATAACACTTTCCAAACGTAAAGATGACTCTTTAATTTTCAGGATCTCTTAGACTTGTCTGCCCAGATGTTTTGTTAAAAAGACCCACAGTCTCTGTCTGCTGCATGCCAAAATGCCCTGACTGCCTCGGCAGTCCCCCTTGCCCCCCGAGGTGGTTGGACTGTGAGCAGCTAAGAAACCTGAGAGCATTTCTATTTTCTACTTTCTTTGCCGGCCTTCTCTTTGGCTCACTGTACAGCAGCGGCTTCGGGATCTGACTGTCATTCATTCTCCAGTATCTACAGCCTCGGAGGGTTGTGCTGTGATGAGCCACAGACTTCCATGCTGGCAGACTGGCTGAGTTCCAGCCTTCATTTTGAATGATCCTATCTTGCCAGTTCGTAGAAGTGTTGCCCATATCTGGGACAATTCAAAAGCAAGTGTCTAGTGAAGGCCTGCTAGGGCCCTGGAACCCTGCATGGGGACCATCTCCGTCCTCTGACTACTAAATCATTGATTGTTCTTGGGGGTTAAATGCATGTCAAAAGAAGTGGATCATTAGTATGTTCTATATATTCAAAAGGTCATGAATTTCATCCCTAACCCTCCCAAATTATCAGTAAAGTGAAATATGGTTTCCTGAGTGATCCAAGAATAACCAAAAATGACAATTATATTGGTGGTTGACTTAGATGAAGACAAATACATTTGCATTACATATTCTTCATGATATAGAAGTGAAGTCCAAGCGAAAGCTGAGGAGTTGGGGCTCATGTTTATAGCTAAAAAATTTGAAAATTAGAAACTCGACAAATTTAGGAATCTCTCCTAAAAAAATTTTTAGTGTTTTATTTATTTTTGAGACAGAGAGAGACAGTGTGAGCAGGGGAGGGTCAAAGAGAGAGAGGGAGATGCAGAATCTAAAGACAGCCTCCAGGCTCTGAGCTAGCTGTCAGCACAGAGCCCAATGAGGGGCTCAAACCCAAGAACTGTGAGATCATGACCTAAACCGAAGTCGGATGCTTAACCGACTGAGCCACCCAGGCTCCCCTAGGAATCTCTCCTAAAGATTTAACTGACTGCTTAGGGTACAGCCTAAACACCTACATCATACAATGGATTATCTCCCCCAGCACCTGTCACCAGACAGGTGAAGAAGCTTGACCCCATTTACAGCAGGCAACCAAGTCCAGACACGGTTACTTCAGAGCAAGATCCAGAGAACCTAGATGCCAGCATGGAAGTCAGCCTTATACTACCTGACCACCACAGCACCATGTACTTCATCCTAATGCCAGCAGACATGGAGAATAAATATTTAAAAATTCAATAAAGTTTAGCACTGTGGCTTTATGTGCAAACTAATTCGATTATTCATCATTTGGATGATTTTTTTTCTTTTTAATAATGTCTTCACCTGGCAGGTTAATTTTAAAAACAGAGTAAGAATGAATTAAAAAAGTATATAAAAGAAAATGTTTGTAAACCTGAGTGATTGTAAAAAGCTGAACAAATGCTTTTATTAATAATTTGAGTGCTTTCGTTACCAGAGTGGAAGATAAGCAAATTTTAGCTCATGAAATTAGTAATGTAATGTGATTAAAATATTGTGTTTTCTGTAACGTGTTCTAGATGTACTGTTTGTTATGGTTTGTTATGTTATATAACTGCTTATTTCTTAAAGACATTTATTTTGTTGAGTAAATAAAACTTTTCTCTCCCTCTGAATTATATTAATTTTAAATTGTAGCCAAGAACACTGTGATAGACTATGCTTCATTATTTTTGAAAATCTTGTTTAATATTTTTGAACAGAAACACTAAAATCAATGAGTTGTTCACCTCATTGTTTTCATTTCATTATATTGTATTTATTTCATTTCGTAGATGATAGCTATGCCATCACTAAAAGCCTTATAGAAACAATACAAAATTTGCACTTAGGATGAGGTCACTGTGACTATATATACATATTTCAAATTTCTCTGATGAAAACATATTAGCTAACTTCTTATTATATGTTTAGTCATTTTTATATCAGTGTGACTGAAAATCACACCATACAGGGGTCCATGTGTCAAGACCTATTACTGACGACCAGTAAGTACACAATTGAAAGAGAGAGAGAGAGAGAGAGAGAGAGAGAGAGAGAGAGAGAGAGAGAGAGATCTGCCTTTCCCTCAGGACATAGGACCATCATCTACTGTTCATGCCAGACACAGGAGCACTGCATCCTCTATATTAAATTTTAAGAATGTGTACACACAAACTGAATAAAAAGAAAGTTCTTTTGTGTGTTTTTTACCCTCACACATTCCAATTTAGAGACTCCTTGTTTTAGCACATCCTCTCTTTGGTTTCTCTTGTTATCTTGACTACCGCTAGTCTACTTACTGTCTCCCTCACTTCCATCAGACTGTGCATTCTATGAGGACACAGAGGATGGCAGGATTCTTGATTCCCTTATTTAGCACCTCATCCATACAGCTTAGAGCAATATTTTAGCATATAGCTGTGTCCAATGTGTACTTGTTGAGAGAGTGAATGAATATGTGAGTGTATTTTCAAACATAGTCATAATAAGCTACCTTATGACTTCTTTTTCCCCTTCCTTTGTCCTTTGCCTTTGCTTTGTCCTTAGGATGAAAGTGCCATTAACCCTTGCTGAGCTCTGTGGTTTCTCCTGGATTCTGCCACAACCACCAAATACCTCATCTCATGTAGATGCTGCCAGCAACTGCACTGGGTGTTAGTCATCCAAAAGGCATCACTTCTGCTGTCTCTGCCATCTTCTGCTCATCATACGTCTGATAGACTGGGGGTGTTTACTATGGTATGATTGTGTTGTCCCATTTTCAATGGAGAAGTGGGTTAGCAGTATCTAATCATACTAAGTATAATGATAATGGCTAGAATGTACTGAGTATCCAATATGTACCAGGCACCAGGTTGGCTTTTTATTTACTTGGGCCGAATCTAACTCTTATAATGTTATATCCATTTTACACATGAGGTTAAATGACTGGCCCAAAGTCACATTGCTAATCATTAGCTAAGCTGAAATTCAAGCCCAGGTCTTGTTTCAACATTTACATTTCACCACACTGTATAACCATACCAAAGTTGCACTGCCTGTACCCCTGTACTTTATAGAGACTTTACTGATAGTTTCAGAATTTCCCCATCCACTAGTGGTGCAGCAAGAGTTTGTGGGAGATTCTTCTAGAAACACTGCTCACCTCTAGTCACAGGATTGAGGTTATCCATCTCTCTCCTTCTTTATGTGCTTCCTCTCAGGAAAGGTCTCTTTACTTTCACAATTTTTTTTATGTGTCAATTTGATTTTTTTTTCTTTTATAGTTTATTGTCAAGTTGGTTTCCGTATATCACCCAGTGCTCATCCCCACAAGTGCCCTCCTCCATGCCCATCACCCCCCTTCCCCTCTTCTCCACCCCCATCAGCCCTCAGTTTGTTCTCAGTATTCAAGAGTCTCTCATGGTTTGCCTCTCCCTCTCTCCCCAACTATTTTTCCCCTTCCCCTCCCCCATGGTCCTCTGTTAAGTTTCTCCTGCTCCACTTATGAGTGAAAACATATGGTATCTGTCCTTCTCTGCATGACTTATTTCACTTAGCATAACACCCTCGAGTTCTATCTACGTTGCTACAAATGGCCAGATTTCATTCTTTCTCACTGCCATGTAGTATTCCATTGTATAGATAAACCACATCTTCTTGATCCATTGGATCAATGTTGATGGACATTTAGGCTCTTTCCATGATTTGGCTATTTTTGAAAGTCCTGCTACGAACATTGGGGTACATGTGCCCCTCTGCATCAGCACTTCTGTATCCCTTGGGTAAATCCCTAGCCGTGCTATTTCTGGGTCATAGGGGAGTTCTATTGTTAATTTTTTGAGGAATCTCCACACTGTTTTCCAGAGGGGCTGTACCAGTTTACATTCCCACCAACAGTGTAGGAGGGCACCCGTTTCTCCACATCCTCGCCAGCATCTATAGTCTACTGATTTGTTCATTTTAGCCACTCTGACTGGCGTAAGGTGGTATCTCAGAGTGGTTTTGATTTGTATTTCCCTGCTGATGAGTGACGCTGAGCATCGTTTCATGTGTCTGTTTCCCATCTGGATGTCCTCTTTGGAGAAGTGTCTGTTTATGTCTTCTGCCCATTTCTTCACTGGATTATTTGTTTTTTGGGTGTGGAGTTTGGTGAGTTCCTTATAGATTTTGGATATTAGCCCTTTATCCGATATGTCATTTGCAACTACCTTTTCCCATTCTGTCAGTTGCCTATTAGTTTTCTTGATCGTTTCCTTTGCCGTGCAGAAGGTTATTATCTTGATGAGGTCTCAATAGTTCATTTTTGCTCTTGATTCCTTTGCCTTTGGGGATGTGTCGAGTAGGAAATTGCTGAGGTTGAGGTCAAGGAGGTTGTTTCCTGCTTTCTCCTCTAGGGTTTTGATAGTTTCCTGTCTCACATTCAGGTCCTTCATCCATTTTGAGTTTATTTTTGTGTATGGTGTAAGAAAGTGGTCTAGTTTCACTTTTTGCATGTTGCTGTCCAGTTCTCCCAGCACCATCTATTAAAGAGGCTGTCTTTTTTCCATTGGATACTCTTTCCTGCTTTGTCAAAGATTAATTGGCCATACATTTGTGGGTCCAATTCTGGG